>CM075447.1:16119298-17319298 GCA_037832335.1 Carallia pectinifolia | reverse complement strand
AACATTCTGGGACCAAGTTCTGGAACATTCTGGGAAATTGAAATTAAGGGAATGTCAAATTGGTTTGAAGGTGTAGCTCATATCAGTAGCCTCAGAACTTTTGACAGGCACTACATAAAATGAAGTGGATGATTCATTTCCTAGGAGTTTCCTCGTTGTTGGGCCTTTATTTTCCTTACACATTGTTTGGGAACCAACTTTGGGGTGGAATTCCCCTAAGAGAGAATGAATGAGAGTGAAAATTGAATAAATTATCTTATTTAGTTAAAGGGAGAAATATATAAAATAAAATATTGAGACTCAATTTTTTTTCTGATCCCACTATATTCTAATTCTCCCAAAATTAAGAGATTGGAATATCAATTGCGTCTTAGTTTTTTTTTTTGGGATTAAATTACTATAATAACCTTTAGTTTAGTTTTTTAATATTATTTTTTAAAGATATAATTAGTGTTGTAATATATATTACTTTCTTTTCTCAATTTTTACCTATTTTGAAACAAAATATTTTCAATATTTTTCCTCACATTATAGACTCCCAAATATAGAAAAGATGTAATACATTTCATCCTTCATAACATATTAACATTCATTCTTTTTATATTAATTTCTCTCATATTTCTGGCTCACTGCTTTTTATCCCAAACAAGGGCTACAGTTCACGCGTTCTTTTAACCCCCTTGCCAGTTTGTCATTTGTTTTGATGTTGTTGGACTAGTAGTTTCATTGCTAATGTTAAGTGAGAAAATAAAAATGTTGCATAGAGACACGAAAAATGGACATACGTGCTGATACTAACCCGCAAATGTAAAATAAAATAAAATATTATTAATTATAGTTTTCATTTTTGTAGGTATGTATTCATTTTTCGTTTCTCCTTGGTTGAATTGCCAAGAAAACGCCAATAAAAAAGGCTAGGGGGGAATTGCCATTATATTGTGGACAAGATTGGGTCCACACAAAAGCCTCCGGGGGTCTTGTTGCAGCCCAGAGTCAATAAAAGCTCTCCTTGGGCGCACCCGAAAAAACTGGGGGGCCCAACTGAATTACATATATTTTTTTAAGGATTTTTTTTTGACAGATTTTTTTTTTTTTAAGGATTCGTAGGCTCTACGTGAAATATAATAATAAAACTAGGTTAATTCTTAAATCCGTGTATTGGATTTGAAATTAATGGACAGCTGGAAAGTATACATAAGTTTGAAACGCATTTGCCAACCCAATAATTTATTCTCTCAAACTATATGTTTTATAAACATTAATGAATCGGACGAAAGATGATGTGTAAGATAATGAAAGACTTTCAGTTTAACTTCTCTAAATGAAATTTTTTTTATAAGGGATTTCGATTGTGATATTTTATTTTATTAATAAAAAAGTAAGTAAAATTACACACATCTCATGTACATATATATAACATTCTTCAAACCTAAAAGCGAGGAAACTCCTACTAAAAAATCACCTTGGCCTAATCGAGGTATTGCTAGAACATTTGCTCCAGTACGGTGAAGGGGTTCGATCGCCCTCATTAATAATATCCTCTACATTTGTAGAGGTTATCTATTTTATAAACAGTGATGCTTCTGTTTTGTGAGGTGTTTTAGACCTACATTTCTCCATTTTCCTCTAATAATTGATTGATTAAGTCTAAAAAAGGAAAGCCCTACTAATATTTATTTTTTTAGTTTGAGACCACTTGGTATGCTTACTAATTGAAGAGTATTCGATAGTTACAGTATGAACTACAATGTATGTGTGTGTGAGTGCGGTGTGTTTTCTACTGTTATCCATTGGAATACCATCTTCCTGGAAATTTCTTCCGGGCAAGTTCACATGGCACTGACATCAGGCCGTTGATTATTCTACTGCACTTTTGAAACTCCTTGATACAGTTGCATCGCACAGTTGAAAAGATGCCCTTTCATCTTTCTGGGCTAGTTTCTTTGTAGGTTTCATTTGTCTTGGCTGGTTCCCATAGGATGATTTGGTTTTGCTGGCCAGTGCTCACAAAAGTCTTTGGCCTACTTTGATAGTTTTTTTTTTTAGCACATGATCGTTTGATTTGGGTGGCTGGCGTTTTGGTAGTCTCTGCATGCTAGTGAAATTAGTATTAATTAAAGCCTTTCACGACTCTTATTTTGGATCTGTAGGAAATATCAATTTCATGGACCTCACTTTAGGTTTTATTTTTGAATTATATAAACACAAGAATACAAGTTAGACACAATGCTTATGTGAATAATTTTTTTTTAGCTCATATGCTTCTTATTTAATTGATAGTTGTCAACATTTTATATCTAGACATTTTTGCTTTTTTTAACCTAAAAAACTGGTATATATATATATATGTTTGTTATTAGTACCAATTTAAAATCATATATTTTAATAAAATAAAATATATTATTATCAATATTATGTCGACGCTTTTAACACTCTTGCTCGTATATTTATTATGTCTTTTTTTTATTAAAAAAATTTGTGTTCAGTTAACATTTAACAAAATTTTTGAACAGGAGATTCCCAGAATTCTGAATAAACAAAAGCCTTTTGTCACGGAAAGTTGTAGGGGCCAACTGTCCTTAATTTGAAATTGGAAAAAGAAAAAAAAAATAGAGAGAGATTTATGCATTACTACACACATTATGTGTCAATTTTTGTTCCTATCCAAGGGCCAAGTGCAGCCTGGCCAGGATCTAGGAGCCCCATGTACTTCCTTGACAAAGAAAAGACCCGTGTTTAGCAATTTCTGAATTTAATTAAATTAATTCAATTTTTTTATTAATATGATAAACGTTACATAATAATAAAAATATAAAAAACACAATAATAAAAATTCATTAACCACATCAATTACACAATAAATTAAAATTTTAAATTTATTATATGTTAAATGTTAATAACTTCTACTCCTAATTCAATATTAAAATCATAACAAATAAAAATTTAATTACTTAATTTTTATTTAAATTCTAAATCTTAATTATAAACCAATGTAGATAACTTTATTTCTTTTTTTAGCCAAAAGATTAACTTCAATGCTGCATCAATTTTTTAGGGCCAAACGACCTCTATATCGGATGGTGCAGATTGCACGTAGATAACTCTTGGTCTCTGTTATTCACGTTGATATTGAACCCCACATGTTATCTGTACGGTGGAGATTTCTGGGTCACCATCAACTTTACCTTTTTCACAAGCGAAAACAAAATCAACCCTGTAATTTCATGGAGAGCCATTCAACGAGGTGGATCCCATACACGACTCCTTCCCTTGTGGTTTCCCTATACTTTAACAATTCATTGATCTGGCCAGAACCACCCCATGCGCCCTTGCCCATCTTCTCTGCAGCCTGAATTTACAGCGCTACTGCTCTTCTGTTTTAATCTTTTTTTGTATTCTATTGGCCTCTACTGGTTGTTGGTGAATGATGATGGACTTGGATTTTGAGAAAGCTGTTTTCAAAAGGAAAAGGAGCAATCTTGCAGATGATGATCATCGTCCACCAGCGACTGGACTGGAAAATTTACCGAGCGAGATCATAGATGATATACTTTTAAGACTGCCCATCACTTCTTTGGTCCAATTCAAGTGTGTTTGCCGATCTTGGCGAGCTTTGGCACAAGACCCTCGTCTTAAAAACTTGTACTCGGTCTCCAGAATTGAAAAGTTTGATCCTTGCCTGATAATTCACTGTGACGTTCCCATCAGAAGCCGGCTCAATTTTGTGGATTTTGCTGCTGGGGATGAAGAAAGAGGGAAGGTGAAAAGGATCCATGTACCTTTTTCGCCTTCGATGCCGGAGTTCGATGTGGTAGGCTCATGCAACGGTTTGCTGCTGTTGTCTGATTTGTTGTACACGGATCCCTTGTACGTTTACAATCCTTTCAGCGGGGACTACGCGCAGTTGCCAAAGTCTTTGCAATATCCGGATCAAGAAGTGGTCTTTGGGTTCGGTTTCCATCCAAAGACAAAGAAGTACAAGGTAATCAAGGTTATTTATTACAGGAATAATGGGCACGGCGGCTATCCTCGTGCCCGGAGGATCATATATCCTCAGTCTGAGGTCCAAATTTTAACTCTAGGAAACCCCATGTGGCGAAGTCTAGGAAAAATATCTTACAGGCTGGTTCGCCGGCCGTCGGAGGCCTTGGTTAATGGAAGGCTTCATTGGGTTACTAGGCCATCGGCTTACAACCCTTCTCGCCGGCTGGTCTCTTTTGACTTGGACGATGAGCAGTTCACGGAGGTGCCTAAACCGGCCTGCGGCGGCCTAAACAGGTACAACTATAATGCTGTGGTTCTGAGGGGATGCCTTGCTGCTTCTGCTTATTGCAATCATGGAAGAATGGAGATTTGGGTCATGAAAGAGTACAATGTGGTGTCTTCTTGGGTCAAACAGTACAGCATTGGATCTTGCGTGCCGGTGGGTTTGAAGCGGACTCTGGACCGACCTTACAAGTCCTACAAGACCTCTTCAAGAGGAAGACTTGTTAGAGTTATATGCCTTTTGAAGAATGGCGAGCTTTTGTTGGAATACAAAGGTAGAGCTCTGGTTTCTTATGACCCAAATGAGAGAAGATTCAAGGACCTCATGTTGCAGGGGTTACCAAACTTGTTTGAAACTGTTGCCCATGTGGGCAGCCTCAATTGGATTGACACTCCACTTTGATGCATAGAGGAAGTTGAAAATATTAAGAATTAGCCATTGGTTTCTGATGTGAGTTTGCTTCTGAATTCTCTTTATTAAACAGAAATCATTGTTAAAATTCCAGACTTTACATGCCTGCTTCATATCTGTATGTACACCCGAATAATTGATTACGTATATGCTTCTTATCTGTTTGTCTTTGAAGATAAATTTCTTATTAATCACAAGAAATTGAAATTTATCCATTAGCTTCTCACTCATCCTTTTTTTTTTTTAATTTAAATTTAGTACATTGAATGTCATCTTTACTGCACGAATATTACAGTACCAACGAGGACTTTGCAACTGAATATGGTTTAGTCAAATAATGTGCTTTGAATTCGTGAATCGGAGCAGGTTCTTGCTCAACACAATGGATCGTTAACAATATGCCTACATAAAAAATTTAATGCTCTGAATCAGAAAAGATTTTCAGGGAGTCAAGATAAGGAATTGAGGGGGGCAACTACTAGACTTAGCATGTTTTTGACTTTGATTATACATAAAAAAAAGTAAATAATAAGTAAAAGTCAGGAGGGCAGTTTCCTCCCCGATCCTCCACTGGATCTACCCTTACCTACAACAAAAATTCTAGATAAACTTGCAAATTTAATGATAGATGTCGAAATGAAACTTGAGTTGGTTTATTTATCAAGGATGATAAATTCTGACTCATGGGAGACCTACCACACTTAAATGTAAATGGATGTTCGCTGTCAACTAGGTCAAGAATAAAACTTTTGTGGCCCGAGAGAGTTTGTTGCACAATTAGTTGGGTAGCAATTTATGCATGACAGAGCAACAAAAAGAAAACTCTTGCTTTGAGCCACATGATGGCTTTCGATTTTCCTTTTGTAAATTCGAAATTATATGTAGTATTTGCTATTCAAGGACTAATACACGAACCATTAGTTAAAAAGCCTTATGTCAGCTATTTGAAAAGGGGCATGCCGCACCGCACTTTGCTAAAATTTTCCCCATGGACCACAACCCACCAGCCAAATAACAACTGTGTAGCCACCACAACAAGCTTAAACATGAAGTAAATCATGGAGCATATATGTTTTAGTCATCTATGCTTCGTGCTTTTTGATTAAGAAACAAATATTGCTTTAGAAAGTTGCCCAATAATGACCCAAAAAGGCCCAATTGACCAATGGTGTCCCTGCCTCGTGTAAAGGTGCCCACTTTCTACTTCTTCCATTCCAATTCTCTCTCCCCTCTTATCCTTTTAGTTTCTTTTCTCATCCTTTTTATATGCCTTCATAATTTCACCAATCAAGCAACAGAAACCTTTAAATTTTTATCTGTTTCATCTGAATATTTTGTTTGAATTTTCCTTCATTAAAGTGTGAGCGACTAGCAGTAACATAATTTATCAGACGCAAAGCACTTGTCACAAAACTCGCGGTCGCTGGTTCAATCAACATCCGTCATTTCCTTGCCTCCGCAGCATTGCATTTGTTTAAAATTAAAAAAGAAAAACCACATGTTCATATGTAAGTCTTCGCACTGCTATTCACATCAAGAACCCTTTTTTTTTTTTTTTCGTTAATTCACAAGTTCATTGCTCTTCAAAGAATATTATTCTGTAGTTATGTAATTTGTGATATATAAAAAATATATAATTAATTTAATAATTTTTTTTACATTTAATATATTTTTTGAATTCAATGATTTAAATTTTTTTGTATTAATTTTATTTATCTATTTAAATTTTCTTTTCCTGAAATTAATTACTGGATTACGGCCGTCGCAACATCTTTAGGGATACCACGGGCTTCAAATTGACCATTTTTGTTTTTTAACAGAATTCATGTTGACCACTTAGATCTGTGAAATTACGATTTTGACATTCTGCAATAATTGTCATTTGTATGGAATAGTGGCGCATTGTGTCCAAGAATTGGTGTGTGAAAAAGAAACAGTGTAGATATAAGGCATTGAAGTCCCTTTAGGCGGCCGGAGTTTGAAATTAAATGCTCTGAATTCTCAGTAGTCTTTTTCGTTTTTTTCTTCAAAACAAGGAGAGAAGGCATTGAGGTTAGCAAACTTTTTGTGAGAATTAAATGCGCCGCAGTTTGAAATTAAATGCTCTGCATTCTCAGTTTTTTTTTTTTTCCAAAACGGAGAGAAGATATTGAGGTTCACAAAATTTGCGTGAGAATTAAATTCTGAGACAAAAATATCTTGTGTTAAGTAAAAATCAGTAAAATTATTTGGAATAATAGTTAAGTTGTGAGAGATTTTTATTTTTATTTTTTTAAAATAAGTATAATTTATTTATAATTTTATACTATATAATAAATTGAGTTATTTGAATAAAAAATTTAAAATAATATTTAAATAATATTAAATTATAAATTAATTTTACTCATTAAAAAAAAGACTAAAATTTAAACATCTTAATTTTAAGTTAACGTGTATTTTACACTTGTAACTTAAATTTGAATTTCTGTACCCGCATTTTCTCATGTTAAATAGTTGGGTGATCGTTGAGATGGCTAAACATTGTAGCGTAACGATGAGCTACACACTCAGTAATTATTGTAGTCTCCTACGATAAAGACACGTTCAACTTTATTAGTATTCGGATAATAGGTCTACCACTTTAGAAATAGTTGAATAAAGCGTTACAGATGACAATTACTCTAACTTTGGTCCGTAAATCTAATGATTAATATAACCTCTATAAATCTTTTTTTTAGTAAAAAAAAAAAAGTAAAGCCAGTAAAAGTTAGATTTTTTTTTTTGGCACCATAAAAAATAGTCTAAACAGACGAGAAAAAAACCTGGGTTTTTTGAAGCTCCCAAAACTTATCGAAGCAAATTTTAGAAGTCCACAAGGCAGAAAACAAGGTTGCCCGATCCGCCTCACATATGGGTGTGTTTGCCTATTTGGATGAATAACAAGTTCTGCTGACCCATTAAAATTGGCCCGTATAAGGTCCAAGCCCAATAAGTTCCAGACTTCCAGCACATTTTGGGGCTTATCTTCTCAGTAAGAATATCAACTGGCCCAATAGGCCCAAATATCAGGTTGGGCTTCAAATAAAGCAGAAACATTGTTTATCTCAATTCTTTAAGGACTTGGGAATCCAGATCAAAAATGGGGGAAAAGTAAAGATGGCGGTACAACCACACATTTAACTCTCTAAATATAAATTTCAGTTACACAAAGGAAAATTTTCTTGCTTCCCAGTGCTCCTCTCAGTCTACAAATATAGTAATGGCAAAAGTTGTTTGGGTTTCTGTTTTCCTGTTTTCTATTCATAGCTAAGATTGTAACTAAATACTCCTACTGTCACCACTCCATGTTAACTGAATTAACTATCATAGTACCTTAACCGCATCCTTTGCCTCTATGTAAAGGGACCTCTCCTCACCCAACTCTTTCTCAGTTCGTTCTACTTCTCTTTTGCCTCACTTTTCTTCCTCTTTTCTACGCATTAGTTTGTCCTGATAAGTGTGAAAATATGCCAGCAGCTGCATCATGGGGCTTTGCTTTTGCTTTTGCTATTGTTGTTGTCACCCTTTGCTTCATTCCTAATGCCTGTGATGCTGAGGAGATGAATGCTATTGATGAATGCTGGCGGCATGATCCAAATTGGCGGAGGACCCGGGAGCAACTTGCCACATGCTCCGTGGGTTTTTCAGGAAAGATGACTAACAATAATGGAACAGGTTTGATACGCTATAAAGTAACCGATCCCAGTGATGATCCATTGAACCCCAGACCAGGGACTCTGAGGTATGGAGCTACCATGATCAAAGAAAAGGTGTGGATTACTTTCAAAAGGAACATGAATATCAAACTTCAAAGGCCCTTGTTCATAAGTAGTTTTACTGCCCTTGATGGCCGCGGTGTTGACGTTCACATTACAGGCAGTGGATGCCTAGTGGTCTACAAGGTATGGATTGGAAGAGAGAATCATCAGGCATAAGTATGAAAATTCTTTACTTGCCATAGTTAATTACATTGCGAAATATCTAAAAGCTTTGAGCTTTTTTTTTTTTTGCAGCAAACCGATGTAATCATCCATGGCCTCAGAATTCATCATTGCAAGTCTCAAGGACCTTCTACAGTAATGGGACCAGATGGAGCTGTAATGCCAATAGGCCAAATGGACGGAGATGCAATCAGGTTGGTCACAGCTTCAAAGATCTGGATCGACCACAACACCCTATACGCATGCCAGGATGGGCTTATGGATGTCACTCGTGGATCTACAAATGTTACCATATCAAACAACTGGTTTAAAGATCAGGACAAGGTTATGCTTCTCGGTCACGACGATGGATTCCTGAGGGACAGGAACATGAAGGTGACAGTCATCTTCAACCACTTTGGTCCCAATTGCAACCAAAGAATGCCAAGGTAATTACTTATTACATTCCATTTTCTGTGATAAGCATATTTTTTTTTTCTTTTCTTTTTTTTTTTCTTTATTCATTAGGAGGTCCATTTGTGATGAGCATATTTTCTTTAAAATACATAAATAAATTTATCGATCGGACCTATAAAAAAATGCAGGGTCCGCCATGGATATGCACATGTAGCCAACAATCTCTATCAAGGATGGCAACAATATGCAATTGGGGGAAGCATGAACCCCAGCATCAAAAGTGAATCCAACTATTTCATTGCACCAGAATCAGGAAGTAAGGAGGTCACCTGGAGAAATGGCATCAATGACAAGACCGGGCCGTGGAATTTCTATTCTGTTAGGGACGTATTTGAAAATGGGGCCTCTTTTGTCCAGACTGGTATAGGCAAAGCAAAGCCTAACTACAACGATGAACAAAAGTTCCAGGTTGCAGATGCTAATTCAGTGAGGACATTAACAAGCTGGTCTGGTGCTTTAAAATGCAACAGAACATTAACCTGTTGATCCCTCAAACAGCGAAGGATTCCAACATGCCGAAGACAGAAACTTAGATTTATGTATTTAGTATTCTCTAATGGTAACAATACTACAGGATTTATGTTCTTGTTGCAGCTTTTATCAACGCATATAGTTATGCTGACTGCTGTATTGATGGGCAATATAAAATAAAATATTTATCTGAGAGATAAAAGCATATAATATAATTATATAAGTTTATTGCAAATTAATGTATGTGTGCGGTGTGCCTAAAAAATCATGGTGAAACTGAAGCATTGTTTGTCCTTGTGAACATAACTCAAAATTCAGCACAAAGGCTTGGAGATCAAACATTTTTTAATAATAAATCTGTCCTGAACAAAAAAAAAAAAATCCTTCTCTCTGTATTAGTCTTTCTCCCCCTCCCCCACCTCCAATAGTCTCTTTTCTTTGGAAAACAGAAAATAACAGGGAAAAAAAAATGGATGGGAAAAGCTTCCCCCTATGTCAGGATTTCAAGACACATGCTGACCTTTTTTTTTTTTTTTTTTTCTCATTGAATAAAGCTAAATCACACAAAACTCAATATCATGAAAGTGCACAAGTAGCTTTTTTCAGGTTACTTTTTTTTTTTTTTAAATTCAAAACCCCAAAAGTAGTTTTTTTAAAAAAAAAATTATTATGTAGAGTAATATTATATATATTTAAAATAACACTAAGTATTACTTAGTATTTATTTTTTTATTATAAAAATTATATTTAGAGTAAAACTAAATGCTACTTAAAATTTATTTTTTTTGTAAAAATTTTGTTTTTATAAAAAGCAAAATTTAAAACCCAAACCCAAACTATTTGATAGTATCTCCTTCAATATTGTTAACTACTTTTCGTGCAGTTTTCATAATATTTGTTTGGCGATGAATAGCAATGTCGTTTTCATTTGGAATTCAGAGATCTCCCCATCATCGGTGGCGATGATCAGTTGATTGCCAGGATAACACCGATAAATCGACCTCTAGAATTTGAATTCCAAATGAAATAACCTTGAGTTTTTGGTTCTCAAAAAAACACTTCGAATCTTTGACGTACCAAATTTCTTGTCGCCCGACCAGTCGGCAAATTCATACAGCCAGATCAACCGACTCGTCTGGCGCACGGGATATGTCGTCTCTTTCTTTCTTCCTACTCTTTTCCTTTTCTTGTTCTTTGACTGCTTTCCTCTTTTTCTTTTTCTTTTTTTAAAGCTTTTATGTTTAAAAATTTTTGGTTTTTATTCACAAAATGTTTTGGGCCGGGTGTGACATGGATGGGCTTCTAAGTATGTTAATTCCTTAAGCAGATTTTGAGTTAGGGAATTAACGGATCAACATTTAATTCAAATAGAGTTACTTGTAATTATAATAAGTTTAATCTAATTTTATAGAGTTATAGTTTAATTAATATTAGAATCCTTTTCAATATTAAAAGTCTCGGGTTATAATCTCAATTTTTGTCAATTAATAAAAAAATTATCTCATATTCCTTTTGATCATCTATTTTCTTTTTCTCCGTCACAAAGAGCACTTTATGGCTCCTATTCATTGATCAATAGGGCTTATCTGTTTTAACCAATCTGAGAAATCCCATTATGTATGCTGTACATTTAGAAATTCTCTCTATTCTTGAATAGGAAATCAAAGACCTCAAACCAGTCTCAGTAAATGTAAAAGTGGAATAAAGCAGGATATGTGCAATGAGCCCAAAAAAAAAAAAAAAAAAAACAGTAGAACATATGCTACTATTATTATTAAATAAAGACAGTACCATCATATACTACACTCATTGACAACATCAACCAAAATAGAACTCATCATCCTACTTGGAGCCAATGGACACAGCCCACATGGCAAAATTGGCACAACTTTTTCTTTGAACCATGGAGCATGCTTGTGCAATTCAACTGTGCCAATTCATCACTGCAATGGGGTGAGTTCACATTGGTGAAATCCAAGTGGGACACTTCCATTACTAGAACTCCCAGGCCACATGAACACATAGCAATTCTTATTGAACCACAAACTAGCAAGATACAACAACTCAAGGAACTTGATATTCAAGATGCAAACTGGAAATAACACTAGGAACTTGACCATTACTCAGTCTTCTCAACTGGGGTTTCTGTTTCGGTGGCATCCTTAGTCTCAGCAGGCTTCTCTTCTTCCTTAACTCCTTCTTTTGGATCTTCAACTGTTGTTTCTGTTTCTGCTGCAGCTACGGCCTTATCGGACTCGGCAGTCTCTTTTGGCTCCTCAACAAAAACAGGCTCTGGTGTTCCTTTCGGAGTCTCATTTTGGGTCTCCTCAGCAGTTGCTTCTGGTGCTTCCTTTGGAGTCTCCTCTTCAGTAGTTTCCTCTGCTGCTGGCTCTTCTTTTACCACCTTCTCTTCTTCTGCCACCGCTTTAGTCTCAACCGCAGCAGCCGCTTCTGGTGCCACAGGTTCTTCGGGTACTACAACTGTCTCTTCTGCCTTTGGCTCTTCGGTGGCTGGTTCTTCTGCCTTTGGCTCTTCGGTTGCTGGCTCTTCTGCCTTTGGCTCTTCAGTGGCTGGCTCTGGTTCCCCTTTTGACAAGGCAGCGACAGCTTCTTCCTTGGTGGTCTCCAATACGTTTACCGATTCATCCTTTTTCTCTTCAGGAAGTGCAGTCTGTGCTGATACAACCTGCGGGACCATGTGCAAAATCAGCAAAATATCTTTCAAATCCCGATGAAATAACTAACCAAAGGCCTTACGTAAGCATTTGATTTCATCCCACGCCAATCTAGTTCTAAAGAAGAGGCTCAGAAATGGGTCAAACAATGCCTATAAATTAACGAGAAGTATGATTTTACAAGTTGGAATGCCACGAGATTAAAGTCTGACTCATCTAATTCCAAGGTGCAAAATGGTCTGTGATTAGCAATACCCAACTGCGGCTTTCCGAATATACGATCAAATTATTATGCAAAACACATGATCCAATAATAGCTGTTCAATTATATATACACACACATTACTATAATTGTAAGTAAGTGTTGATGTTGATATTCAGTAAGTGTTGATCTTGATATTCAATTTATGTGGACAACTTTTGCTTGATGACATAGAAGAGAGTTCATTCATAAAACCAGTTGACAACTTCACCCCTTTGCTAAATCATATAAACTTCAACCGAGACAATTTGTAGGAAACATTGATCAGTTACCTCGACAGTGGCCATAATTGGGACTCACAAAAAAAGGCTTCTCAAATATGTGAATAGAAGGGAATGAAACAAGGTGTCACAAAGGAAGTAGAGAAGTTATTGTTATGGGAGTAAATTGTGTATTTGATGCAGAGAGGATCAATTTGTAGAGGATTTATATAGAGATGTACCAAGCTGGCAGGGCCTTAAGTTTGACTGGGAGGGAGAGTGTTAAGAAGAGGCGTGTCCACTGTGCACTAATTGAAGAATCTTGGGATCTGACACCTAATTTCACAGAATTCAAGGGAATTAGCATGTTTTTGCAATTAATGTCAAAAGATGACTCCTGATCAGGACAGGCACTTTTACCATTTTTAATGCATATTGATTTGTGGCCTTTCGGTTGGCAGAGCAAAAAGGGTTTTAATAATGGAGGCCACCATTTTCATCTAAGCCATCATGTCCCCCTCTTGGTTCCTCGTGCTTGCGTGCTTTGTGCAGTCGGTCATTAAGGTGACCACTTAATTCATGCATGTTAGCCTCTCCCCCATTTGTTTCAGTATTATTAATTTTCTCTCTTTCCTTCTTCTTTTCTTCTGTTTTATTGTACAGTTCTTAAGACGTTGCACTTACTCTCCAATCAGATGGGATTATCACATCCTTTATCTGAATTACTTATGGACATTCGTACTTTAAAAAATAAAAATTTGTTAGTTAATATGAAATATGTTTTATGTGAAACTAACTTTTGTGCTGATTTCTTAATGAAAAGTGGGATTTCTTGTCATATTGATGATATATTGCTAGATAGCCCATCGAAATTGAGGAATTTGGTAGATGAGGATCTCTAAGGCACTTCTTTTCTTAGAGGATAATTTGTTTTAGTTTTATTTTTTTTTTCTCTTTTTCTTCGTTTGCACCCAAAAAAAAATCTATTTAATGGGAATTAGATTTCTTAATTAAAGAAACAAAATAAAATTTGTATGTTCAATTCATTTATTATGTAGAAATCGTTGTCCAAGAATTCCCTCCACGGAAAAAGGAGAAGGGAATACGGTAAATGGAAAACGGCGATGGAGGAGAAAATCTCCATTTCGCTGCCAAGTGATCTAAGGAAAAGGTTTGGCCTTATTAAGGGTCCCAAGCCACCACCACTGGCTATAATTTACTTCAAAGAAACGAATAAAACACTGACGTGGCAGTGTACAATGGTCCACCCTCGCATGCCGCCTCCAAGCCAGTCATTCACCCTTTTCTCTCGTCCTTTTAGAGGAGGAGAAGGAGGGGGGTCCCACAGGATATGCACACAGAGTCACAGACACAGACAAACTGACTTTGACAGTAGTGACTCGGCCATCGCTGGCTCTGGCTGAGTTGGGAAAGAGCCTGTGATCGCCCTTTAAAAAGAATCTTTTCACAATTAGATTAATCACGTCATTAAAATATTTGTTATCCAAAATGTCCTTCGAATAAAAGTTAAAGATAGTCCTCCGAGTGACAGTTTAGTGATTAATATTTAAAATTTTTATTTTAAAATTTATTTTAATTTTAAAAAAACGAGTAAAATTTATAAAAATAAACGGCCCAATTAGTTTCCACATTAAAAAAAGAAAAAGTTAAAGAACGACATATAATTTTGAAAACAAACAGTTATCTTATACATGGAAAGGAACTACATTGGAGTTTGTTCTATATATTATGTGTTTCAGACCAAAGTCACATGGCGAGCGTGGCATGAAATTAATTTACAAGTAATATTGTAGATCCCTGTGCCAAATTATTACTCCTGTAAAATTGAAAACTTCGTACGCTAGTGGGCATCAGGTAGCGTCCTTGGAATACAGTGGCATGCCATGATTCTTCGCCTCCATGCCGGTTCGTTTCCCCTTTAAATAAAGAAAATAGTATCTCGAATGTATTTATTTTAGGTAATTTCTTAATTAAAATTGTAATTGATATTTTTAAAATAAAAATTAATATTTTTAAAATATTTATTATTTTTATATTTTAAAAATTATTAATTTTATTTTAAATACATCAATTATAATTTTAACTAAAATACTACTCCAAATAAAAACACCCCAAACACATACATTTATTCTCAAATATACTATATTTTTTGAGCCCAGGAATCAGAGTATAAAAGATGTCCTCGCAGGGCGGTGGGATGGGCCCCACAGGTGGAGCCCAGATGGTATTTTGCAGTGGAAACCTCCAATGGAATCTTGCCACGTGTCAAGCAAGCACCGTCCATGTTCTGGGGTGTTGGTTCCACGTCATTATTAGATGCGATATGTGTCTTTTTCAACGGCCAAAGAAATGGACAGGCTAATAAAAGAAATTGAGGAGAGATTCGATGGCTGAGCGTACGCTAATTTAACGAAATTTAATAAAAAATTTATTAAATTAAAAAAAATGCACCATTAAATGAATTATGCGTTTTTAATATTTTTTATCGGTGTTGCTGTTTAATTAAATTCAAAATTTTATTAAAAAATACAAAAAATTAATACATTTTAGATACAAACATGTTTTATTCAACGAAAATTATTAATTACTAAATATTATGCACATAAAAAAAAAGTGAAAATTACAACTCATGATTTTTATACTATATTTGTCTACTAGTTATTGTAATTTTATTTATTTATTTATTGTGCCCCCATTCAAAAGAAAGTTGCACTGTTTATTCGTGATTGTATTTTTTTCGACTAAATTTAATTTTAAAGTCTGGTCGTAATCAAACAATTTTCACAAAGCATCTTAATTTGAGTACGTTGTCTACTGGCATGTACTTGACTAAATTGAGAAAATAGATTTCGATTGATGTGAGAGACTGACGAAAAATAACAACTTGCTATGATATAAAAAAAAACATTTAAATTTAAAAATATAAAAAAATATACTATACAATCTTTATCAGGTACCAAAGAAGCATGAACACGGTTAAAAATGAAAATACTACGTGTTAGACAAGTGTCCAATATAGATACGCGGCAGACACGTGTATAACACAGTTAGAAGTGTCCACTAAAAATATTTTTTTGAAAAAATTCAAACACAAAAGTACAAGTGTCCAACACGTTAGAAACACGCCTAAATATTTTTATAATTATTTTTAACAAATAAAAAAAGAAAAAAATTAAAAATTATAATCTAATATTGTCACTTGTCAGTGACTTCTAAAATGTTCGAACTCTAATTTACTTTTAAATTTAATAAAAAAATCAAAATTAATTACAAATTTTATGTCTCTATTTTGATACTATACAATAAAAAATAAAAGATCTTATGATATGTTCTTTAAATAAAAAATTTCTAAAACCTATTATAACTATATAAATATATTCGTAAGTGTTCCCAAAGTGAATAAACTTTATAAAATAACTCAAAAAAAAAAAATATATATATATATATATATATATATATATATATATATATATAGTTGTATCAGAATTGTATCTGTGTCTTAATATTTTCAAAGTTAGTGTGTCGTCATATTTATATCGTATCGTGTTCATACGAGGTAACTCATCGTTTGTTCAACGTAAGGACGATGGTAACTCGGAAACAAAATCAGAGTAGTCTTTTCAAAGTTTTTGTTTATTTTTTATCAAGAAATTCATTAAATCTTAAGTTATATGAGAAGAATAACAATTTTCTTCTTATAAATTGAGACCCTCCCTTCCTAAACTAAGATTTGAGACTTCACAAATAAATATCTGATTTTTAATCATTCAAAAACAACGACAAAAAAAAAAAAAAAAAAAGAGCAGGTACTCATTTCAATCTCTACTCGGACCACGTAAATTCCCTAACCCAGAGTTTCTCAAAAAAAAAAAAAAAAAAGGAAAATGGTTACCCAGACGTAAAAACAGATGCCACGAAGAAAGCCCAAAGCCCAAATATATATAATCAGAAGCCGAAAGCCCAAATATGTAATGATCCGATGAAAGTTAAAAACTTCGGAGATTGTGATGGGCCCTAATTGGGCAGGCTTAAGGCCATCCACGCAATAGGCTGTAACGGGATGAAATTGTTTGCCCGTTAGCAAATCGATCCAGTTCGCAAATTTTTGATGATCTTTTCTCTGTGTTGATTTATTTATTTATTTATTTTTTAAAGTAGTGAGGGACATGACGAATTACTCCATCACAAGCAAAATCATGTTATTTCAGTCATACGATGAGTGAGATGGGGATATGTACAAAATAATAATAATAATTTTCTCTATTTTTTGATTGAATATTTTTCAATTTTGTTATAAGTGGTAGAAGTATCAGATTATCAATATATTTTATAAGCATTTTTCAAGAGACACTGTAAGTGATTATAAACTTAAAACTCTCTTTTCAAAGTTTTAGGTTATAATGTTGAAAAAATAATATGAAATTTATGAGGAAGAGATGAACTAATTTCATTGTACAATTGACAACTCAATAAATTTTGTAATAGACAAAAAAAAATGTACAAGTAATGAGCCCAATGCACCCAGCTAAGCAAATAAATTGTTGATAAAAAGGCTTTTTTCCATGGCAAACAAATGGTCCAAATGCCTTCAAGACCCTTTTTTATTCTTCTGTGTCAAAAATTAAATCTTAAATGCGTTTGAGGTAATCTTAAATATATTTAATTTTAACTTAACTTTTAGTTTAAAATTTTTATTTTTTTTATTAATGCAATATGACTGGCGCGTTTTTAAAAAAAAAACAAAAAAAAGGGGTACGCTTTCCGTTGTAGAGAGAGAGAGAGGGAATAAACTGAATTTTGAACATTCGGCCTGTCTAGTACTTTTTCTTATTCTTACTTTTTCCCCTCTTCTGGCTAATGAATTGTAGTCTCTCGCTATTTAATATGATAGTTTAATGATAAATTAGTAAATTTATTTTTATATTAATTTAAATTTGAGTCTCATTTTTCTTATTTTTTGTGTATAAATTAAGAATTTTGTTGTAGAGTGTAGTATTTAGTTTAAAATTTGTTAATACTGTAATTAAATTTGAAGATGTTCATTCAGTCCGACTGATACTTAAATGATAAGTCTTTTTTTTAAAAATATTAAATAAAGACAAAATAAATGACCCATAATTTCAACCTAAAAATCTAATAACCTATCTATTTAATTAGTATAAAAGGGAAACTTAGAGAAAGCTTCCCCTTAATTTTAGGTCCTACTTGGCATTCTTACAATTTTTTCCTTCAATCTATTTAAAAACAAAAAAAAAGCTCATAAAATTGTTTATCTTTTTAATTAATTTGCTACCTGTCATTATTACCTGTCCATTCTTTCACAATTATTACCATTAAAATTTTTTTTTTGTAACCATTCTTTCATAATTATTACCATTGAAAATTAACATTAATTTTGCAAGTTAACATCCCGAATTTTAAATTTTTGTAACCATTCTTCCACAATTATTATCATTGAAAATTATTAATTAGTATAAAGGGAAAATTTAGAGAAAGCTTCCACTTGATTTTAAGTCCTACTTTGCATTTTTACAATTTTTCCCTTCAATCTATTTAAAAACATAACAAAACCTCATAAAATTATTCATCTTTTTAATTAATTTACTACTTGTCATTATTACCTGTCTATTATTTCACAATTATTACCATTGAAATTTTTTTTTTGTAACCATTCTTTCACAATTATTACTATTGAAAATTAACATTAATTTTACAAGTTAACATCCCGAATTTTAAATTTTTGTAACCATTCTTCCATAATTATTATCATTAAAAATTAATTAGTATAAGCTTCCCATTGAATTTAGGTCATACTTGGCATTCTTGCAATTTTCCCCTTCAATCTATTTAAAAAAAAAAAAAAAAAACCTTATAAAATTGTTCATCTTTTTAATTAATTTGGCAACTGTCCATTAATTTGCTACCTGTCATTATTACTGTCCATTCTTTCACAATTATTACCATTGAAAAAATATTTTTGTAACCATTCTTTCACAATTATTATCATTGAAAATTAACATTAATTTTGCAAGTTAACATTCCGAATTTTAAATTTTTGTAACCATTCTTCCACAATTATTATCATTGAAAATTAACATTAATTCCATTTTTTCCATTAATTTAACGTTACATAATCCTAACAAATGGCTGAAATAATTGAAAAGTACACACTTTGAAAAATTTTTTTGTGACCATTCTTTCACAATTATTACCATTGAAAATTAACATTAATTCCATTCTTACCGTTTACATTCTTACAATTTTACTCTTCAATTCTTATTAAAAAAAAAAAACAACCTCATAAAATTGGTTAGCTTTCTTCAAAGATGATTGCAGTTATTACCGTTTACATTTGTAAAGATGATTGTATTTACATTTGCAAACCGAATTTGTTTCTAAATTAAATGCTTGACAGTAACAAATTTTTGTAACCATTTTTCCACAATTATTACCATTGAAAATTTTTTTTGTAACCATTCTTTCACAATAATTACCATTGAAAATTAACATTAATTTTGCAAGTTAACATTTTGAATTTTAAATTTTTGTAACCATTATATCCATCGATTACTGATTTATATTTATGAGATGATAAAATATGGCAAAAATTTTACCAAAAATAAGTTCACGCAGGAATGAACGTATTGGTTCACGTAAGAATGTACGTAAAATACCAAAAGGAGTTATTTATGTTCAAGCAAGTTTCAACAATACTATTGTGACCGTTACAGATGTACGGGGTCGGGTGATCTCTTGGTCCTCCGCCGGCGCTTGTGGATTTAAGGGCACAAGAAGAGGGACACCTTTTGCGGCTCAAAACGCAGCCGGAGATGTTATTCGGACAGTAGTGGATCAAGGTATGCAACGAGCAGAAGTCATGATAAAAGGTCCTGGTCTCAGAAGAGATGCGGCATTAAGAGCTATTCGTAGAAGTGGTATACTATTAAATTTTGTCCGGGATGTAACCCCCATGCCGCATAATGGCTGCAGACCCCCTAAAAAAAGACGTGTGTAAATTAGTATAAAAGGGAAACTTAGAGAAAGCTTCCCCTTAATTTTAGGTCCTACTTGGCATTCTTACAATTTTTTCCTTCAATCTATTTAAAAACAAAAAAAAAGCTCATAAAATTGTTTATCTTTTTAATTAATTTGCTACCTGTCATTATTACCTGTCCATTCTTTCACAATTATTACCATTAAAATTTTTTTTTTGTAACCATTCTTTCATAATTATTACCATTGAAAATTAACATTAATTTTGCAAGTTAACATCCCGAATTTTAAATTTTTGTAACCATTCTTCCACAATTATTATCATTGAAAATTATTAATTAGTATAAAGGGAAAATTTAGAGAAAGCTTCCACTTGATTTTAAGTCCTACTTTGCATTCTTACAATTTTTCCCTTCAATCTATTTAAAAACATAACAAAACCTCATAAAATTATTCATCTTTTTAATTAATTTACTACTTGTCATTATTACCTGTCTATTATTTCACAATTATTACCATTGAAATTTTTTTTTTGTAACCATTCTTTCACAATTATTACTATTGAAAATTAACATTAATTTTACAAGTTAACATCCCGAATTTTAAATTTTTGTAACCATTCTTCCACAATTATTATCATTAAAAATTAATTAGTATAAGCTTCCCATTGAATTTAGGTCATACTTGGCATTCTTGCAATTTTCCCCTTCAATCTATTTAAAAACAAAAAAAAAAAACCTTATAAAATTGTTCATCTTTTTAATTAATTTGGCAACTGTCCATTAATTTGCTACCTGTCATTATTACTGTCCATTCTTTCACAATTATTACCATTGAAAAAATATTTTTGTAACCATTCTTTCACAATTATTATCATTGAAAATTAACATTAATTTTGCAAGTTAACATTCCGAATTTTAAATTTTTGTAACCATTCTTCCACAATTATTATCATTGAAAATTAACATTAATTCCATTTTTCCCATTAATTTAACGTTACATAAGCCTAACAAATGGCTGAAATAATTGAAAAGTACACACTTTGAAAATTTTTTTTGTGACCATTCTTTCACAATTATTACCATTGAAAATTAACATTAATTCCATTCTTACCGTTTACATTCTTACAATTTTACTCTTCAATTCTTATTAAAAAAAAAAAACAACCTCATAAAATTGGTTAGCTTTCTTCAAAGATGATTGCAGTTATTACCGTTTACATTTGTAAAGATGATTGTATTTACATTTGCAAACCGAATTTGTTTCTAAATTAAATGCTTGACAGTAACAAATTTTTGTAACCATTTTTCCACAATTATTACCATTGAAAATTTTTTTTGTAACCATTCTTTCACAATAATTACCATTGAAAATTAACATTAATTTTGCAAGTTAACATTTTGAATTTTAAATTTTTGTAACCATTCTTCCACAATTATTATCATTGAAAATTAACATTAATTTCATTTTTCCCATTGATTTACCGTTACATAAGCCTAACAAATGACTGAACTAATTGAAAATTACACACTAATGCTTATAACTGAAATTAGTATTAATTATTAATAATAACCGAATTGGGAGACATACCTACTATATAAGTGAGTGGATTCTCATTTGGGCATCACAGGAGCGATTGGATTACATGACTAAACTGCACACAAGTTGTAATCTTCCAAAATTTCAGGTAAAATTCTATATGTAATTGTTTCCCATTCCAATTTTATGTGTAATTATTTCACTTTCCATTTGAATTGCAACAATGACAAAAATTTATTTCTGCGTGTTTACTCATTTCATATACAGATTATGGAATTCCAATTACTCAAAAATCTCAAAGTCAACGAGGCCAACGTTAGCATCAAAGTACGCATCATACGCTTATGGAAAGCCGTGAACAAAAAATATGATAACAATTTAAAAAATAACATGTATATGAGATTGAACACATGAAAGAACTTGAAATCACCTGTGTAAAATGTTCAATAGAAATAGAGCTATATAAACTTCACTTTTACTTTGCTTGAAAATAAGGCATCACTTTTGTACCAACAGTCTTTCAATAAAAAAAAAAAACTGAATAAAGTATTGGTCCTTCTACAAATTATTTAATATGTACTACAAATATTCCAACGAAATCAACACATAGATAAAAGTTTTCATCGTAATGAACAATATTAAATCCAACACCAACAAGTTCAGGAAACAAACAATTCACAAAGGGAACAGTGAGAAAAATCAACATTAATACAAAATTTATGAGAATTGTACATCCAAGAGATGCTTCTAATTATTGAAAATTGAAAAAATATATTCTAAGAAAACTAATAACCAGAACGAATTCCTCTCGTTCTTCCCCTTATTCTCATTTATCACATATGCCTCCTCCCATTAATTCAAATAACGTTCAAATTTAAATAGATTATCAAGTTGTTTGGTATAAAAGTTTATTTTAAAATACCAACATAATTAAAATTTAAAATAAACCAATATTGCAACTAAAATTAAATAAATAAAAATTATTATCATTTAAAAAAATTAAAAAAAAATATTCACAACCCGCGCGAAGCGCGGACAGGTTCCTAGTATACTAATAAGGTGATTTATTATCAGTAAAAAAAAAGAGAGAGAGAGAATTGTAGCCTCTCCCGTCTGACAAAGAAAAATCAAAAGCATGAAAATCATGTCCTTTTAATTGCCGTTAGAGTGCTGTTCACAAAAATTGCCGTTAGAGTTAGTTACTCTCTTGATTTGACTCTGGCCATCAAATCACATCATTAAATATAGGTATAGTTATAAATTATAATCGACTTAAATATTTATAGGTAAAGTTAATACGTGCTTAGGGTTTCATGGACGGGGATAAGAAGAAGCCAAAACGCAAGGAGTTGCAGGTTTATGGAAAAAAAAAGAAACCAACTTTTTTTAATTTATTTTTTCGGGTGCAAGAAGCAATTTTTGCTAAAAGGCAAAAGTCACATTCAATTATGAAAAGCTCTCCTTCGGCCTATCTCTCTTTCCTCTCTTTGGACTTTGACCTTTGAAATGCTTTTCGGAAAATAAACCTTTTATGGCCAAAGCAACAAGAAGGATCCATCGAGATGAGAATATTGAGCGAAATTTGCGCAACAATATTCCAAAAGAAAAAAAAGGTTAGAGTTATTATTATTATTATTTGGCTCGCTTTAAATGGACCTTAAGGGAGCGAAAATTAATAGAAACAGGTGCACCTGTTACTTTTGGTGATGGTATCCTTTTTGTTAAGGGGATAATTTGGGAGCGTAAATAGTCTGTTATACGGTTGCACCAATTCTCCAGCCTCCTTGGAGTTTTATTGAAAGTTATCTCTTAATCCACCACCGTTTATTGGTTTAACTAATTAAGAGACTCGGATCTGTGTGAGAAATCACGAGTTTGAGTTTTATTAAAATTAAATAATGAAGTTAAATATATGTGACTCTTGTCATATTACGAAAAGTGCATTGACATTTGTTAGGTTTTCAAAGTCTGTTCTGTTATGAATTTAGTATAAATAATCAAACTCACTTAATGACGATAAATTTACACAATCTTTCTTAATGAGTTTGTAAAATATCACACCTACTTACTTATTTTTTTGATAAAAAAAAAAGTTTTCTACGACCAAAAAGAACCAAAATGTAATCTTAAAGAAGGAACCTAAGCCTACAGACGAATCATCATAAAAGTAAAAACGATTGCAAGCTGGAGTTTACTCAAGAGATGATGAGGAAAGAGGGGCTGGGGGACCACTAAATTCGTGCTTATGACTGCATGGCAATTGGCCTCAGTCTTTCTTTTTTTAAGCACAAAAAAAAATTTAGTGAAAATATGTTCTGTGAATTGACGTTGGAATATTTCTCTTTAAAAATTTTATTCAACTTAATTTATAAAACAAGACATATCACCCGAACATTTTTATATCCAAACGTGGACTCCCTTAAACCCGCTACAACAATTGCCATCAATCATTCAATTAACGAATAGAACCACATTTTGATTTGGTTATGAAACCACACCACCAAATCCAAGCTTTTATAGTAGAGGTCTCGCTATTTATGTAAAGAAAGAGTCAATATAGGACCACAAGCCCGTCTTATCAATATCATCGCCCTTAATCTTAGCCTGTAACTTTGTTCCACTCAAGAACTAATCTCCACTCTCTCTCTCTCTCTCTCATATTTCGGATCACCACACGACCTTTTCTCCAATTACAAAACTACCCATCCTTCTGTTTCTTCCTCTGTCTTTCACAGTTGTTGTTATTGTTGCCACTTTCAATACCAACCCACCACCAGCCAAAAGCTAAGAGACGAAACAAAAATCCAGTTTCTGTTTTGTCTTTTTTGTGCACTTCTTCTGTTTGTGTCTCCTGGGTCTCCTTCCCGTCTTTGCTGTTGGATTTCCCTGGACAAAATCTAATCTTTTGCCTTTTCTGGTCCCTTTTTTCTTTTTCACACGCACACACCCACAAAAAAAAGGCCTTTCAACAGAAGATTAAAACAGCTCTGTTCCCATTTTTCATTTTTCCCCTTGAACTAAAATTTCTTGGTGCTTAGCGGCCAACATTGATGAGTTGATGTCTCTGACTGTGGGAGCCGTATCGAGTTCAAGTAGCATGGGGTTTGAGGACGACAAGGGGGGAGCGACAGGGAAGAAGAGTGGGGGTTTGGAGACAAAAACAGCAAATGTTGAGGGTGATGGAGGAGGAGGGGGAGGGGGATTGAGCAGGCACATGAGTGAATCTTCCCTGTACTCAACTGATCAGGAGGACGAAGATGAAGAGGGAAGCAGCAAACTTCAGCTTGGTCCTCAATACACCCTCAAACAACAGCTTGAGAAGGATAAGGTTTGCTTGCCATTTTTGCTTTTTGTGGAATTTACATTGATAAAGAAACATTCTTTCTGCTTTTATAGCCATTTTGGTCTGCATATATTGGTGGTGTTTTTTTTTTTATTTATTTAATTGGTTGGTGTCGGTGGTGGATTTTGAAAGTTCAGGATGATGAAAGCCTCAGAAAATGGAAGGAACAGCTTCTTGGGAGCGTGGATTTTGACAATGTGGGAGGTAAATGTTGTGCTTCTGTTTCGCCGAGTGAAATTTGAAATTTATTGTGATATGGTCGTCAGAGTCTTCAAGAATTTTCTTTTCTTTCATCACCAATGCTTTCTTAGCTTGGCAAGAAAATTTTGGTGCAGGGTACGGTATACCCTTTATATGTGAGCCTGTTACATGCTGGAGAAGAAAATTTCTATTTGCTATGTGTGCTTGAGCAGAGAATTTTTTTATTGCCTTTCCCTTCTGCATAGAATTTTTTTTGATTGCTAATTCATTTATTGCTAGATCACTGGAACTTTTATTGCCATTGGATATATATCATTATACCTTTCTGTTGCCAAGGAGTGGCAGCAATCTATGTTTCTTCCTTCGTGGGCTTTCATTTCTGCTTTGATATGCTTGTTCTGTTTGCATGAAATTAGCCCACTGGTTTATTGAGCTGGGGCACCATTATATGGGGTCCATCAATTGAATACTGTATAATAACTAGGTATAGCCTCTTTAGTCTTGCAATTAATTGCGCGTCCATTTTCTGGTGCTGTTAAGAACAATTTCGATAGCAGTTGCAGGATTCTCATGGGAAACAAAAAGGCAAACTTAAGCTCTTTCACTATGGCTAAAACATACAGCTGTTAATGTCCTGAGTCCCTGACATGGGGCGAATTTTGCAGCATGCTCAGCTAAGTAGTCCTGCATCTTAGGAGAAAGATTCGATGGAATTGATCTGCTCATGAAATCTTTTGCATGACGCACCAAACATTTCCAACCTAGGATGTGTTGCATTTTGACTAATCCTATTCCTAACAAGTTGGATGCACTTGTGAAACAAATCTTCTTATTTCCATTGTGGCGGTACTATCTTTCAATCTAGAGTTTGTTATATTTGCTTAGAATCTGAAACCTTGCCCATCCACCCCACCTTTAATCCCCTTTGAAAGAAGTAATTAATGCACTGTCAAAATTAGATTTATCTCATTCACGCTGCAATTCTAGCATGGGCCATAGATGGCTTCTCTCCCCCACCCCTTCTTCTTTTCATTTGTGTTTCCCCCGCACTAATTTGCTTTTCCTTCGGTTTATTGCAGAAACTCTTGATCCAGAAGTGACATTTCTTAGTCTTTGCATCGTCTCTCCTGGTAGACCTGATATCGTCCTTTCTATCCCAGTGGATGGAAAACCCAAGGGCTTATGGTTTACATTGAAAGAAGGAAGTCCTTATAGCCTGAAGTTTTCTTTCACTGTGAGAAATAACATTGTGTCTGGCCTCAAGTACACCAACAGTGTCTGGAAATCTGGCATCAAGGGCAAGTGCTCTAACTCATGCCATATCTTATGCTTAAAAGGTTTGGATGTTGTACTTAACAAGTAAATTTAATTTCAGTGGACAGCACAAAAGAGATGATTGGAACCTTCAGCCCTCAGCCAGAGCCTTACATACACATAATGCCAGAAGAAACTACCCCATCTGGCATTTTTGCTAGAGGATCATATTCAGCAAAATCCAAGGTCAGTTTCTATTTTTGCTTTTTTTAATTTGTTACAATAACTTTTTTTTTCTCCCAACCTTGCCTTTTTTGTATCACACGATAAGTGTGGCTTCATCAAAATCAATCATTCACTTGGTGGACCAACTAAAGCCAATCATCCATTTCAATCACCATTCTCATGAACTATTATGCTCCACATAATTTCAAGACATGCTTTCAAAGGTGGCCACTTTGTTTCATCGTTCTGATATGTTACTGTAAGGGTATATTATGCTATCTAATAGACAAATATGATGTGGGACATTCACCAATTTGTCCACCTAAATTTTTTTAATCTGTTTTTATGCATAGAACATTTGGCACCACAATTCTTTTTTAGGTCTATGATATTGGTGTCCTCAAATTTTGATGTAGACCAGACAATAATCTTTCAGAATTGGACAATATGTAAATGCTGCCGTTTCTTCTCTGGCTCAGAATATCTCATTTAGTCCTCTTAACCATGTATTTTAATTTTCTTTTTAATTTCTCAGTTCCTTGATGATGATAACAAGTGCTACTTGGAGATCAAGTATACTTTCGACATCCGAAAAGACTGGGCTACCACTAAATGAACAACTCTGAAGCAAGCTGCTACATCTTCTTATTTAATTAACATTCCACTTGTGCTGCTTAGATTGACATTCTGTTTAGTAGCCTTCCACAGTTATCGTAGCCACTAATTCAGGCCCGTGGCCGGTTACCAGAGCAATGAAGATGGAGATTCAATTGGTAGTGGTCATCAATAAATGAAGAGCTTGGCCTTTTTTCTCTAGCTATGTCTTTCTCTTTCAATTCCAGCCAAAGTGAAGTTTCCCAGTTGCTCAAGGGCAGCTTGGGCTCCATTTCCTTAAATGTAAAAAAAATGCTATAGTGCTAATGTTAAAGATGTATTAGGACGCAGTGTGGGCAAATGATTGCACTTGTTTGAGCTGTGATTGCCTTAATTCGAATTCTGTCTCCTTGTTTTTTTTTTTTCTTTAAATCTCTGTTTCCTGCTATGTTCGGTGATTGTTTTCATTTTTTCTTGATATTCCACAATCTTTCCTCTTTTTTTTTTTGGTTTACATGGAGGGCTAAGGCAGAAGGTAAAATAGAGTTCTAACTAGGTACTACTCGAGGCCATGCTATCCCGATATTGTCTTGGTATAAGTGGGACATCACTCCGATGGAGGATCATGAGAGACGTGTAATTTTCTAAATAATTTAACTGCATAATTTGCCAATTAGTCTGCACTTGAATTGCCTTCCATGAAAATATGTGAAAATTGAATATTCTAGACACGATAAGTTAGATCATGGTAAACACCTATTAAGTTAACTGAGGGGTGTAATGATGAGGTCCTCTTCTGCAATAGATCTAAGGCTAATTGAGAATCTATCTCCTCCAAAACCTTGCGAAAGTCATATGTCCATAATAGATTCAAGCTCGATAAGATACCCTAAAATTCAGCTGCTAGAGATGAACATATGCCCCCGTTTTGGGCAAGCACCAAAATCTTTCCTCTTTTCATGATCAATAGGTTGTCTTCCTTTCTATGTACGATGTGTACTTAATCAATTTTGTGATCTGAGACCAAAGTAGGATTATTGAATCCATGGTGGTTGATAAGGACAAGCCAAGCCCAAGACTTATGGGCCAAGGCCTAAATAATATAATATAGAAAAGGGCATGTGGTAGGAGCTCATCCAAGAACCCGCAGCGAGTCTTGCAAGACACCTCAATAACGAAGAATGCACATTCTCTAATTTCACCTCTCTTGCCCAATAGAATTCACCAAACTTCTTATAAATATTTCGAGGAACATCATTCTCAAGTAATGGCCTCATATTCTCTAGATTCTTTAATTCCTCATCCATCTTTTACTCAATTAATTTAAGTATTAAAGTGCTAACGCCGAATACTACTCCGACGTTCCATAACTTCCCTTTGTCATGTAAGTCACAAAGTTCAGCCCAGTATTCTCCTCCTTACATCACTCAGCCCACCGCTGTTACCGGGGATCTAACTCAATCTGTGGTCTAATAATCGTGTAGCGGATCACATTTGATGTCGATGACAATCAGCCAATAGCGAACAGTCGGACCATCTTGCTACCAGATACAAGCTAGCGAAGTCCTGGACATGTGGGCTGTGCAAGCAAGATTTTGAGCAATTGACGATGACCGGGCTCCTGTTTCTGGGCTGAGAGCAATTGGGGCTCCACCTTTTCAGAAGGTTTACGTAAAATGCATCTCCCTCTTGCAAGCGTACGCTCTCTCAGACAATTGATTTTGGTGCTAGTGGACATTTTTCGTGACACACCGTCTCAGTTTCCCCAATCATACGCAAATCCATGGGGTGTGAACTCATATTTTAAAATGTGAAAAATCTCGTAGAAAGCTTTTTTTTTATTATTTTTTATTTTGAAAGTTTGCGTTTTCTTAACTAATACAGAGACATGAGACGGGAAAATTGGATCAACATTGCAATTGGATTGAGAATTGTAAAAAGGCTATTGAAACATTGGAAAGATTCGACTGCTAAACATATCAAATTTACAGGAAAAGAAAACTGTTGTGCTTGACAATAACCTTTCATCTACCTACCTACACTCTTTAGCTTGTTCTTGGACACTGACGTATATAATGACTTTGACTTCACATCAATATTTAAACAACCCCTCGAGACTCCAATTCTTCTGTCACATTTTTTCACCAATTCTCTAAGATTTCTTCTGCCATTACTTCTAGAAAAGAAATTCTGTTGATGGGTGGCACGTAACTTCAGGGTACCCGTTTATAATTGTTGTTGCATTAATTAAGTTCTTAAACACCTTGCTTAACTAACCTGCAGATACCTTCATAAGAAAAGTGTGCATTAATTGAGCTTTACTTACTGTGGCATTGATAATTTAAGCCAAGACTAGTGCTAAAGTCCTAATCCTAGCTAACCGACGTGTCGATCTCGAAAATTGCCACGGAACAAATTTTTCAATGGGCAATGGGAAATGAAAAATACAACCACCCAACATCAGTGTTAATTAAAGTGAATAAAAATAATAAGTACTTACAAGAAAAGAAATTGTACCAATGTTAGTTACCATTTGGTGTCTATTAGAATATTCTGTAGATTCTTTCAATAATATAAAAGCCCTCAAACATGTAATGCATATAAAGTGGCAATCAGAATTATTGAAAAAAAGACTTACAAGAAAATTGGCAGAAAACGGCATGAATAAGGTCAAGTTAAGTAAGCAAACAAATCACGGATGAGCTTTTGACTGGGTGATATTAGCGTAGTTTCCCAATTCTTGGTTAGAAGTCAGAAGCAGGATTATGCACATAATGGCACAAATGATTAACGTAAACCCACCAGTAATAGATGGTCTATTTCACAATCCCATTCCTTACAATCTTTACAACGCGAAGAATAGGCTGGAATTGATGTGAAAAAAAAAGAAAGAAAAACACGGCTACGAAGAGTTTTATTTGAAAATTTTATTTAAAAGTAACAATACTTTCATTTTTTACAATGACACATTTATTTTTTGTAACTAAAAAATATTTTTATGTATTTTCATTTTTTATTATAAAAATTATAACAATAGTTGAAAAATTTTAAGACTTTATCATATTTGGATAAAACTCTTTGATTCTCTTGTACTGTAATATTTCTGGTTCCGAATATTTGGAATCCCACATTAGCACCCAAAACTTGGACACTTGCGAGTGTGATAAATACATAATCATGCCGATTGCTGATGATGGGGATGGAGCAGTGCCTCCTGACTGCAAGGTTGGTGGGTTGAAATTTGATTAAGAAAGGCCACCCTACGCAGGGCCTCGCTTGAAGAGACTTCCAACAAAGCGAGGTTTTTTGTTCTTTTGTCCTTCAAGAAAGAAGCATCCAAGTTTGGAAAGTGAGACCATTCAATCCCACATGCCATGCCACATTTACACGCCTTTACATAAATCTACTGCACCAGCACCACAAATTAGTGGACCCGGTAACAAACCTATCTTTATATAGTCTCTCAACTCTCATTTGTCATTTCATATCGTTCCCTACTGCATTGGCGCTGGCAATGTGGCATTGCCCACCATCTCCTCCCTCATTCTCTGAATTGCTTTTGTGAGTCGAGTGTGTATTTCTATCTTCCCTCTCATTGGCCTCTTCTCTTTTGGTTTTTGCTTTTCAGGTCCTACCGTGAAATTTTATTTTTGTCTTCGAACCCAGTGAGCATTCCTTTTTCTTTTCCTGTGTGGCTTTGGCTTTCTTATTTTTTTACTTTTATATTTCTGGGGCGACAAAGACCTTGTTTTGACTTGCTTTTACTAACTTCTAGTTAGAAAAATTGAAAAGCCGTATTCACATTTTAGTGAGACTTGTGATCTGGGTTCTGAAAAAGGCTTATAATCTTCTTTAGGTTTAGCAGCTTACGTAAGATTTTTCTCTTGTGAACTGTAATTCTAAGTGCTGTAGTCTTGAGTTCATGTCCTCTAGATTTTCAGTACCGTCTGCCATTAAATTACATCTTTATTTTTGCATGTTTTCTTATAAGTATGATTCACTTATCAGACTATTGAGCATCTTTTATGCGCAGAGCGCAAAAAGTTTGTGTCTTTTGATAATCATTCTGAACTTCTGGCAGCGAACCTGAGCTAGATCTGTGTTTTTGTCGGAAGTAAAAGTCATCGCGTTCTGCATTTCTTTGGTCTTTAAGTTAAATCGATGATTTGGGTTTGTGGATTCGGTTATGTTGTTTGGATTTGTTAAGACACTAATTTCTCTGTTTTTTTTTTGCAATTACTTGGTGTACTCTCAATTCTCAATAATTAGGGGTGGATTGTAATCATTAAGGAGATTGAACTTTTGCAGGAATTTGGAGAGTGGTGGAAGTATTCAGGGCGACAAAGAATTTTGTGGGAGCAATGGAGTTCTCCATGATTTGTTTGCTTAGTAGTACACTTCTAATCTTGTTATCTCCACCTGCATTTGCTCAGACTGCTAGTCCTCCAGCACCAAGCCCAACTCCGTCTCCTGCGCCAGCACCAGCCCCTGCTTATGTAAATCTCACCCACTTGCTTTCAGTTGCTGGCCCATTTGACACATTCCTCAACTACCTTATATCCACCAAAGTCATTGACACCTTCCAAAACCAAGCCAATAATACCGAGGAAGGTGTCACCATTTTTGTTCCAACAAATAAAGCCTTCTCATCTCTTAAGAATCCTTCTATATCAAACCTCACTCAAGATCAACTCAAGCAACTCCTGCTCTTCCATGCCTTGCCGCATTATTACTCTCTGGCCGAGTTCAAGAACCTTAGTCAAGTGGGACCGGTTAGCACATTTGCCGGTGCTGGCCTATTTGCTTTGAATTTCACAGATGTCTCTGGAACCGTGCACTTAGATTCAGGATGGTCTAAAACTAAAATCAGCAGCAGTGTGGATTCAACCGATCCTGTTGCAGTTTATCAAGTTGAAAAGGTCCTTCTGCCTGAGGCAATCTTCGGTACTGATATACCTCCAACTGCAGCTCCAGCACCAGCCCCTGAAATTAGACCTGCTGCTGATAGTCCAGCAACAGACAAAACCTCGAAGACGCCTACTCCAGGGAGTTCCTCTCCAAACTCTTCTCGTACGATCACGTTGGGTATTTTAAGTCAACTAGCTTTAGTTGTTTCAGGTGCGCTGGTGTTGTTCTTGTAAGGGAGGATTTCATTATAAGTGATGGGACTTGAACTTAAGTTAAGAGGGTATATTGTTCATATGTTTTATTTTGACAATATTTTTGATTACATATATCATTGATCTTGTGAGATTGAATATGGATTTTGCTGTAATCTCTATCATTGTTGTCTGCTTAGATAAATTTTCACTTCGTCTGCTTTCGTTTTAACTTATCATACCCTTGGATTCAATCCTTATCTAATTCCTAAAGACAGATCCCCAAAAATTTGATATGGTGAGAGAGGTCCAGAATACAAAACATATATTAAATTTTAATGTGTCCCCTCAAGTCCGTTGGACAAAAAGCATGAACGGACGACAGGTCCGTTAGATTTATGAATTCACAATTAAATGTGTGAGGATAATAGAATTGGGACACAATATCACCTTATGATAAATTTTTGATATCATGTCAAAGAATCAATTCGCCCAAAAGGTTAAACTGTTAGAAAAGACTTAAGATCATAAATTAAATTTAAATAATTAAAAAAACAATCACTCTGGATATACGAGACATGCATGCATACCTTAGCTTACAAGGAAAAGAAATTTTTGGTGGCGAAGTGGCCCCAAATTGGACTAGCAATCATGTCGTGTATGCAAGCTTAATTGTGAGATGGATAAGAGATGCCAACCAAGAATTCAAAATCCTTGGCTTCTTTACATTGTTAGTTATATGTGTAATGTAATGTAGCTTTCACATTATTATGGAGATTGTTACCTTAACTCGCACCGTTTTGTTATGTGACTTTGGTCCATTTTAAAAAGGCAGCAAAAGCTAAGTATAAATAGACGCAAGCAAATTCCACCTCGCAACGAAATAGATTGCTTACCATGAAAGGAGAAGATGACCCTCAAGAAGAAACAGGAAAAAGACGAGATGGATGTATGGCACCCAGTATCGCCTTGCACAGCCATCAAGAAAGCCCAGCTCCCTTTCCTATTTTTGAAGTGGTAAATAGCCCATTCATCAGCATAGCATAAAGAAATAGAAAATGACCATGCCCAAATTACCTTCTATTGAGATCCGTTCGTAGTAAGTAGTGCCTTAAGTCTAGCTGCTTGAAGCCCAAATTTTGCACCAATGCTACAGTGGAGATCAGGTGTTTGCTCCTTCAATTCAACTGGAAACCATACCAGTAAAGTAGCAAAGTTCATTTCCAATCAAAAAACAAAAAAGATGAGTAAAATAGCGAACAAGCAAATGCAGTTTACCTTGGCAGAGGAGATGGAGGAACTTACAATCACTGCATAGACTAGAATGTTGTCATTATAACTAAAAAGTAATATCAATCTAAATCATGCACATTTTCTTGGTTAGAAAACTGGCTCTCTTGAGTTGGCAACACAAGATCTCATTGAACTAAGACAGCTGCTTGATGTTGCTGTGCTCAAATTGCAAGAGGAAGTATAAATGGATATAGTAACCATGAAGAGCAAAACTGAAGGAAAAGTATCATGAGTTTCCATTCCATTGTCAAAATCTGCAACAAAGAAGAGAAAGAAATTAATATAGTAACCAATAAGAGAAGGGTGGAAAGAGAGGAAAATAGAATTTGCATAAATGTGTGGCCCCCCACTACCAGCCTGTTCCAGTGAAGAAAGCTAAGTTACTCAAGAGTTGCTACATTGACTCTTTCCTCCATGCTCTCCTTTTTATCCACTATTGGCACAAAATAATGACCAAGTTGAATTTATCAATTGGCTTTGAGTTTGCAGTATAAACTTTATCTGAAGCAACGAAGTCCCGTGCTGTATCATTATGTTGCTGAAAAGACCAGTGGAAGCTGAAAATAACTGAGGACATAAGTAATTAAGTCATGTCGCAATCCTTGCACTTGATTTTAGGATTAAAGTTCCTCATTTTTTTCTGCGAATGACATTCACATCCAATGGGTATCATCAAACAGTGAAGGAACAGAAACAACGTTAAAGAAGGGCTGAAAAAATCAGTAACACTACCATTGAGTCTGCAGGACTGAATAAAACTTCTTTATCCATTCTTTGTTATTGACACTGTCCAACATTGAAGTGGGGGTTTGAAAGCAATTCACAGTTGTGGTGTTCTGTTATGGGTTGCCTGAAATATCTGAATGGTACCCTGTAACACTTGAAATGCTGCATCGACAAAGTTTTCTTGCACATGAGATTTTGTTGATGGTCAATCAATCACTGAGTCATGAATATTGTGGTCGACATTCAAATCATGTCTAACTTTTGGAAAATGACTTAATTAAAAAATTAGAAACTCGTGAAGTAATTTATGTGAATGACACAATCAAAAAATAATCAGCTTCCACGACACATACCTGTAGCCGGAACAGCTGCAACACTAACCATGGCAGCAAGTGAGATACACTGTATATAAATCATGACAACCTGTGGAGATTTCATTGTGTCAACCAATAAACCAACGTCGACTTTTACAGCAAAATGAACTACAATTGGACAAAAAAGTGGTAACATTTCCAGTCCAAAATCTTCGAAGTAGCAAAGGAAAAAAGGGGAATATAACAAGTTAGTCTAATACTCACGGAAATTCATGCTCCCACACCAACTAAAATCAGAAGCAAGCCTGCTGGAAAAGACAAGATAATTAGTTCATGAGAGGAAATCTACTTTAAAATGATCTGATTATTTAGTGGACAAACATTTGTACTGCCGCTCAGCACAAACCTGGGAGTCCACTCTGCACATAATCTTTGTAACCTCTGTAAAACCAACAAGAAGCATAAAATTCTAATAAATGTTCACAATTTTTTTTTTAAAACTCCTTTTAAACAATAGTTAATGTATCCCATGCATGGATGTACCCCATCTAAAATAGAAATATTAAGATGGATGTATCCACTTGACTCAAGGAAACTCAAGAAATCCATAAAACAATAAACTTTCACAAAACTTTCCAAATATAACAATGAAGCACAGTAATTAGTTTTAAACATTAATATGCAGAGATAACCCCTACAGAATTAAAGATAAATCTTTGCCAATCAAAGAAGAGAAAGATTGAAGGATGAGTATCATAAGTATCCATTCTATTGCCAAAATCTACAACAAAGAGAAAGAAATGGATAGAGTAACCAACAAGAAAAAGGTGCAAAAAGAGAAAAATGTAATTTGCATTAATTAATTACTTGCCCATGACAAGTATTATTGTTGCACAACACATTGTAATGAGGATTGTGCTATTAAAATGCCCTTGCCCATACCTATAGCTCTTGATTTGTTAAATTAAAAATTTTTGTTAGCAGCTTTTACCATAACTAGCAGGTTTTACCATCACAAGACCTTTCAAGCTGTTGTGTTTATCCATATGAGATTAAAGGAGAAGCGTAAAATGAAAACATGGAATAGAGACAGATGAGGAAAATAATGTGAAGCTAATAAACCTTGACAAAGATGCAGATGAGGAGAAGACAGAGAAAGAGAGAGAGCAGGCTCAAAACCATTCATCTCAAATGGCTACACCAGATTTCATGGTCTAATTAGCCAGAAATAATTAATTCAGAAACATAGTAAAAGTTATTGGAGGTTACCGTAGGTGTCGGATGCATTGTACAATCACAGCTCAAGGTTGTTGGAGGTTACTGTAGGTATCGGACGCATTGTACAATCGTGGAGCTGTGAGCTGCAATTAGAAACAATTTATCTGTCAAAATTAACTCACTGAAAGAAGCTTTGTCCAAATGTATTCTGCTTGTGTGAATGGCAAAGGCAGACTGATCCTTGAAGAGCCATCAAATCACTCTTCATTTCCCGCCTTTCTTAATTCCATGAACCACACGAGGATCTGCAAAGAAGAGCGCCATGTTGTGTGCTGTGCCAGTTATTTGGCATTTTTAGACTGCCGCAAACCAGGATCTGTGTCCTAAATAGTCCCAAATCCCTTGGAATCATTCTTCCATCAGAAGAACCGTAACTCATGACAACACTGAAATCCTTCTCCCCATAAATAACTATTTTAGACTCTTCTAAGCCTTCATCTGATTCCTATAACAAAAGCATAAATGCTGATAACATAAATATCTTAAAAAGACTTAAAAACTGGAAGTAAGATACATCTGCAAAATTAAATCCAGAAAAGGCCATAACCTGAAACTGCCTGCTTAAGTGTATTAAATTTTAAGACATCCGGCCAGTATTTTTGTACCAAATAAACAGAATTGGGACAAATGATTTGTGTGACCTGCATCTATTCTAATTGAAGAAGAACTACATAAAGAAGAAAACTTATGCTTAGTTTACTTTGTGATTGTAATTCTTTCAGATGTGGCCTTCATGCATAATTTTTTTTTTTTTTTTTAAGAGAATGAGAGTTGGGCAGCTACCATATCTAATATTATTCTCTTGACATATGTCATAATTATGGGTACAGCCACTATGGCTGTAATGAACTGCAGCTCATGTGTCATAAGTAGTTATGCCAGGCTTAACATCAAAGCCAACTTCATCATCACTCATATGGTTAGAGAGATCTACAGACAACAATTGCTTCCATCCTGAAAGTGAGAAGCAAATTACAATTGCTGCATCATTTTTAGCAAGAGGATCCTTGCAAACAAAACTAGAAAGGATATAGAAAAACATAGCAATATTAATAATGTCAGTTACAGAAAGAATTTGAAAAGAAAATTGATACCGATGTGAGTATTTAGGACAACAGGAGCGTCTTTTATCAGAATTGAAGGTGCAGGTGACTATTAATAATCTCAGACAGCCAAAATATTCTCAAGAGGAACCTTACATGCAGCTCTGTCCGCAATCTTTCCTCTGCCATATTGTACCAAAGTACAATTTTTGGGCCAGCAAATTAGTAGGAACTACACCAACTAAACGAGAATTCCCACTTCAAGGTCGGTATAAATGACTTCAGTACTTAACAGAACTCAATTTTCCAGCAATATAAAGTGCCGAGGTAATAACATCAGAAAAGTGGGAAGGGAGAACAAAACACGGCACTAATATAGTGAAAAAAAAAAAAAAGAACGTTCACTAGCAGGTGCCATCAGAGAGATCAGGTCACTAATCAAGACAGTTATTTCATCAAAATCCTACAGTGTGCCAAACTTCCTCTGTCTTCATTGTAAATTTACAGAAAGAAAAAAAAAACTCAAGTTAAATAGACAGTTGTCATCCGAGACAAGCATTAATGCACTAGTGTAGTAGAGAAAAATACATGAGCAACCTTTATTAGCAGATGCCATTAGCGAAAACAGGTCAATAATCTTGACAGTTCTTTCATCAAAATCCTTCACTGTACGAAAGCATCATCTTTCTTCAGTGCAAATCGAGAATTACCTCGCGAGGGAATAAGAAGAAAAAACTAATCAGTTGAAATCCGGAAAACAATTAAAGAAACGAAAAAGGGTGAACCAAAGACCAACCCCACAAAAGAATATACAATTCTGGGTTGGTTGATATCCAACTTGCATCAACAGACATTGACAAGTAAACTGAGTAGTTAAAATAGAAGAGAGGTCATATACTCCCCTTGAGTACTAAGTTACAATGCAGCTCAGCACTTGTGGCAACTAGATCTAACGTTGCCAATAGGGAAAACCATGAACAAAGAAAAAAACAAAAAAGATTAAGCATTAATTACATCAATAAAAACACCACAAAATTGAAAACACCAATAGTTCCAAGAAAAGTTAAAAAGAAAAAGATCTAAAGCGAGAGACAACAATGGAAATAAATAATAGACAAAAACAGATTGCAGATATAGTTTTATGTAGGAGTGAAATTCTTAAAACAATATCAAGAAAGAAATAAAAAAAAAATCGAAATCAGAATAAATTTGTAGGAATGAGAGGAAATTCATAAAAGAAGAAAGATTTGAAGACTTTATTCCTAATAAAGATGCAGAGTTAAGTTCAAGAAAAAATATATTGAAGTAAAAAATTATCGGCCGAAATCGGACCCGACATTGGAGGCATTGCAGAGATCCAAGAAATACACGTACGGGGCTTCAAAATCACCAGCGCTCTCTTTCGCCGCTTAAATCTGTGTTTTCCAATTCGGAAGAGAACGTTAGCTCCGAAGCATTCCAGAACAAGAAAAGCAGAAAACTAAACAAGAATTCAAACCCTAAGTCAAAATAAAATTGCATAAAGAACATGAGATTCTTGAACTATTTAAAAGAATATAAATAAAAAACAGATTGAGAGTTCAAGAAAGACGGAATTTAAGTTAAAAGATTTCGCCAAACCTAACATAGTTGCGGAGTCGGGAATCCAAGAAAACGTAGTGATTAAAGTGCATCAAATCACCATTCTTTCTCTCAAATCTTCGTTTCAAAATTCAAATTCTTCTTGATGACTTCTCAAGGCAGTTTTCTCAGGTTTTGGAAACCCTAGCTTCTGATCAAACTCAACGGTCGTATTTGATTTTAGTTGGAGAGAAATTATAACGAGGACTGCCAAGCGCTTCGGAATCAGAATATATATAGGGCAAGCAAGGCCAAACCGCCTTTTTTTTTAGCCACCGCCTTTGCGTTTTTTTATTTTTATTTTTTTTTAATTTTTTATTCAAATCAGCAACGGCTCAGTATAATTGTAGAGCGCGTGAATGGTTGAAGTTATCAAAACATCCTCTGTGTAAAATTTTCACCGTACTGACTTAGAATTACGAAACTATCCATCACGCGCAATGTACGAAGCTCCTTGCGCGCTTGAGGATTGGGGAGCATAATTTATTTTTATTTTTATTTTTTTGATTTTTTTTCGTCAATAAAAAAAACACAACACCTAAAATACTATTGATCTATTACAATAGAACGGGGCCATCTCATCTCTATGGCATTTTGCCAAACGAGCTGTTTGACACCATTTAGGGGCTTTGTCAGTACCTGAATTCTAAATTCTCCAAAAAAAATGCAGCAGTTGTCAACCAATGTGCAGTCTTGTTCCCCTCTTTATGCACATGATTAATGGAAACCAACCAATTCTTGGTTAGTAGTTTCTTACAATTGTTAATGATATTTGTTCGGAGTGCATATCTTTAACACTTGTAGAGAGACTCGTCATGGCCTGTTGAGAATTAATCTCTAAACACACTTTCTTATATCTAAAATTTCACGCAAGATCCAACCCAAAATAATGCCCCATATTTCTGAAGTGAACACCAAGCACCCTCCAATATCTTGTGACATTTTTTTTTAGAATCGGTGGTTACGAGAGCTGCATGGGCCAGGCTTTTATAGCTTATGGCTTTTTGTTTTTCTCGTGTTAATCTCTTTTGGGCTTTACAGTTTATCTCCATACGTGGGCTTTCCTCAAGCCCAAATTTTGCAATGGGCTCCCATCATCTTACACAAAATTATTGTAGCAGCTAGATGCGTACTGGCCCCGGTGACTAGTTACCATTGGTTTTTCGCCGCTGCGATTGCCCAATAAAAACAAGTTCATTAGCTGGCTTAGATTGGTGGTCAATTTCTAATGTAATATAGTTGTAAAATCTCTATTTTAACCAAAAAAAAAAATAAGTTCATAGCCAAGCCACTTGTTCGACTAGTTGAACCGGATTGAATTTTATAACCGTAGTTTATACTAAAAGTTTCTTTTTGGGTTAAAAAAAATGTGTACGAGTAGTAACCGTAAAGTGGCTGTCGTATAACGAAAAGTAATACTTATAATGAAAAATACTTTTAAAACCTCGAGCATTGTTTTGATTTCTAATTGATAAAATGATCGTACCATGTAATTTTTAATATAAATTACAAGAAATAACAAACTGTCATTTAAGATTGTTAAATTGTACTGTCATAGCATGCACGTTTCCATAACATTTTGTCGTATTGTCTGGGTAATAGCATCAATTAAAATCCTTGTTTGCACTCTTAAAATGTATGTTTTGCCGATAGAGTTTTGGAGTATAACTAGATTCATGTGGTTTTGTCTTTTTTTTTTTTTATTATTTATTATATAAATAAGACTATTTGTGCAGACTTGAACATATAATTTCAATCCACAGTGACCTTTACATGAAAAGCATCAGTTATAAAAAAAAAACAACCAACTTGATTTTTTTTTTTTTTTTTTTTTGTATTCGACTAGTTCCTGGAATTTGAATAACAATTCTTTGGTCAACATTTATTGTGTCAATGAAGACTTCTATCCTTCGAGCAAAAGAATCATCATTTGGGATCACGACGGAAATTTTCTCTACAAGCTTGAGAAGGATCATGACCAAAGTGCATATAATTAGATGTCATTTTCACAAACACCCTTTTTGTTAGCAAAATTTCTGTTTAATGATTAGGTAACAGAAGAAGTACGTTCTTTTTCATAAACAAAACAGTTAATAAGAGACTATGGTCATATAATGTGATACTGTCTGTTAGACATTAGTTTTTATTTTCCTGCTCTTTTGTACCCCGGAAAAAAAAAAAAAAAAAGACTATGGTCATTCGACCTTGTGCGAAGGAGAAGGCCAGAATCAAACCACGTCAAATCTAATCTCTCCCGATGAGGCCTTCCTGTGTATAAAAAGATAAAAAAAATTATTCAACAGAATTGTTATTAAAAAAAAATATTTAGCAGGTATAGATTAAATAGGATTAAAATAAAATTGTGATAATATAAATTATTTAATAATTAAATTTTAAAAAATAAAAAATTAAATAAATTATTAAATATCATTAAAATTGTGCTCATTTATAAACACTTGTAAGCGCTTTCGGTAGAATAACCCAAAGTATATAATGGGATGCGATGCGAATGCGTCGGCTCTCTCTCTCTCTCTCGTTCTGTTTGTCCGAACGATGAGTTTGATTGAGTTCCTTTGCATTCGCGCGTCTTTACAGGCAACACGCTTTTCTCTCTTTCTCACTCAATAATCAATCCATTCGTTTTATGACATTATCTATTCTCTCTTTCTCTCTCTTACGAACAGCCAAACCTCTCTTCCATACAGAAGCCACATGTTATGACAGGTTTCTGAGTTTTCAAGGTTTGGTGTCTTTCCCTTTGTCTTTCTTTTTCATTGTTTTTTTTTTTTTTTTGATTTTCTTTTGTCTACATTTCTCTCTTTTTCTTATCATCTTTTTTTTCCTTCTTTATTTTATTTTTCTTTGTTAGAAACTTTGAATTGATCGTAATTTATGAATGAATGAGTGACAGCGTACGCATACAGGCTGATATACGCCTTTTGCACCATTGTTTCTCAATTGGGATTCTGTCTTTTCTTGCTTTCATGGATCCATGTTTGTGATTTTGTTAAATGTTTGTAAATATACGGGAACATACACATGTAATGTACGTGGATGAACGTATTGGTGCCTTTTCGCTCTAGGTGACTTGAGGGATTTGCCCAAAACAAGGCAAGGATGTCTGGTTTTGTAGGCGTGCTTGTTTCTGATCCATGGCTTCAGAGCCAGTTCACCCAAGTCGAGCTGCGCACTCTCAAATCAAAGGCAAGCCTAAATCTTTGCCCCTCTCCACTTTGCTGGGTTGGGGTTAGATTTAGCATTCAGTTTGTCATTAATGAAAATTTTAGTCTGTTGTTTAATGATTTGAGTGATGTGGTTGAGTGAATCATGCATTGGTTCTAGTTTGTGTCTTTGAGGACTCAATCGGGTCATGTCACGGTGGGGGATTTGCCGCCTGTATTTGCAAAGCTGAAGGCTTTCACTGGCATGTACGATGAGGATCAGATTAAGGCTATGCTCGCAGAGTCGGGTGCAAATATGGGAGAAGAAATTGATTTTGAGTCCTTTCTTCGGGTGAGTTTTTGAAGGTTAGAGACTGAGTGGCTTCATTGTGGTATTCATTTTGTGATTGCAATATATCCCAGTATTGTTCTTACTTCTTAAATTTTCCTGGGTTAAAGTTGAAAGACAAACTGAAATTGTTGCATTCTTTAGACAAGCTGTTCTTGCTAAAATTGCTCTGGCTTCTTTCTCAAAATTTGTTGATCGGTAGGCATACTTAAATCTGCAAGCCCGAGCAACAATAAAGTCGGGTGGCAAAAAATTTGGTCAGTCTCCTTCATTTCTCAAGGCAGCCACAACTACAGTTCGGCATAACATTAATCAGTCTGAAAAGGCCTCCTATGTTGCCCACGTTAACAACTACTTGGCAGAGGATCCATTCTTGAAGAAATATCTTCCAATAGATCCAGCAACAAATTCCTTATTTGACCTTGTTAAAGATGGCGTTCTTCTTTGGTAGATATGATGCATTTGCTTGACATAGCTGTAATTTCTGCTAAGGCAACTTTTATGTTTGTACTAACGTCTTTCGATGCTCTCTGCAGTAAGCTTATCAATGTGGCTGTTCCGGGAACAATAGATGAGCGAGCTATTAACACAAAAGGGGCACTTAACCCATGGGAGAGAAATGAAAACCATACGCTTTGCCTCAATTCTGCTAAGGCTATTGGCTGCACAGTTGTCAACATTGGTGCAGATGACCTTGTTGAAGCTAGAGTAAGTTGAGCTATTTCCAGCTACCGATAAACATTTTTAATTATCTATCTCTGTGGTTCTAGAGTAACTTAAAGTTTCTAATCTATTTTTTGTAGCCTCATCTGGTACTTGGATTGATATCCCAAATTATTAAGGTACTCAACCCAAATTTCTTCTGCTACATGTGTAATGACATTTCATTGAGTAGGAAGTACAAACTGTGTACTTAAGGTTTCATTAATGTTGGTGTTCTCATTGGAACTTGAGGGGTGATGCAACCTGTCCTCAACCTGATAACATTTGGCATTGTTGGTATTGTGGCAACTTCAGATTCAACTTTTAGCTGATCTTGATCTGAAGAAAACTCCTCAACTGGTGGAATTGCTGGATGATGACAAGGTCAGAAATTCTGGACACTTTTAGATCTTCTGAGTATGTGAGATGTGATGAATGAAATAACGTTTATGATCTGGCATAGATTTGCTCATCATCTCATTGAAACTTTCAGGAAGTAGAGGAGCTCATAGGCTTACCACCCGAAAAAGTTCTACTCAAATGGATGAATTTTCATCTGAAGAAAGCTGGCTACAGTAAAGAAGTTACAAACTTCTCCTCTGATGTAAAGGTAAAAATTTGCACATTTTTGGAGTTAATCTGCACACTTGGATCCTACTGGTGGCATTAGTCTGCTTGAACTTTTCAGCAAATTAAACTTTATGAGCAGTTTCTATCAAAACAATTTTCTCAATAGATTTTCTGGAGTTCGTATATACTTCAGTCTAGTTTTACCGTCATTAGCATATAATAACATTCTGCTATCTTCCATGCATATTATATTTTCTGTACTTTTTTCATCTTTCACGGATGTAACCCAAGGAATTTGTAGGATGGAGAGGCGTATGCTTACCTACTCAATGCTCTTGCACCAGAACACAGTACCCCTGCTACGTTGGAGACAAAGGATGCTACAAAGAGGGCAAACCTAGTTCTTGAGCAGGCTGAGAAACTGGATTGTAAAAGATACCTCACTCCTAAAGATATTGTTGAGGGTTCACCAAATCTTAATCTTGCATTTGTTGCACAAATATTTCAGCATAGGTTTGAAGTGATTTTTTGTTGCCTAACTTTGGATCTCTTGTTTCCCTCTTTTCCTTTTTCTTATTTTGTTTACACATCTGGAAATTGACCTTTTAAGTCCATTCTTGAAAACTCAAAATATGTGTCGCTACTGTGTAAATTCCTTCTACAGGAATGGATTGTCAAGTGATACCTCAAAGATGTCCTTTGCCGAAATGATGACAGATGATGCACAAACTTCTCGTGAAGAGAGATGCTTTCGGTTGTGGATCAACAGTCTTGGAATTGCTACGTATGTCAATAATGTGTTTGAAGATGTTAGAAATGGGTGAGCTTTGCATCTTCCCAATAGGCGGTGCTAATCCTCGTTGAATTTTTTGTTGATGTGTATCACTTGTAAGTGCAGATGGGTTCTTTTAGAAGTTCTTGACAAGATTTCACCTGGATCAGTTAATTGGAAGCTGGCAAGCAAGCCTCCAATAAAGATGCCATTCAGAAAAGTTGAGAACTGCAACCAAGTTATCCAGATAGGGAAAGATTTGAACTTCTCCCTTGTGAACATAGCCGGGAATGACATTGTTCAAGGAAATAAGAAGCTCTTATTAGGTGAATTGACAATCAGTTTGGATTCCCATAAGATAGGCCTGGTTGCTTTCCATTGACCAGAAAAGAAATGACTATTTTGCTACTCTTTTTTGTGGCAGCATATTTGTGGCAACTTATGAGGTTCACCATGCTTCAACTGTTGAAAAATTTGAGATCTCATTCATCCAATTTCCAAGGTAAAGAGATTACAGATGCTGACATTTTGAAATGGGCGAACAACAAAGTGAAGAGAGCTGGTAGGACCTCTCAAATGGAGAGCTTTAAGGTAATCAATGAAGCGATTACCCCTATTCACATCAAATTCAGTGCACCAATAACTTTTGGTGTTTGATATTTTGCTTTCAGGATAAGACCCTTTCAAATGGAATTTTCTTCCTTGAACTTCTTAGTGCAGTCGAGCCCAGGGTTGTCAACTGGAGTGTCGTCACAAAGGGAGAAACTGGTATGCCATTGATATGTATATCCCTACCCAAATACCTTGTTCTTTGGAAATGTGACAATAGGCCATGGGGTTAATCGCATCCACAGCAAAAACTCTGTGAAGCACTCATCTGAGGACATGGATGCATATATAATGAGCTTGACGTTATTATACATGATAAAATAGACTCTTACTCTGCTACTGGCATTACAGATGAGGATATGAAGTTGAATGCTACCTATATAATAAGTGTTGCGCGGAAGCTTGGATGCTCCATTTTCTTGTTGCCTGAGGACATCTTGGAGGTGGGTATTTCGTGTTGACCTTGACACTTATATTACATTCATAAGTTTTGTTAACATTATTATTAGTACAGATGCCATCCATTGTTTGCATCGTTCTCAGTTGGGATCTTGTGTTAGTCAAACCTGAAAAGGAAAAATTGGGGGCACAATGATCTTTCATTGAATCATTAATGAACTGCTTGGTCCTTGAAAGCTGCCCTAGATCTGATGGAATCATCTATCTTCTCTTATTGTATACAATCAGTCTAAAACAAGAGCATTAGGAATCATCAGTCGCATGCCACTGATCACACTTTGGCCAGTCTGCCCGCATTCACCAATTTTGTGGCAAGCCTAGTTATCAAAATTCGATCTTGTTGTGTTGTCATGACAGGTAAACCAAAAGATGATGCTAGTCTTGACTGCGAGCATTATGTACTGGAGCCTGCAGCAACGGAGTGGACAGTCATCACCTGCTCCTGAAGAAAATGACCCTCCTGATGCTTCTTCAGCAGCATCCCTGGAAAGCGAGAACCAGGATAGTCTGGCAAGTGGGGTTTCCAATTTGGCTCTGGACAATTCCATTCAGGATCCATCTCCTTCCACTAAAGTTGAAAATAATCAATCCTCGGAAAAAAGTTCCGGATAAAGAATAATACCCAATCAACAAAATGTCTTTTTTTTTTCACCTTTTTCTGTTCTTTTCCAAATTGTCAAGACCCACATAGACAATAGAAAGAGTAAAGATCCAGAACCACCATAAGCTTGTCAAGCAAAATGCCAAAATCAAGCACAAAATGTAGATTACTTAATGCCATTCTGATATCGATAAATAAGCAGCAGCCTTCACAAAAAATTGAAAGTGCAAAACTTGATTTCATTTGGATCTTCCTATGATCTATACCCATTTTTGTTGGAAATTACAAATTTCCTTTTTGTTTTTAACCCCCTTTTGTTTTCCTTTTGCGGTTGGGCATACGGATTCCACATTTTTTTACTTGATTTTTTTGTTCAAATTGTAACGTATTTTTGATTTTTTTATAAATCTAAGTTCCCTACTTTTTTCCTTTGCGCTTCGAGTACATCACATGTCTTTATTGTCAGTAATAAGTATAGTGGGGCCTTCCGGCTATCCATCTGGCTATTTCTGCAGTTACTTCTCCTACTTCCCGCCGGAATTGTATTACAACGGCTATTTTGATACAACAGCTATTTCGTATTACAACGGCTATTTCTCATTTTGATAATCTATTTTTGATTTTTTTTCCACTTTTTAGACCGCTTATCTTTCACGCTATTAATAATTTAATTAGTTTTTAATCAACCGACAAAACCTACGTGAAGTGAACGTAAATTTTTTTTGATAAATAAAAAAAAAAAGAAATAGTACCCACCATCTTGCCTGAAAAATTGAGAAAAGAAAGAAAATCATTATTTTGCCGGAGGAAAATGTAGAACGGTGATATATAAATGCTCCTCCTTTTTCTTTGGTAAGGTTTTTTTTTCCCATTTGTTGGATTTTCTTTTTTTTTTTTGAACACTAAACAATAAATAAAAATAGTCTTCCCCCACAGTCACACGTAGGCGAATTCAACTTTAGCCGTCGGAGATGCTTTTAATATGTTTGCTACGGCTTCTGTGGTTGGAAAAAGTCACCTATTATATTAGATAATATGACGTCTGACAAACGAGACTCCACCTCCAAGATAGCTCTCATGGAATTGTCTGATAAACTGGATCAAGCAATTGGCAAGTGAAAACTCATAGTGCCCCAACTGCCTCTTTTTGTGTTTTTTCGATGCCCCATGTAATTTTAGCTATTGTACATTCTGCAACAAGAACATCATTACGCAGCCACGCAATATCGTACAAGACATGAAATTGCTTCAACAATTTATCTATTTATTTTTTCAAGTCTAATACATTTTTCATAATTCAACGGTTCAGATTTTTACATACTAATTTTGTACTTATCATTGTGGGCTTAAGTAGCTTTTCCCTTTCAACAATCTCAGATGTACAATTCACCAGCAACTAACCTGGAGACAATAACAATCTTGACCGGGTCCTTCCCTTGCGGGGACAAAACCGCAAAAAATTCAGTATCCCTCTTCGCAGGGGGCAACAAGCCCCTTTTAGGATGCTTTTATATGTAAAAGTTTTGACCAAGTCAGGTTACATATAATGCTATTTATCGTTCATTTTGATTGAGTTTAGTCTTCTCAATCTCTGATCTAGCTCCGCCATTACTGCTGATTCTTGCTTTTTCCTTTGCTTTGATATGGTGTTGGTTGTCATTGAACCTATCCTATCAAATGCCACCTGCAAGATTTAAATTGGGTTGTTTCAAATTCGTAGTTGCATCATACCCTCGTTGGCTAAGCCTCTCTCCCCATTCTTTTATTTGAAATCCATTGTTAACCAGTGAATAACATTTACCACTTCGTTCGTTCTTACATTGCATTTCCCTTTTTAGTTTTATGGATATGTAGAAGTGTCCATGGTGACGAATGAATAAAAATTGAATTAACAAAAAGGATCTAGCGAATATCTTACCGTCAATAATTCGTCAGGATCAAAGAGGTCATGGGTAGTTTTCTGCAGTATGTAGATTACATCGCCAACATGGTGAGTTAGAAGCAACTCTTCCTCTTTCATCTGCAATCAAAGATCACAATGATAGTTCTTTTCTTGTGATAACTGGTGTTCTGACTTTTGGAAACCTGCAAATGAGGAGCTTTCAAAAGAAGTAGAACCTTGAATATCGCCAAGGCAACATGAAATAGAACCTTTGCCCCCTCATAGAAAAGGACATCCCACACCCTCAGCGTTGTCTGGAAATTAAGCCCCACCAAGGAAGAATTGTCAGTGAATGGTGAAAACCTAATATAAATACAGTTATTGCCGTGCAAAAGCAAGTGCATAAAGGTGAAAGAGGGAGGAAATTATTGACACTTCTAACCTCCGAAGGTAAGCTCTTAGAGAAGAGGCATAGGAACCACTCAGTGGCGACAAGGGAGACATCAAACTCCAACTCTTCCAAATGACTAGCTATCCTGTGTTTTCATTTTCTTGATTTTAACCGGCAGTTGCAACTCAACAAAGCACAAATCATCAAGTTAGCAGATGAAAAATACCTGGGGCACTTTTTGGAAAGAAGATCCTTGAAAACCCGTTGTTCAACATGACATCCTGACAAGTTATCTGTGTAGCAGTCATTAACTAAGACATTTTCCAGCAGGACAGCCAGCATCCAAAAGGCATCTTCTTCCGTTTTCATCACAAGCAACAGCAACGCTGCAACATAATTTAGTCCCTGTGACAAGGACCATTTTCCATTTGAAATTAGATAACAGCAACCTATGAAGGTAAGACATCACCCATTGACAAAAAGAGTTGATGGCTAACAGAAACCTAGCAGAAAATTTTCTTTTGGTTGCTAAATATCCATTATATCCAGGAGGGGGATCATAAATGTGGACACACTTCAAAATATATTATCTATGTTGAGATGCAGTTTTTAAAAACATCGTGTTGATGGATCCACACTATGTTGGGATAGTTATAAAATCATTTCTTTGAGAAGGTGATTATAAGAAGGATTTAGAACAATATGAAATGTGATGATCTTATGATCAGCAAAAAACAAGGACATAGACATACAAAGCATGTACAAAGGGGAAAAGTTGAGACGCAATATGGAAGATAATTGTTTGTTCTATGCTGTTGGTTTAGCACACTTGTCCTTTGTCATTTACATAGTGTAAGCCCCACAATGACCCACCTGGCAGTACCCAACATCAGAATCACGGAAAGAATAACCAACAAGAATGCGTCTAAGGGCAGCATGGCCCTCTGGGGTGTCCAACCACGGGTGACCGGGGAAGGTTCGTGGCAAGTCCTGCAAATGTACTCAAGAGAAGGTTTAATAACATGAAAGCAAGTGCCATAGAAAGAATCAGAAACAAAATAGTAGTGCCAAACTAGTGCATCACCACTAACTTGTCAGTTGTTTCATTACGAATCCAAATTTGGGCACTTTAAATGGACTCTTATAGTCAGAGAGCAGAAGAATGCCTCCCAAAAGAGACATCAAAGAAAGCACTCAGAATAACCCAACTTCTACATGTAAAGGTTGATACTACAACACTCATTGTTTGATGCTTATTAGCATTACCAGAACATCTGGTGCGCCTGTGCTTTCTCAGTTAGCTAAATAAAAACTTAAAAAGTGACCATGACATTTTCTTGATAGCCCAGAGGGTACTCATATTATGACTAGAAACAAGTATGTACCTCGGCTAGGCCTCCCAATTTTTGTTTCGGTCATAAGCATTTCACTTCACCGTCTAATATTTGAATTTAGTGTCTTGGTTTCCAATCTAACCACAAAGAGGCTACAATTATCTCACATAGCAGGAATAGCTAGAGAAATGACCTTCTAAATGCAAAACACTGTGTTTGACTTCCCAAAAAATTGAATAAAACAGTCATTACAATTGCTTCCAATATCAAACATCATCGTTGAAGACTGTTACCTAGCTGGATCAGATTGTTACACGAGGACGCTAAAACTGCAACTGCATCATCTTTTGTAAGTCAAACAAAGATACTGGATATTCCTATATTTTCAGATTTGCATCTCAGGATAATGTTAAGAACTGGACACATTTTTGTCCCGATTGTGTAAGTCAAGTAACCTCAGTTCCTGCCTAAAAATACAAATCTAAGTAAAGCAACAGATTTGTGACCGTTTGACTAACAAACAATGGCTTTGGAGGAAATTAAATTTTCAACAAATCTAAAACGGCCAAATCCGAGAAGAAACTTTGGGAAAAAAAAGCCTCACTACTCAGAATAAGAAACAATGGCAAATTGTAGTACAATTAGTATTGCAACTCAAGGAAAGAATATTCACAATGGACTAATCAAGACTTTGTGGCCATCAAAAGGAAAAGATGCCTTTTATCCAATCAAACGCAAATCAAGCAAAACTACTTTCACGGTTGAAAACAAGGCAGTCTACTGATATCAGATTTAACACTGTAATTCATGAATCAACCAAAAATTTCAAATAAACTTACTTGATCAATCTGCCTTGTAGCAGGTGTAACCTTCCCTTCAACCGCCTTGGTCAGATCATTGTAGTAGCTCTCGGGCACCGTAGACTTCTTCTTTGCGGCCCCAGAGAGCGAAAACCAAACTTTAGGCCTAAGCACGGGAGGTATACCTTTTCTAATAAGCTTCTTCAAAGTGATTGCGTTAGCTAAAGTAGACAACTTTAGAGAAGATTTTACGGCAATCCCTTCACCTATTGAAGAAACATCTGGCTGCAAATACCAATTAACACCTTTGCTAGCCTCTAGTGCCCACCAAACCCTCGCTTGTTGCCTCACCTTCTCTCTGACCTCATTTAACACATTAACATCGTCCACATTGCCTTCTACAGTGAACCCATAAAGGTCCTGGAATTTGACCGTTAAATTTGCTCTCCTTGAATGGATGCTAGGCCTCAAAAATTGGATTTGAGGCTGAAATTCTAACGGAACTTCCCTCTCGCCATGCGTTTTGTACATGTTTAGTAGCTGTGTTTCTGAGTTCTTCCTACAAAGGGATAGATAAATATGATACAAAGGCAAAGGCCTTTTCCAAAATTGGTCAAGTCTACAGGCTTGTAAACACAAGGAAACGGTCAATTGTTGAAGTTTTAAAAGCTTGAAAACGAATTGGCTTCAAAGAATCGAACAAGAGGACTCGCCAAAATTTATCTCAAAAGAAGAAAAATATCCAACAGAGGGCCGCTATTGAACACCCTTTTGCGCCATCTACAGAAATCCTTGAATTCTATTACTGGAAATGATAACAAACACAGAAAGACAAAGGATTGAAAAGAAAAAGCTTTGCCCTTGCAGCTGGGCTCCTCAAAAGAAAAAGATATTCAGACAACAAGAGAAAACCCAGAAACAGAAAAGTTTATTTACAGCTTCAAGTCAATATATGAAAACCAAAACCCAGAAAACAGATCTTCCTGTTAATGCACCGAGGGGGAAAGAACGAGTCTTTTTTAAAGAACGAGTCTTCTTTAGCCTTTTTTTTTTATTGATACAATAAAGAATATCTTCGAAGGGGTCAAATGAAACCACAAAAATAAACAACGATATTTTGGGGAAAATTAAGAAGCTTGAAAGCTTGAAGTTTATGGAAAGTTTGGGCCTTTTCTGTTTCTATGTTAGAGAAAGAGAATCAGTTTAACAAATAGACTAATGAGGGGAAAAACAAAAAAAAAAGACAGATTTTCAAGGGAGGCTATTTAGAAGCTTCAAATTCAAAGGTCGAAGCAATGGAGTATTCATTCAACGGGAAAATACGTGGCCTGTAGGCTGACCTTGGAGCGATAAAAAGGAAATTTTGCTTTGAACGTTACTGGACTTTTAATTTTTATTAAAAAGCTGTGGGTAGTTCTTTTAAAAAATAGTTTTGGCAGGAATATTTAGATGAGATTGATTAAAGTCATATCTATAAAGAAAAGAAAAAATTATTAAATAATTAAATATTATTATATAAATTATGTAGTTATTTAAATATTAAAATTTATTTTTTTTTATCAAGTTAAAAATTGCATACAGGACTTTATCTTTTTTAAAAGATTAAAAAGCCCTTTTCATTCCATGGTAGGTGTCCCTGTCCCGTATCTTCCAGGTTGCCTTTCACGGGTTTAGACCTCAGAATTCAGACAATACAACTGACGTTTTTAATTCTTGTTTTTTACTTGCAATTCCTTCGTTTTTTTTTTTTTTTTTTGTGATTAATTGGTAATTTGAATTTTGCGTACTAAGTTGCTTTGTTTTTGATTCCCAAGCTCAATCAAGATTAGATTACGGAGGCCTTTGAAAACAAATTGCGTTTTATGGTTTGAAGCTAAAATTAAATCAAATAGAAAAACTATTATTGGGCAGCCAAATCCACTCTCAAAATTGCATTGGTTCATGGTGACGCATACGCATATACATGTTTTATACTTGTACACTAAAAGTTATTTATTATCTATAGATAATAATATTGAAAATTAGCAATACGACTAATACCATAACACGCATATTAGCTTTGTTTTATTGATAAACTAAATGGACAAAAGAAAGTACAAAATTATTCGTGTACGTGTGCCAGTTAACCCTACACAAAATGTTACCTATCAAAAAAAAAAAACCCTACCCAAAATGTTAAATTATAACTCTGACCGTATATGCCTCCGTTTAGCCTTTAGAAGGAACTCCTCACTTATTTGCCCTTCTTTATCGTTGGCTTGAATGAATATATTGATAGGCCAGCATGAGTATTGTTTTTATCCTTTTTTTTTTTTTAAACTTTTTCAATTTTCAATGATGAAGAATTATTCTCAATAAAATTTGAAGTTATTAACATGAAAATGCTCTTGAAACCTTAGATTTTAAACCTGAAATATATCTATAAAGAATCGAACTTGTTCTACCTTATCAGTTTTATCATATATTTGCAAGGTACTACTATGATACTTTCTTCAATTTGTCCATTTGAATATTACCATTTTCTTTAACATTTTAATTTTATAAGATTCTATAGCAAGGGATTTTACTTTTAGAAAAAAATAAAACAAGAAAGCAAAAGAAAATCGCAAGATTAGTTGGAAAATATTACAATTTTTTCAGAAAATATGGTCTGAATTAAAGAACCAATCATTCCTTTTACTAATGCTTAAGAACTTTGAGAGCCGTAGAGCACTTATTGACCAACAAATCAATTACTCCCTTACAAGGAAAGCAATTTCCTAATAGTAATGCTAGTGATGAAGGATTTTTGACTAATATAATTTTATCTTTATGTTTAAAGAAATTCTAATGAGTGTGGTCAGCTTCAAAGTTGAAATAAATTTTTTTTTTGGTCACATAAATGAATGTATAAGTTCTTAATAGGACATCGCACAAATTAGGAAGTAACAAAAAGTAAATTGTAATTATTAATATCATACCATATTTTCAGAGAGAATGGAGGACAAATTTGTCATTTCGATAGATTATGACGCGTTTTTTGGATTGAATCATCTTTTCAGGGTACACTAAAAGTAATTTAATTTTTTTTGGTTAAACTAAAAGTAATTTAATTGATCACATTACCAAATGATTAAAACGAAGTGGACGACAAGCTGGCTATCTGTGGGCCCCCGACAACGTTGGACCATAAACTAGTGCTCTGCCCGCGGATGGGCGCGTCACGTGCGGAGCTCTCCAAATCCGAGTCTCAATGACAAAAAGAGGCTGGCCGTGGCGCAGCCTTTGTGGCGGCTGTTTCAACAATCGATAAATGTTGTAAATGAAAATCTAAATTTCATCTCCATGTGGTTCAAGTGGCAAAGGCTAATTGTGAGGTTAACGTACAATTAAGAGACTAGCGCTTCGAAGAGTAAAATCAGATTAAACATGCGTTTGATTATATATGATTTGTGAGTGAGTGAAAATTTTTACTGAATACTGAAGAATATTTGTAGTTTTATAAATTCAATACAACGGTTCAACCTACTATATAGTGCACTCAGCACAATTCTCAGTAAGATAATCACTAATAATTTTTCATTTATTGATAAAAAAAGTCTAAGTTCCTTTTCCATTTAATCATTTGTTCCCAAATGAATCTAAATATTAATATTGATTGTTATGTTTGCATTATCTTTATGGATCAATAAACCTGATTAAAAAGTAATTTTCACTCAAAATTGATTCAAATAAACTTTTTAACTCGATGATTGAAATGTCTCACAGACAAACTTGGATGTTCGGACGCATATTATAATAATGGTAATATTAATAATAAGTACTATTCACCGTTGATTGGGAAAATTAAAACTTCAGAAGATGTTGCTGGCCAACCATTATCGATGTCAACAGGGAACGAGCGGACACATCAAGGTTTTATGGACATCCCATCGCATTAATGGCCGCTTATAAAAGTGCTTGGTACTTCAAATTTCACTTAATATAGGAAGTTTTGAGAAATTAGTGTGATTTGATCAATTCACTCCTTCCAAATTTAAAGATTTTGATAGTTACTTAAACTAACTCAAGGAGTCAATCTGTATAACTTAATTAAGGGCCAACTTAAATATTAATAGCGGATTAATTCCATCGTTCATTTCATTTGTATGAAACAAGCCTGTGGTGAGTCCAGGTTAATAATTTGTTTCATGGAAATCGGAAAGATGCGAGGAATCCTTTTATCCTTGTAAACATTATGTATTTAAAGTAATTTACAATTTTCGTTCTCTACCTACTTAAATATTGTCTATCGAAGATTTATGGGTAAATAATATCCTTGTAGGTATATATATTATTATGCAGATATTAGCATTCAACATTTTGAAAGTATTTTATCACCGGATACAAAAATTTAGTGCTTAGTTAGCCTGTGTTTTCTCTCATTAATTTTGATTTAAGTTCCCCTGCATCACCCTCTATTTCAAAAAAATATGAGGGATTTATGGTTAATGCTAAAAGTCACATACAACATTATTATTACTTTGAATAGCGAGTCCTATTTACAGATAAAATTGAATTAGAACGATAAGGGTAATTCCAATTTAAATCAACCAAACTTACATTTCTACCATGTCCTTTTTTTAGTAGAAAAAGAAGAGCTTTTTGGCAGTTGAATGCTGAGAACCTTTTCACTTATTTATTTCCAGGTTCTTCGGTTAATCGGTTCTTTTATTATCATTATTATTATTTTTTCATTAGTGGTTCTTCGATTCTAAGTTAAGAGGACCATTGGTATCAAATAATATCTTTTTGCTGATGGAAACTTACGATCGCAACAATGTAAAAAAGGCGGCTGACACTTTTAAATCATTTCCGTCTACCCACTTGTAGCTCGTTACTATAACCGGTTACTAATTCATGAATATTGTTACATAATGAAATAAATACAAAGCAAATAGCATCTCACTTATTAGTTGATGAAAATGTCTCAATACCCAAAGCCTTTTTTTTTTTTTTAAATGGCAGTCGCCCTAAATAAAACACGCCAATCAAGTGGACTTGATAGAAAATCATGAAACAAAAGTCGGGTTTGTTTGTGCACACATCACAAACATGTATATTATGCCATATTTAATTAAATGAATTATTTATATAAGAATGTTGTAAATGTTATCGAGGTTTGGCAACAAAAGGCGGAATATTATTGCGAATAATTAACATAACATAAATGAGAAAGCAAAAAATTCTCGGTGCTTCTACAACACCATTAATGTATCATCGGAGGGTTCACTCAGTACCAGCTGCCAAAGAGCCGTTCAAGATCGAACGGCACCACCGAGCCATGAGAGACTGGGGTCTTTAATTTCATGATAATGATTCGATAGCATCAATTTCGCGTGGTGTCATCAAAATACTCTAAACTTTGCTTTTGTACAAAGACAAGAACGCGAAGATAGAGCTGTGAAGCTAAAGCATTGTCCCGTTAAAAAAACCGACAAAAAAAAAAAAAAAGCTAAAGCAGTGTCGTCTTCTCAACTATGAAAAAACCACTACTCCGATTAACTTTAGGGTAAAGATTGGTGGACGGGATATGATGGACGGGAAAGAGATAAATTTTTTTTTTTGTGTAATTAGTTGACTTATTTATGTAATGAGATACTGAATCATTGCAACGAAATTTAAAAATATTTTTTGATTTATTTTTTCGTTACAAAAATTAAACATTTGGTTGTACAAATAAATTAACTAGTTACACAAAAAAAATTTTCTGTCTGTTCCGCGTCTTTTTTTCTACGTCTAGGTAACAGTACTCTTAACTTTAAGTATAAAAATACACTAGGGCTTTCCTCTCATTTTCACTGCAACGTATTAGGCACGTCGCCAGAACAGGCCATTTGGTCAAGGACGGCAACGAACATTATAAAGTCTCCTCATTAGTGGTTACCACTCAAATTTCTTTTGGAAGGGATGTGCATTACGTGCAGAGATGTTCTAGATATTTTGCAGACCACGGTGCTTAATTATTATTTCCAGATTACAAATGAAATCTCAACAATTGAGCCAATTAATAAGTACCATAAAAGTATAAATCTTACGTTAAGTAACCTTCGATTTCGGCTCATAAGTGTGATAATTAATATATCTGCAATACATTTTTTTGTCAAAAAAAAAAGTTACATACAATTATAAATGCTTATTTGATACAATGGATTTGTGCATCTTTGGTGAAGTAACAAAGAGAATTCTTTAGGAATATTTTTTTTTTGTTTTGTTCTCATTAGGAATTTCTTAATTCGGACAAAATGGCATGCACATAATGGAAAAAAGATCTAGGACAACAAATTTAGTCGACCCGGGTCATGGTATAGATTAAAGTTTCAAGTCGCTTAATTACTCTAAAGTCTTAACTCAACAGTCAACATTGTTTTTTAGGTACAGTTAAAGTGGAGAGGGAGACATTTTTAATAAATGAGGTTTAAGGTTTTATATCTTATTTCTAAATTTTAAATTTAATAGTCGTTAAGTTATATCTAATAGTTAAACTCAAAGTTGAGATCCGCAACTCACAATGATGTCAAAATCGGTCTTCCCATTATTCTGAATGTAAAAGAATACTTAAATCAATCGGTGACCACTCTATGAATGAGTGTATAAGAAATAAAGATTTTCTCAATAAAGTGTACATAATAAATTAATACCGGTAGGAAATAAATTAAGGATGATATTTGCATTAGTATTCATTTGAACGTATCCAACATAGACATATAAATACCTTAATTAAGAGGTTTGAGGAAATTCGAGTGAATCAAGAATAACTTAAATTTATTTGTAAACTTTTTGTCCAGAAGGATTTAAAATAATTGAATCTCATAATATCAAACTTAATTTACAATAAAGTAATATAATGAGAAAAGAGCAGTTTAATCGATTTCAATTAAATTTGACATCAAAATTTTATTGTTCATTTTGCTATCTGGACCAGACTTTAGATACACACTTAGTGCTGCAGGGGTAGTAAAATTGATTGCAATTTACAGTATCAGTTGGCTCTTGCCAAATACCAAGCATGGAAATTGATAAAAAATAAATACATCATTTGTTAATTTTAGTGGAGCCATTAAATGGAAGTGATTTTTTTTTTTAAAAAAGAAAATGAAGATCGGTACATTCAGTCAAACCAATGAACTGCTAACTAGGCCAAGATAATATTTTTCAAGACTCAAACTAGCTGTTGATTCGGAACAGATTTTTAAGTTAGTTTAAATGCCACATTATACATACATTTTATTAATAATTCTGAACTCTTAGTTTTAAGTTTAAGTAACATTCTCAATTCTCAAAAACGTAAAAAAGAAAAAATGATAAAAAGTAGGGATTATTTTCTTGATTCTCTTCTCATCCATCTCACTTACTACTTTATTTATTCTTCTGTTTTTTTTTTTTGGGTGCGAAGAAAGAAGAAATATGTAACTAACTAGTTTTACGTGCTCGAGCTCGACCCACCGTTGAGAGTCGAAACACAAAACCCACAGTCACGTGTGCTCGTGCAGACACGGACGCCAGCTGGTCGGCGAGGACAATGGGATCGTTCATCTTGCGAAAGGAGTGGCTACATAATGTCAAACACGAACATGCAGTATCTTGTCTAACTGTCTAAGTCTAACAAAACTTAATCAAAATGTAAGATTCCAAGGCATTCTTGTCGTTGAAGATTCAAGGTCTAATTACATTTCCCTGTATATAAATTACGATTCCCTATGTTTTACTACATTTATTATTAATTTGGTCAAAACAATGAATAATACCGTATTGCTTATATAATTTAAAATATGAAATGAAAAGGCTGAACAAGAGACCTTCTGTCAATATACATTACTGTATTTTATCTTATAGATCCTGTATCATAGCCAACCGTAACTTCTACCCTTTCCTTCCCCATATAATATATTATATACGAAAATCAATTACTACATAATAGGCTTTAAATTAGTAGCTAGGTTTTTGGCTTTTTCCCTACAAGAAATTTTGACGGTTAACTATTTTGTTATACATTTGTATATAAATAGACTACATATCTCTCAGGATTTAATTGGTCCTATTTATATAGTAATCATATATTTAATTTGTCTAGAGAAATTCTTAAGGAGAATAACTTTACCTTTGCTCTGTCATACATATGCTAGCTAGTAGTCAATGGGTATTTAAAAGAGAACGAAAGAAAAGAGGCTATATATCGAGGAAGAAAAAACATCAGAAGAATATCAATGTTCATTGTGGAAAGAACTACCTCCAGATAAGGACATGGCCTTGTTATATGAGTTAAAACTTAAAGGGGATCGAAATAAAAAGCAGAATCACAAAACATGCAAGAAGAGACCTAGGAATTGAAACAAAGCAGCCCAATTTTGATTATTCCATTATTATCCAATCTACCATTAAAATTCCAAAAAGGGTTTACATATATATCTTGTAAGTTCTCTCTCAATCCCCTCATTCCCATATTTCAAAACCCATAAGTGAAGGAAACTTTCTACATTTTAAAGAAAAAAGAACACTAAGAAGAGAAAGAAAAGAAAATTAAAACAATGCCTGGCACTTTCCCATGTACGCCTCTAAACTTTTGTTCGATGAACGACCTTAACCAAAGACCCGGAAAAGCGATCGAAAACCCCACCATATATGCTTATAGTTTTGGAAGTGAATCTTCATTAAAACCTGAAAAGCCTTGCAAGAACTTGATCATATATTAGAACATTGACTTGGGGCTTCTGTGTTGCGAGCCACAATGCATAATACTGCTTCTTTTTCTTCCTCTTCTTCATCACCATCTTATTTTTTTCCCACTTTTGTGGCTTCCTTTTTATTTTGTTCTAACTTATACCCCCGAAAAAAAGAAAAAAACTTGAAGAGCGGATGATTAAAAGGAATTACATATGTAATAAGAGAATGGTGTTGTGTCTATATATGATGACCAACCACAGACACCGAGAATTTAAAAATGAACAGATAGAGAGAATAGAAGAAGGAGGCTGTTCCCGAGAAGATGACGAGAGTTTCCCGTTGATGTTGTTTTCAAAGATGGGGTTTTGATTTTCCTTGGAGTGGGCCAAACTAGAAGGAGAAACAGGCCCTTTTTTCGTCCATTTGTCTTTCCTTCATCTTGACTTTGCAGATTTCGTCCATTCCTTTGAATTTTGTTTTGGAATTTTTTTTAGAAAATTTTGCAAACAGAAATTTATATATAAAAAGTACATAAATTTAATAAAATAATATTATTTATAGACCATCTAAAAAAATTTTATATAATGTATACATTTTATATTTTAGAATAACACTCATTTAAATTTATGTTATAATTTAAAAAAATAAAAAAATAATATTTTATTTTCTTAATACCTCTGTATATGTAATAGAATTTTTTTTTTTTTTGTCTTTTTCATCAAAAGCTGGCGGTCCATTTAGGGCACATAATACATGTATCAATTTCGTGTACTAAAAGTCTAATCATTCCCATACGAATAGATCGGGTAAGTATGTAGCATGAAAACGTTCTCCTTTGGCCATCATGAAACACTTCATTTGGGACATAGTTAAGTGAATTTACTAACTGTAATTGTTATTTTTACTCTTTTTCTAAGTATAATACACACTTTATAAATCTATTTAATTAATTTTTTCAAATAGGTCTTATTTAAAATTTTTATTTTTATTCATATTTAAAATTGAGATTCTTAGACTCACATCAACGGTGAGCCAGATTAAAAACCTCCTATACTAACATATGTCACTTGTATATTTAATAATACGTTGATATATGGTAAGTAAGCAAATGAATAAATGATTATATAACTGTGTCCAAGAAACTGCATATTTGTAAATCACATTCACCTAGTATATTATGATCGAAATAAAATTGATTGGCGTTAAAGTGTTTCGATTCATACAGTAAATGCTTACGAGATGCGGACTCCCTGATATACATATATATATATTGGAATTGTAGACGATAAAATTAAATCTTACACTTTGGCATACTGTTTTAAAGGTTGCAATTGGATCATATCGCTACATCATGGCTGGACATTGATAAATGAATCGACATGATTTTTTCAATGTGATCACGATACTCTATAAAATACATGGAAAAATTAATATATTGGGTTTGATTCCATTAATAATATGTGATGCGAGAGCAATGAGTAACCTTAAAAGATTTGTTAAATACTCTCCCTTACCAATTAAGTCATGAGGCGAAGAATTTGAGTGTTTCTCCTTTACTTATTGCTTTCTTTCCCTACTAATTAATTACTCGTTTTTGTTTAAAGAAATGAAAAAAAAAAGGGTATTTGACCCGTTTATATGTATTATACTCTAGGCGTACAACGATGGCTAAAGATGTGGGCGGTTGGCTAGTTGAGGTGGCTAAATGATGCCTAAAAACTTCCAAACAACAAAAGCAAGAGAACATCGGACGGGAACCGGCCGTTTACTCAAGGGAATCCATGTTGTGGACCTAGTTGGCTAATTGCCCTTGTAACATGGTGAAACTGTCCTCTCTAATTTCGGGTTTCATCGAGTCAAAGGGAAAGGACACCAGAATTAATGGAGAGTTGGTAAGAGGAATATTTTCCTTGTCCAAGGCATCTATTTCTATCTTGAGGGTTTGCTAAGTCTACCTTAATTTCTACTATAATGACCAAACAAAAAAAAAAAAAAATCATATTTCTACTAATAGTAATTCAATGCTTGGCATTAACGCTTTTGTTTGTTTTTATAGCATTTCGCCATTGGCGGGGTTTCACCATTGTGGAAGACGGAGGAGGTGTAGTTCAAAAAAGATTGAGTAGCTGTATGACATGCAAAAGAAGTTTCAAATTTGAATCCCAAGTGTGATGGTCGGGAGGATATTTTGCGTTGTTTGATTTAATAGAATAGAACTCACACCAAAAGTACCAATTGGCAAAATTTAAAAGGGAATAGTTGTATAGTAGGAAGAAAATTGTTTGGAAGAATTTTTAAAATATAAGTAGTTGAATTTCTTTTGAATCAATTGAATTTATTGTGCAAAAAATAATAATAATTTTTTTATTACACTTATAATCAAGGTAGTTGTAAGACGAATCTAATAAATTGTAATCTAAAAATTTTTTTGATAAATTTTTACGACCAGTACCCAATTTAAAAATAGAGAAATTTGGAAGTGTAAATTAAAATTTCAAGAAATTGAAATGCAAAAAAAGTAAATTATATTGGATTAATTGCATATAATCATAAATATTATACCAATAATTTTTATTGAACCAGAGAATCTCATCATGAAGTTAAAGCACGCCAAGTCAAAAGTTTGATAAAGAGAATCTATCATTCTAAACTTTAAATTTAGTCGCCTTAAAAATATGAGTTTGGATACTTCAACCGAATAAGCCTCTCGATTCTGACATTCTGATTAGAGGGGCTCCAATTAAGGGCCCCTTCCCCTTAATCCCCTCCCCCACTTTTTCTCGAGCCGACAACTTTTTCTGCTATCTTTTTTTTTCTTCCCGCTAACTCATGCTCAGTGGTTCTATCACTTTTATTTTCTCTCAATTCCATTTTCTCTCAATTCCGTCCATGTGATGTACTTGGGTTTTAGTTTGACAACGTCATGGGGCTTTGGTCTCACCTGCATGTGGATTCCCCCGGTTTTTGAACTGAGATGTCTTTAAACGAAGGCCGGCGCTGTGGGGGCTAATACCTGGCAAGGACCAATTTATGGCTGGCCTAGGGCGGAAATAGTCAGAGGACGGAATGGGCTACAACCATTAAGAGTCAAAAGACTAGCTAGAGAATACTTATTGCCTACTGGATTTAGTTTGAGCGGTGGGAAAAGTATTTCTCCACTATACCAAATGAAAGTTTGAATTTTTATCTAGTTCTCATATCTCTTTCATTCGATGTCCAACTATCGACTATCCAACCACTACGCTGCAGATAAAAAAAAACATACATTATGGCCCTCGCTTTATTTAGGTAATTTTTATTTGTTTCTCTTTTAATCTTTCTTTTTTTAAATTTTTTTCTTTTTTTTAAATTTGTTTCTTTGTTCGTTTGAGGATTTTGAGTGGGCACATCTGGTCGGCAAAAGGTTTAAAGTTGGGCTTGTTGGGCTATAAGTTGGGCTGGAGGACTGATCAGCCTCATATGCAATTGTTTGAACGCTAATACGTGACATCGCCAAAGGGAAAAAAAAAAAAAAAACTCCGAAAGAATCAACAACATAAAAGAAAAAAAATTTAACTCACTAAAATTTGAATAGTCTCTAAGATTTTCCAATCAAATCCAATTAACAAAAAAACACAAAAAACATAATTTTACTAACGATAATTATTTTTTATCTTCTTAAAATGTACTATTGTTTAGTAAATACTAAATAAGAAAAAAAGAACAAAGGCCAATTGAATGTGTCGGCTGAAACGTAATTTACTTCTTTGTCCTGTGTACAACTGTACATGCTTCAAATTTCAACGTCAAAGCTACCCATTTCTTCCTTGTCGTAAACGTGTCAGCAATAGAAATTTCCACGGACAGGAACCATAGACAGCATTTTGTCCCCTCGATGGCTCAATTTGATATTTATCAATTTTTTTATTAGCCCATTATTTATGAAAATAAATAACGAATCATTAGAGCATAATGCCTTTAAAAGACAAATGATATCTTTAGTTAAAAAATAAATTAAACTGAATTAAATATTTATTTAGTTATACTTATCTTTTTTTATTAAGAAGTTTGTTTGATTATAAATTCATAAAGAGTATTTTTTTGATTTTTATAAATTTTATATTCTTAAATTATAATTTAACTCTCATATCTCTAAAATAAGAATCCAAATTAAATGAGATATTTTTTAGGACAAGTTATTATCTTTTGCTTGTGCCATACCAATTCTATTAAGGTTTAAGATATAGTTTATATATAAATTTTAGTACATTGGTTCTTTCACCGTTTGTAACCGAATTTGTGTCCGAAAAAAGATTTTTGAAGTAATGGTTAGAAACTTAAAATGATGTCGAGTGCTATAATTGTCTTGTATCTCGGATTTGGAATGTGAGCACGTTTGCCAATGGGTGTTTACGCGGAGAACATGTAATGCAGAAGGATCCACAGGCGCCATTGGGCAGTTGAGTCATTAGAACGCCTCAATTTAAAAATGGTCAGATAACATGAATTTACCTTTTTATAATTTTTTTTGTAAACAATTTGAAATGGTTTGTTATTAATTTGTTGACCTTCCATCTAGATAATAGAAGAGCTCCCCGTTCTCACGGAATATCAATATTTTTAATTTTAAACTTTTAAATTTTTTTACGTTTGAGTTATAAACTTTTTTGACATTTTATTTGAATTCTAAACTTTTTGATTTTATACTATATTAGTCCTTTAAATTACAAAAAGTAGTCAGTCGATTAATAAATAAGTTTAATTTAATAAAAATTATTTTAAAAAAGTTAAATATATGAATTAAATATTTTTTTCATCAATAAAATATGCACATTAAATATTTTTTTAATCAATAAATATACGAATTAAATAAGTAACATGCATATTTTTAATAGAAAAGATATTCAATTCATATATTTAATCTTTTTTAAATAATTTTTTGTAAAGTTAAAATTATTTTTTAATAAATTGATCACTTTTGATAAATAGAAGAACTAATTTAGTAAAAAATTAAAAGATTTAAAACTCAAATAAACTATTAACATAATTTAAAATTTAAATATAAAAATATTTATAAAAGAATTAATTTAGTAAAAAATTAAAAAATTTAAAACTCAAATAAATTATTAAAATAATTTAAAATTTAAATATAAAAATACTTAAAAATTTAAATTTAAAAATATTGATATTCTTCGTTCCCCAACGCCCCTCCCAACACAACACAACAAAAATTAGGCCTTCTGTGCACGTGGCCGTATATTAGGCGTTGTAGCCGATTGGATCGATGTACGTGTGATTTGGCCACTCCACGAGCAGCAACAAGAACTTGCTCGAGCGATAGATTGAGAGGTGGAGATGGAGCGAAAGCCGTCATGGCTCACGTGGACTTGAAAGCCAAATCAATTTCATTTAGAGTGTGTTTGAAGTGCAAGAAAAAAAAGAGAAAAGAGAAGAAAAAAAAAGAAAAGTGAAGAAAAAATAAAGTTATTTAGAGTGATAGAGAAAGTTAGGAGAAAGAAAATAGGTGAAAGAAAAGGTAAATAGTAATTTGTGAGAGAAAAAATGGAGAGAAAATAAAATAGTTTGGAGTGGTATAGAAAGTGAGGAGAAAGAAAAGTAAAAAAAATAAAATAAATAGTAATGATTATACTTTTTTTTTCTCTCTAATTTTTCCTCGCACATCAAACACAGCATTAATGTTTTGTTTGGCAAAGTATAGGAAAGAAAAAGAAAAGAAATGAAAAAAAATATTTTTATTTATTTTTTTATTTATTTTCTATCAATTTAAACAATTAATTTTTATTTTTTCTCTCATAAATTACTATTCATTTTTTTATCACAATTTTTTAATCATTACTTTTTATCGATAATAACATCATCATTATTATATTATTTTCTAATTATTTTCTTTTCTTATCACTTTCTATCAAATCAACCAAAGTATAAATGGACCCTATTCACTTACAATATAAGGTGAAAAAAAAGAAATCTTTGTTTAAAAATGGTTGGTAAGATATGTAATAGATATGTATTAAATTTGAATTATTAAATTATATAAGTTATATTAAATTCAAAATAAAGACATTAGTTGTTATATATTATTAGACTGTGTATCTCTTGTATATCTCTTTTTATATATATATATATAATATTAAGCTTATATTAGTTTTTTCTATTAAAAAAACAATGACGTATTCTTTTTAGCAAGAAAAAAATTCATCAATAATGTTGATTATTGTAATTATGGAGCGAGATTGAAAGTCATTCGTTGAAGTCATTCGTTGAAATCTTCATTTAACTTTTTTAATAAAGAGACTTATTATCCAAATATTAGTGGGACCAAGTAACTACAATAAACAAACACTACAATTACCAAATTTAAAATCTATAGTTATACGTCAATTTTTATACGATTGAAACAAACAATAATTTATTCACCATAAAAGAGTGTAAATACGAGAATTTAAACGTGAATTGCATGCGTAGAAATAGACCGGCTTGTCACAAAGATCTTATTTTGGTATGAACACTTGCAATATTGAAATTATTATCTGGATAAAAGGTGTTGTCCCCCTCGTGAACCGAAAATACAAGATAAATCGAATTTATATATCTTTTTTGTGGTACACAATTGAATTTATATATCTACTTGCAAGTTTTGGTTGCTAGAACAAGTCATTGCTCAATGTATTAAATTAAATTTGAACGCTATACTTTGACCGACATATTTCATAACTTCGTATGCACGAATCGCATTTTAATAAAGTTTTGTTTGATATAAAGGGATAAAATTTCATCAACTTAGCAATTATAACTCATGGCTGCTCGGCACCATGTCTATAAATAGGGAAGATTTGCATTGCGCTCTTGCCACACACTCCCATTTCTCAACAAACTTCTCTCAGTAACCTAAGAACTAGCTAATGGCTTCTTCTAAGTCTTTCTTTCTCCTTCTCTGTGCTCTCCTTGCATTTGTTCTCATAGTATCAGCTGAAGTGTCCACTGCCAATGATAATAAAAGTATGTGCACCTAGTGTGGTGTGGGTGTAGGCTTTCTCGTTTGTCTCTATTTCACCTCATGTACTTTTAGTTGGAGAGCATGCTACACACACACACACACACACAGAGTTGTCTTCAAGTCCTTACAATAGTTATTGCAATAATTATTATTGTTACAAGTTTAGTAGCATGACCTGTTTCTCTCCATATCATGTGTACATGAATCCCTGCATTATACTCACATCACCCCAACTTAGCTTATGCGATTAACTTAAAAATTTGAAAGCTAAAAGATAAAACTAGGTTACGATAATTAGTTGTTTTTTCATGTCAAAGAAGGTTAATTATTAATGGTTTCTAATTTTTTTATTATAGCTATTAGTGCCGTATACTTACACTTATACATCAAATTGTTTTCAGAGGAAAGCGACAAAACCGATGAGGTTCAAGATCAATACGGTGGTGGCTATTCAGGAAGGGGATACCCTGGAGGAGGATATCCAAGTGATGGTTACCCGGGAGGAGGATATCTAGGAGGAGGATACTCAGGAGGTCGCGGTGGTTATTCAAGAGGTGGATATCTCGGAGGCAGTCGCGGTGGATACCCACGTAGGTGCCCATATGGCTGCTGCTGTGGATATGGAGGGAGATGCTACAGCTGTTGTGCATATGCTAATGAGGTTCCAGATACTCAATTTGAAGATGACACCTGAAACTAAATTCAGTATTTTCGTCTGAGAAATTTGGCACCCTCAAAAAATAAGAATGGGTTTTGAGTGTATTGTGTGACGTATGGCGCACAATCGCCATAAATGTCTGATGGTTTGGATGTACGTAGTAGTTATGTTGTAAATAAGGACTGCAACGAAGCGACAACTTACGTTGCTTATTTTGCATATGCCACGTTTGAATAATAAATGTGCTCCTTATACGCATGGAATACTGAAACTCTGAAGCTCCTCATGTATCTATGCTTCATTTCAGCGGCAGACCTAGAAATTTTATCTAATAGGGACAAAAAATGGGAGAGTAGGGATACTAAATAGAAAAGAATAAAGAATGAGGACAATAATATAAAACGCAAATTTTAATAAAGATAAAGTGTAAATTTCATTAGAGATAATTGTTCTGCCACTTCCTCTCTTGGTCACATATTTCTCTTTGGCGTCGTGGAAAGAAAAGTTTTCTTTGGCCTATGGGAAAGAAAAGGGTACATAGCTCTATATCTTTTCTCGTAGCTTCTTCGACTTTTAAGTTTAGTAAATTTCGATTGAACTTCTCATGAAACGGTAGACGTCATTAATTAGCTCAAGAGTTGGCTGATCGCCATTCTCTGGAGATATATTTCTCCTCTCAATCAAAACTAAAATTGAATAATTTCAAGCCAGATAGTGCACCATCTGAGTTATTTTTGGATTATCGAAAACGGAATAAATATACTGCTTTTACTGATGCCATCGGCAGTAAATAAATTGCCGAGGGGACATGCATTTATTTAATTCTAAACCTTTAAGTTTTTTTTATTTAAGTCCTAAATTTTTTTGAAATTTCATTTCAGTTCTAAACCTTTTGATTTTGCTCCAAATCAGTTCTTCCGTTAGTCAAATCGTTAAAAATTACTGTTGACTAACGAAATTTTTTTTAAAAAATGTAAAATATATTATTTAAATATTTTTTTGTTATTAAATACTTGTATTTTACTCTCAAATAGTAATATATAAGTGAGATTTTGGATTTTTTATTTTTTATTTTATTTTTTTAAGATTATAAAACGTATTTCTGTTAATTGGTGAATTGAAATAGTGTATTTTACCTTGTTAAAATAATTTCTGTTAGTTAACGTTAATTTTTAACGGTTTAAATAACAGAAAGACTGATTTGGAGTAAAATCAAAAAATTTAGGACTGAAATGAAATCTCAAAAAAATTTAGAATTTAAATGAAAAAAAACCTAAAAGTTTAGAACTAAATAAATGTATATCATAATTGCCGAGTGTAAGCATGCATAAAAAAATGATATAGTCAAAGATAGAAAAATAAGAAAGAAAAATAAATTGCGCCGAGTCCACAAATAAAATTAATTATCAGTTTATATTTAATACTTGTTTTATTAATTTCGTATTTCATACGTCGCAACATTTATCTTATTTCATTAAACCCAGTTTAACATATATTATACATCTTCAAACAGCTAGCTTTTGGTCGGAAGATATTTGTTGGGTTCAAAATTATTACTACTGGCCTCCATCGAATCAATGGACTTATCTCCACGTGTCATGCAGGTTTAGGGCTGCAAACAAGATGAGTCGATCCGAGTTGAGTTAAGTTTGGTCAGACTTAGGTGTCAATTCGTTTATTAAACGAGTTTAAAAATAAGACTCGGTATCAGTATCATTTACGAACGAATCAAGTTCAAACCAAACCTGCTGTCATCGAATCGAATTTTCAAACTTTTAACCAACTGTACCATTTAATTTTATAATATCAATAAAATAATTAAAATTAAAAAATTTTATTATTATATAAAAATTATTTATTTAAATAAAATTAAATAAGTAAGAATAAATGTTCAATTTTAATGTATAAATATAAATATATGTAATATATAATTTTAAACATGCGCTTGATAAAATAATTAAAAATAAATAAATGTTTAATTTTAATATTCAGTTAAAGGAATGAGCTTAACTTAAGTTCTTACCAAACTAAATTACTGAACTGTTAACTAATGTATTAATTTGTTTGTAACCCTAATCAAATATAAATCTTATTTAAATAAGTATATGAAATGAAAGATATAATCCTAAATTAGTAACTATTTGTATTACAAGTTAAATAATACAATTAAATGTTATTAATACATTAAATAAATTTATAATGATACATATTAAACGAACTATTAATAATATATTTATCGAGTTTTAAATGAGTTTTAAACGAACTGTTCACGTGTTTAAATTGAGCTGAGCCCACCTCTGTTCAGGTTTGGTTCGTTGTTTAAACGAGTTTTACTTTTAAACTCGTATATTAGTCGTTTAACTAAATGAACGAGTTCGAGCCGAACTTTTGTCAAACCGAGCCACTGAATTTTTAACGAGCGTATCGGCTCGTTTGCAGTTTTATGCAGGTCTATAAAATTAGATATCATAAGGCACCTTTTTTTTTATTTTTGGTCTAAAACAGTTCAGTATTCAGTCTATTAAACTAAATAATCTGAATTAACTCAAACAAGACCCTGAAAAACAACAAAAGTATCCGAGTAAGTATTATATATATTTTTTTTTTTTTTTTGATCTGAATTATATACTTATTATTTGCCTCCAAAGCCGACATAGCTCCTCCAATTCGAGTCCGATCTGGCAATCAAAACCAACGCCCGTTTCCCTGAATTGGACCAAGTTATGGGCTGCAACGTAATTTACTCGTTTGTTTTATGTATGTACTTCAAACTCCGCAAACCACAGTATTGCTTCATGCGTAATACTATTCAACTAATTTTGCATTTCAAGTTTGTTTCACAAGAATTGTTGTGAAAATTCGAGTTTACTACCCTTCTTTTTTTTTACTGATATTTCTCCTATAATAGAAATAAAGTATTTCATAATATACACACACATATCATTAGTTGGTCTAGTATTTCAATTAAATATTGATAAGGAATAAATTGAGTTTACTGAGTCTTAATCTCCTCATATCCACTACTATATGAGTTTATTTTAAATTTATGCATACAATAATCTCATGTGTTCTATTAGCTCATATGTTAGTACCCTTTTATATATCTTATAAATACAAGGGTCTTTACCTAAGAATCAATTAAAAAAAAAAAGTCCTTACTCTTATAGGAGTTCTCTCCTAAATTAGACCTCACACATTGTAGAGGATTATTCGAGCAAGATATCTTTGAGAAAAAATTGTTTTTAATTATAATAGAAATTAAATTAAATTAAATTAAATATTTCTCTACTCTCTAGTTCCATAGTTATTAAACCCGGCCCGGCCCGGCAGGTCAGACCGGCGGCCCTGTGCCCCGGGCATTGGGCCGGGCCGGGTTGCATGAACAGTACCCGGGTCAATTAAATAATAAAAAATTATTTTTTTTGTACTTTTTACTGTGTAAACAGTGAAAATAATATTTTTTTTAATAATAAACAGTAAAAATAAACAGTACTCCGGGACAATTAAATAATAAAAAAATTATATTTTTTTCATTATTTACTGTATAAACAGTAAAAATAATATTTTTTAATAATAAACAGTATTTGTACAGTAAAAATTATATATTTTTTCACTTTTTATTACAGGAACAATAATATTTACATAATATTTACATAATAAAATTTATTATATTTTTATCTTTTTACTGTGTGAACGATAAAAATAATATTTTCATAATATTAAACAATATTATATAATATTTTCTTGTATAATTTAAGAATTTTTCACTTTTCACTATATATTTTTCTGTATATAATAATTTAACGTTGTTCATAACTTCATATATTAAGTAATATGTTACAATTTACATTGAAAAATAATTTTTAAAGAATTTTTATCAAAATTTTAATTGATATAAGTTACTTTTTAACTTGTAAAAATGTCGTTATTGTATTAAATTGTACAAAAAATTTATATATATTATTTGATATATTCTTTTTTTTTAAATTAATGACCCACTGGTTGACCCAATGACCCACTAGTTGACCCAATGACCCACTAATCCAATCACCTGACCGGTCAACATCCGGACCGGGTTTAATAACTATGCTCTCTACTAAAACTTACAGTACCTATGGATCAGGACTACATTGAACTGAATACATAAAACAATATTGAAAGAGTCCGTGTATAACAAAATGACCGAGCTCAGAGGAGCAGCAGGACTGTTTGAGAAATATTTTTATTTTTTGGTCAAAAAATTTATTGGACGGCAGATCACAGAATGGACAATAGTTCTCTCGTTTTTTTATAGGTCCCGTAACCGTCCCGAGATGTAAACTATGAAATCTTGACACTGGAGTTTTGACAATCCGAATAATCAGTCTTGCTAGTTTGACTCAATCAAGTTTCCATTTGATGGCAAGTTTGATCAACTTATTCTCATCTATTGCTTTCCACTGTTTCAATTTTCTTTAGTTGAATTTTCCGACTAATTTTGTCAAGTTTGAGCTTGCTTTAATTGGCTTGACAACGTTGACATATTTAAGAGTTTTTTATGATTTAGATTACTGTGCGTTCAAAACATTTTTCTGATTAGCTTTGCCTCTAAAGTTGGCACAGCAAAGTTCAGAAGGTCGGCCATGATGATTGTCTGCCGGCTAATCAATGCCAACTTTTGTTGAGAGGGCCGTGAGAGTTCATTTTCAATTAGTTGTTTGCAATTAATAGAAAGAGAAAATTGAGAAACCTATATGTGTTAGGGAAAATGTTTATGGCCAAACAAATTTTCCCTATTGTCTCCACACGCAATTTTTTTTGTGCAACTATAAGGGTATTTTGTGCAACCACAATGATAAAAAGTGATACAAAAAATATTACTATTTTTTTGTTGCACATTTTCTGCTCTTAGTTGCACAAAAAATACTTCTGGTTACACAAAAAAAATTCATGTGGACACAGTAAGGAAAATTTGTTTGGCCATGTAATGGAGCCCTGTGTGTTAAGTCAATATAGAGGATAAGAATCGAGTGGGGTTTATACCTTGCCGCCCCCAGGGTAGTATAACTTTGCTTGCTGGGTTTGATCGTTACACGTAGATGCGGAAGACATTTTATTTAATTATATGAGCATATGATTTTTTTTATTATATTTATATACGTTTTTTTGTGTAACCACAAAAAAAAAATATGAAATGAAAAAAATAGTAATATTTTTTTATCACTTTTTATCGTTACAGTTATATAAAAAACACTCGTCGTTACACAAAAAAAACGCATGTGAATGCAGTAGGAAAAAATTGTATGCCCACCAAATTTTTTCTTAATTTAAAAGCACAAGTGTCGCACAAGTGTTCGTGGACAGTTGAGACACTAAAATACCTCAATTAATCTAAAGCAAAAAAAAATTTAATTTCGCAATAATAGTTTTTAAATAATAACAGAATGATATAAAGGGTTATTAATAAAATTCATGAAAACAAAAACACTACACGGACGAAGCCAGAGGACGCAGCTTGGCCGCAGACAGAGAGAAAGGAGTGGTGTGTTCTATGTTGAGTCTCACCCTTTTTTTTTTTTGAAAATTGATTTTATGTCTATCAGGGTTAAATTTAATATGTTATAGATTTAAGTACGAAAATTCGTTAGGCTCATATTTATATGAGTTAAGTTTTATACGCAACAAAGAGTATATATAAAAGTTAAAGTTAATGTATAACATATCTAATTTCAATGCGTAATACACATGACTTAAAAAAAAAATAGAAAAATACAAAATTACCACGTTAGCCCTGTCCCAGCCTTCCGTCGTGTATCACGGCTCTCATGGAAAATCGGATATACTGATGTATGACCACTTGCAATTGAGATTTTTAAATTTATGCATGTAAGTTTTGGTTACTAGACCAATTCAGTCCTCAATATATTAAATTTCAAGTGCCATATTTTAACCGTCATATATTCTTATAGAAGTCATATTTTCATAAGTTCTATTTAATATATGCAATAAGATTTCGTCAACTTAACAATGCTAACTCATGGCCGCCACCTTGTCTATAAATAGGGCAGAACTGCATTGCTATTACCACACACCCACCATTTCTCAAGAAACTCATCTTTGTAACCTAAGAGCTAGCAAATGGCTTCCTCCAAGTCTTTGTTTCTCCTTCTTTGTGCTCTGCTTGCATTTGTTCTCATAGTATCAGCTGAAGTTTCCACCTCATATGATAATAAAAGTACGTACAGTACCTATCTGTGGTGTGGGTGTAGAAATTTCTCAATTTTTCTCACTTCACCAGGTGCACTTAAAGTAGGAGAGTATGCTACATATTTGTTCATACACACACACACATGCGAGGGCAAATTCATATGCAAATATTTGCGACACTAAAATTTGAAATTTGGTTCCATTTTATTGCTATTTTCTATGTTTACCCCACCAAAATTTTCATTTTAACTCCACTCAATTTTAGTTGTACGGTCCTCCACGGTTCCATTAACATGTCTTCAAGACCTAAAATAGTTCTTACCATATCATTATTGTTGTTTCAGGTCCAATGCCAAGCCTTGTTTCTGCCCATATTATGAGTACATGAATCATTGCATTACACTCACGTTATCCTAATTAATTAATTGTTCCTTAATTATGTCGAAGAAGGTTATTATAGATATTTGTTAAACTTACATGTAAAACTTAAATTGGTTTCAGAGGAAAGCGACAAAACTAATGAAATTAAGGATGAATACGAAGGTGGCGGCTATGGAGGACGAGGATATCCAGGAGGCGGTTATGGTTATCCAGGTGGTGGATACCCTGGAGGTGGACGCGGTGGCTACCCAGGTGGCGGATACCCAGGAGGCGGTCGTGGTGGTTATGGTTATCCAGGTGGTGGATATCCCGGAGGTGGGCGCGGTGGCTACCCAGGTGGCGGTTACCCAGGAGGCGGCCGTGGAGGTTATGGTTATCCAGGCGGTGGATATCCTGGAGGTGGGTATGGTGGCTACCCTGGAGGAGGCCGTGGTGGTTACTCAGGTGGTGGTGGTGGATATCCATGAAAAATCAGCATTTCTCTCTAAAAATTATCACCATAAAGAATAAGGCCGAATGTTTATTAATTAACTGTGCTTTGTTAGGGATCGCCCCTAGAAATAACTTACATATGTATGAATGGTTAGACATGTATGTAGTGGTTATGGTACCTAAAAAATGTGCTACGTACGTTTGAATAAATGTGCTCCTTATATGAAATACTGAAACCTCGGAGCTCACTGTCTATTGTCCATTCCTCTATCTCGCAAAATTTTCGCCTGTTGGAATGAAAATGTCTCCTTGGCCTTTCGGAAAGAAAAGGGTTCGGACATAGCTCTATACCTTTCCTAATAGCATCTTCCACGTACATATTCTGTTTCTTCAGATAATTATAATTCTCGTTCATAAAAAAACAAATCACAAAGAAGCCTTAAAAACGTAAACTTCTCTATCAAACAAATTTAGTCTGACCATCACCTTTTTAAGTCCTGAAAAAAGACACAAGTTGGGTGACTCGTATCATTCAACCCACCACCGAATAAACTTCTCAATAGATTAACAAAAAGAAAAAAAGAGCTGCCCGATCGATGGAAAGTAAAAGGATTGCCAACAAAGCCGAGACATGCCCATGGATTCCGCGAAGCCCAATAGAAGATTTCAAAGCCGATAAATATTTTGCCCCGAGATTTGTACCAATCCTACGATTCAATAATCGCTCCACCCGAATTGTCTTAGAGTGTGAAATTGATGCATTTAAGAAGAGTGACCTTATCTTATAGTTCTTCAGGGAATACTCTAGTGATTAATATTTGGATTTCAAGTAGTGGATTCAAAATTTTTTATCAGAGTAAGTAAAATTTATATACATACGCAAAAAAAAATAGTAAAAGATAGTGATATAAAATTCAGGACGGGGCAAGCTCTAATTTCAAGGGGCAATAAATTAAAATCAAGATAAATTATATTTAAATATACTTAAAATTTGTTTTTGAGAGTGGGCAAGTATGAATGGATCCGCTCATGTGGATTTCTATTCTAAACATATTAAGTTTTAATCCTAAACAGGATAGTATGAGAATTATAAATAAAAATTATTATTTTATTGTGTAGTTCTGTCGACCCTTTTAATGAATAGAGAAAAAAAGATTTACTTTCGGCGGACTGGATTTACCTGGTAAAAATAAAGTTTTTCCCCTACTTGATGTATCGGTTCCAAGGAAATCGGAAGAGTAAAAAGTTTCATGTGCAAAAACTAAGCTTAACTAAAAAATTGTAATAAATATAAATAAATTGATAATCAACTTTGTTTATGGACCCTACAATTTATGATTTGATGATTTTTTTTTAGTTTTTGTACATTTAAATATGAGATACATTACGCAAATACGCAAGAATAGACACACAATAAATATACAGTTAATCCAATAATTTATATATTTTTTTTAAAATTTAATATATTTTTTATAATTTAATAATTTAAATTTATATATACTTATCGTACTCTTATTTATGTACATCTACTTAAAATTTCCGTTTAAATGTATCTCTATCTCTCTTTACTAAAACTGTGGAAACAAATGTCCAGTCACAACCGTATGAATTAAAACTTTAGAAGTCCGGTCGTTTTCTGGTTAGCTAGCATAATAAGTATAGCCGGTGGCGGGTCATGCATCCATGAAGTCAACTTAGGGAAGAAAAAAAAATATTGTTCTATAAATTATTTGGAGAAACGGCATACCCCAAAAGGCAAAGGCAGTAGTTTTATAAAACAGGATGTTTCAGGTTTCACACTCTAGCGTATCTTGTTCAACTCTTTTGACAACACATCTTCGCTGAGCTGTTTATTAATTTTATTTTTTTTAATGTATAAAATTAACTCATAATTTAATATTATTAAAATATTATTTTTAATTTTTTTATTTAATTAAATTTTATTTATTATGTAATATAAAATTATAAATAAATTATATTTAAAAAAAATCAAAATAAAATTTCCTCTACAATAATTACAATCCTGACTTGTTTGTTTTGCACTGTTGCTTTCCATAATTTCATTCTGGCATCAACGATTCAAGCATTCAACCAGCAAAATTCAGTGTGGAGACTTTTGAAGGATGCTACCATGGTCAACTTTTGTCAACCGTTTCACCCTCAAAGACACAGACACTGATGGCCTACCTTTTTTTCAATTTTTGTGGAGTCCTTTTTATCTTTTTTTTGTTTAAGATTAAATTCTAATAAAGAAGGAAATAGGGAGAAAAAATATAATGTGAGTTGAATTCTCAAATACATTCTTGAATAATATAATTAATAACTACTTAAATTAGTACTCAAATCTTTTACCCAATTTTCTTTTTTATGTGTTTTTTTTGGTCAAATGAAGGGAGAAAACCTAATTAGATAACTACCGGACGAGAAAGACTAACTCCAATACAATCTTTCTCTAATGTTATGTTTGGTATACGAAGGAAAATTAAGAGTGAAAGAAAAGTATAATTATTATCATTTACTTTTCTTTCTCTTTACTTTCTACACCACTCCAAATAATATTATTTTCTCTTCACTTTTTCTTGCATAAGTTACTATTCATATTTTCTTTCATCATATTTTCTTTCTCTCACATTTTTCTATCACTTCAAACAATTTTATTTTCTCTCCATTTTTTCTCTCACAAATTACTATTCACCTTTTCTTTCACCTACTTTCTTTTTCTCAATTTTCTCTACCACTCTAAATAATTTTATTTTCTCTTTATTTTCTTTCTTTTTCTCCTTATTTTCCCTCATTTTTCCTCGTCCCTTCACACTCTAAACACACTCTAACCGTTGCCTAGTAGCGGGGATGGCCTTTTACCCAATTTTCTAGAGACCTATAGTGGACAAAACGAGAAAGGCCCACTCCTTTCAACGAAGCCCAATAAAAGTTTTTAAGGCTAAGAAATAACTCGCCGTTATATTATTCAACCTTTTTTTATAATTAATTAATCTATATTCACCACTTGGAGGAAAATCCGGCAATCTAAGTACCAAGAAGCGTAAAATTGTGGGCTGTACACTGAATAAGACACATGTTTTTTGACGTAGGTGATTGGCAGGAAGGTGATGATTTAATAGGCCAAATTGATCTCCGATGCTATATTAATACAATCCCGGATAATTGTCTTCAAAACCAAGGAATTACACTTTAAATGTCCCAATAAGGAACGCTTTTCTCACTCAGAAGTCACATCTTATGGGTTTGAATTTGATGCTGGTGCCGTTGGACAGGGATTGTAATGCCAATTCTATCTTTGCGGTTTGCCAAGTCTACCCTGATGTCCACTGATAATGACCAGACAAAAAAGTCATATTTCTACTTATAGTACTTCAATGCTTGGCACGAACCCATTTGTTTTGCTTCTATAGCTTTTCGCCGTTTCGCCATTGAATGGATGAAGAGTAAGCTTGCATAGCGAGTAAAATGTTTTGAGTTTTATTTTAAGATAAATTATATTTATTATTTTTAAAACTGTAACTGATATTTTTAAAACGTAAAAATAATACGTATTGTAAAAATATCAATTTTTATTTTAAAAATAACAATTATAGTTTTATTCAGAACAAAAATCTACACATCAAATACCAACTCATATAAATTTTCTCATGGATGAAGTAAATCCTGTCGAGGGATACTTTGCGTTGTTTGATTTAATAGAATAAAATTCGCAATTTAAAAATACAAAAATCTGAAAGAATAAACTGAAATTTCAAGAAATTTAAATGCAGAGAAAGGGCAAATCATACTGAGTAAATTGTATGTAATCATTAATGTTATATCAATTATTTTCATTAGGATAAAAAATCTGATGCAGATAGAACATACCAAGTCAGTTGTTTGAATAGTAGAATTTATCATTTTTTTCATGTTGAACTAAGAGAGGTGATATATTATGAATAGGTTTGAGGTTAAACGTAAATTTCATTTCAAATCTTAAATTTGGTGACAATTAGTCTTTATCTGGTGGTTTCTATTAATTTTATTTTCTCTTAATTTCGATGGTGCAATTTACTTGAGTTTTAGTCAGACAACGTCAAGCGGTTTGGGTTCTTAATTACTGGAGTTTTGACTATCCTAGTGATAGTCTGATACTGATCAGTCTTGCTGGTCTGACTTTGATGACAAGTTGATGAGCTTACTCTTATTCTTGTCCATTTTTCCTCCATTCTCATTATTTTTCGAAACGATTACCGTCGGCGGAATGATTTCAAATTTGGCCAGAGTATCGGCGCGTCGCTCTTTGAGATTGCTGTAACCAGCTTTGCCTCAAGTTGGCATAGTTGCGGGTCGGGGGGCCATGATAGTTGTTGGAGTGCTAATTGACGCCAACTTCCGTCGAGACGAGTCCCCCTAATGGCCTCCTATGCTGGATGAATTTCTATGTCTAGATTGGATGGTGGCCTTTGTTTTGTTAATAACTTCCGTCTGGGAGCCCGTCCCCCTAACAAGATCTTACGGTGACGAATAGAATACCATACCATTGATAACGCGGAAAAATCCTAAAGTTCATGTAAATTTTCCTCTCTCCTTTTTTTAGTAAAGAAAATGTAAATAGAGAAGTGAAAAACAGATGCGAAAAATTACAGAATAATCGATTAATTAAATTATTTAATTAAATAATTATTATTTATAATAAAAAAAATAATACGATATTGATAATTTCTATCGATTTTTTATTATAAATAATAATTATTTATTTGTAAAATTTTATTAGTTAATTGTTTTCTGATTCTTTTGCGTCTGTTTTTCTACGCATTCGTGGATTCAAGCTCTTTGAAGTTTAGTAGACTCTAAATTCTTAAAATGCTTAATAAACAACGCATCTCAACAAAGTCGAGTCATTGATATCTCCTTCAACGATCACCACACCACCTCGCATCTCTACAGCGCCTTCTGCCGGGCTTGTGTGAGGCTAGGATCGTGGTAATGATTGAAATTGTCAAGACCCAGAACGTCTTTGCCCCGGCCCCTCAGCGCGACGGAGACTTGGGTTCTGGCGAAGCTGATGTCGCCGGTGACTAAAATTCTATTGCCGTAGGGTGACTTGGGTTTCGCTGATTTCAAGAGCACATTTCGCCAGTCAGGACCTCCTGGGAGGCCGGTATCATTGCCGGCGGTGGCGAAGCGTTTAAGAATTTTAAGTATACAGTCTCCTAAATTAAAAAAAAAATTAATTAATTAATTTTTTAAATAATGTGGCATCCTATTCATATAAGGCGTAGAGATCAAACGAGTGACACGTAGCAATTGAGGATACCGTAGAGTGTAGGAGGCTAAGAGCTGTGGGTCGACTTTGACAAAGATAACGTTAAGAGTGTTCCTCAAAATTATAAAAAAAAAATGGAAATGCATTGAAATTAAAAAAACTATTGTTTGAAGGGTGGATTTGTGTTATTTATCTTTATATAGTGCTTGGATTAAAAAGAATAAGAGGAGAGGGAAATAAATAAGAAGAAAATGGAGAGAAAAAATATTTCCTTATTTTTATGTTTAAAAACGGGTAATAAGAGAAGAAAAAATTATAAATTTTGCGATTAGGTAGGAATAAAAAATAAGATAAAAAATAATAATTATTATAATATTAATTTTATTCTTAAAATAATAATTAAAATTGGTATAGGCACAATTTATTCATTACATAAGTCTAAAATTAAACAAAAAAAAAGTTGGTAGCTGGATATCCTTTTAGGTAGATTATTTTTTGGTGAAAAAAAAGTAGATCCCCGCATTTTTCCAAATTCTTCTTCACTAGTAACTATGGCTTCCACTTTTCACCCAAAATCTTTCCCTTAACCCTATTATTTGGATAAAAATCTAAAATTTTCCGTTCAATTATTTTTTCCCCATTAGTCTAATCAATATCGATTGTTCTGTTTGTATCTTCTTTATAGATTAAAATTAATAAGCCTGGTTAAAAGGTAAGTCTCACTCAAATTGACTCATTAAAATGAAAGGAAACTACTGAAAAGATTTATTAACTTTATTTACATCTCTTCAATCTAATTAGCTGTTTTGGTTTTTTTTTTTTTTTTCTCGCAAATCTTTGATTTAGCCATTGGACCTCACTTCAACAAGCAATGGATGGTGTTCAGCCCTTATGGGACTTTGTATTCTATTTTAGCTGTGCAATCAATTTAAGATGAGGCAATTTACAAGTGTTGTAAGGTAGCTGGGATACTAAAACACATCAATTAACGTAAAAAAAAAAAAGGTTAGTGACAATGAATCTGCATTTCACCAGCAATATGTATACACCAGAAAAAGAAATTGTGTAATGTCATACATATCGGTAAGAAATTGTGTATGCGTGTATATAATTTAGTTGTGATTACAATTGTGAAATAAGAAATTGGGCAATAGAGCTGTATAGTTAATATTGATTTTTTGACCTTCCTGATCCTTCTTAGCATTGCTAATTCAATGCTGGTTCACGACAATAACCATATAAAACTGATGCGAAAGCAAAGAAAAATCGAAACAGCTTATTCAAGGACATCGATTTGGATTGTACAGAGCAGAAATGGATATTGTTGGAGACTAGAGTTGGTCAGGAATGCCTTCTCCAGAGGCCGCTGTGTTGGAACTCATAAGAGCAACGTAAATCATAAAAACGCAATACCCACCCCATTGAGTTTTCTTTTTTCACTCAGATTTTTTTTTTCATGTATTTTCTTTAATTGAGCATGCTCTTTTCTTGCGGTGCTTTGGTTTTTCCAACTTTTTTTTTTTTTTTTCCTATTCAGTTATTAAGCATGAGGGCCAATAATTTGATATCCGATGCTGAAAATTCCTAATTCTCGAGAGTTTGTTCAATTCTACTGCCACCACCACCATCACCAGCAGTCTGTTGCTAGATTATGCTAAACAAATTCACTATTTATTTCCCTTGGTCTCCTCTAAATTTGTGACCAATGTGCCTCATTGTTTATATGTTGATCTATCAGGCAAGAAGCAGTATGAGTGACGAGAAAACAGAAAATGCGGAGTCCTGTGAAATCATACCTCCGCAGCCACGAGTTCATTCAGTGCTCCCAAAGCACATTCACCTTCCTAATCCTAAGCTTTTTGGGCAAAAAGCTGCCGCGATTATCACTCAGCCGACATTCAGAAATTTCCTGTTCAGATTAGCTAGACAACTTACAGTTCTTAAACAATTTAAGATATCTCCTCCACAACTAAACATCTTATTATATTCCGACAAAAATTGTAAGAGGAGAATAAGAGCGAAAAATGCAGAAGCAGTTAAAGAGATGGCAAGCCGTGAAACTGAAAGGAAGTCCAAATATTTTGTTTCAAATTTGCTACTGTGCGCTTGAATTTCAGGCAAGCCGTTAGAAGCGTAGAAATCGTTTGACCAAAAAAAAAAAAAAAATGGAAGTGTAGAAATCATGCTGAACGATGACCAGGAGTTTGCCTCAGGAACTGAGAGTCCTGGTAGACAGTGGGCACATCTATTGAACTTCAGACAGGAAACTATAGAGAAATTCTCAAATAAAATGGAAAAGGAAAAAAATTGGGGGAGGCGGCACCCTAGACAGGGGTTGGGAGGCGTCCACGCCCCCCATAAATTGCCCCCCTGCAAACAGGGGTGCAATTGTGGCCCCCTCCTTATAGAAAGGGGTGGTGGCTCAACCCTTCAGGGGGGGATCCAAATGGAGAATGTAGCTGTTCATCTTCAGATGCCAAGAAAAGTCATAACTCAGGTTTCGAAGTTACAGTGATGCAGGCCCAAGGTTTTTCGTTTTGCTTGGTAAAACATTGAAAACAAATTGAAAGAGACCTCGAAGTTCTATTGCATGAAGGTAAACAAAACAGAGGTCGATAAGCATGACATAATAAACAAATCATCTACAGTTATAAAGATTGTAGAGAACAACTTAAGGAAGAATGGGACGATAGCACAGTGTGCAGCATGCAACAAGAACAGGAACCAGTACAGACTGAGAAACAAACGGGCGCGAGAGGGCACTGGCATATGTTTTCTCACAACGGGTATGCCAAAATACTTCCTTTAGATTAGAACTGCAAATTCAGTCTCAATATTCAATTAACACTGGCTTGGCAATCTTTGCTTATGGTTACGAGTCTGTTATCAAAGAGAAAGCAAAAAAGGTCTAACAAAACACAACCAAACATGAGTTAGACCTGGCTAGAAAGGTAGCCGACAACTCAACTCCCAGAATGCTCATCAGTGGAAAACCATAGAAGCCAACAACAAAGCCAACACACAGCAATCATGGAATTTCAACCAGAAAGCGAGTTTTAGATGCAGCAGTGGATAGAAAGAGACTTGCGAGTCCAATGAGGTACCTGTCCAATTTCAGGGCTTACCGGCTGCAAGAAATAAGGATAGTTCAAGCGTAGAAGGCACAGACTCAAGGCTACAAGATATATATCAAAGCAGAAAACGGTACCAAGCTACCATTACCCAAAAAGTGCAAGTTCCTTGCTAAACAATAGTCGTTAGGGCAATTGAGCCCCAAGAACCTGCCTCTTCGAGCCATTAATCTTAGTTCTTATACTGTTATCCTTCCGTATGATCCCAACAAATCAACCAGGCAGCAAGGAAGTAGGTCAATCAACCAAAGGGCACATTGGTACTAAAATCTAAAAGATCACACATGCAGCTTACAATCTCACATTCAAATTTATAAAGATCAAGCTCTTGTATAGGCTCTTAATACCAGCATTTACTGTCATCAACCAACTCAGTGGCTTTCTTTAAAACGAAAAATCAAATAAAACAAGAGCAAGAGAGTGAGTTCTCAAACCCTATATCTTGTCAATATCCTCATCCTCGAACTCAATGTAATCATCACCGCCGCCATCTTCCTCCTCATCAATACCACCGGCAATGCCCTCATTGAGCCGCGTACTCTCCGGAAGTTCACCGTACGCCTTAAGAAGCCGGGCCTCATCCGGCATGTACTTCAAGATTACATCAGCCTTGTCATCCTGATAGTCACGAAGGCCGACGAGTATTATGTCACCAGCTGCAATCCAGACCTTCTTGTGCATCTTCCCGCGGATGTGGCACAGGCGCTTGCTGCCATCGATGCACATGGCTTCGCAACGGCCATTGCCGAGCATACGAAGCACTTGGGCATATTCCTGTCCATCTTCCTTGAAGATAAGCTCTCGCTTTTCATCGTCAGCTTCGTTCTTTCCTCTCTTCCTGTTCTTTCCTCCCTTTCCCTTGTTCTTCGGCATGTTTCCTGATTCTGCTGCCACAAAAACACCGTATCCGTTATTAATCTAGATGCGAAATAAAACTAGAAACAAAAATTAAATCCACAAAAATTTCCCTTGCAAAATCCAACCGAATATAAGATATTAGGTGAAACAAATAAATTATCAAAAATCAACACGAAATCGTAGAGCTGTCATCAGATCCAAAAAAAAAAAAAAAAACACGACCTTAACAAGAAAAGAGAGAAATAAGAACAAAAGAGCCCGCAAGATCAGACGCCGTAAAATGGCAAAAAATCGACAAAAACAACGGATTGAGACAATTAACGACAAGGAGAAATTAAAAAAAAAAAAAAAAAAAAGAGGAGAAAGATGGAGATTGAAGAAAAGAAATTGATGACGAGCACGAATAAAGCAAGCACCTTTCTTTTTCTGTGCGAGTGGAGAAGAGCTAGGAAGCTGGTGGGGAACGTATCCACGTACCTATTCCAATTCTATACTGAAGCAGCCACGGGGCTCCTGCCCTAGCTTTATTTCGTTTTGTGCCAAACAGCTGTCCGGTCAAGTTGGGGCGGCGGCCGCTCGTCCAATCCAAGCGGTCCGGATCAGCCTAATATTTTTTCAATTAATTATTACTATTATATAAAAAAAATTCATTTAATTTTAAATAAAATAATACGTTTAGTTTACAATTTATGTACTCAATTCATTACAGATACACCAACTATTAAATTTATAAATTAAAATTAATTTTTATACTATTAATATCATCATCTAATATCTCTCACAAAAAAATTAAACTTTCTTCTATAACACTAGAGATGTCAAAACATCAAATTAGGTCGGGTTTGGGTTGGATTGTTTCCAATTCAGATCATTTTCAATTGGGTTATTTTCAGATCATGTTATATTTGGTTCGAGTTCAAATTAAGTCGTTTTACATTCGTGTTAGATTTAAATCGAATTCGGGTCGAATTCGTACTGAACTATTATTTTTTTAAATCTTTTTTCACTAAAATAAAATATTTCAATTAAATTTAAAATTCATTCTTATAATAAATTAAACGTTTAAATTTAATTTTTTAGTTATATATATATATATATATATATATATCTATATTTTACGAAAATAGTACTAATTAGTACCAAAAAAATAAATTAAAAGTAAAAAAATTAAAAAAATTTTACTATTTTGTCTTTTTCTTAATTTAACGGATGACTCGAATTCAATTCGAATTCACCCTAAAATTTTCAAGTCATTTTCAGGTTGGGTTACTTTTAAATTTAAATTAAAAAATTAAATTCCTAATCTAATTTTTTCTAATAAATTTAAATAAATTATCAAATCAAATCACTTTTTAATACCTTTATATTACACTAATATTATTCACTCTACGTGCACGAACTCCTTATTATTATATTTTTTCAGAGATTAAAGGGCGTAACCAGTACGAGCCACGTGTTCAATTCTTGTAACTTGTCCAAAGCGGAAGATAAAAGACTACACGGAAAGTGGAAAGCAAGCGAACCCGTGAAAGGTATGACGATTGAATGATTGATTAATGGTTGCCTGTACATTTATGAACAAATGTGTGAACGCAGAAGCGTGCGGTTTGTTTCAATGATAATGAACGGAGGTTTAATTTTCCGTTCATTCTTTATCTATTCCCTTGCCAGGTGGTTGTAATAATTCTTTTAAGATTTAAAAAAAAAAGAAAGAGAGAGAAAAAGTATAAACAGAACTAATTGACGATGGAAAATTCTGCTGGAACAGCTTCGAACATTCATTATCTGCTAGGAGTTGAAAAGTCACGACTTGCCACCCGGAGAGGGTAACAAGATTGCTTGCATCTAGCATCTAAGGTACAACAAAAAATCAAAAGCAAGAAAATCTTTCCCCCAAATATTGATGGGTCTCGAGGAAAAAAGAATTTTTATCTGAATTTAATAATACTTTAAATTTTTATAACTACTGTAAGACTTTTTACAATAACGAAAGTCTTTTTTTGACAAAAAATATCACCATAATTAAAAAAAATAAATTATAATTGTATTTGAACAAATTTTCAAACACTAATCACTCGTAAAAGAAAGTGACTTTTTGATCTTGTAATCCAATGGAAGAAAATTGTGCGCGATCAAGTGTAAAAGTACGTAACAGAATATGATCAGTTTTGCCTCCTACAAATATCAATCATTAAATAAGCACAAATAACAAATACGGAAAAATTAGGGAGCCGCGACGCGCGGCCCCCTCCTCAAATTTATTTTCTGCATTCATAGGGCAGCTGCCCAAGCAAATAAATAAATAAATAAAGAGGCTGACCACAGAGCCGCATGACGGCATCGTGTCGGCCCTGTAATCAGACCCTAACAAATAACACCGTTTGTATCATTGTGCTTTTATTCTGAGACAAGGGACATTGACTTGTAGTTACAACAAAGGCTGTCCGTCCCTTCATCAAATGCTTTCTGTTGCAGTTGTAGGATCGTATAGAAAACCAACAAGACATTGAATAATGGGGAATTTATGTCGTTTTCAAAAACTCTGCACCTCCACGGCCCCCAAAAGCCTAGAGGACTCTGCTTAAGAATCAATCAAATACTGTATAGAACCAAAACTTTTACATGCCCGAACCCAAGATGCCGCTGGATAAAGAAAAGCCAACTGGATATGTCCTGTGAATTCTTGTTCTCACAGTTTTGACTTTTTCACTAGGAAAGTTATCTAGATCAAATGCCACATTGTCTGCCGATTTGTCTGCTGTGCCGGGCTGTTCAGCTTCGGCAATAAATTGAAGGCCCTGAAACATAAGGTTGGATCTCGTTAACAAGGACGGAGATGGGAACAACGCAAAGAAAATTGGGTTGACCATACCTTTGGGGACCTGTCTTCATAAGTCAAATTTGGCTGGCCTGATAACTTAGCACCAACATCCTGCTGAAAGTAAAAGATAAAATAGCCCAATTAGCATCTCCATGTGATGAGATAACGCGGGACTTAAAACTCAGAAGCTCAAGACGGCAAGGATAACAATCAAGGATTGCCTATTCAGCTGGCGAGGTGCTAAGATACGAGAGAGGAGAAAAAGTGGAAGGATGGGGATGCAACATTTATAAACTAATTCATCCAAATTTTGATCCTCAAAAACAAAAAGGAAAAGATTACAATCCTGTATGACATGCCACCTATAAAGTTTAACAACCCAAAGGCCTATTTCTTTTTTCCCCTTTTTACTGGGGTTAGAATGAAATTAGCAAATTCTGAATAAACTTGAGGTCAAACTCAGCTTTGCAAGGGACATCACAACATCCCCTTACCATCTCACTATCTATTGAATGGGATTGGACAGATTAGCTGACCTGAAAAATTTCTCTGTCAAGCCCGCCTTTAAAGCCGCCAGCAAACTGGCACAGATAGAAAAGGCCTGAATTTGTTGCATCCTGCATGATGTAGATAAATAGAAAGAAAACAATCACTTCAAATATAACTAAACGATAGAAACTGAAGAAAGTAGCTGACTGACCACAGGAGTTAAAATCTAACCTGTTTTGTTTCAAGAAGCTCAAGCTTTCCTTCCTGTTGAGTTCATGGACATCAAGAACTAAGAAAGAAACCATAGTATCAGACATGAATAACATTATAAAAATAAGAAAGGCAACTCACCAGCCCAGATATCATTTGATGGATCATGTCCACATCATAACCAATTTGGCAAAGGTTTGTTCTCATGTCATCAACCTGCATGATACATCGCAAGTAAGTCCAAGTAGTACATTGTGCAAGTTATGCTTCGTAAATGATATCTTCTCTTGCATAGAGACATGCATTCAAAATTGAATCTAAAGTTGTTTTCTTTGTTTCTTGAGCATAATGACCAGAAGATTATTGCACTCATTTTAGCCAAGGCCATTGCTCACTATTCAACTTAAACGGGATCCTGGTCCTATTGAGCAATGCTCGGCTGCTCAAGACTTTTAGCATTGCATCAATGATCAGAAACACATTTTCCTGACTATCCAACGTATAAAAGCTTACAAAAAAATCAAAGCCTTAATCACAATTTTAGTTGGGTTCGGCTGCATGAATCTTTGCTCTCCATTTCAATCATGAAATAAATTTGGCATGGAAATAATTGTTCTAAATCCTTTCCAATCAAAGATTCCCAATTCAAGCTGGGTTGTCCCCTCCCTCTCCTCTTGCCATCCGCCTGGATTTGGTCACTCCTAATTAAAGATTTTTAGTTTAGACATGCTCAAACCAACACAAACACCACTCACTCTATCCAGCATATATAAGCTTACTGCAATGTATTTTCTCAGAGGACTCAGTAAAAATTTAGAAGAGACTACTTTTACGTAGAAAAATAACTCTGCATGATGTAATAGATAAAGGCCCGTGTGAAGGAAAAATCTGCCTCACAAAATAAAATGATAGCTTTCTAGCACTAAAATATGGCTCCACTCATTGTGGTCCATGCATTTGTCCTATGCCCATGCTCCTGTATCGTACAACCAGCTGAGCTAGAGCACATATGTGTTCGTTCAGCAATGATTTGGCAGCAATATTCCCTCGGACATCTTCTGCTCTCAGAATAAAAGGATATGGAAAGCAATATTTATCCAACCTAGATTGAAAGGACAACAGTTCTACATACCTCATTTACAATGATCTTAGATGTCTCAAGTTGCTCTTCCATTTTGTAATCCAAGCTTTCAAGCCTCCTTGTCAAATTTCGTTTTGTTGACTGCACAAATTTATCATCACTACATAATTGAGAACAAACCACACCATGAAAAATAAGTGATGCCTTGTGGAAGCAACAAATTTCCCAAGGAATACCACATAGCACTTACAGCTAATGTTTCAGATAAATTCTCCAACTGTTTTGTCACATTAGCAACAGCATTTGCCATATTTTTCTTGGTTACAAACATTACATCAGAAAACGACCAGCCCTGCAATACAAAGGATACATATAAGCAAATTCAAATGAATCAGCCAGAAGAAAATATGCTGGTTCTGATCAAAAAAGAATCTTGCCTTCCACCACATGTAACAATATCCCATTGCTCCTAGTGCAGCAGCGGGCAACAAGTAAGAAGATGTAAAATTCCCTGTATGCATGAGGAAACATCTCCTTTAAGCAACTTTCTCTTGCTTTTCTGAGTGGAAATAATTGAAACTTTTAAAAGGAAATACTGTTACTAACCATTGGAAGCTGAATTTCTGTTATAGACGGTTATGGGACTGGATAACCGTAATTGGTTAATCTCTTTTGCCAATTGGCAAATCTAAAGCAGAATCAGCAAAATTATTGATCAATTCTTTTTGACATGCAAAACAAACAAACTACACTTAATTGAATTATGTGGCATTTCAAAAATATTAGCCCATGCATCTTATTAGAATTTGAATAGCGCCTAAGTCCAATACTTTACTCTGTATTGGGGACCTATTGACCAAAATTTAATCATGAAATCCATTAGAGCAGTAGTTCCAGGTTAACAAAAACAGTGACCCCTGATACCTGAGATGCAAGAAGAGCAGTTTTGTCTTCAATGGATTCCATGTCAACTCCATTAGAACTCTTGAGTAATTTATCAACTTGTTCGAGGAGTTCAGAGATATTTGCATTCCGAAGAATGATGGAACAACTCACACCTACAATTATAAACACAAGAAACATCAAAACGGTCAAAATTCCATTCATCCACCGTAAAAGATAACCAACTGGGCTCGGCAAACATAAGGAACCCAACACTCTAAACACAACCACAGCAATAAATTAAACTAAAGAAACTAAGTGGTTAGATCACACCATGAATTACACAGATATCCAAGTTGTAGCTAACTTCACCTCAAAACACATAAATATTTGCAAGGAAAAAGAAAAGTCAACAATAATTCAGAAAATTGAAAGAACTTTCTAATGAGAATTAGCTCAAAAACAGATTTTTAACAGCTTATATGCCCTTCAACACCTAAACAGACGGAACCCAACTAAAGATTCGATCAAGACTCGATCTTGAGGTTAAATCCAAACGAATCAAACAAAAACAATAGAGGAACTCAAGAATTCAGAGAATTTTTCATGTTGGTTAGTAGAATGATCAACAAGTGAAAAAAAAACAGTCAGAGAGGAGAGAGAAAGACCTGCACCGACGATTAGGAGAACCTTGGAGGAAGAGACTGCGGCCTGCATAGCCATCTCTGTTTTGTTGTTGATGTTTCAGGAACAGGTCTTTGTTTAGTTTTTTCACCACCACCAAACCCAAGCATCTGCGAATTGTAAAATTTGTTTTGACTGAGGAACTGAGACAGAAAGAAAGGGCTTACCCTCCTCCTCGGTGGGTCCACGTGTTTACGTGGGAGGAATGGTCAAAGCATTATTAGCGGTTCAAACATGTTCGAGGTAAATCTTTGTACAGTAATTATCTATTTCTCCTTTCTGAAGTGTTTGTTTTGATTGAAAATAAATAAAAAAAAGTAATTAAAAAATATTTTTATTACTGTATTATATTTTTACAAATTTTTTTATTTATTTTTCATCAATTTAAAAAATTAATTATTATTATTTTTCTCATAAATTACTATTTATCTTTTTCAAAATTTTCTAATTATTTTTTTCTCATAACTTTTTATCAATTCAAATAATTTTACTTTCTCACAATTTTTTTCTCATAATTTTTTATCAACCCAACACAACGTTCAAGTTGGATACAGATTCCAATTTTATTTTGTCCGAATCTTTGTTTAATTAAAATGAGTGTACAACTTTTTAAAAATATAACAATACTTTTTACAATAAAAAATAATAATATATTTTTTATTATAAAAAATATCATGATCATTTTAAAAAATTGCATACTCATTTTAATCAAAAAAATATTTAAACAAAATAAAATCAAAATTAATGCTTTTTTTTTTCTCTTCTCCCTCCCCCATAAATTTTTTTTTCAAAAAACAGCAAAAATTTTGATACGAAAAAAAACCAACGAAAAATTTTATTGATTCAAAATTTCGAGTAGAACTTGTATACCACTTGAAAGGAAGGTGAGTTCTTGCACGGCACAAATAATTTTATTCCAAAATGACTTAAACTCCACACATAGGAGGATAATTGTTGCTATTTTCTTACAAAATAAAATTTTTAATTCATCATTTTTCTTTTGTTATAAAAGAAATCAAAAGGTCATAAAAGAATAATAAGATCATTAAAATTGAAATACAAAAATAAAAAGTCTCCACAAAAACTTAAAAGACCTCAACAAAAAAAATCACCAAATTTTAATAAAATATTCCAACTACAATGCAAACAGTTAAGTCATTCATAACGAAGCAACGAACCTTCGCCATGTCATGGACCTGGATCTCCAGACCAAGGCCGTCAAATTCCAAAGTCCAAAAAAAAAATAATAACAATAATGTTAACATTTCGGACATTTTACAGCAAATAAATTTTTTTAGTTATATATAAACACGTAAAAATGAAATACAAGAATTGATATATTTTAACTGGCTATTTTATTTTTATAATAAAATACTTAATTTTTATAATAAAAATATTTTTAATTTTTATTATAATAATTAAATATCTTATTATATAAACAAAACAACTTATTACATTCAAGGTTGTCAGAATCGGACCGGTCATCGAACCGGAAAAATTAATGGGTCAAGATTCAACCGGTTCAACCGGTCGAACCGGTATTTATTAATATATATATTTTATAAGTATTATTTTTTTAAATATATTTTATGATTATTAAATATTATTTTTTTAATTTTTAAGGATTAAATTGAAAATTTTGATAAATTTAGGACTAAATTGAAAATTTTGATAAATTTAGGACTAAATTAAAAATTTTAATTAAATTTAAAACTCAAATTATAATTTAAATAAACATTGAGATCAAATTATAATTTATAAAATTTTATACCTTTTGAACCGGGTCCGGTTTTTGACCGGTTTTCACCGATTTTGACCGATTTTTGATTGGTTCAAACCGATTTTGACCGGTCTGAATTAAGAGGTAACTGTAGCCATAAACCGGCCTAGACCTTTAGCCGGTCACCGGTTGAACCGATCAGACCGACCGATCCGAACCGATTTTAACAACATTGATTACAATGCGTTGGTAACTTTTTTTTTTTTTTAATAGAAACTAACGATGGCGATCTTTTGTTTACAAACACTCCACGTTACCTGAAGACACCTAATCTAACCAAAAAAAACAAAACAAAAAATGCCAAGAAAATTTTAAAAAAAAAAAACTGAAATCATCTACTTGTCACCTCATGCCACCCCCCACCTCCCCTTTCCTCGCTTCGTTCCCCTCCGCCTGACTCTGCCTAAAGCCATAAACCAACTCCGATTCTCTAACCTGTACGCCAGAAAGAAACCAAAAGCAAAGAAAAATGGCACCAACTCTTCTTTTCCTCCTCCTTCTCCTGACTTCATGTCTCTTAATTCCATCTAATACCCAAAACTTCCAATCAATTGTGGACCGCCAACAACAAGAAGCCTTCACTTCAATTGTTATATCCCAAAAAGGCCTCGACTTTGTCAAGGACTTGCTCATAACCAAAGCCATCTCGACTGTCATCCCTCTCAAGCTTCCCAACATTGAAAAAACTGATAAAATTCCGTTCGTGGGTAACGTGAATATGGTGCTTTCGAACTTTACTATAGACCAAATCCGTGTCCCGTCTTCTTATGTGAAGCCTGGAGACACTGGCGTTGCAATCATTGCATCTGGGACTTCCTGTAATTTGACCATGAATTGGTATTACGAGTACAACACTTGGCTTTTTCCCCTGGTGATTAGTGATAGAGGGTCCGCTTCTGTTCGGGTATAAAGGTTAATGCTTTTGCTGGGATCGTTTTTTATTTGTTATTGAATCTTGGGTTGCTGTTGTTGTTGTTGCTGATGTTAGTTTGCTTTTCTTGCTAATGAATTTAACTGAAGTTTGTGTACTTTAATGGGGTTTTCCCTTTTAACTTTTCTTTGATGGGTGCTTGAACTGGTTCTGTTTATCAGATGTTTGGGGGTGCGGGGGTAGGTTTTGGCTTTTTTATTGTGTTTGATTGAGTCGTCAATTGGGATCTTCGGTCTAAATTGGTGCGTCAAGGATGAACATGAACCGGTGCTCTTGATTTTCCCAACTGGTTTTTGATTGATCTGCCGACCCCAATTTAATTTGGGATTATGGCTTTGTTATTGTTTTTGTTGTTTTTTATTGATCTGAATTTGTTTGAGGTAGCGTAAAGTTGGTAAAACGGCTTGTGAGAAACTTCTCTTTTTTTTTTTTTCTCCTTTCCAGTTTCATAGTTCAGTTTCATATATTTGATGCGCTGTGGTGGCAATCGATGCTGGTTACTTTTTCCATTCAATGCATTTCAACTTGCTTAACTTGTTCCTTCTATGACGTTGCTATATATGAGGCTTTTAATCCTTCTATGTCAATGTATAAAACAGAATAAGTTTGAGATTTTGGTTGGAAATTTTTTTTATTGGTCATCTTTTGGTTGGAATGTACTCTTGTTCTCTGTGTTTGTCTGCTTGTATATTGTGTCCCTTAACAAAGGGAGATTGATGACTGCTGCCTCTGCTAAGGTTGAAGGCATGGAAATCGGCCTTACATTAGGCTTGCAGAACCAGGAAGGAGCTCTGAAGTTGTCTCTTATGGACTGTGGTTGCTATGTGACAGATATCGCCATTAACTTGAATGGAGGAGCATCTTGGCTTTATCAAGGGTATGCAAATCTTTAACTGAAACTTGGGCTGAGCTGGTGCTATTGTAGTGTAGGGCCTCTTGGCAATCGGCAATTGTATTTTGCACATGCAATCCTATAGGCTACAAATGGTATAGCAATTTTTTGGGTCATTCATTTTGTAACTTGCTTTGTAATATAACTCACATTCCAATTCCCATGTTTTGCTTCTTCTGATGATTTGAACATTGATTTGTGCTTGATATGAGAGATCCCTGCGCCCATTAGATGGCAATTCATAAATTCAATGCATTAGCTCTTTCAGTTGCTTACTCCTATGTTGTGCTTCAGTATGATAGATGCATTTGAAGGGCAAATAAGGTCAGCAGTTGAAAACACTATTAGCAAGAAACTTAAAAAGGGGGTTCTAAAGCTTGATTCATTCCTGCAAAGTCTTCCCAAAGAAATTCCAGTTGACGAAATTGCTTCTCTAAACGTAACTTTTGTGGAAGATCCATTGCTGAGAAATTCTTCCATTGGATTTGCGATAAATGGATTGTTCACAGCAAGGAAAAAAGTTGGCGACTCTATGCATCGCTACAAGAATTCACAACCTTCAGTTCAGTGCACAGATCCAGCTAAAATGCTCGGAATCTCATTAGATCAAGCTGTTTTTGACTCTGCTTCATCTTTGTATTACCAAGTAAGGGAACTTATTTTGCCTCAACAGGAGTTTCTGTTTTTTTTTTTTTTTTTAATATTAGCTTTCTTGATTTAAAAAGAATAATAACAATGACAATTCAATCTCCGTGTCAGACATTTTCTTCTTCATTGTATAGTTAGTTTCACTTTGTGGAAGAAATCTTCCAGAATGTAGTGACACTCTAGTTGCACTTAGCTCATTTATCAAGCTGCGGTATACTTACTTCTGCACTGAGACCAGTTAATGATGGTAGCCCGATGATATTAACAAGCTAAGAAGGAAAAAAGGAAAAAAGAAAAATCAGATTATAATTATGTGAAGTTGGAGAAGGAATTCTGGTGAAGAATTGAACATGACAATTGAGAGTTTCTTTGAAGTATGTGGTCTTCTTACTTTTCTTTTTGTCTATTGTTACTAGGCAAAGTTTATGCAGTGGATTGTGGATAAAATACCGGATCAGTCTCTTTTGAACACTGCTGGATGGAAATATATAATTCCTCAACTGTACAAGAAATACCCAAATGAGGACATGAATCTGAATATCTCCTTATCTTCTGCTCCTGTCATGAAGATTTTGAAGAATAACATCGATGCAACTGTATATTCGGACTTGATAATTGATGTGTTGCAGGCAGATCAAGTAATACCAGTTGCATGCATTTCCTTGGTAGGTTTTTGATGTAAATGAAGAACCTTTTGTTAAGCCCGCTTTGCACTTCATGTTGATATTGTCCCTGCTTTTCTCTTATTTGTTCTTTTCCTTCAGTAGTTGACCTAACATTTTAATGATGATTATTGGTGACATCCCCCAGGTGATTCGTGGGTCTGGTTCGGTTAGTATCTCAGGGAACAAAATTGGCGGCAACGTGAAATTAAACGACTTTTCAATGTCATTAAAATGGAGTAATATTGGAAATCTTCGGTTGTTTCTTGTCCAGGTACTAGTGCCATTATGCCTTTTCTTTCCTTCCCCTCCCCATTATTAGCCTCTCCTCCATTATTTGCGAAGAATTTCAAATATTCGTACACTTATTGCAGCCAGTGTTGTGGACGATCATCGAAACTGTTTTCTTGCCATACGCGAATGCACACCTCGGTCGGGGTTTCCCTTTGCCGATCATTCATGGTTTCACACTTCAAAATGCTGAAAGTATCTGCTCGAGTTCAAAAATTACAGTTTGTGGAGATGTATCATTCACGGAGTAGCAAGGTCGAAACCGTTTTTTTGATCCCTCGGAGTTAAAACTCATATAGTTGTGACGTCAGGAAGATGCAGACAAGAAATCCAAGTTTGCTGACAGTACACAAACTACATGGAGTTGGTTTGGTTCTTTTGTAAAGCTCCTCGCCATACCTTCTCTAAATGAAATGTACAATTGTTTTGTAAGTTAACATTGAACATTAGATTAAAGTCAAATCCGTTGTAGTCATCTTGTACAATCATAATCTTGGTGAAAATAGAGCCTTAATGGCCATTTCGTGGCCGTTTTGAAGTATCCATCGCCTATCTGTAGTGTTATTAAGTTGGAATGATTCAATTGAATTATTGTCCTCTATGCAGGGAACAAAGACAAGGCCGGGCGGCTCCGTTTGGGACCAATTAGTTATTATTGTTATTTTTTTCTTTTTGGTCAGCCAGCCTATTGATTATGAGAGCTTTGTTAAAGGGTGTGGGGGGAGCTACTAGATTCTAAATCCTGCCTGCCCAGTTAGAGCAAACATGCTCCAACAATTTGGATAAGCGCCAAGCCTCATTAGTTTTAATATATATTAATTTTTGTTTCAATTTTTTTATTGAAAAATAATACTATTTTATTAATAAATAGTAACTTATATGGTAAAACAATATTATTTTAATATACATTGTAACTTTTAAATTGAAAAAAAAAAAAGAAATTGGGACTAAATTGTAAAATATAAAATATAGTAAGAGTAAAACATAAATTTTAGTAGAAGTAATAGTATAAATTTAAGTTTTTTCACTTCAATTATTTTAGTGAAAACAATTGAGGGAGGGCAAATCAAAAATTTGAGGTTGGGCAATAGACTTAAACTAGTATAACTTGTATCCATAACTAGTGTAAATCGTAAATTTGAGAGTAGGCAATTGCCCACCCTCAAGCACATATAGATCCGCCAAAGCCCTTGCCCATTCACCCTCATGTTAACTTGATCAACTCTTGTCATGCCTTAATGGATCGTAGCGAGGAAGTTCATATTAAGCATGCGTATCGAGAAGGTAATCGAGTTGTTGATTTATGACTCGGTTGGCGCAGCAGTAGGCTTATAGTCTTCAGTTTTTGAAAGATCGTTCACAGAAAGATAGTTCACAGAGTGCACTTTAACTAGTCTTAGAAGATGTTAGTGGAGTTGCTTGTCTCGCTTTATAGTCATTTAGACTAGGTGTTTCACCCTCCCTTTCACCGAAAGGGGAACAAAAAAGGAGGAGGGATGAGTTGTTATGATCCTAATTACTAAATTATAAAACTTGAGTTATAAATAAGAACTTGAGGCTTATATGGGCTTCGACTCCGTAGTTGGGCTCTCCCAGGAACCTCTAATTGTTTGATTAAGCAAGTTTGTATGGCACTGGCAATCTGTTATGACTTTCTCACGTTGGAAATTCGACATTGCATCTCCTCCCAAAGGTACGTTCTAAATCCTATTAATCCTATTACACACAACTAGAGAACCCGTAGACAATTGATCAACTTTCAGTAGAAATATTCCAGCGTTACAAGATAAAATACAATTGCACAACAGTGGAATTAATAATACAACACAATTACAGGACCAAAAAACCTCTTGACTTATTCTGCTTGGGCAGCTTCATCAATCTGGCTTATTATTGGCTCCATATCTAGCAACTGGAGATGTTTTGGATCTTGGTAATGGTCGATCAACCATAAACCATATGCGAGCAGTTTAGATGAAGAACACATAATCAACTGCTGCATTCTTTTAGGCCGACGTGAGCACCAAGGATGCATTGGTTCCTCCAAAGCCAAAAGAGTTTGATATAGCTGCCCTCATTGGCATCTCTTTCGAGGAACTCAAGGGCTTAAAATCATCTGTGAATATGGGATCTGGTTTGGTGAGGTTAAGAGTCAATGGCGCAATTCCCTGGAACACCATAACATTGTAATATGGTTCAAAAGTCTCAACTAAAATTTGAGATAGAAAAGTTAGGACAGAAGCAAAGGGTTTCAAGTTGTGGTCATTTGAGCAAAGCAAATTACAGATGAGGACAACTTTCAACGTAAACAAAGTAGACTAGCCAATAGCCCAATACTAATGTATTTATGTTCATCGTGAAATCTAATGTCCATCCGTTGGATCATTTCATCTAACTAGGTTGATGTCTTCATTATTACTAGTGCACGAATTAGATTGTAAGGCTATACTTTCTTAATAACTTTTCCAAAAAGCTAGATTTTGGTCAATAACTAACTGAGGATATGTCTTTGCATTAATTGTTAGCAAAGTAAGCAAATCCTAAGAATTTTTTGCATGACCTAAAGGATTACTTACATGGTGTATCGCCAAAATTGCGAAAATTGCTTCAACAGCACCAGCCGCTCCAAGGAGATGACCAATGGCACCCTGAAATTAATAGTAACACTACCACAGAATTAGCACCATACAAGATGCTTTGGAGATCAACATGAATACTAGACATAATCAATAAGAAACATGAATGAAAATCAACAAAAAGAAAAACAAAAACTAGCATGCACACTGCTGTCAATGACTGCAAAATTTTTTTCCAATTTTTTTAGTAGCAATATACTCATTGCATTAGGCATAAAAGAGACAACTGTGATAGGTATAGTTCGGAAACGTCATGTTGGCTTTGGTGCACAAAGTTCATCCACCAAGATAATGCCTCCATAAGTAACAGTATAGCTTACCTTTGTTGAAGATAATGCCAAAGCACCTGATGCTGCATGACCAGAGAATACAGTTTTAATGGCACGGGCTTCTATTGCATCACCTGAATAAGACAATTCATGATTATAAATGACTGGTATACAAACAAGTGTCATAACATCATGTAACTTATTGAAGAGAGAACATGTAAAGGTTCAAAGATTTACCTAAAGGTGTAGAAGTAGCATGGGCATTGATGTAATCCACTTGACCGGGCTGAAGACCAGACTGCAACCGATCACAAAGAAGAGATGATGTTACTTGGAATTCCACAAGAAATCAACAATAATTTTCTCAAGCAGAGTGCTGTCACAATTAGAAGAGAAACAATGTTGGACTTCTATTCAAATATAGAGGCAATTCACCCCCCATATGTGGCAACATAACACAAACACATTGTTTAATGAAGCATTCTTCTCAAGGATTATTAATGGTGGAGTCAACTCCATGGAAACAAGTTGCTTGCCTGTTTTAAGGCACGTGTCATTGCCAAAATGGCTCCTCTTCCATCACCATGTGGCTGAGTAATGTGATATGCATCACCTACAAAATATCGCAGTCCAGGTAAATATATCAATCTATGCACATTGCTACAAAACTATCTAACACGTCTCGTTTTGGCACACAACCTGACATTCCATAGCCACGAACCTCAGCATAAATTTTGGCTCCTCGTTCTCTTGCATGTTCGAGTTCCTTGATAGAAAAAAAATCATCAACACCCAAAAAAAGTGATGCAGAAAGCATGTGAAGAAACTTAAATGAGAACATGTCTCAACTTACTTCCAATATCAAAACACCAGCACCTTCACCCATACTGCGCACAAATTAAATGTCAGCAACTGCAAGTGCAAAAAATATGATGAACGTTAACCTGCTATGGGCATGGACTTACACAAATCCATCTCGCACACAATCAAATGGTCGAGAAGCTTCTAAAGGTGTGGAATTGTACTTTGAAGTCAAGGCCCTTGACCTGGAATTTAATGGAATATTTAATTTCCTAGAAAAGGGCAAATGCTAGAAAATCCAATGCCACAAAACAAGATACATATTGACAAATAAAGACACAAGCTACTGAAAAGGAAAATTTTATATAGTACTGTTCTATGATGTTTCTGCATAAAATTATTCTCCCAAGCCCAAGCCTAAAATTGCTCCATAGGTTAATTTCAAGTCCATCGGAACTTGAAACATATTTCAATGCCTAGTAAGGCTGAATTTTGGCAAACAGGAAAGAGAGTAGATAGAGGTAAGTCTTTGCATATGTTTGAGTACATATATTTCTCAGTCTTACAAAATGTTGACAGATTTTCATGTTCAAGTGTTTCAGAAAATTAAGCATCCACTAGAGAAGGAAATCCATAATTTCCAATAACCAAGATGGATCAACTCTGAATTCTTAAATATCAGTAGAAATTTCAAAATTCCTTCAATAAAATTGTGAATGAGGAAATTTGCCTGCTAATCCAGCAACAAAATTAGACCTTCCCTTGAGATGCATTGGGAAACCGCATCACAACAGGATGCTTCCGAACAAATAAGGCGGGTATTCTAGCTCAATAATTACCTACAAAATCCTGCTATTGATAGTGCGTCTATGGTAGACTCTGTGCCTCCAGCCACCATAACATCTGCATCTCCAAATTGAATCATCCTTGTAGCATCGCCAATAGAGTGTGCCCCAGTAGCACAAGCTGTCACAGCAGCATGGTTTGGCCCCTGAATGCAACACACAAGATTGGAAGATGTAAAGGCATATTCAGCGTATACAGAATTGAACCAAGTAATATACACTTGCACATTCTTGTTGTTTATAATGGGCCTTAGTTCATTGTGCACTCACATTAACTTGTCATTCTGCTTACAAATTAGTTTGTGCAACCTATTCAATTTCTGAACCAAAAACAGTCACACATTTATCTGACATAATTCAAGCTCTAGCTCGACTCCACCAAACGATCTAACATTGGAGCTAGACCAGCTGAAACGCAACATCATTTAGCAACTTCTATCAGCTCATCTTGGTTCAAAAGAGATATGTGCTAGTAAGGTCATCGTACTTTTATCAGTAAAAAAAATACTAGGTATTGGATTATATACGCACCAGGAATTCGTATCTCATGCTCACATGACCAGATGCCATGTTGATTAATATCCGCGGGACAAAATATGGACTAAGCCGGCGAAGTCGCTGCATTGAGAAAGCCCAGACATGGGATTAGCTGTTTGCAGAGAAATTCAGTTGATCCCAATATCAGGGGGAAAAATGTACGGGGGCTAATGATAACAACTGAAAAATTTGCAAATATAATGATTTTTTTGATAAATTGCAAATATAATCATGATAAAACAACAACCAAAAACATTTTCTCCTCCTTTCACAGAGAAGCAAAATGGTAAAAACAAACCTTCTCACAAATCAACTGTGATGCATCCACCATATCACTTATGCTTCCCATCCCTCCACCAATAGAAACACCCTGGCATTTCCTCATTGTTAACAGCAATCAACATCATAGAAGCAACAAAAAATTAGATGCGCAGTCCACCTTACCGTCCTTTGTTTCTGTTCCCACTCAGTGGGTTGCCATTTAGCATCTTTTAAAGCTTCATCAGCAGCACATAACGCATAGCCTATAAACCTTGAAATGGATCGATGCTCCTAAGAAACAACAAGTACGAGGCACCAAAAAGTAAATTCAAATGATAAGCATAATAAAACGAAGAATGCAGGTGATGCAACTGCAGAAAAAGTGAGAATTGTCACAAAAAGATGTGATCTTTATACCTTAGAATTAAGCCAAACATCCTCATTGAATTGACCAGGGGCCGTTCCAGATGGCACAACAGCAGCAATTTTGGCAGTCAACTGATCAAAAGTATGCAACTGAGTCTCTCTATCAAAAGAACTCATTTTGAGATCGTCAGGCGTCAGCGCTCTTATTCCGCATCCACCCTCTATCAAACGCTTCCACGTCATCTCCACCCCACATCCCAGTGGTGTCACCAGGCCTAAACCTGCAAAAATCAACATTTCCAATCAAACACCCAGATAACGAAAATGAACTTACAGACAAAAGATGCAAAGAGAGAGGAAGCGGAGGAGGAGGCGGCGGCGATACCGGTGACGACGACCCGGCGAGAAGTGACGGGAGGAGGTGGTGGAAAGGGAGAAGAGGAAGAAGAAGAGAAGCTGCGCGTGAGATGGGAGCGTGTCAGTAACAATAATCTACGCCGGAAATAAGAGGTTGCCATTTTTCACCCGCCGGCCTGCAGGCAAGTAGTTGCTTATCAGCCAACTGAAAAGGTTGCGACTTCGGTAAAAAAGAAAGGTTGCGACTTCAATTGAAACAGACTCTCAACCCCGTCAACATCAATTTTTGGAGTTTTTTTTTTTTTTTTAGACCTTATCTTTTAAGCAGATTAAATAATCTTAAATTTCTGCTTTTTTTTTTTTTTTTTTTGCTAGAAAAAAAAAAGACAAGATAAAATGATAAATAAATCAAAGTAACTCATTCAGGTAAACTATTTTGACAAAAAAAAAAAAAAACAAAGAGTCTAGTTACATATCTTAATAAATTTATCTCAAATTTTGTTTTGAGAGAAATTACAATTAATATTTTTGAAACGAAAATTAATATTTTTAAAATATAAAAATAACAAATATTTCAAAAATATTATTTTTTATTTAAAAAATATCAATTATAATTTTAATCAAGACAGATCCACTTAAAATACCAACTTTTTTTCAAAAACCAAATAACAAAAGAAGACAGATTTTCATTAAGCACAAAAAAAAAATGAAAGAAAGAAATACATTTATAAGGGTCCGTTTGGAAACGTTGTCAATTTTTTATTTTTGTTTATTATTTTTAAATTTTCTATTTTTGCTGTTTGGTGAATTTTTGTATTTATTAATGTCAATTTTTATTTTTTTTATAAGAATAAGAAAAGTAGATAGAAAAAGAATAGTGAGAGAATTGGTAAAAAAAATATGAATCGAGAGAGAAAAATGTGACAGAAAGAGTTGGTAGAGAGAGAATGGTGGAGAGAGAAAAAGGACAGAGAAAGAGAGTATAAAGAGAATGAGTAGAGAGAATGACAGAGAGAGAAAAGATAGAGAAAGGGTAAAAAAAGAATGAGTAAACAGAATGGTAAAGAGAAAAAAAAAAAGAGCCGGGGTAGAGAGAGAATGAGTGGAGAGACTGGTAAAGTAAGAAAAATAAGAGAGAGAATGAGTAGAGAAAATAATAGAGAGAGAAAAAGGAGAGAGAGAATGGTAGAACGAGAAAAAAGGGAGAGAGAGTGGGTAGACAGAGAATGGTAGACAGAAAAAAGAGAGAGAGGGTAGAAAGAATGAGTAAAGAGAATGATAGAGTGAGAAAAAGGAGAAAGAGAAAAAAGAGAGAGAGAGGGTAGAGAGAATGGTTGAGGGTGAAAAAGGAGAGAAAGTGGGTAGATGGTGAATGAGTAGAGAGAATGATAGAAAGAGAAAAATGAGAGAGAGACGATAGAGAGAGAATGGTAGATATAGACTAAGGAGAGAGATGGTAGAGAGAGAATGAGTAGAGAGAGAGATATAGAGAGAAAAAAAATATAGAGAGATAGAGAGAGGATGAATAAAGAGAGATACGGTAAAGAAAGTGGATAGAGAGAAAAAAGGTTATAAGAAAAAGTATAGAAAAGAAAGTGAAAAATAAAATAAAAAAGTTATCTTTTATTATTTTCTCAATTTATTTTTTTTTAAAAACACTTTTAACTTTTCATAAAAAATAAAAAACAAAATCAATATCAAATACGTTTTCTGTTTTTTTTTTGTGTGAAAAATAAACAAAAAATAAGAAACAAAATCATTACCAAATGAGTCCTAAGTTGTTCACTTGTTCCACCAGAGCCACCGCCAATTATTGGAAAATTGAAGAATTGTCGCCTCCTTTTTATAAATTTTTTTTTTTGAATAAATAAACAATATTGGCAAAATAAACCGCAAGAACTCATGCACCTGACAAATAATAAAACCGCTTGACGGTCAAGAAAACCAAAAAAAGAAATACCCCCATATAACAATAATGCCCTCGTCTCTTTATCGGATTTTCGAACTCTATCATTCTCCCTGAGCTCTGTCGTGCCATGTTGACTGGCCCTAACACCCCCAAAACCCTTTACTCATTCAAATGTCTTTTACTCTATAAAGAAATTTGAAACATCCAAAAAAAAAAATGTTGCCAGTCTAATGGCCTTTTTACTACCGTAAATTATAAAACCAGGAAAAAATGTTAAGGACCTGGAAAAAAAATCTTGATACAAGATCCTGAAAAAAATAGAAAGAATTTTGCTAATAATGGGTATTTATGTTTTCATCTAGAAACAGACGAATGAACTTAGACAGAAAGAAAGAAATTTGACAGGGATTTTGCACATAGTTCTTGGAATCCGAATAACGCTGTGCCACCAGACAGACGAGTACTACGGCGGCCACCGGAAAACACGTCTTCTAAAGAAGAAGAGGAGGATGGAAAGGAAGAAGAACAATAAGAGAGAGAGAGAAAAGAGAGAGACAGAGCGATAGGAAGGGATCGGGAAAATATGTTGTCCCGAAAAGGGCCGACGTAAGAGGCTTGTAAAGTACATAGACGAGGTTTAGATGGATGGATGTTGGGCTCCATATTACAGAGTTGGGTTGGATGTGGAGTTTAATCAACCTCATAAAAGAATGGGCTGACGTTAAACTTTTAGCAACCTCATATAGTAATGGCTTGGCTTAGATTTAATTTAATGGGCCAGATGTAATGGGTGGGACTAAATAATAAAATTTAATAAATCCTAAATTTCTGCCTTTTTTTTCTTGAAAAACAAAATGACAAGATAAATAAATCAAGTAACTCATTCAAGTAAAATATTTCGGCAAAAAAATTTAAATAACAAAATAAAAAGGTTTTTCGTAAAAACAAAAAAAAAAAAGAATTACATTTATGGTTTGCCCACTTGCCTCACTAGGGCCACCGCCAATTATTGGGAAAATGGAGGATTTTCTTTTTTTTTTTAAAAAAAAAAGGATTTTCGGATAAATAAACGATATTGGCCAAAAAAGGAACAAGAACTCACGCACCTAACCCAAAAGAAAAAACGGCCTGAAGATAAAAAAAAAAACAAGAAAAAAGGAAATACCCGCAGAGGATAATAATGCGCTCGTCAATTTATCAGACGGGGCATATGATGTTGGTCTCCCTTTTATAGAGTTGCGCTAGATGTGGACTTTAAGCAGCCTCATAAAAGAACAGGCCGTCTTAAATTTTAAGAAACCTCGCATAATAATGGACCTAGTGCAGATTTTAATTTAATGGGCCGAACGTAGATTTCAAGCAACGTTAATATAATATTTATCTTTATTTTAATCTTTATATTGAAATTATTTTTTTTTTTTTGGTCGTAAATTAATCTTATCCCTTACTCTCTCGTTCTTAAAACCTCTTAATTGGTCCAGCCTTTTGTTGGTGCTGTCCGTCCTGCTTTAATTTGACCTACAATGCTGCCTCCAGTCCAGGTCACTTACTTTTTGACCTACTTTGAATTTGATATCCAAACATTCAAGGCTTATCTGGGCAAGATTTAGATTTATTGGGCTTTCCATATGCCCAAGATGTCCAATTGAAGGCCTAGTATTAGGTTAGAAATGGGCGTATTATCCAAGCCCCGATCCAGCCTAACGGTTGTACCGTGTCTTTGGCGTCTCATAATAACCTTATGCACTAAATAACCAAAAAAATAACCTTATGCACTAAACAAATTGCAACAAAAATGGTACTGATTCTCCCAAATCTACCATCGAAGAAGCTGATTGGTTTATCTAAGCACCAAAAAGGTTAAGTGTTGGGGGTCAACCCCAAATAGTGAAGACATAATAAATAATGAAAGAAAGAGAGAATGAGTGGTTGAAGAAAAAAGAGAGTAAAAAGAAAAAGGAAAAAGAAAATATAAAATATATATATATATGTGTGTGTGTGTGTGTGTGTGTGTGTGTTATGTGCGTCATGTATGTGAAGAGAGAGAGAACAAAATTAAGAAAAAGAAGCAGAGAAGAGGCAGTGCGAGAGAGGAAGAAAAAAAGGTTGGAGAGGCTCTATTCTCAGACGATCCAACAATGGATTTTGCTCCGATCGAGCCCATTTTCTGATATGTTCATCCTGAGAACGTGATCTACACATCCAACGGTTCAGATCTTCCATTTGCTGTTTTTGGTTATATTGCAGTTCCACCATTTGGTGAGATTGTTCTCATTTTCTGGTTGTATATCGTCTGTGTGATGATATTGTAGAGAAATTGTGAACCAAGAATGTGTTTCTTGATGAATTTTTAGTATGTATATGTGAACTCTTGTTGTGTACTTGAAAGGTTATACTGTGAGCCCATTACATAGTGGAAGTTTTTGTTGAACTAGCGTCCCGTGGTTTTTCTCTCTATATTGGAGAGTTTTCCACGTAAAAAATTATGGTGTATCTGTTATTATTTTTCTGTTGATTATTGCGCTTAGTTGGTGATTGTTGGAACTGGTGAAAATTGCTATCTTGTCTATTTATTAATCTGTAGGAAAAGAGAACAGATGCAGGACCGAAGCCTGTTTGGTTGCTGTGTTGATATCTGTATTTATTGTGATCATATCCTTTCCCAACAGTGGTATCAGAGTTTTGGGCTTTGTATTTGGGATTAATTAAATAGAAGAAAGTAGTACCAGCATGTTTAAATTGATAGCCTCCAAATATTCGATATAGGATCCAAAGATGGAAGATATTCTCTTTTGTAGGGATTTGTATGACCCTATAGAAGGAGATAAAGCCAAACCAACAGACAAGGATGCGAAAGAATGGGAAAGACTAAACAGAAAAATTGTCAGTATGATTCGGCAATGGATTGATAACAGTATATTTCATCATGTGACTCAGAAGACTAATGCAAAGGCCTTGTGAGATAAATTGGTCAGTTTGTATGACCGGAAGACAACTCAGAATAAAGTCTTTATTGTCAAAATACTTGTTAATATGAGGTACAGGGATGGTAGCAATATAGCTGAGCACTTAAATAACTTCTAAGATTTGGTGAATCAGTTGACTAAAATGGGAATCTCACTGGATGATGAATTGCAAGCCTGCATTCTTCTGGGTACACTGTCTGATACCTGAGAGACATTGGTGGTAGCACTCAACAACTCAGTTCCTAATGGCAAGCTCTTGATACTTTCAATGAAAGAGAGCTTATTCAATGAAGAAACAAGAAGGAAAGAGTAGGGATTCACTTCTCATTCCGAGGCACTTGTTGTAGGGAGACGAGATAGTCAGAGGCAAGGAAGGAGTAGAACTAGAAACTCCAACAATCTTGATCACCGTGACAAGTCAAGAGGCAAGTCTAAGTCTCGAAAGTCGATGAGATGCGATTATTGTGGCAAGCTCGGGCATGACATTAAGGAGTGCAAAAAATTCAAAAGAAGCCAGTCAAGAGACCGAGGTGAAGAGAAGAAAGAATATGCAAATACAGTAGCAGCTACATCTGATGGGAATGTTTCTATTGTGGTCAGTGATGAGTGTAGCATTAATTTCACATCCCAGGATTGCACTTGGGTGATTGATTCAGCAGCTACATACCATTGCACATCTCAGAGGTAGTTCTTCACATCTTATCATGGTGGTAGTTGTGGTCATGTTAAGATGGGAAATGGGGCAGAGTGTCCAATTATTGGCATTGGTAATGTATGCATGGAAACCAACACTGGCTGCAAGTTGACCCTTACTGATGTGAGACATATTCCAGATGTACGACTCAACTTGATATCCACCGGTGTTCTTGATGATGAGGGCTATGTTAGTGAATTCCGTAGTGGCAAGTGGAAGCTGAGTAGAGGTAATCTCTTGAGTGCAAAAGGGAAGAAAGACTCTCTATATAGGACACAAGCCAAATTGTGCAAGGGAGAGTTGAACGTAATTGGTGACTCCTCAGTTGAGTTATGGCATCAGCAGCTTGGTCACTTGAGCGAGAAGAGACTGGACATTCTCACCAAAAGGAAAGTCATTCCTTTGTTTGGTACGACCCTTAAAACTTGTGGACATTGTTTAGCAGGCAAGCAACATAGAGTTGCATTTCAACGGTCTATTTCACATAGGAGATCACATGTTCTTAATTTGGTTCATACTGATGTTTGCTATATGGGTGATAGATCTCTTGGTGGTGCATTGTATTTTGTTACTTTTATTGATGACCATTCTAGGAAAGTGTGGGTTTTTCAGCTAAAGTCCAAAGATCAGGTACTCAACGTATTCTGACACTTTCATGCCAGTGTTGAGAGAGAAACAAGAGAGAAATTGAAAGCTATCAGAGCAGACAATGGTGGTGAGTATCGAGGTCCGTTTGAGCAGTATTGCAGAGAACATGGTATCAAGTTTGAGAAGACAGTTCCCAAGACTCCACAGCAAAATGGGGTAGCAAAAAGGATGAACTAGACTATTGTTGAGAGAATCAGATGCATGCTCTCTCATGCTAAGCTCCCTAAATCCTTTTGGGCTGAAGCAATGAGAACTGTAGTTAATTTAATTAAACTTTCTCCTTCAGTTCCTCTTGATGGGGAGGTACCCGAGAAGGTGTGGTAAGGGAAACATGTTTCGTATGATCATTTGAGAGTGTTTGACTGCAAGGCATTTGTTCACATTCCGAAAGATGAGAGGTCTAAGTTTGATGTAAAGTCAAAGCAGTGTATCTTCCTGGTTTATGGGTATGAGGAATTTGGCTATAGGCTATGGGATCCAGTGGACAAGATAGTTGTCAGAAGCAGAGATGTGGTATTCATTGAAGATGAGTTCTCTAGGGATCCTGAAAAGGCTCAGAATGCACAGCCAGAGGTCAGAGACATTATTAATGCCAAGGGGAAACAACCTTCCACCACCCATGATGTGTATGAGGGAGATGCTCAGGAGGAAGATGATTCTCCACCTGATGCATCCACACCTAGTGATCATGATGTTGAAGGCGAGCAACCAGATTAGATTCTACAGACATCAGCAGTGGCACCGCAAGAAGTGAGGAGATCTTCTAGGCCACGTGTACCTTCAATGAAGTATTCTTCTACTGAATTCATATTGCATACAAATGGGGGAGAGCCTGATAGTTATAAAAAAGCCATCTCTAGTGAGCATAAAAGAGAGTGGTTAAAAGCCATGCAGGAGGAGATGAGTTCCTTACATGACACATTTGACTTGGTGAAGCTGCCTAAAGGCAAGAGAACATTCAAAAACAAATGGGTGTTCAAGTTGAAGACAGTTGAGAACAACTCACAACCAAGGTACAAGGCAAGACTGGTTGTGAAGGGTTTTGAGTAGAAGAAAGGCATTGATTTTGAAGAGATCTTCTCTCCAGTGATCAAGATGTCTTCAATCCGGGTTGTCCTCAGTTTAGCAGCCAAGCTAAATTTGGAGATTGTACAGCTTGATGTAAAGACTGCTTTTCTTCATGGTGACTTAGAAGAGGAGATCTACATGGAACAACCTAAGGGTTTTCTAGCTAAGGGAAAAGAGCAGCTAGTGTGCAGGTTGAAGAAAAGTCTTTATGGGCTCAAGCAGGCACCCAAGCAATGGTACATGAAGTTTGATTCCTTCATGGAAGATCATGGTTGCAGTAAGACTACTTCTAACCATTGTGTGTTTGTAAAAAGATTTTCTGATGGTGATTTTCTTATTCTCTTACTGTATGTGGATGATTTTTTGATTCTTAATGGTGATACCAAGAAGATTGCTAGCTTGAAGGGAGACTTGAGCAAGTCTTTTGCCATGAGAGACTTGGGACCGGCAAAACAAATTCTTGGTATGAGAATCATTCAAGACAGGAAGAATGAGAAACTTTGGTTATCTCAGGAGAGATATATCAAAAAGGTCCTTGAGAAATTCAACATGAGTAAGGAAAAACCGGTTAGCACTCCACTTGCAGGTCACTTCAAACTGAGTGTAAGACAGTGTCCTAATAGTGTTGAGGAAGAGGAAGAGATGAAGAAGGTTTCTTACGCATCAGCCGTGGGTACTTTGATATATGTCATGGTATGCACGAGGCCGGATATTGCTCATACAGTTGGTGTTGTTAGTCGGTTTCTCTCCAATCCTATAAAAGAGCACTGGTCAGCTGTTAAATGGATACTCAAGTATCTTAAAGGCACCTCCAGATTCTGTTTATGTTTTGGTGATGGTGATCCTGTATTGGATGAATACACAGATGCATATATGGCAGGTGACATTGATTCCAGGAAGTCTACTTCTGGATATCTAATGACTTTTTCAGGGGGAGCTGTGTCATGGCAATTAAAATTGCAAAAGTGTGTTGCATTGTCCATTATTGAGGCCGAGTACATAGCGGCGACTGAAGCCAGCAAAGAGTTGCTATGGTTGAAAAAGTTTTTACAGGAACTTGGTTTTGAGCAAGAGAAGTATACTTTCTATTGTGACAATCAGAGTGTCATTCATCTTTCTAAGAATCCTGTATTTCACTCAAGGTCTAAACATGTTGATGTGAGGTATCATTGGATTCAAGATGCCTTAGAGATGAAACAATTTCAACGTAAGAAAATCCATACTGACGAGAATGGTTTAGATATAATGACTAAGGCTTTGTCTATCAAGAAGTTTGCTTACTGTAGGAAGACGGCAGATATGTACCAACTCCCTATTTGGGCTTGAGGGGGAGAATTGTTGGGGGTCAACCCCAAATAGTGAAGAAAGAATAAATAATGAAAGAAAGAGAGAATGAGTGGTTGAAGAAAAAAGAGAGTAAAAAGAAAAAGGAAAAAGAAAATATTATATATATGTGTGTGTGTGTGTGTGTGAAGAGAGAGAGAACAAAATTAAGAAAAAGAAGCAGAGAAGAGGCAGCGCGAGAGAGGAAGAAAAAAAAGGTTGGGGAGGCTCTGTTCTCAGACGATCCAACGGTGCATTTTGCTCCGATCGAGCCCATTTTCTGATATATTCATCCTGAGAACGTGATCTACACATCCAACGGTTCATATCTTCCATTTGTTGTTTTTGGTTCTACTGCAGTTCCACAACTCGGTGAGATTGTTCTTATTTTCTAGTTGTATATTGTTCTTATTTTCTAGTTGTATATGGTATGTGTGATGATATTGTAGAGAAATTGTAAACCAAGAATGTGTTTCTTAATGAATTTCTAGTACGTATAAGTGAACTCTGGTTGTGTACTAAAAAAATTGTACTGTGAGCCCATTACATAGTGGAGGCCACTAGCATTTTGCTTTACATACATGTTTAGTGGCCGGAATTTTGCAGTAACGGATTCATGTTATTATGAAAAACTCTTTTTAGGCAACATGTCAATGACAAGAATAAATGTCACCTCAGGAGTCAATCGAAATAAGAAGCAGAAAATAGCTGAATGGCCTCACCCAACAGATTTCAATTTCTCATCCACCTAACATCTCACATTTCTCTTTCTCAGTCAAATATAAATATTTGGCCTGAAAGTGAAGTGATTCTGCGCCGCAATATGAGCTGCCATGAATTGATAATCCCCGTAGGAGCCACCTATTCTGTGATCACCCTTCTCACTCGATGGCAAGAAAAGCTCATCACAATAAACAGCACGAGGAGTTGAAGCTGAAATCATCACTTCATGATCACAGTTCACACAAAAAAGCATAAAATTTTCTTCAAACACGCAGAACATTTGCTGAGCTTCTCCATTCCCATGATGATAGACTTCTTTGCTGTGAGTAACTCCAACCCTTCTTTCTTTGCTGTGTCCATACATTTCCATTGCTCCTACTTGCGTATGTGTATAAATCGTTGAGGAGAGCTACGAAAAGAGTTGGAGTCACATGAATTGTGCGTTAGCTTTGGTGGGGTTTGCTTATTTCATGAAGCTCTGGTCACCAGTTTGTTGTTTTATTGAAATGTGAACAAAGATCCTTTCACTTCCCTTGTACTTTCTTGATTTTAGACGAAACCCTTCAAGCAAGTTACATGCCAAGTTAGTTTTATTCGGACTTTCTCTCTCTCTCACACACGCGCACGGAGGCATATCCGTAGGCCAAATACAGAAGCAGTAACTGAAACAGGAAAGTGAAAGCTTCGGATGGATTCTTCTTCAAATCAAAACGTAACCCATCAATAGCCGTTACCAATCCTTAACAAAGTAGATGCTTTATAAATACCAATCCTTAACAACCCCCATCTGGCCATCTACCTGAGAACTAGATTTTTTCCTTGTTGCTAAAGAAGCAATTAAGAAAAAAAAAAAAGAGAAGAAGAAAAATGCATTAAATTTGATACATCAATATGGTTAACAAAAACTTGATGCAGAATTGAACTCTTGTTATTTTTTTGAGTTTAATTAGTGCTGAGAATCAAAATTCAATACCTTTAATTTTAAATACAACTTTAGTATTATGGAGCTAAATCATATTGGTAGTCCATTATTATTAAAAATTGTAGTGTTGTTATTTTCAGAACAAATCGTCGGGCTGCAATTTTTGGGCAATCAACCAGAGCTCTTTATTGTTATGTTAAATATTCTTACTATTATCTTAAATTTTAATTTTTTTAAAAAAATTTCATCAAATTTTTTTGTCAAAAAATATTTTTTAATAAAAAAATAATTTTTTCAATTGGGGTGACGTGATCGAATTATGTAAATCAATTGATCAAACGGCACTCAAAGGTAAGACATTTTCCATTTTTATAAGAACTTGCAATTTCATTTAGATTAAAGTAAATAAAGTAGATAAAACCTTTGGTAAGCTTATCACTTTTGGCGGAAAAGAGTAGCCAGCTTCCGATGGCCTTATCTTTGATACTATAGATCCGTGCCATTTTTAAAACTGTTTTCCGCATGTGCAGGTGAATTTAGCGAGGACAGGTAACGCGGGAGCATCCCATAATCAAATTTTGGGGCTTAATTATTCTTCTAATTATTGTTTTCTTTTGATTTTAATAACTAGTGTATGATTATTTCAATGAAAAGTTATTGTATAGCTTAATCTGCAATTCTGTGGGTAGTGACAAATTTATCTTTGCTTTTAAATAAGAAAAATATTTATTAGCAAAACTATCCTACTGTTAATTATATTGACGGACTACTAAACCAACTGACGTGATGAAGTGCACAAACTAAACGAGGCGAACCACAGACAAAATAGAAAAACTATAAAAGCATATGAGGGTCATTACATGGGCATACTGCAATGCCCAACGCCATCCATACTGCAAGTAGACTGTGGGTCTCACAATTAAAAAAAAACTATTAATGTAGTAAAAGAAACAGGCTGCAGCAAACGTGGTGTTTTACATTTGCAAATTTGAAATTCAAATTCGGTAGAGGAGTGTCGGAATATCTGTTAATTTATTTTATTATTATTTTTTAAATTAAAAGAATGGAGAAGAAAACTTAATCCTTTTAGATTTTTCTCTCAGTCGGCCACCCACGCCTCATCCCATCTTTTTTCCTTGAGCTTCTCTTTTCCTATTTGCAGAAACCATTGAAATTACCCCAATAATTTCAGATGATTGCATGAAATCCGAAGGTCCCAACTTGATTTTACTATTATTATTGTTGGTTTTCTTCAATTAAAGCCAATTGTCGCTGCCACCACCACTAGCTTCTTTCTTGACCTCATTGTCTTCAATAGCAGGATCCGGCCAAAAATGACGGCTGGAGCGAAGAACACAGGCGACACCGCCATCAACACCGCCTTTGAGGAGCCCAAAGGCTTGGGTGCTCCGACGCAAACCCGTCGACGGCATTTTTGCAAAAATCTTCAATTTTTGTGACTTTCCCTATCTGAAAAATTTTTTGATTTTTATTGTTGTTTTTATTTTTCCTTAATTACAGTTGAGTTTTATTTTCTTGGGCTCTTATTGGGGACTTTGTTTATTTTTCAGCATTAAGGTGAAGCGATGGTAGAAGGAAACTGCCACTGAAATTGATTAGGTTGCTATGTTTTCTTCGACCAATGCAGCCATATATGGGTGAAGCACAGTTCACAGCGTGAAGATATCAATTTTGAAGTTGATTTTTTTTTTTACTTGGTAAGGCGTTTATATCCCGTGATCATGAATTTTGAAGCTCAACAAAGTTGAATTTTCTTTGAATTTTTTGATTGGTAGCACGTGATCGCGATTTGAAGCATTGTTGTATGATAAAAGTTAGAGCTTTTGGGGGGAAGGGTTCTCTACATTTGTGGCTCGGTAAGGCATATATAATCCGCTGAGATATGGAATTTCACAATATGAGTGCTAGAAAGTGCGAATTATTGAGATCTTAAGTTTGTTCGTTGACCTTCTCAAAAAAAAAAAAAAAGTTTGTTCGTTGACTGGTTATGCTCTTGAACAATTCAAGACCTCTGTCGCTAGTAGTGAGTACCTATTAGGCTATTTCCCTCTCGTTTGTTTATTTTTCAGCTTTAGAATTTGGAGTTTTATTTTGCTATATTTTTCTCTCTTTTTTTCCTAACATTTGATTAGTTTTCATTGCAACTGATTTGTTACTCTGAAGTGTAATCCAAGTTTTAGTGTTCGGGTGTTTACTCAATTGTTGAATCACATGCACTCCCAGTTCAGATCTCTTAATGGCTTTTTTCTCAGGAAACTTATTGATTTGCATTAGTTCAATAATGCGAGGAACTTTGTGTGAACATGGAATTATTATTGAGACAAAGTTTGGTTTAGACAATATTGTATATTTCGTAAAACTTAAACATTTCAAATCTATGTCTGTCAATGGACATTTGCATATATGAAAAAACTGACACTTGGACAGCATCATTATTTTGGGTTTCATGCTTGTTGACATTCTAGTTGCTTGATCAAAATAAATAAACGAATGACTACTCCTTTTGCTATTGAGGTTCAGCATACCCATATGACCGATAATGCTGTTGCAGATAATGTTGTTGTGGGTTTTCTAGTAAACACCTTACACTAGCTTTTCCCTTCTTTTGATTCTAGGTATATTTTAGATGGTTTAATGCCCAACAAATATTCCCTCAATCTTCTCTTTTTTTATACAGATTGTCATTATTGGAGAAGATAGGGAAGTATGGTCATGTTTATGGACTGTGTTTACAATAGTATGTAAAGTATTTTGTAATTTTGTGGGGATGTGCCTTTCTCCTGACTATTAGTGAGAGGACAATTGCATATTCTTAAATGGTAGTGCTAATTGATGTTTTCTCAGCCACAACTGTAGATGGTTGGTAGATAAAATGAGTAAAAGTTTACCCAAGGCAAGTTTGAGAGTTTCTCAATAGAGCAGTTTTTCCAGAACTTTTGTTTTCACGTACCTTCAGTACTTTGCAAACTTGCATTATTTTATTTAATTATTTTTCATTGTAAACGGATCATGGTTTTGATTAGTTTTGCATATGGCCATCAGCAACTAGAATTTTTGGTGGAGGCCAAGAATAGAGAGAACTGCATGGACAATTTCTGAAAGTTATCTCCTCATATTGCTAACTATGTTTATGCACCGAAGGTGCATTAGAATTTTAAAGTACATCAAAGTTGTTAATCATGGAGTTTATGGATGATGCACAAGTAAACGATGTAAAGGGCCAAGTTCTCAGAGATGGTCCTGTGTTTAAGCATCTCCATTATGTTGGAATTCATCTCACATTCATGTTTGGTTGATTAATGGGATCATATGTAACCGTTGTTGCTTTCTTTTGAATTAAAAAAAAAATTACTTTCATTTGGAAGTTTTACATGGTTTTACTGGTTGCTTTAGTTTTCCAATGATATAGTTTGCATATAAAAACTCATGTGATTCTAGACTTGGGAAAAATGTCAGGTTTACCAGTTTATTTGTTAGAGGCATTGTGCTATTAGACGGTAAAGAGCCGAAGCTTTTTCCTTTAAAAAAAGGGCATTGGTACAAATCCTGAAATTTTTTGCCTTATTTTTTACCCAAATGCAATAGGTCTACATTTTTTAGCAACTATAGTAATATTTTTTGCAACAAAAAAAAAAAAAAACAAGTTGTGCTTCTTTTTTTTGTTGCAGAAAGTATAAATGTAGTTGCAGATAATCAAAGACTCGATACATCTGAGCAAAAAATTGGGCAAAGAAAAATTCGGGTAATGTACTTTTTCTTATCCTTATCTATATTTCCATGTAATTTATTATGTTTAATTCTTTTATTTCGGTCATAAAACCTAATGCAATTGCATTTGTTTCACGTAGGCTCTATTGTGTTATTTCCATACTCATAGAGAGATATTTCATAATAAAGTATTAATTGTGCTACTTTGGAAAAATTTACATTTTCTTATATGTGCACGAAATGCTAAAAAGTTTACATTTTCTTTTATTGCAGTGAGTTCTTGTCAATCCTAGAGAAGATGCATACAAGACAGTGTGCAATTCAGCTGTGCTTATCTATGCTCAATGGTTTCTATTTTTAGCTTTGTTATTGGGAGGATGTTCGCTGGTGCTATGTTTCATAAGCTACTGGCTGGTATTCAATAAAATATTGTTTGATTATGTGCATGGGCCTGTAAACTCAATCAGAAAATGGGAAGACTGAACTTTGGTGCTCAAGTGAGGGTCTCTTGCAGTATATATGCTCTTCTTCCTTAAGGATTATATTTCTGATGCGAGCATAATTTTTTTCTTGGTTGTCAATACCTAAAAGAAAATAAAAGTTATTGATTCTTCACTTGATGCTAACTCGATGGTCACTAGAACAAAGACTAGATGTGAATGTACAATTTAAAAGCAGAAAAAGAATTTAAATGCTTTTCATGTAAATTAGATAGTGAAACTATGAAATTCTGTACTTATGAAATGGTTGTTAAAATTGCGATTTAAATAGTAAGATCATATCTTAAAACATAGAGTGTGCACATTTCATAAAATTTGTTACAAAACTTTTTTCTTCCTTTTAATTTTTTTAAAACAATACAAAAAATATTTTAAATTTGTAATGGGTGTGTACGCCTTTTGATATGAAATTTTTTTAAAAAAAATTAATTTTTTTTATTAAACTCGGTATATTTGGTGCACCTAACATTTCTATTTTGTAAAAGCATCAAATGCATCACAAAGTAATTTTATGGCATCATAAACATATGGAGAAAATGTTGAAGAAGTGTCAAGTAAATGTGCGAATTGTGATAAACATATAATTTTGTGTGCCATTGAACACTATGGATTAGTAATCAAAATAACATATTTGAATTGTCCATATATATGGTTATGCTTGAATTTTAATCTAAAAAATTTATGGAATGCTTAAAATTTAAAGATTACATTTTAATTGATATTTTTCACTTTTTTTTAATTTTAATAGAATCTACGATTTTAAGATTCGATCATATGATTCGATTCTAACAGTCCCAAAATGATCTTAAGCAGAATCTCGATTTTAACAACCTTACTTATGAGTAGTATATATTCAAAAGAAAATTGTTATTTTAGGATCATTGTGATGGATTCCTATAAGTTAATTCTAATCTTTTTATCTTATTCAATATAATTTTCTCACAAAAAATAATTAAAAAAACCATTTTAGAATAACATTTGCACAAAACCTTGAAAATAAATATAGAATAACTCTGCGCGTATATGACTAGTTGTGGTAATTGGCCTCTGCATTCATACTGCCTTAAACTTTCTAGTTGACGCAATAAAGTATGTGGTAATTTATTGGAACATTTTTTTTTCTATAAATTTATAAATTAAATTGAAGTAATACTCAAATTTTAACCAAGTAAAGAGACTGATATTTGGCTAATGCAATACGAAAAATGTAAGTGGACGAAAAAAAAAGATGACGCGAAAAAGACAGTAAACTTTTTTTGTGCAACCAATTGATTTATTTGTGCAACCAAACACTGAATTATTGCAATAAAATTTGAAAGTGTTTTTTCATCTATTTTTTCATTGCAGAAATTAAGCGTCTTGTTGCACAAATAAACTAGTTAGTTGCACAAAAGAATTTTTTCGTCTTGTTCACGTCTTCTTTTTTCGGTCCATCTAATCAAACTCAATGTAATATAGTAATATTAATTTGTTCAAACTTGTCTCGTCATGTGTTAGGCTATTTATATAGACTGATTAATAATGAATTGCTATAAACTTCTTAATTTGTAAAACAGAATGATAATTTACTAAAATTTTATTCTTTTATAAATTTTATCAAATTGACTTATTTAATTTTAACCATGGTTAATTGCAATTGACTTTTTAATTTGAGCAAGAAACTAGGCTACTTGAATTTTATTAAGGAAAAAAAGTACGTATTGGACATGGGAAGAGCCTAAGATCATGTAATAGTATGTTACAAGAAAAGCACAAATTTGTTGCACAAACAAAAATATGATTTCAGTTTTCAAACATTTTTTATTCAACAAAATTGCTTTGATTGAATACGTGAATGATACTTGGCTAAAGTAAGATAATGATATTTGGCTAAAGTAAGATAATGATATCAAAATTTTCAAACTTATTGATTATTATATCATGTTGCTGATTGAGAGTGATTGACAATGAATTGCCATATTTCGCTTAATTAGTAGAACAAAATGGTAATTTTTTGGAACTTATCCCTTTTTTTGGCAAATTTTATTGGTGTGACTTATTTAATTTTAACCATAATGAATTGTTATAAACTTCCTAATTATAAACTTTTTAAATTTAATCATGTTTATTTTTTCTCAAAAAAAAATAATCATATTTATTTGATAATGTTAAATTCAAGCAGAAAACAATTTGTGCAAGAAATTTTTTTTAAAAAAATCTCAAATTGTCATTTTTTATAATTGGGAGCCAACTCAATTTTTCCCAAACTCGCAACTACAATTGCAAACGAGCCGAAATAAGCCGAATTTTTTTAGGCTCAAGTGTCGATCAGTTTATTAAACGGGGTTAAAAATAAGACTCTGTGTAAGTATCATTTAAGAACTTACTGAGCTCAAGTCTAGCTTTCGAACTTTTAACAAACTGCATTATTTAATTTTATAATATTAACAAAATAATCAAAATTAAAAAAATTTATTATTATACATAAAATAAAAGATCAACAAATGTTTATTTAAATAAATTAACGTATTAAATATATATATTTAATTTTAATGTATAAATATAAATATACGTGATATATAATTTTAAAAAAGAGTATAATGAAATTACTTTTATAATATATTAAATGTGTTTATACAAAACAAATTTTTAAACGAATTGTTAGCCAATCTAATCAAGCCGAGCTTGCCTTTACTCAGATTTAATTCGTTTGTTAACGGAGTTTTAAATTTAAGTTCATGACTACTCATTTAATTAAATAAACGATTTCAAGTCCAACCACTGAATTTTTAATGAACATATCAACTCACTTATAGTTTTGTTGGCAGTGCTAGTATCTTATAGATTTTTTCGGTTCCCATCTATTTTGTACTGCACTTCACGAATTTTAGAAGAATTGCAATTTTTGGAGGCAATTTTCCCTCCTATTTTGCTGCGCTCTCAATCCATCTCGCTCTTTTGTTTTTATTTTTTTATTCACCTAGTTGCTAATGGACCATTTTTTTATTTGCCTGCCAGCTCAGATTGGAATAGATAATGATTTTGTGGCACAAATTTATAAGTTTATTGAAATTCACTATTAATGATTCTCTATTTTAGGCGAACTAGTATCACTTTCTTGTCATCCCGTGGATTAGTGTCATGTAATTTGTTAAATTTAATTAGGTACATTTACACACAAACGATGTGTATCAAGAGATATATTCTTTACAATCAAAAATTGTAGTGTTTATATTAGAATTTTAATTTTTATACAATAAATCCTACAAAAATATTAAAAGTGCAATGGAGCACATTAAATTTGCAACAAGATTGACAGAATAGGTAACAAATTACAAAATCGTAGGCAAATTCATTATCAAACTGTTGCACATCTAAACAATTTAGTTGCACATTTGATAGTTATTGTTGCACATTTATTGAATCAATGAGAATTAAACAAAATTTTATTCAAGAACATATTTGACCTGAAGTATGATTATTAAGACACAACATGAGTCATAAATGAGAACTTAATATTGATTCAACAATGAGTATAAACATAATTTTGGAAAAGTATTTGTTAATTTGCAAATAAATTAATTGAACAGTCACCACAGTAAACAACATTAGTAACATTATAAGATAACTACAATTTTGACTACTTATATAGTACTAAGTCAACAACCTTGTCATTTTCTTTAACATAAAAAGTTTATAATAAGATGATTTGGTTACACAAAATCTATATTGTGAATTTAAACTTCAAAGGCTAATTTTTCGTAGCACTATCCCTTAAATGTTGATTCGATTTGCAATAAGTCTGATAAAATTTGCAACAAAACTGACTGATTGAATAACAAGTTATAAACTCTTATGAAATGCACTAATCTACTTGTTTAACTTTAATATCAATCTTATTGCACATCCAATAGAAATTGTTGTGCATCCAGTGAATTCTACATGAAAATTTGTCTAATTTGTTTTGTGAACAATTTGTTACTTATTTCGTGCTTTTTATTGCACATCATATTTTGATTATTTCACATAGTATTCTATCTACTACTAAAATTTGTTATTTTGAATTTTGCTTTTGTTCTTTTATTAGATAACTAAAAAATGACAAATAATTAATTTTGAATATAAAAATGTTCTTTCTTAACTTTTGTCCTTAATTTGTTGGGTGGACCTCAAAAAATAAAAATTATAAACCATTTTGAGATTTCCATTTTCTACACATAAGAACAATGTTTCCATGAGACGAATGTCTAAGGGAGCTTATATAGAAATATATTCTGTAAGTAACTTTGTTTTGATGTTATATAAGGCCTATGATTGTACAAAACAAGTGTTTCTATTTTCAAGCATGTTGTATAAATCTCATCCAATCAATTGAGTTTTAATTAAACAATATTACAAGTTTTGTTAAAATAAGCTAGTAATTGATTAGAACATAACTATTCTTTTACAAATTCAATTGAAGCAACTTGCTTAATTTTGATCAAGTATAAAGATAATAATTCTTAGTATGTTAATTTGCCTAAAATTTTTTAATATGCCAAATTATCTATAGAGAGTCGTTAATAAAAATTGCAACAGATTTCTTAATTTGTGTAATCAACTGATACTTATTAGAGTATACTTGTTCTTTTACAAATTCAATAGAAGCAATTTGTTTAATTTTAACTAAGTTGAAATATAATGATGCTTATTGAAACAAAATGATAATTTATTGGAACTGAACTCTTTTTTTTTTTTGTTGTAAATTTTATCTGTATGACTTATTTAATTTTAATCTTAGTGAATTGCTATAAATTTCCTAATTATAAACTTCTCAAATTTAATCATGTTTATTTGATAATGTTAAATTCATGCAGAAAACAATTCATGCAAAAAAAATTTTTTAAAAAAATCTCACTTTGTCAAATTTTTATAATTAGAAGCCTACAAATTCTTTCCCAAACTCACAGTTAGGCTACAAGCAAGTCAAGTCGAACCGAGTTTTACCAAATTCAGGTGTTGACTCGTTTATTAAACGAGTCTAAAAATGATACTCAATGTCAGTATGATTTAAAAATGAGCTGAGCTCGAGTGGAGCCTGATATTTTCGGGCTAAGCTTTCAAACTTTTAACATACTATATTATTTAATTTTATAATATTAACAAAATAATTAAAATTTTAAAATGCTATTATTATACATAAAATAAAAGAACAACAAAGGTTTATTTAAATAAAATTAACTAATTCAAAATAAATATTTAATTTTAATTTATAATATAAATATATGCAACATATAATTTTAAAGATGAGTATATTGAAATTATTTTTTATAATATATTAAATGAGTTAATATAGAGAAATTTTTTAAACGAGTTGCTCACCAGCCTAATTGAGCCGAGTCTATTTTTGGTCAAGTTTAATTTGTGTTTTAAATGAGTTTTAAATTTATGTTGTACTAAACGTTAAGTATTACTCATTTAACTAAATAAATGAGTTCGAGTTGAATTACCGAATTTTTAATAAACATTTTAATTCACTTATAAACTTACTTGCATTAATAACACGCTTCCTGAATTTTATCCTGCTGCTCTACCGATTTTTGGCGGATTTTTTCTCACCTTCTTTCAGCTGACATTTTGGACCTCTCTCTCCCGCTTATTCTTTCTTATTATTTTATTAGTTTTTACGTACTTATTCTCTTTTTTAATTAACTTTTATGTACTTATCATTTCTTGTTTGTCCCTGCCATGTCAGATTGGAAAAACGTATGACCCAAGGGTTTGGCCATAAACATTTTCCGAAAGCATATAAGGAGCTACAAGCCCTTAGTTTGAAAAACAAAAAAGAAGAGACCCCCTATCTAGGGTAGGTATTTTTTAGTTACTAACTTTTAATTTTGACAAATTAATAAATTTAAAATTTAATGTGCATCAATAACGTTAAAATTTAGTTTATGATTAAGTCCCCACTAAAAGGCCTGTTAATTGATGACGTGAATGCTGACCGAGCTGCGTGAGCCAGCTAATTTTTTTTTTTTTAAATTTCTCTCTTGGTGACCTGGACAAAAACCCTGCTCACTGCCTCCTCCTCTCCTGGAGAAAGACTCTCTCCGCACGGCCGCCCCATGGCCGGTCCGCTGTCGACACCTTACTCTTGTTCTTTCCTCACCACCACAGAATACGTATAAAAAAAATTTCTAGTTTTTTTCTTTTTCAAGAAACCGAATGATGGAAGTCTCAAGTGCCCGCGCTGCCGCCCGTACCGGGCCGCAATGTCTCTGAAACATGTGGCGCAGAAGTTCGGCAATGTTGGGTCGAGGAGGAGCGGCGGGAGAGGAAGCATGGAGGCTGTTGACTCAGAAAATTGGGTATGGGTTGGCTGCCGAGCTGCAGAGGTTGTTGCTCCAACAAGATACGTAACTACAAACTAAAAGGAAGAAGAGAAGAGAAGAGCAAGCCGGCGATGGACGGTGAGAAATCATCAAATGCAGGGAAGCCAATTCGATGCAGAGGTACATAATCTTACACTGAATCTGTCGGATTTATTTTTTTTTTAATAATTTTATCATAGGTTGTCCGATAAATTTCTTTTCCATTAGTACATCCAATCAATCTTGTTTCTTGCGGAGGTCAGGTTTTCTTGGGAGAGCCTCTGGTAATAGAGGATAAAACGGTGGCTCCGCCAAACCGTCAGGAAGTTCGGATTCGGATTATCTGCACATCTCTGTGTCAGAGTGATGTCACCTTCTGGAAACTGAAGGTCTCTTCTTCCTCATCTCTGTGTTCCTCCACCCTCTATTATTGTGCGTGAATGTAAAATTCGCTTTTTCCAAGCAAGCAAGCCACATTGATGATTCGGCCATCTTGGGTCGTGGAGGAGCGGTTGATTGTTTTTGTTCAATTGATAAATGTAGGTTAAAATACATGAAAACTGTTACTAAGAGTCAGAACGAGAAAGAAAGAGGAAGCTGATTTATTCTTTGTTCTGGCATGTGTAAATGTGTCCGGATGATGGGAGGTCTTAACGATAAAGAGATCAACCAATCTTATGTCAAGGTGATAGAAATCTTTGCTGCATAATTTTGTTGGGTTCTTGATGTTCTTTGTACTGCACGCTTGCTGGAACTTTGAATTTTTTAGCGGAATTCTCGTGGGCTCCCTCTGATTTCTTCTTGCTTTGATCTAGCAGATGGTGTTCTGGTAGAAGAGAGAGCCTTTCACAGATGGGAGAGAGAAGAGAACCAAGCGCAAAGAGAAGTATTTTCGTCCACGTCAGATATACATAGGTCAGTCACCAAGAGAATAAAAAAAAAGAACGAAAAGAAAAAGTTTCTTACACGGGATGGTAGCATCCGTACACAACTCTGTGGAAGGAAATAATAGAAAAAAAACAGAGCTATTCAGGTATTCAGGATTGGGTTGGGGCAGATTTAAAAGTATATTTACATTCAATTTGTTATCGATATGTTAGATAATTCTTCATCGCACTCAATCTGTCGTATAACTTAATCTATCTAATTCAATCCGCTATTAATGGATTGGATTGCATCAGTTTTGACGGGTTGCATGTAATAAAAAAAATTATAATTTCCTTTTAACTTATAGTTATTATCAATTATCAAATTTATAAATATTTCAATAAAATAATGTACCCACGTCATTAATCATAATAATCTAAATTCTTTTTAATTTATAAATATTTCAAAAAAATTATAATTTCCTTTAACTTATACAATTATATTTTATATGTCTTATAATTTCTTTTTAATTACTGTACCACATGATATATTTTATCTGTTTACACAAGTTATATTTTTTTATGACATGTTATATACTTTTTTTTATAAGTAAAAAAATATCATATATTTTATTTATTATATAATTTTTGTAATTATTTTCAATTATCAAATTTTGCAGTCAAATAATTTTTCTTTTTTCTTGGACTTCCTAACCTGAGCTTGTTAAAATTTAAACTTAGTGACCAAAAACAATACTTATTTCGGGTGTCTGGCCCCTCTGTCTAATGGTAGCAGAGTCCATGACATAGATGCCACATAGAGTAGAGGCACATGTTGGGCCAAAGTGGGCTATTGGCCCAACAAGCCCAAGCTCATTTTACCAATTTAATTTTAGAACTGACAATTTTAACATGTAAAAACCAATTTATTTAATGTAAGATTATATGAATACACTTAATAAAACATACAAAAGATGTATAATTATTCTAATTAAGGTTAGGAGTTAATATTTAGTAGAATTCATATTTAAGTTAATCCAAATTTGTTTAAGATTAGAATTTAATATTTTAATAGAATTCAAATTTGTTTGTTGTAATTTCTGTGTTAGAATAAGAGTATAAGTTCCAGTGACTAGTATATTAAGAATTACAGGTATTAATTTATTATATATTTGGTAAGAGTACCGGTATGATTGGTGAGCAATACTTATGTTGCGTGATGTTTTCCTGATTAATTGAGTTGATATAATTATTTCTATCAGCGTCGGGGAATCAAGTCGAGTTGGCCCCTAGCCGAAGGCGCCTTCCGTCAAGCTGGACCAATCCCATTACGTTTTCAGTCAGTGGCGTCCCGCCAAACAAAGATAGAAATAGTCAAAGGGCTCGAGTTGTTTGCATCGAAGGGACAAGAGGGTTTGTTACTAGAAATCAGTTAGGATCCCATGTAATCAGATTTATTTCTAATATATCCCCGTATAAATAGAACTCCACTACAAATAAGACTCTTAGGCACTAGATAGATTGTTATTTTCCCAAATCATGATTTGAGAGATTTGTTTATCTAATCTATCACCTTATTTTAAACCTCAATTTTTATCCCAAATTCAGTTTTCAGTGTCTCCACAAGATTAAGGGGAACAAATTTTCTGTTTTGGGAATTATTTATTTATTTACTTATTTCTTAGCTCGGGAGGGGGCGGGTGGTTTTCCGTGAATTGGTGTAAGAGCTACATCCCTTGAGTTCGGCGTCATGTATATATAGCTTTCTACTTGCTACGCTTCTTTGGGGCTTCGGTCTTATTATTTTTTTCTTTTAGCCACTTTGTCATATTTCATCCTATTTTTGTTTCATCCGTTTATTTTTTACTGTCTGATCTAACGTATTGGTTTCAGGCGAACATCGTCAAAATAACAAGGAGGAGAGCAAGACAGTCAAAATATTGTTTAAGAGTGTGTATATATATATATATATATATATATATTGATTCTTAGTAGCAGTAGCAGGGATCTTTCCGTCTCTCCATTTGTGTGGAGCGACCAGCAAGTAGCAACAAAACCAGCCTTCTCTCGCTCTTTCCAGGTGGCAGGTACTCCTCTTCATCTACTATCAGTTTAGTTTACCGGTTTCTAGAAGTTAATGATGGAATATATGTTGGTTTTCAATCACTTCAACATCTTTGTGGATTAAAAATTTAGAATTGAAGAGTCCCAGGGCTCAACATACTTTTCAGATTCCCAGTTAAAATCAAAAGTCAGCTTCCTTCCCTAAAGGAGCAACTGAGGATAATAAATTAACCATCCTGCACCCCACGCGTGGATTCTCCATGTTTAGTTTCCTAATTGAGAAAATTATCGGAGAGAATATGATAAAACTAGAGAAGAGAGATATTGAGAAAGCTTGAACTATTGTGTGTATTGAATTATAAGAGGCTATATCAATTTATATTGGGAGAGACGTATAAAATAAAAATAATAAAAAAGGAAAAATTACTATAATATCATAAAAATTCTAATATTAATATGTCTCTTTTCAACGGCATAAAAACAGACTTTATAATTTGATCATTTTGTTTAGCATGTAAATCATTTTTTGATAGAAAAGCGTGATAGAGATAATCAATTACGGGTTGGATGAAATAATCTTCAGACACTCGAAAGAAAAAGATCTTGCACAAAGAATGCTTACATGCAAGGTGGAACTCTATGGCCAATATCTAACAGATTTTTTTTTTTTTTTCCTTTTTGACAGGATGGTAGTGAATCACTACTTTGCATGGATGATACACATTTTTGAACACTTGGTCAGTAGAAAGGAATTAGTCAGTAGAAAGGAATTAGTCAGTAGCAAGGAAGTTAGTTCACTCCCCAACGATCTCATTGTTGAAATCCTGATTAGGCTCCCCGCTCACCAGGTTCTCCAATGTCGTAAAGTGTCTAAGAAATGGGAAGCTCTGACCTTAAGTCCTCATTTTACTCTTTTACATGCCATAAATGCTCCTTCAATTACTATTCTGCAGTATGCGAGCTCGAGGCAGCACTATTACTTTCTTGATACAAAAGTTGGAAAGAAAAAGATGATTGAGGAAGTACGCTTGCAGCATACTTTGCCCCGAGGCCCAAATTTCCCCCTTATTGGTTGTTGCAATGGGTTGCTTTTGTTTAGTCCAATCTCAGGTCCTGAGAAGGTTTTCTATATATGCAACCCCTTTAAGCCAGGAAAAATTTTATTAGTAGGACCTGAAAGACCAAGTTATTTGTGTGGAATTTATTTTTATCCGTTGACAAGAGATTATAGGGTACTTTGTGTATCTAAAATCAACAACGACACAGAGTATTTAGTTTTCGGTTTCCGTACTAGGCAGTGGAGAAGACTTTGCTCTTTTGCTTACTGGCCTAAACCAGCGGTGGCTGCTGTAAGCATCGGAGTACTTATCCACTGGATGGTTGAACACAAACCACTTATTATGACTTTTACCATCGAAACCGAAGAATTTAATGTTAGGCCTTGTCCAGGAAGCATGTGTCACTCTCATCCGGCGCCTGGCATGCAACTTTTGCAGATGGGAAGTCGATTGGCATTTTGTATGTTATGCTGCGGAAACATTGGTGTGTGGGTCTTGGAGGATTATCCTAATTGGGTTTGGATTAAGAGATACCTGGCCGGCCTCGAATGGGATTTGAACTGTTATCCATTCACGCTCCGCAACCAAATAAATAATGACATAAAGGTGGTGACTATTGAAAATGAAGAATTGGTGCTCTTTTGGCCCTACAAAGGGTTATTTCAATATCACCTACAGTCGAAGATTTTAAAGAAAATTTTGGACACAAAATCAGCGAGCTCTTTATGTACAACTTCTTATAGCAAGAGCTTTGTTACATTGAGAGGAATGGAAAATTTTACTACTGATTAGTGTCATCTAACTTCGAGGATTGTTACTTTTTTTTTTTTAATATCTCTTTTCTTTTGTTTTTCAATAAAATACAGTTGTTCTAGATTTTATGTGTCTATATCAATACGTATATTATTAAAAAAAAATGCTAGATTATCGGTTGTCTTTCTTTAATGCTTGGCGTATGAGTATTTGTATTGACTACACTCAATATATATATATATATTATTTGGAACAAAGATGACTGCCTATAAATGAAGTGTTGTAAAACCTAAATTTGCAAGCCGTAAATTCAATTTCATTGTCACGTATAAAAACCAAACAATCGAATGCCAAATAGAATAAAATTTTGGAAAATACTTGTTGGACAAAGATGTGATGAATTCGGTTGTAGACGACATTAATAAAATAATATAGATATTATTATGAAAAGTAAAGTGATAAATGTAACTAGATACAATCAATAAAATAATATAGTTTGTTTATCTTATTCTACATTAACTCATTTTTTACAGTATTATAATTTTATTTCTGTTACTTTATTAATTATGTACATTTATTTTTATCTCTTTTGTGTTTATCATTTCGAGATCATACTGAATGAAAAGAAAACCTGAAACAAAAACTAAATCCACAGAATTTCTCTTTAAAAATTCCAACCCAATATAACATATTAGGTGAAATAACCAATTATCAAGAATCAACCCAAAATCGTAGAATTGTCAGCAGATGGAAATATAAACACAACCTTAACAAGAAAAGAGAAATAAGAACGAAATAGTTACAGGGTATCCAAAACCCCTCGTTATCAATATTAATTATTATTATTATTATTATTATTATTATTATTATTTTGGTCATATTGGGACTCAAACTTAATGAAGTTGAGTTGTTGGCTTTCTGTTTGTGTTGTGGACTAGCATATTTATTCAATCTTTTCTTCCTTTTTTTTTTGGTCTAATATTCAATCTTTTTTCTTAGAAGTCCAATTGAGTTGTTTTTTTGGGCTATTTCTTTTTTTTTTTTTGGGTTAAAATGGTGACTAAAGCCGATTACAACGCAACCGTCCTGGGAGAGAAATCCCTCTGATGTCCTCAGATAGAATCTCCCTAATTCCCAGGAGAGGAAGATTGAAGAAAATAAATCTAAAAGGATGAGTTAAAGGGATCATCCAATTTATTATACGGTTGGCTTTCCTATATATATGCTTCAACTTAACATCCCACGCTCTAAAGAGTAGCCCTTTGCACTCATTGACCAACGTGGCTTGAGGATGTGAAGCACCTTTCTCAATCAATAGCAACGCCACTCTAGAATCAATCTCCAATTCTAGATTCGAATCCCAAGCGTCCAGGCGCAAGTGAGGCCATGTAACACTGTTTTTGGGCTATTTCTTCTTTTTTTTGGTAAAGTTTTTGGGTTATTTCTTTTTTTTTTTTGTCTGAAATTGCTCAATATCCAACCTAATGGACTGACTAATCTGGACTGATTCAGGCAGAAACCCGAAAGACAGTAAAAGTCTCACAATAAATATTTTTCTTTTATTTTGCTTTTGGCTCATCGACCCGTGAAGAAGTGGACAAAATATTTTTTTAACCTATGGATCCCACCATCCCATCTTTTTAGCGTCGGTTTTTTTCGTCCACTTAGTTTTTCGTATAGATATATATATATATATATATATAGACAGATTGGATTGGAATGGACAAATTGATCTTTCAATCCACATCTAATCTGCACAACGGCAACCAATCCAGAATTTGATAGTTTTGATGAGTTCAAATTAATTTAAATTAAATTAATTAGATTAAGTCGAGTTAGTTAATTTTTGAACAACCCAAATATATTTTAACATTCGGTGCACTACGCACCTGAGTCCGATTACAGAAACAACGAAATATGGCGTGGTCCTCTTCTTAATGGGCCAGCGGAGACCAGGTTAGGAGACAAAGGCAGGACCCAACATTGATGAATCTAATTCACAAGGGCAATCTGCCCATTAAGAGGCCATACACGCAAACATGGCTTGCAAGCCGCTTTACCCCCCTAACGGGGCCCACCCGGTGGGAAGTGGTGAAACACTGTTCCACCATTTTTCACACCCAAAAAAAGAAATAACCCAAGCCATTTACCAAAAAAAAAAAAAAAAAAGAAATAACCCAAGCCAGCCCTCCTTGCAGCTTGTTGGTTTGGCTTTAAGCCAAAATCCCACAGGTCAAGGGTGGCGAGAGAGAGAAGAAGAGAGAAGCGAAGAAATAACCCAAAAATCTGAGAGACATTTGCCGTCTTTTGGAGTTCTGCCTGCGTCGATCCAGATTAATCAATCCATTGGACTAGATACTGGGCGATTTTAAACCAAAAAAAAAAAAAGAAATAACCCAAAAATGTTGTCCTGTCTTTCTTGCATCCAATAATTTCATCCACGTACCAGCACTTTATATATATATAATTTGATATTATGAATTATATACAGACTGCTCAGTAAATTAATTTTAAGATGCCTTTTACAAAGTAAAATCAGTTTAATATAATTTTTTATTGAATCTTAATCAATTTTTATGTATATTTAAAATTACAAATAAATATAATATATACATTATAATAATAAAGTTGGTAAAGTAAAAATATTGATGATTGATGGTGGGTATAAATTAAAAAAAATTATAATTTTTTTTGTTGTGTATAATCTACTAAAACCAATCCAATTTAATCCGTCAATGATAGATTAGATTGGATAGATTGAGTTATATGGCGGATTGAATACGAATGAAGAATTATCCAACCCACCAATGACAAATTGAATGTAAATTTATCCCTAAATCAGTCCAAACCGGCCTGCGAACACCTCTAAAATATATATATATAAACTTTTATTATTATCCCTAATGTGTTTGGTGCACCAAACATTTCCATCATCTTTATTGCCTATTGTTCGCAGCTGGGCAACCCTCTCTCAGGTCTCCTATGGTTAACCTGAAACGCTAAAATATGCTTATCTTGAAATATTATTTCTTTTCTTTTGACTGTGCCTGCTGTTCTTCTGCTAAGAGAATGGAGTTTAGTACGGCATGCTTGTGCTAAACGACAATTTTTTAGAACAATAATTTTAACAGAATATATAATGGTTTTCTTTGAGGAAAATACTTAACAAAATTTTTTAAATAGAATCAGAATAATATGTATAATTAAATAATTAAAATTTTAAAAAAATAAATAACTTATTAAATATAATTAAATAAACTCTATGACTAAACACTATTCTTTGGCGGATTGACTAAGCACTATTATACTGCACAGTGGAACCTTTTCTATGATTAGAGGTTCCCTGGATTGAGGAAAGCACACAAAAATGGACTCTAATAAATGATTTAGCTTTAGAAATTTACTAGCATCGAGGGTCCATCCATATCCCTTGCTGATTTGCAGTAAACGTCTGTCCAACATCATGCGTTGGGAGCTAGTTATAATCATTGCCATGCCAATTCATATGATTTTAGGCCAATCGAATTTGAGCGAAGGATTAGAACTATGTGCCTAACGTTAGCGAAAGAATTGGGACGAACGATGTTTTACGGAATGACAAATGGCAAAACGAGGAGCAAGAAGGTGACAACTCAACTTTCTTTGCCTTTTTTTCTTTTATTTGAAACTGATAATTCAACAATTAGGAATAAAAGAAGTAAAGAAAAATCCGACTTAGTTAGGACCAAAAAAAAAAATCAAAAATATTGAAGAAAGATTGTTTGGGAATTTTTTTTTTTTTGGTAAGAAATGGAGGGATAGTGCTTATTATATATAAAGTAGGCGTGAGAAAGAAATATTTCTTATGTCATCTAACAAAATTTGTAACAACTTAGACGAAACGTAATCTAAAAAATAAAGATCAAATTCTGTAAAAATGATGACTTTCACTAACAAATCTGCAGTCCAATTACCTTCCCAATAGATTGTTTGGGAATTGGGAGCTGGGAAGGACATGTTGGGGTCTTTCGCAAGTGTGCAGCAGACAGGCCCGCCATGACTGGGCTTCTTGTAAACCAAACTCAATTGGCTCTTTATTTATGCCTTCTGATAGGAGAACAACCCAATCAATTTTTTTTTTTTTTGAACAACACCCAATCAATTATAAGTTGAAAAAAATAAGAGATCGCCATGGCGCTTATTTTTTTAGAGCATTTTTTTTTAAAGTTTTCTTTCTTTTCCCTTTACTTCATTTGCACACAAAAAAAAAATTTTAGTGATTGCACCTAAATAGTTTTGAAATAAATACAAAATAATAGATATTATTAGACAATTGAATTCATAAAAAAATAAAAATTAAAAAAACTGTTAGTTGAATGAGGCTACGATTACCTACGGTTATAGTTACAAATGTTCTTTTTTTTTTTTTTGAGAAAACAATCGATTATAACTATCGACTGCCTACTTCTCACGCAGTCAGCCCAAGTAAGAAAAAAGGGTTACGGTTGGAGATGTTGAGGTAAATTTGCCTCTCCTTTTATAGCCAGCACTCTAATTTAGAACCGTCATAAAGAAGTCGCTAGCCGACCGACTTAATTTCCCCTTAAGGAACATTAAAAATATAATTCCTTTCTCAAAGGAGCCACTCAAACGTTCTTCGGTCCCTTTGGAGTTCCGAAGTTACTCAGCAACTAATTGGTCGTATAATGCTACATTTGCCACCTAATTTTCCCCTATTCTGGGCCATAACCTATCATTAAAGATTTAGGTCCGTTCAGTTTACCTCATGCTGATTACTGTTAATTGACCCTAATCGTTGCTCATGATTGTTCTAGATTGCTGTTGGCAACAGCCTGTTGCATTTGAAATTTTAAACCAGGGGGTAAAGATTCCAAGTTCACCAGATACGGCTCCAGGCTCAAGGGTCATCCTCTAATACAAATTCGATAGCAACTCCAGCATTTCTACGAGTTCTATTGCAGTCCCAATCCCAATATTGCTATCAAGCTATCAGCAGAAAACCCCCAACTGCAAATTCCGTCCAAATTAATTAAACAAAAAAAAACTGCTTCGATCTTAAATCAATGCTTCAGAATCCAGATAAAAGTCTTGGTTATACCACGCGAGCTAAACTAACAGGGCCAGTTTCCTATGGCATCAGACTAGAACGCACCTCAACGATAAATCAGGGAAGAAAGCTTCAAACCCTTATCCAAACATGAGCAGCAAATTCCAATAAGAAAAATACAATCAATTGCAGTTTCATACAAATCCAAGATCACGGAGAAGTGTAATAGGCTGTACCAATAAATTCGAACAAAAAGAAATGGATGCTTTAACATTTTCAAACATAATATAGGAGTCAATTTCTTCATGACTAATCCCACCTCGCACAAAATTCGTTCATACAACATTCATCATATTATACTCACTTGAAGAAATTTACAGCAACACTGTGAGAGATTCAAAACCAAAGTTGAGTTCCCTACTGTCCTGTTCCCTAAATGCAAAGAAAACTACTATATGCCGATACAACATTTTGCACCACGGTTCCAACTTCAAAGAAACAACCCTGGACTGCCTGTTGCGCTTTGCTACCTTGGCATAAAACACACAGAAGCAGGATGGAGCCCACCATGGCCAGCGAACCTGTTGCTTTCCTTTTAGGCAGGCCACTGGAATTAATTCGGTATTAGTAAATGCAACAAATTTAAAATCACAGTTTGAAGAAGCAAATGAACAAAAGAAAAGCTGTCAACATTATTTTCATTCTAACAGTATATTAGTTGCTTTATCGAGTTTCGTGTTGATAATATAAAATTCAGTACCCAAGAGGAACAAACAAATTATTCTTTGCACCAAGTCACCAAGAAGTACTATATTCAAGCAAAGCATAGAAATTGACACTGAAGGAAACAGAGCACAACTGTATGTTCAGCAATCTTTTTGATATAAACATCCTGTGAATTTTAAAGGCAATGGCATGGGCAAACAAAGTATGAATCGCCCAACAAGCTTCCCTCCAAAGAAATGCCACAATGACACAACACATCTGCACTACATTTTGCTTCAAATGAATGGCTATGATTGAAACAGGAATGTATTTGTGCACTAAAGAAAAAGGAGGCCAGGTCCTGTGAAACCCCTGATCACAAACTATTCTCAATTAAAGCACAGTAATACTAAGCAGCAATTATTCATTATTCATTGTGCACAAACGACTATTATGCAGAAACATGAGTTGTTTAGCACACTGAAGTTGAATATAGCATCAAGGTCTAGAAATCCAATGGAAGGGAATCTAACTGTCATCAACCACAATATAATATATAGAACCACAAACAAATTCAGCAGTCTATTCTAATGGAGCCTGTCCTGAGCAACCTAATTTTTCAGTAGCAGGGTCAATAGGGGACACATGGATGCGTACATATAACAGGATGAGAGCAGAATGAAAGGAGAGGAAGGACTGAAGGAGAGAACCTTTTACTCTTCTGAGCTCCTTGCACAATGTGAGGAAGTCTCCCCATTTCATGTGGCACCGCCTTATAAACCTGAGAATCTGTTCAGTTCTGAACATGGACATGCCCTCCAGATATTCTCCATTTACACCATTTTCTTTGAAAGTTTGACGGTAGATACCCAGATTTATTTCTTCCAACCACAAACCAACATCCTAGCAAAACAAAAAGTTAGGCACATGGGAAGTGTGAAGATTTTCAGATGCAGAAATTATTGGTATTAGTTAGTAGGTTTAGAAATATTTTTCAACACACGAGACATTGGCATGGTCTGTTGCAACATATCCTCCCATAAATAGTTATTATCTTTCTCATAGGTTAAGAGAACACTCCTATCACCACAGAAACTTCAGCAGATAAAAGACCCAAAAAAAAAAAAAAGGGATAGCACATATAACTAATCTCTGTGCGCATATGCCCAACAGTGCAAGTGAATTACATACTATCATTTAGTGCATGTGCCACCAGTTTATCGTTTTGGATTATCCAAGAAAAAATGGTTTTAAAATTCCTTAACATCTAAACGAACAATTTTAAAGCCTAGACAGACTCATAACTAAATGTATAAAGCAAACATAATGAGCAGCCAGCATGTAACAGCCAGTCCAAAACACAATCTTCATAAGATGTTCAGCATCTGTACAAACAAAATTGTTAGCCATTTTAAATACTTGGGGTATACCAATCTGTGAACTGTTCTCACCCTCAATTACATTTGCTCACGAGAGATGCCTTTTCATCTTTCAATGAGTAAGCTCCAAGATTAATCAAACAATTGTAACACCCCCACTTTGTGAACCAAAATTCTAGTGAAGTCTCTAAAATTTTAACTTTTAAGCTACGCATTCGGAATCCAAAGCAACACTACTGCAATGAAAAATGTTTAAGAATAGAAGGTGTGAGAGAGTAATAACACAGAAAAGGCAAAGTAACAAGTAAACAGTGATTCAGTTACACAGAGCGATTGCACTCATGTCACTGTTTGAGTTTGAGAGAGAGAGAAAGAATCCTTGAGATGTCAACCTCCCAAATGCATCCAACATAACTTCCACAAATGCACCGCTGTGCAAAATAATTGAAAAAAAAAAAGAAAGAAAAATGAATTGGGCAAAATTTCCTTAACCCATTCAGTAAGCTATTTCTAATTCCTTGCAGGATTAGTCTAACTCCCATTGACAACGCCAACCAAACAAACAAAACAACAGCTCAAATCCTGGCAATCACGCAAATAATTTACATTTCCACAACCCACACCACAGCAATAGCCGTCTATCCATTGCACTACAAGTGACTCTCGAGCACAAAAACCACTCGTCCCCCGTAGCCCCCAACATCAGACCCGCCAATCCAAATGAAAATGAAAAAAAAAAAAAAAGAAAACATAAAAAATACCACGAAAGGCAGAAAATAAACGCTATTCAGCTGTCACAGAATTATACATGAAAATTAAGCAAATAAATAGCATCATCAACACAGCACACTCCTAAATCATAAATAACAATATGTTTACAAAAGTAACAATCCTTCCTACTCATGATTAACAGAATTTAACTCCAGATCCAATAACATGTGGAATAGAAAACAAAGAGAACAAAAAACAAAGTAAAGGAAACAATCGAGAGGCCCTGGAGAGAGAGAGAGAGAGAGAGAACTACCTCGACAGTCCAAATGAAGAAATCGAGAGGCTAGGGAGGCTTTTCTCTGCTTATTTCCTTCATAAACACACATCAATCCGAAAATCCGCACTCTAAATTCCGCTCCCCCCAACCCCTCCCACCGACCGATCTAGCTAGCTGTTTCCCAAAAACGGAAAAAAAAAAAAACAGAGAGAGAGAGAAAGAAACCAGTTATCGCTGGGAGATATTATTGGTCTACATGCAAAATAGAAATTTCAGTTATCGAAGCCGTACGTCCCCTCTTTGTTCTCTCAGTTTTTTTTTTTTCCTTTTCTTTCTTTCTCGCGAAACAAACAAAAATTAAATATGGATCCGGTTTTCGTTTTTTTTTTTTTATAATTTTTTGGTTTAAAAAAAAAAAAGGATCCAGGTTTAAAGGTTTTTAGTTAAAGGTTTTCGTTGTTTTTTTTTAGCAACCGGTTTTATTTTCTTGTGATTTGGCTTTTGAGATAATAAATAAATGGAAAAATGGGCATTAAAATTAAGGGAAAATCCTAGGAAACACAATTTTATTGAGGTACATATACTTATGTAATATTATAAGTTATTTAATAATTAAGTTAAAATAAATAAATAAATGAATGAGTTGTTAAATTTAATTGACATATATGTTCACTAGGACCCAACTAATTATGACTATGTATTGGTACTTTAAAATTAAATATTTGATTTGTTACCACAATAGCTCTCCACTTTAGTTTGATAATTGGATCTTTGGAGAGTATTTAATTAAAAAAAGTTATTTAGATATTTAATAATAAATACAAAATTAATATATAAGATTTAAATTATTAGATAACAAAAAAAATATATTAAATTTAAAATATATATATATATATATTATTAAATTAATTATATATTTTCTACGTGTTATAAATTACATGTCTATGTTAACAAAAAAAAAAAAATTACATATATATGTAATCGCTCCCATTTAATATTTCTAATGGATTCCCATAATCTTTTGGATTGATGGTTTATATTGAATTAGATTCGATTACATATAACATTATCTTCTTATGAAAGATCTTCACCTTGTTTGGTATATGGGCTTGCCTGTCCTCTTCCCTCTAGAATGGGGTCATCTGTTCCACTAGGGTAATAGTTTTAGGAGCTCTTGCGTCCTTCTTAGTATAGTATCACCATATCAGCTAAGCAGTTAAAGCACCCCCCTTTTAAGTCGACTATTAGCAACGTCAGCCTTTGGCATATTTATTATGGATCAGATGGAGGCCATTAATGATCTCATAGTGCGAACGAAGAAGATCCACTGCCACGAGGTAACTTTGGGTCTGGAACCTGATCATGATACAACCCGAAAGGTCACAAAGGCAGTTTTGGTGGGGAAAATTCTGGCAAACAAATTCTTTAGTGCTGGTATCATTAAAACTACTCTCCAGAAGGTATGAAACATTCAGGGGGCCTTGGAAGTTCAAAACCTCCATCACAACACCTTCCTCTTTTGTTTTGAGAAGGAGGCCAACTGCCAGAGAGTGCTCAACGATATTCCATGATCTATGGCCACTTTTTGTTTATTACTCAAAGAATGGCCCCCTCACGCAATCTAGGACATAGACTTCTCTAAATCTCAACTATGGGTCCAAGTTCAAGGTTTAGCGCTCAATCAAATGACTAAAGAAAATGTCAGGATGATAGGTACCCTTTTTGCAGGACTCATAAAAGTAGTGAATTATACGTTGGACAACTCGTTTAGCTTAAATAGTTTCATGAGGCTATTGGTCAATATTTGGGTGGACAAACCTTTGCCCACTAGGTTTAAGCTCTGAAGAGACAATGGAAAACTAGATTAGGTGTCCTTCAAATATGAGCGATTGTCGGACATTTGCTGCGCTTGTGGCCGACTCAGGCATGCCGTTAAGAACTACCCTCATGAGAGTAACTTGGATAATGGCAATTAATCGCAGAGTTCATGACGCCACTTCGGACCAGAATTGAGAGACAATTCTCCGACCAGTAGGAGAGGGAGAGAGATAGGTGCCAAAGACATCCAAAATGACAAACATGAGGATACAATAAAGAGCCATGGTGGTGTAAGAAGTCCCGAGAAGGTAGGAGGTGCTCTGCATGTGCCGTCAGTGGCAATGACAAAGAAAGGAGAGCAGTCTTCAGACCGCAGTAAATGCATAGGGTTACCTACTAGTAATATGGAGACACCTAGACTGACAGAACAGGTCCTTAGTCTATACCAGTCAAATAATCTGCCGCCGTTCAGATCCTTTTCTGTACTTGATGTTGTGATGGTGGAAGCTCATAGAGAGAATATCCAACGCCACTTGTAGAAGTTCACCTGCTTTGCCATTTACTATTTCTTTTTCACCTATATTGCCCTTTTATTCGGGCAGCACATCAAGGGGAGGCATGTAATATAAAGGCAATTATGGATGCTTATTGCAAGGCTTCAAGACAGGTAGTTAACTTGCACAAGTCAGGTGTTAAGTTTAGCGTAAACACTCCCACTGAGGTGCGCAATAACATCTGCCAAATATCGGGAATTGGTTCTCTCGGATGCAAAGAGAATTATTTAGGGCTTCCAATTAGAATGACTCAGTCAAAAAGAACTACTTTGGAATTCATACTTGAGCGGATCGAAAAGCAAACCGCTTCTTGGAAGCAAAAGCTTTTATCCCTGGCAAGGTGTGAAATTCTACTCAAATTAGGTGCGTCGGCTATTCCCAAATATGCAATGTCCGTTTTTAAATTCCTAAAAGTTTTGTGTGCTAAACTAAATGGCATGATGTCCAATTTCTGGTGGGGCCAAATGGTGGAGGAAAGGAAGATTCATTGGAAGAGTTGGTCCAAATTGATCATACAGAAGGCAACAGGGGGAATGAGATTTCGAGATCTTTCTAAGTTTAAAATCCAAGAGCGTTTATGGTGGCTGATCTTATTTGCAGGGTACATAAGACGTGGCTCACTAATAAGTTATATGATCTTTTTTGGCCTGAAGAAGTTGACGCCAACAAGAGTATCCCTTTAAGCCACTTAGGGGAGGCTAACCACTTAATTTGGCACTATGAAAAGGCAGGGCACTATACGGTCAAATCTGGGTACCACATATCGATACAAAGCAGGGGTGAGAAGACAAGCAACAAAGGCGAAGGTTCCAATTCCAGAAGTAGAGTATGGAAGCACATTTGGAATTTGAAGGTTCCTCCGAATGTGAAGCACTTTATATGGCGCACTGCTCGTGATTCTCTATCATGTCAGGTTAATCTATTTAGGCAAGGAATGTTTGACAGCAGCTTTTGTTCAATTTATAGAGTAGCCAACGAAACAATTGAGCATTGTTTGTTTTTTTGTGAACATGCCCGTGTAACGTGGTTTGCTGGGTCATTAGGCTATACGCTAAACCCAATTGGCTCACTCCTTTCACTCTTGGTGAGATGAGTTGTCACTCCATCTTCCTAAAGGAGACTTAAATGTCATTGTTTTGTGTTGCTAGCAAATTTGGAAAACCAAAAATGCTCACTTTTGGGAACAAACTGTAGTGGATCTTAAAGTTACTCTCAAGAGACTAATGCGGACTTTGAGCGAATTGATGACTTCAGAGTTTGCTACCAGTCTCGCACAATCATCTCGTGCCAACAAGACTAAGGAGTGGGTACCCCCTATGCTTGGTAAGCAAAAAATTAATTGTGATTTTTCATTTGAAGCAGGAACCAAAGACGCAGGTGGGATAAGTACCAATTTAGGTTAGTAACTTTTCAATTAGGTAAATGTAGATCAGAAAGAAAAAAAAAATTCAATTTAGGTTATTTTCATCAAAAAAAGTTATCTAAAAGAACACAAATTAAAATTTCGTCAATTACTCCGTTTCTAAGTGACCTGGTATCCGCGGAGAGCCTACGTGGACCATTAGGTGGCATAACCCGTTATCTTAGTCATAAAAAATGATGATGTGTGAACTAAGAGAGGACACTCTAGACTGAGTTAGCCCGGTCCCACCTTCTGGCCTAGTAGGCTATAGGGTAACAACTTTTTTGGGTTAAAATTAGGTCAGTAACTATTCTATTAATGCACGATCAGGTTACAAAATCTTAAAATTACTGACAACCCTAAAAATTTGGCGACAAATCCTAAATATTACCCGCTAGCATTGTTGGAACATGTAGCAAAGATAAAAGGGAGGGAGAAACCTTAGCAGAAGCATCATATTGAGGGTTATAGAGAGTTTAGAGAATAGAAGAGTGTGTGTGTACCTCAAACATGTATTGCTACTGCAACCAAGCTTCCACCATTAAGACCTCGTGGACGAAAACCAATCCTAAGAGGTGTTTCAAAGCATGCCATTTATACTTAGTAAGTTGAACTCCTCTTCTCCCTATTCAGACAAAACACAAATGTTGTTGAAATTTGATTAACTTTGTAAATGGCATAAACGTGATGCATGTGATTTTTTCGAATGGATTGATCCCCCCATTTGTCCAAAGGCAAGGCAGATCATCCCAGGACTATTGAGGAGGGCCACCAAAACTGAGGAAATGGCAAAGTTAGAAAAAAAAAAAAAAAAAGCAAAAATGTGTCTTTTCTTCTTAATCCTTATTTGGGTTATATTGGGTATGATTATGATTGGAAGTAAAAGCTCCAAAAAGAAAAAAAAAAAAATCTGATGAAGTTGGTGGATGAGCTTTTGGAACAAACGAGGGCAGTAAGAGGACGAATGCTTGGAGTGACTTTTGTTGTTTAGGAACTAAGTACGTTTTTCATGTTGTACGTTATCGTTGAAAAGATGGTATAAGGATGACTTTTGGAACTAAGTTTCTGTACATCTGTTATGTAAGAATAGTGTAAAACTTTGAATAAAGTTAATATAATTTAGACGATATGTTGTTTGAAATAATACTATACATGTGCCAAAAAAAAAACAACTAAAATATAAGGATAATTGGTTAATTGAATGTTCCTCTCATTACAATGCAAAAAAAAAAAAGGCATTGTCACTGTAAGTGTTATGTATCCCAAGTATACCAATATACCAATATTTACCTCACCAGTCCTAAGTGCCTAACTAGTGTTTATAATAAATACCTAGAGTGTGGTGTTTCACTTAAAACAAAAGCAGACTAGAAAGATAAAAGGTAGACAGTTTCCTTTAACAAAACAAAAAGGGATTAAATGACAATGTACAAAAAAAAATATGTTTTTTCAACTCAGTCATAGACGGCAGATTCTTGAGTGCCCCCTCCATGTATAGTTTGAGTAAGGACATTGAAGGCTTCTCCACCAGCATGTGTCATCCTCTAGTTTCTCTCTTCCAGTAGTTGTTAAGGACTTATGATGTTGGGTCCAGAGTTTGTGGCTAAAGCTTCTTGTTGCATTGTCCCCATCTTTTTTGCCTACATTGTCAACTCCAACGAAAACAACAAAATACATATGAGAAAAAAATTAAAAAAAAAAGGCAGATACAACTAAGCATAACATATTGTTATCCATTACTGGTCGTGTTGGCTTCAGCTTTGGAGAAGAAGCAGTTATTGGATTTTTGCATGTCTTCTTGTTATGGCCTTGTTGATGGCAATTGCTACATGTGATGATTGTCCCTCTTTTAGATAATTTTCTAATATGAGAATACTGCTCCCTATTTGTCCAAGTTCTCATCTTTTTTGGTCGTCCTTGTTGGGTTCTATGAGCTATTGGATCAATAAGATGATCCAAACTTTTAGGCCAAAAGTGCTGTCCAGGCAGGGGTATCATTATCACTAAATATGCTTCCAAATACTTGGCCTTACTGTACCATAGATGGAGGTAATCTTTAGAACCTTGTCCGCGAAGCAGAATTGCTGCGATTGCATAGTAGCAAGGGATTCCTAATACATCCTATGCCCAACATGTGTATGTGTTTTTCTGTACATCAACCACATGCCTCACGCCCCAATGCACAACCTCATATCCATTGCTCCCATTAAATACCACATCACAATTAAATCTTTCCTCTCTTCCATCCACTAACTTCTTTGTTATCCTAAACCTTATACCTTCCTTCCATTTGTTGCACATATCCTTATTTGTCCTAAGCCTTTTTTATAAGCATGCTTATGATGCACTTGGTCCTAGCTCCCACTATTCTACCATTGAAGGCCTCGTAAAGACTGCTATCTACTATGTCACATTTTATATCAGTAGAGAAGTATGCCCTGCACGACTTCTCAAGTGGGTGCTTCATCAAATCATCATGTGCTTGAGGGGACAATAACTTCATTTCCAACATATGTTTCTCAAAATCAGGGAGCTTGCTAGACTTAGCATATATCCAAAATAGTTTATGCAAATCACCACCCTTATGGGCCCTCCTCCAATTGGCAAAATATGCCTTGCACACCATTTATATTCAACTTGAGGTAATAACTCCTTAACTGCCTTGAGAATTCTCTGCAATATTAAAGAGCTCACAATAAGGGCAAAATCACAATTGAAGAGTAGAAGGTCATTCTTGAAGGGAGAATATGCACTTACATGGTGCTTATATGAGATAATACCCCAACCCTCACCACTGCCAAGTTGAAGGTCATTCTTCAACAAACTCACAAACCATGTCCAGGTTAAATTTGTCTCAGATTCCACAATAGCTCATGCAATTGGATACATATGATTGTTGGCATCCCTACCAACAGCAGACAACACAATTCCTTTGATTGGACCCTTGAGGAATGTTCCATCTAACCCTATCATTTTCTTGTATGCTTTCAAAAAGCCATCTTTGCAACATGCAAATGCAATATATATGCAGTCAAATATAAAGTTACCCCTCCCAAAGGCTGAATCATATGTATCCAACACAACTGTACTCCCTAGGTTTGATTTTAACAATTGCTCCTTATAGCTTCTCAGCTTGGCATACTCTTCCTTCACATTCCCAGTAAATTTATCAAGTACCAATTTTTTTTAACTTTTTTCATCTTTGAAGTGTTTACATTAGGTCTTAGCTGATCTTTACACATTTGCTGCATATCAGACAACTTCATTGTTGCTATTCTCGTTATGTTTTGGAATATTTTTGCAGCCAGCCACCTTCTAGTAGCTCTTTTGTTGTAAAACACTTTTGTGCAGTTGTGGCCTTCCTCATACAATTTTGTCAACCTGAATACCTATTTGCTGGACAATGCAACCAACACTTTCCAAGAGCAACTAGGAGCTTTACAGTAAGCTCTCATGATTGTCCAGCTATTTCTAGCATATGTAATATTTACTCTATTGGCAATATAGTGTTTTTGGATTACTTCTTTGAATTAATCAGCATCCCTAAATCTCATTCTTATAGCAAGTTGAGAGTTTTTAGATTGAGGATCATACAATGGCACTTTACTCTTCCTCCTCACATCTTTATCCTAGTTACTTCCTGCATCTGATCCTAGTGACTTATAACTACCTTCCTCATCTGAGTCAAAGTACTCAGTTTCGTACCCCTCTGCAAAGTCATCATTCTCATGTGTTTCTTTATTGGTAGTATCTTTGCCACTTATAAGCCCACTATCCTTTTGGTTTCCCATCTCAGTTCCTATTTTTCCACATGTATAAAAATTTTTGACATATAACCTAGCCTCTATTAGCTCATTATCATCATTATCAGATTGTCATGTATCATTAACTTCAGCATATTCCAATTATGCATTTTCGCCTTCTTCATCATCCTCATCATCATCTTCAAGTTGGCCTCTGGATGCATTGTTGTTTACTATAACACCAGGATTCTTCTGACCCCGTTGTCCTTTCACATTAACCTCAACAAATTCTATTTCACTTGTGTGATTATCACTTGTCACCCTTTCCCAACTTCTAGAAGAACATCTTGTACATGCTTCATCTTTCTTAGTTTTTAAAACTAGGATATATCTCAAATAGCATCTGCATTCTCTTCACCTCTGTCACCAACATACCTTACTTTTGTTTTCTCACCAATAACAACTTTAATATCAGAGTCTTCTAACTTAATATTACTACAGAGTATACATCTGCCTTTCACTTCCTCTATATTTATGTCACCACAATTTTCCACTTAGCATTCTATTTCTTTAAACTCACTATCTAGCATGCACTTCACCATAATCAACAAGTTAGCATCAGTTTTCAACTCCCTCAACCCAGCATCCAATATTTGCCCAGGGATTCTATAATATATAGCAGTAACGAAATCCTCATCACTGTCAACCCTAAGCAGCTGGTTTGCTATGTATTTTATGTCAAAATAACACATCGTGTCTGAGTCCACGATGTCGTATGTATACCTTACCCCCTTTATATGAGACAACTGGGTCACAAACTAAGGACTCACCACATATTATTGTTACTGCCCCATCAAACAATGCCATACTACAGACAAAAAAAAAAAAAAACACATTCAACACATGGGTTCCCACAACAGAACATCTTCCACACAGGCAGCATACACAAATAACCACATAGCACCATAACAATAAAATATGCATCGAAGAACTCATTACGCAGATATAGACAAAAGGAAAAAAAACAAAACAAAACATAAAAATTACATTTTTTTTTATTTTTGTCTGGGCATACAAAATATAAAGGCCAACAAAAAGCATATGCACATGGGTCTTACGATCTAAGCTCACTCATTGGTCACGCAAACAAAACTTTTTTATAGAATAATGCATTTTTGGAATTAAAAACACAAATGCTATCAAAAATCACAGACACCCACCTCAAACAAGGCAAATCGCACTGCTCCTTGTCTTTATCGCTCTTATCAAACTCCTATGCTTCCCAATGACGCTCGCGATCAAATGTTGGATTGCTTCTGTTCTTTGTTTTTAAACAATAATCTTTTCTGTCTCTCTCACTTTCAATGAACTTAGAACCTTAGGGTTAATTGCTAATTTGATTTCAAAATAAGGGTTTGGCGTTTTGCTTTTTTTCTTTTCGAGCCGACGTACACTAAGCTAGAGAGAGAATATTTGGGGGGAAAAATTTTATTGGAAAATTTGGAGGATCATGCTACCTAATGGTCCACGTAGGCTCCACGTAGGTGCCAGGTCACTTGAAAACAGAGCAATTGATAGAATTTCAATTTGTGTCATTCTAAATAACTTTTTTTGACGGAACTGACCTAAATTGGAATTTTTTTTTCTTTCTGATCTACATTTGCCTAATCGAAAAGCTACTGACCCAAATAGGTACTTATCCCAAATGCAGGCATTGTAGTTGTATGTAAGGACTATCAAGGTAGAATTATTGATGGCCATACCCTCAACCTGGAGTTCGGCGTTGATAGCTCAACATGGATTGTGAGGGAAGTTGTCTACCAAGCCAAATTCTTGCGGCTACCACGAGCAGTTATAGAAGCGGATTCTAGGCTAGTGTATCAAGTTGTGGGTAACAACAGGGAGTGTCGATGGGAGATTGGGCCAATTGTCCGAGACATTAAAAGGCTCTTGTCAATGCAAGTGACTTGGTCTTGTCATTGCGCATGTTAGAACACAAACTCTGTGACCGATTAGCTTGCTAAGGATGCGAGGGTGAGGATGTGTCCACTCAATTGGGTAACTAACTGCCCTCCTGCTCTTTTGTCTCTTATATGTAAGGATGTTTTGAAGTAATAAAGTTGCTAAGATAAAAAAAAAAAACAAAAGAAAAAAGAAAACGAGGTAGATCTTAAACAAATTCTCTTTAAATTTAAAAAATTAATTGGAAACTAAAATTTTATAAGATTTTTTATATATTTCTAATTTTATTATTGTTTATTATGTATTAATTATTATATATTTATACTTATTTGTCGTTATGTATTAATATTCCTAATACTTATATAAAAGAAAAACTGGTCACCATTGATACTTATCATTAAAAAAAAAAAAAAGGGATAATAAGGTGCACAATCGATACGACTATTTGGTATATATAAGAAAGACCTTTCTTCAGCCTCATTTGAAAGAGACAACATTATTTACTTTACAATACAAGTATTTACGCGCCTTGAATTTTATTTCTCTTACGGAATTATTCAACAGCTTTAAAGTTAATTAACTATAAAATTTATTGGCCCATAAAAAACTTTAAAATTTATTAACTTTAGTTATCAATTATAAAATATATAAATCAGTTCCAAATTACAATCACAGCAGGCTGGTCACTTTCGCCCAATACAAACAGCCGATCAGCCGATTAAAACGGACTTCTTTCAAATGTTCTCTGTGATATATTTTTTTGTTATTGCATATTTATAATCGATGAAAGAATTACTATTTAAGATTGTAGTTTAGTAATAAATCAGCGTACTTTCACGCTACAAATTTTAGATTCGATATCTTATGTCTGCACTCTCTCCTGACATATGCTGGGGACTCATTTTCAGTGTAAGCTGTGATGTGTAGAGTTGAGAGTAGACTTACTCATCTGGACTCTAGTGACAAAGTCACGTTCGGCCATTTTTGTGTTCGGAAGGTGAGTTGGTCCCTTTGAGTTATTACACGAGATTTAAAACAAATGAGAGTTACTCTGATTTTAATTTAGAAAATTACTCTAATTTTAGTTTAAAGATTCGATAACCAATATATTTAATAAAAATTTTTTTTTTACTGCTAAAAATAATCGATGGAAGAATAGTTACAATTCAAATAAATTTCACGCAAGCAACTACCACCATTTTCTCGCTCATTAAAAAAAAGGAAAAAGTTTGGTATCCCTACCTTGGTATACATACTTGGTATACCTATTGTAACGAGCTTATCTATTTTTGTGACGAGATCGATAAAATATGATACAAAAAATTAACACGTTATTTTTTGTTGCAAAAATAATAAGCACAGTTGCAGAAATAATCAAGTTCGTCACAAAAAATAAACTTTGTATGTGTATCATCTGGCTACCAATATATGTATACCAAATCAAGCTCTAAAAAAAAACCACCACCATTTTCGAAAGCAATTATCAACCAATTAAACGATGACGAGTTCTCCCTTTTCCAGATAGTAGTAGGCTAGTAGCCGACCCGTGGTCATATTGTAGTCTAGTCATGCACCAAAAAAATTATTGTAAAGTCACTTTCTTCTTTCTTTTTTTTTTTTTATTACTGTAAAAGAGATCCAAAAATTATTTTAAAAAAATAATATTATTAAAACTTTAATAAAAAAATTAAAAAAAATCTCAATAAAATATCTTAATTTATTGTACTAGAAATACAGGGTCATTTTTTTCTACTTTTGCTTATTTTTTGCCTTCTTAAAGACTAATCCCAATGTTATTATCATACACATTCATCTCACGTAAAAAAAAAAAAATCATGGGCATTCTTAAATTTACTAATTATGCTAATTTATTGCTGTGCTTAACTAGATAAATTCTGAAGAGACCTACAATGCCACGATACTGTGCACATAAAGCACATGCATCTGTATCTTATGCATTAACTGCTTGCTATTGTACTGAGTTCCCCACATCCACACCGTTCACCTGGTTGACTTCTTCGTCTTTGTTTTTGACAGTCCTCCGTTGGATCGCATGAGCTCCACACATAACATCCTTGGTCATCCAACTGCATGCCGACATGGGCTGGCCCACGTGGGACCCAAATATTACGACAAGGACGTCCACGTCAATTTGTCAATTATTTTGACATGCTGTTGTCGTTGGTTATATCTGGATTAAAAAAGGTCGGAGAACCGGAAGAGCGAAGCAGAAGCGTGTTAATAATATAATAATAATAAATATTTTTATAATAATATTAATTTTTTATAATAAAAAATATAATAATTTTTATATTATATTTTATTAATATTATTATAAAAATAATTATAATCATTATATTATTAATACTTTCTCTATCTATTAATCTCTGTCCATACATCTGCGGCCTTATTAGATTATCAGGAATGTGCAAAAGAACGATGTTGCCTGTAGTGGGAGTGGGCCGAAGCAAAAAGAAAAAAATATATAGATACAAGAACGAAAAGTTAATGGCAAAATAATTAAAATTATTTATCACAAGATAATATGATTATACTTTAATAATAATAAATAATAAGGTAATATTATTTAATAATAATTGATAATCTTTTAAAATTTAATTATTAAAAAATTTGTATTATTTTGAGATTATTTTTACCAAGAATTTTTTTTCATAGAATAAAATGAATTATTGGATGCGCCTTTTCGTTGATAAAAAAAAATTGCGCCTTTCCAATTTTGTAATCAAGATTGGCCGGTATGCTTTATTTTATTAATTTATTTTCTTTTTCTGTCCCACAAACAATGCATCTTTTTGTTCCAATGCAATGTTCTGTTGGGGAGCAGATTGCCACGCTGAAGTAATTTAATTTATTTTATATCTCCATAAAATTAACTAATACTAAAAGCTCAATTTCTGTTTGTTTTTTTCCCCCTAAATCTAAAATCGTAATTTCTTGAGATAGACAAAATTCTGTGAATTTTATTAGCAAGGAAAAAGTTGCTAACTTCGCATTATTTAATGATTTAGCTTTTGATAACCATTTATTTTTTATAGCTGACGATGATGAAGACGCATAACTCATCTAAAAAACATAATAATGTACTAAATTATTGTCTTTTCTAGAGTTATTTTCTTGCTCTCTCTGTTTTTTTTTTTTTTTCTCTGATTGAATCTTTTTGGTACTTCTCTAATTGAGTTTTAAAGAAGAATCCAATTATGAATAATATAAAATTCAAACATCAGATTTTCTTTCAAAATTTACATTTCGTGATTAGCGAATTATATACAGCAGTTATTTTGTTGCTGTTCTCGGTGGTACAAATCGCATGATTTTAGTTTTAGATGTAACAGACTTGTATAGTCGTGATAAATCAAGCAAACATTGTTATTCTAATCGTGCATCTATACAAGACATTTTAAAGAACAAGTGATTAATACCAAAATGAGTTAATCATATTAGACCTATAATCTGTGCCTTGTTCCCGTCTTCTTGTTATTGTTGCCGAACGTCTAACTATAATTTCTCGTCAAAAAAATAGGAAGAATCATGGATTTATTTTTGTAAACGCAGACTTATATTATGTTAATAACTAAAGTACTAAAAGCGGCTATGAAAAGGTAAAGGGCAAACACATCAAGAAACCCCATATTTTAATGTGTTGGTGCCATCACAATTCCGCGTGGATGTAGACTGCACCTGGATACAGGCATACAGCCGACAAAATATGTGCTTCCAAGTATCAACTTCGTTTTCAACCAAGACTGGGTCTTGAAAAAAGTGAAAATAAAAATGACAGAAAATGTTAAAGAGTTGGTAAACGTAGAAAGGTGGCATGTGACAACACACTGGCTCAAATACTTGAAATCAAACTGGGATAAACTTTGCCGCGAATACTTCCTGCACATCTTCATTTTGCCACTCTAACCTGTCCCACCACATTCGACTGCCCTTTATTTCCTTGAGATCCTTCGCAGTGTTGGAATCAAATGGAAGTTGTGTCAGCTGCGGACAGTTATGAACGCTAAGTTTCTTCAGGCGCGGAAAGGAAAGCACTCGAGAACATATGTGTGTAAGGACTGGCAGACTCCCCAAGAGTAAGTCGGTGACATGCAGAAATATGTGACCAATTTCTCCAGCGTCTTGAGTATGACTTAGTACTTCTGACAATTGAGAACAACTGAACAACTCTAGCGTTTGGAGCCCTTTGGCAGCTCCAAGCCAACCCAGATGTGATATAGTGGGACAATGCCAAATAGAAACATGAAGAAGGCTGAAAAAGGGTCTGTAAGTCCGCTCGAATTGAGAAGAATTCAGGGCAACTGAGAAGTTAAGACCATGGCAATCGTTTACCATGAGTGTTTCCAGATGCTCCATCCTTCGGAGAGTTGAAACGGGCGCGAGAGATGGGGTGCCATCTGTTACTGATTCGGAACTCAATAAGCAAAACCGTCTAACAGAACCTTGTAACTTTTCAGATGCTATAATCATTCTGAGAGCTTCTTCCCCAAAGATGCAGATACTTATGTCCCTTATATTCTTTGTGTCTTCCAACTCCTGCAACAATGCCGTGTCATCATAACTTTCATTGTCAGTCAATTTGCTAAATACCTTCAATGATTGAATACTCGAGATAGATCCCTTGCGGAAATGTTTGAAGTTTGCTGTGTAATCCACCAGCCTTGTTGGCCTTCATTCTGGTGCATGCTAATTCTGATCGAGATGTGAAAATAATCTTCGAATTATTTTTATTACCATCAATGGGAACACCAACTTTAACCAGATCTGCCAGCTCCCATGGCTCCCAAATATCGTCTAATAACAGAGCAAATTTTTTGCTTCTCAATAGATTCCATATCTTCACAGCTCTTTGATCAGTTTCCACGCATTTCCACCAATCCTCCCTTTCGTTAATTGCCAATTTCCCGTAGAAATTATCCTGAATTTTTCTCACGTCTATTTCCTTGGACACTTCAATCAAAATGACCGTATCAAAATTGTGGCTCTTGCGAACAGAAGCAATTATTTATCTCCTTCAAAAGAGTAGTCTTCCCTACGCCTCCCATCCCGTATACCCCAATAATGCTGACTCTAGGATCTTCAATCCAGGTCCAAGTCTCATTTAGCTTGGAGGACAGGCCCACAGTCAAACCTATAGGCAGCTCATCTGCTGGAGCAGCAGGCTTTTCCTCTACCACATCCTCAAAATTGCCATCTTTCCTTAGCTCTATTAGGGCCCTTAGCTTATCCTTCACTCTATTTCCCACCCCATTATACGAGCAGCAACGTTTCGGAAAAAACCACCTGGAGCGTTTCTTCTTGATTTCTTCTCTACCCTCTTCAATAACCTTTGACACATCCCTTTCTGCTGATTCCACTCTGATAAACCAATCACTGACTCTGCCTTTTTCCTGCAAATTTGGCCTCATTTCAGCTGCCACCTTGCCTTTCACGTGCTCCCTCCAATCTTGCAGCATACGCAATTCGTAAATTAAGGAATCGAGATTGGATTCTACTTCAGCGAAGTAGTCCCCTCGAGTGCAGCAAAATGTTAAAGAACATTTAATGGCATCCCAATTTGGGCCAATAGCTGCTGTCTCTGGACCTCCCGGCATCTTGGTTTGGCTTGGAATTGATCTGAACAATCAATAGCTAAGCTAGTTTAGTTAGAACTCAAGGAAGATGGAAAAGGGCTTAAACAAAAAGGCACAATGAGTTTCATTGTGTAGCAGTGCAGCACGTGCTACTGATAACAATCCGGGAAGTACAAGATATATAATCATTTTCCTCTACTCTGCCTATTCGATGCTTGGACATATGTTGATTTACAAGTGTGTGTGAAGTGTTGATAATATAATATATATTATTATGAAAGTAACATAAAATTCTTTTATTGTAAAAACAAAGCTACGAATAAAATTTTAAATTTTAAATTTTTTGCCAATCATATTGGTATGTGCAAAATGTACAATACGATGTGCCACAAATATGACAATAATGCAACTAGATTTTAAAGAAAACAAAGCATAAACCCACCCAACAATGTATTTCTCTTTTCTATTTTCTCTTCATGAATGCAGATTATTCATCCTTGCACTCTTTCAAGAGACAAAAATATAGGATGAGGGCGGGGCTGCTAAAATAAAAGCCGATTGGAGGTGAAAAGGTGAATACGAGGAAGAGGTCTCCTTCAACCTCATGAAGCCCCACCAAGATGCCCTTTATACCCGAAGATACCTTTCCTACTGAATCTATTTGTATATTAATACAAAAAGTTTGCATTTCCTAGTGCCCAGAAATGCCAACACCTGCTGTAGATCACTCAGCCAACAAGTCCCACTTAACCCCAACAATGCACCAGCAATACTACTACCAGTAAAAGACCATAACAGCTTCTTCCTAGGTGGCAGAACCCAAGAAGCCATTAAACTAAGCAGAGAGTAGCAAGGAAAAAAGTAGAGACAATAACAACAAAAAGCAACTATTCAAGGACCAAATGTGTCTAAAAAGAACCAAAAAGTATAGAGAAAGTAAGCAAGAACAGAGAGTTAGTGATCATCATTATTCAATTAAACTAGAAAACAAAAATTAGCAAAATCTTTATTCAAGAAATCGTCAACCTTATTCAAGAACTCATCGCTCAATATATCAAAATGTATCCAACCTCTATTCTCCATGTTGCTCGACCAAATATAATTAGACACAATAATCAAAGAGATCACAAAAACAAATTTAATTTAACTAAGATTGATTTTTAATTATGTAACATGACTAAGATTGCTTTTACACTAACTATCATGACTAGCTTATATTTAACAAAAATAAATAGTAATTATTAGAAAAAGAATCCGCTATAGTTACCACTTTTGAGCAAAATGGTTACCTAAAAGAAGTAGACCTTGAGTGAAAAATCAAAATTTCAACTTGTAAATCATATTCTCTTATTTTTGTTTATTATTTTTTTGTTGGACTTTCTAAGTGATAAAATAAACTTCTTCCATCTCAGAAATTTCATTTTACTCTCACTTTATACACGTTGCACTAAAACCAATCCAGATTTTAGTGGATCTAAAATTTGCTTTTGGTTGTTAAAAGAGGACTCATGAGTTATTTTATAAACTGCTAAGAGATATGCATAGGACACTTCACTTACAAGAAGCTAAGTAATTGCTCTTGCCTTTCTCTCGAGACATGTAATGACAAGATGTTTTGCTCCTAATGAGTAGTATTTGAAAGTTATTGATGGATAGCCTTGCTTAAAAACATGATATTTATGAATCTTTTCCATCATTGGAGGATGGAACATGATGTTTGTGTTCTAATGCAGACTTGGGCTTTCACATAGGTTAAGAGACCACTCCTATCTCCACAAAATCTTCAGCAGATAAAGACCAAAAAAGAAAAAAAGAGAGAGAGATAGCACATACAACTGATCTTCGTGTGCATGTCCCCAACAATGCAAATGTTTTGGATTATCCAAAAAGGAAAAATGGTTTTGAAGTTCCTTAACATCTAAACAAACAATTTTAAAGCGTAGACAGACTCATAACTAAATGTATAAAGAAGCCATAATTAGCAGCAGCAAGTAACAGCCAGGCCAAAACACAATCTTCATAAGAAGATGTTCAACATATCCATACAAACAAAATTGTCAACCATTTTAAATACTTGGGGTAAACACATCTGTTAACTATTCTCACCCTCAACTACGTTTGCTAAAGAGAGATGCCTTAATATCTTTCAGTGAGTAAGCTCAGAGATTGATCAAACAATCATAACACCCTTCACTTGACTGAATCAATATTGTAGTGGAATGCCTAAAATTTTAATTTTTGAGCTAGCATTCAGAATCCAAAGCAGGACCACTGCAATAAAAAATGTTTAAGAATGCAAAGTGGAAGAACGTAATAAGAAAGAGAAGGCAAAGTGACAAGTAAACATTGATTCAGCTACACAGAGCTACGCATGATTTTGAAAGAGTGAGAGAGAGAAAGGGAATTATTGAGATGTCAAACTCTCGAATGCATCCAACAGAACTTTCACAAACACACCGCTGGTGCAAATTTAAAAAAAAATGAAAAAATGAATTGGGCAAATTTTCCTTAACCCATTCATTAGGCTATTTCTAATTCCTTGCAGGATTACTCTAACTCCCACTGACAACGCCAAGAAAACAAAAAAAAAAAAAAAAAACCAGCAGCTCAAATCCTGGCAGTCACCCGACAATTTACATTAACACAACCCACGCCACAGCAATAGCCAACATAAAACTTGCCAATCTGAATAAAAGTTAAAATTTAAAAGAAAAAGGAAAAACATAAAAAAAACCATAAAAAAGCAGAATAGAAAACAAAGGTTATTCAGCTGTCATAAAATTATACATCAAAGTTTAGCAAGGAACGAGCATTCTCAACAAAAGCTCCAAAATCAGCATCCAATAACACACGGAATAAAAAACCAAAGAGAAAAAAAAAAAAAAAAAAAAAACAACAACAACAACAAAAAACAAACAGCAAGAGGCTTTGGAGTGATAGAGAAATGGAGTTACCCCGACAACCCAAACGAAGAAATAAAGAGGCTCGAGAGGCTCAACTTGGTTTATTTCCTTCACAAAAGCACATCAATCCTAAAATCCGCCATTCTGAATTCACTCCCCCTCCAACCGAACGATGTAGCTCTGTAAAAAAAGAAAAAGAAAAAAAAAAAACCAGTTATCACTCGGAGAAATTATTCTTCTACATGCAAAATAGAAATCCTACTCTTTGCAGTTTCAGTGATCGAAGCCTACGCATTCTTGTACCTCCCCTTTGTTCTCTCTAGTGTGTTTGGATGGTGAAAAATTAGTTAAAAAAAAACTTTGTGAGCAAAAAATCAGTTTGAATAAATGAGAAATAAGTGAAAAAAATTATAAAAAAGAAAATGAGAGAGTAACTTGAGAGAAAAGAAAATTTTCTGAGTAGTTGTGAAACAAGCGAGAGAGAAAATAAAAAGAAAGAAATGAAGAATATATTTTTTCTCTCAAGCTTTCGTTTCTAACCTTTTTCTTGCAATCCAAACAAAACCACTCTGTTTTTTGCTTTTCTTTCTTTCTTTCTTTCTCGGGAAACAAACAGAAGGCGATTAAAGGGAGAGAGGGAAAGAGAAAAACACTAACGGTGCGCGTGTAAGAAAGGAAATTTTTAAAAAGAAGGGGAATGGTCTGTCCAAAGAGAAAGAAAGGGAATGGGTGTTTGTTCTGTGCCAAAATAAATGAAAAGAGAAGAAAATTGAATTTTTTTTTTTTAGTAAAAATGAGAGCAAACACTTAGCCTAAATGGCTATTATACAGCGTAATGAGACCCCATAATTAGAAAAATGAAATTCTAATAGCTCTGGAGACAAATTATTTCTAATGGTTTATTTTGTTTAAACTCTAAATTTAGAAAAATGAAAAGAAAATCAGTTTAAGAGGAAATTGTAAGATTATGGGTGTCAAAGAATCAATCGATGGGTAAATAATGGCATTTTAGGCACTTTCTTTTTGGATTTTTAAGTGGCGAGTTTGTTTTTATAGAACGGGACAAATAGAGCATTCGGGGACCACAAGTCCTTGCAACGAGTGCTGATTGGGGACAAATGGAGCACTGGGGCACTAGTCCGTTGGACTTGGAGCATTGAAGCATTGGCAGGGTGCTGCTGTGCGTTAGGGGTAATTTAGCCATAAAAATATGCATCAGCTGCTAATTTCATAGATTGTCCTGGACCACTTTTATAATGTTGACCTCCGCCTCCGAACAAGTTAAGAACCCTTTTTACCCTTTTTTTTTTTTTTTATTTCTTCATAATTTATTTAGGGTGATTGTTAAGTACAGCAATAAATTAGCAACGAATCAGCAAATTTAAGAATGTATAGACTTTTTTATTTCTTTGATAAATGAATGTGTAAATCTATTAACATCAGGATTTATTTTCAAATAGACAAATAAAAAAAAAGTAGAAAAAAGTAACCCAGTCTCGTATTTTTAATACAATTAATTTAGATATTTTATTAAAATTTTTTATTTTTATATTTACATATTGTTTATTCTATGACTGTCATTTTTAAAATAAAATAAAATAAGAAGAAGACTCGATAATAACATGTCCACGGGTCGGCCTCCACTAATTAAGAAAGGAGGAAACTTGGAAACTCGTCATTGCCAAATTCGCTGATAGTTGCGTGCGAAAATAGTGGTTGTTGCTTACGTTAAATTTGTGAAATCTAATTTTAATTGTAACCATTTTATTAAATGATTATAAACCGTCCTTTATTTAGTAATTTAATGATTTAGTTCATACTATAAGATTACAAATTTTAAATTTTTTTAAAGATATTTAGTGAAGTTAAATGTATATTTAATATTATATGATTGTGCAAAATTAATACTTTTTACTGGACATTACAACGTTTGGCGTTTCATGAATTTAGTTTAAAGGCCTAATCCATCATATAATGCAGTGTAATTTTCTCAGCGAAACTACAATGGCTCAGAAAAAAAAATATATTATATATATATATATGTTAATTAAGCCGTTCCCGAAAGCATAGGGGCTTTGCAGTAATTTCAGATACCTGAAGCACGTGACGAGTTGGATTTCTGTTGCTTCTTCCGCGCTCGATCTTCTCTGAGCAATTGGAGCGATGGGTCTGTATGTGCCTAGCCAGCTCCTTCTTTGTGAGTCCAATGGGACCCACCTGAGGTAGATGACGTGTTGATCTCCGGGTGCCTCCGCACCCTTCCATCTCCTATCATCACTCTAAAAATTATTTTTTAATTAAGATCTTTGATTTTAATTAATTAAAATTAATATATATTGCAAGATTTTTGTTTGAAAAAAATATATTTTTTTAGATCATTCGAAAAATAAAAAATAAAAAATATGTATATTATTTGCATGGAGTGTTGAAAAGAATTGAAATGTGGAGTTGCAGGATCCAGCTGTCAATGCGCCCCCGTAGTCCTCTTCCTTGAGCGGCAGGTTTTGGACTCTTTGCACTGCAGCCAGTTAGACTGTTTTGGGGTGAGACAGCTTGTTTCTTTAACCAAAAAAATTTAAAAAAAAAAAAAAAAAGGGCCGAGAACATTCTGGATGATGTTTAAAAGTTGAAACTCGAATTTCAGTTTTTTTTTTTTAAATCTTTGGTTTTCTAAATTTTTGGAATATCAGTCTTAAAAGATTAAAAAAATAATAGACAAATTTTCTCTAAAAAAGTTTTAAAATAGATTAATTAGACAATAAAGGAAAACAAAAAAGGGAAAAGACTTAACCTTTGTTATCTAAAAGCTGTTTTCTTCCTGGCTCAGCAAATTCCTTATGATGTAAATGGGGGAATCTATGCACAAACTTGGTGCACAACATCTTGTTTCCAGTTAATGCATTTATTTATTAGCGAATAATCGGCCAATTAAAGCTCAAAAAAAAAAAGAATAATCGGCCAATTAGCTCAATTTTGTGAGCTAAAATTTTTCAATATACTTTTCCCCTTTTCATCTTGTTTTTGTTGTTATGATAATTGCTTAAGAGACAAGATATTAATCATGAAAAGTACCCAAAAAAAAGGGAAAATATACATATACACAAAATAATGATAAGAATTTACCATTTAAATTTTAATTATTAATTAATAATAAATTCAGTATAATTAACTATTTAGATTTAAATAATGAATTAATATCATTATTTTATATTTAATTTTTATATTTATGTAATAAAATTAAAAAAAATTTCTATAAACGTAGGAGGGAACATATTGGTTGAATCATGGAATGGATCACATATTCACATTCTGTAGCGAAATTTTAATGTGCTTGCTGCCAAAACAAAGGCAATGGGAAAACAGAACGTGGACGTCTGTTGTTTTCTTTTGGCGAGTGTCGACAAACCATAGATATTTCTTGTCTTTTCCCTCATCACTTTCGCGGCAACCAAACTTGGTTTATGCACAGAAGGAAGGCAATCGGGCCTTCAGTTCAGAACGTCATATGCAATCTTCACTGATTAGCGGCCACAAAACCGCAACGACCCGATTATTTAAGGGACGAATGACAATTAAATTAACCAAAGATTCTATGTCTCGTACATACATTCATATTCTAAAGAAGGAAAATATAAATCAAAATAAGACAATTTTCTTCTAATACTAACATGAAAGTGCAATGTTTCAAATATTGCTACTTTTAAATGCCAATGCCTTTTTAAATATTCGTAATCATTTTTTATGACAATAGGTAAGAAAAGGAGGAAGGGTTTGAATCATTTCTTCTACATTCCTTAATAAATGAAAATGAAATCTTCCTTGGGAGGGACTGTATTATTAATGGATAGTGGCAGTGGGTTTATGTCCAACAGAACAGATTAATTATTGCTGCTAATTGTTGCTGCTCTACAACGAGCCACTTAAAATTAATTACACGGTAAATTGCTGTGTACAAGAAAAAGCAACAAAAATAATACAGAAAATTGTTGCATAAAATATAAAAATATTATTTTTACTCTACACATTATTGTTCACACATTAAAAAGAGGAAAAATATAATATTTTCACGGTTTACACAAGATGCCGCGTCACTTTTTTTCGTCCCTCTAGTGGGACTCTTAATCATAATAACATCACGGTCCACGTGTTCAACCTTTTTTTTAACACTTTAACCACAAAAATGGCACGTTATTAGTTATTACAACTCTTTTACCCTTAATTGTTTTAATTACTATTTTAAATCCCTCTAAAACATCATAATTAAACACATGAGGTGAGGATAATGAAGTCACGCCAATCCAAACAATATCTTAAATTAATCACTAATCAATTTCTGCCAGAAAATTTACCACGGTCTCCCAACCCATGTTGGCCGTCATTTTATTGGCTAAATACAAGTGATACCATTTCAGTTCCGTGGCAGGGAAAAGAGGCTTTCAAAGTGAAAAGGACTCCATTAGTTAGCATGCTAAGTGTTTATTGGTTTACGTCCATAATCATTATAATATAATCATTAATTAATTAAACATACCGTAGCTGCCAGATAATTTATTTAATAAATAAAATAAATAGCATCTTAATCTAATCATACTTTTTGGGGAATAAGGTTCCGGTTTTGGGTGTGGTTAGGGCTGTGCTCCTCTGTTCAAAGTTTGGTGTTTCCGGCAAGATCGGGGATGCTTTCAGGAGGAGTTTGCCATTTTCTTATAGCTGTTTGGCGTGTTGCCTCTGTTTGGTGGCAGAGCTCATACCAGCTTTCGCTTGCGGCCCTTGCTTGTCCACTGTGTCGGGCAGGGGCTGCGGAGCTGTCTGTGTTACCCTCTGCCTTGTGGGCCAGTTTGGTTATGGGCTTTGAGCCCAGGTTTTCCAGCTCCACTGGGTCCTTGCTTGGGCCTTACCTCTTTGGGCCGATTGGGTGAGATATTTGGTTGTTTTTGGTTGCTTGGGCTGCCTAATGTATAAGGTTAATTTTTGGGTCTGACTGTATCTTCTACTGCATTTTAATGGAATGATCCAATTCTCTTTATATTAAAAAAAAAAAAATTGCTCATGCGTTTTTTTGTTTGGCTCAATTTAATCACGAACTTTTTAGTTTGATGGTATTTTTTTTTTTTAATCAAAAGTGTTTGTAAGTATGTTATTTATAGTATCTGTAGATTGATACCAACTATTCTCATTTAACTAAATTCTCATAGCACAAACCTAGTGTCTAAATACTGATAAACTCGAGTACGACTCATTTACAGTCTATCCAACGATTGTTGAATCATTAACCCGACATCCATGTTTCAACTAGATCTCCCACTGTTCAATGCTCTTGCTTTATTTATTTGAATTCCCACTATTGGAATATTACAAAGGGGTCTAGTTATCTAAAGGAATTTTCATGCATGTTACTAAACTTACTGGAAGATTATTTGCATTTGGTGCTTCCCTGGGATTTTTCTTTTTTCGTCTTCTCTCACATACCACAAATACAATTCATCAATCACAGACGAAAACCTTTTTTTTTTCGTTAAAACAAAAACTATTTTATGACAATGCAATAACAATCATTTTCAAGAATTTATGGCTCCGTGCTGCATTTTGGCCCTTTTAGATGACTTTTTCTGCGCCAGCACGCCATTCCATTGCTGGTCCTAATGGAATATACTCCTGTTCGTTTGATTGTTTCTATAACTTCCTAGGTGTGTATTTGAGATGTATCCTGTGGGAGCTTCACCTAGATGTTTAGACTTTAGATAGAGTGTAACTCGGTTGCACCTAATTTGATGCTGGTCACCTAATTCAGTAGAAACTGCTGCACTGAATTTCAAACCAGAATTTAAAATGTAAATTATATTTAATATACGCTAAAGCAAATTTTTTTCCTAAAAGATCAACATAATTACTTTAAATAAATAACTGATTGCATTTTTTTCAGTTGTTTGGAGGTACAGTCCGGAGAAAGCCTCCAGGTGCAAACCTTAAGGTTTTGTTTGGTGGACCGAAATTGATTGCAGAAATGGAAATTAAATGGGAAAAATTAGAAAGATATAAAATATAATCATACAGTAGTTAGAGTAGTAGAAATATTTTTTTAACAAAAAATTTAAAATCACATAATACTAAATATATTTAAAATAACTAAATATATTTAAAATTTAATTTTTTAAAAAATAATATTTAATTATTTATTAAATATTAAACTCATATTTAAATTTTTTTATAATTATTTTTTATATTGCGAATAAAACTCCAACTGGAAATGGGATACGTGCCTCCGCCCGTTTGACCTCCAAAACCCGGACATGTAGACCGTTGATTGTCATACAGACATTGTGCCGTCAACGACGTCGTCTTATAATATCGCCCATGAGTCCCGCAACCCCACGTGACAATTTTTTTAAAAAAATCAGGAAAAAGACACAATTTTAAAAATATTTGCACAAATTACCGAAAAGACGCTCAATTCATAACTTTCCAAGAAAATACGCCGAGGAAAAATGGAAAATGGTGCCAAATTTATCAATTTTGTGTTTTACCTCTTTAACCAATTGCAACAATTAATGGAGCAGTAGGGTTCTCCACTTCTCCTTTATTTACGTCTTTTTTTTTTTAGAAAATCCTTTATTTACGTCTTTATTTTCTGCAGAGTTCGTTCCATCCATTCGGATAGAGAGCTGTGACCCCAAAAAAACAATTTTCAACAGAGTCATATACAACAAAAAGAAAGTAATTAATTCAGTGCAGCCAAAAAACATACTCTGCTCGAATAGTTCCTATTTATTTTCCTAACGAATGGTCTAATAAAAATTTGATAATATCAAATTGAGCCATTGAGGGGTCAATGGTCCCTGTTCGTGGAAGTTTCGATCGCTGACACGTTTGCGATAAGGAAGAAATACGAAGTGATATGTGCACGCATCGGATTACTTCTTGGTTCTTGCACCATTGGGATACGGCTCGCTAAAGAAGACAAAATTTTGGAAACATTCTTTTTCAATTTCACAATTTCTCTTCATTCTTCTTCTTCTTCTCCTTCTTGAACACTTTAAAAAAGAAATTATAATTGAAAAATATACAATTAATTAAATAAAGGTCAACAATTTATTTATTTTTATTTTTTAAATAAATATATTTTTTATATTTTAACAATACAAATTACTCACACCACTTACTCACAATTAAATTGTCCATTCATATTTCTTCATTTATATATTAGAATTTTTATCTTCTGATGTGAATTGTTTTCAATGGACGTGTAAGAGGCCATTTGGTGCGTGCAAATGCCACCTCCCGTCCCTCCTTATTTTTCCTGATTTGGTAATCATCAGTCATTTCACATAAATGACATATGTATTTTCTTTTTTTTTGACATCGGCAAATGTTATTAGACCACAAAAGTTGGAAACTTTTGTGGAACCCACGTCAAACATCGACGTTTCTACGCTCTTGAGATCTCATCTACGGTCCTCTCCTCCCGACATGTACATTCAAATGGTATTTTTAAAACGGTAGTGATTTAGTAATTAAATGATTTTACTCATACTATAAAATTAACATTATAGATTTGAATTTTTTGTAAATGGTTTTCCAGGTTGAAATTATGTTTAATACTGTAAATTTATTTGAGAGATTAATGATTTTCATTAAAAATTACAACGTTTGCTTTAACGACTTTATATTAGATGCCCGATCCCCATACAATGCAACCAATGCAATTTTCTTGGGGAACTATAAGGTGACTGTTACTCTTCTTTCTCAGGTACCTGTATATATATATCAAAATTATAATAAGTTAATTAATCAGTTCCCGAAAGTATAGGGGCTTTAAAGTAATTTCATACACCTACTTAGCTCGTGAGGAGTTGGACGTCTGTTTTTACTTCCGCGCTCGATCTTGTCTGAGCAATTGGAGTGACGGCTCTGTCCGTGCCTTGTCGGCTCCGTCTTTGGCTCCATTATAGGTTTTCAGCCTAAGCACCTGACGTCGATGACGTGTTGGCCTCCGGTTGCTTACTCATCTGTTATCTTTTCTGATGATTCTCAAAATTATTTTTCTATTTAAATCTTCGATTTTAATTAACTAAAAATTAATGTATATTGTAAAGATTTATATTTTAACAAATATATATGTTTTTTTTGAGTGAAAGAGAAGGATGAAATATAGTTTATCGGACTCTTAGTGTATTTGATTTGATAAAAAAAATAAAATAAAATAAGTATAAGTTAATTATTATTATTATTATTATTATTAATCTAACTAAATAATTTTTATTTTTTATAAATTATATTTATTTTTTTAATAATTTTTTAATTATTTTTTTCTTACTTTTTTATCAATTCAAATACACGGCATAAGTTTAGGTAGAGACGTCCTATAGATCCAGCTGTTGCTGGGCCCGCATGGTACTTTTCCTTGAGCGGCACTTTTGGACTCTTCGCAGCCAGTCGGGCTGTTTTGGGGTGGGACTGCCTGTTTGTCATTCAGAAAAAGCGACGGAAAATTTTTTTACTTTGAAACAAATTTTAAAAATAGATAAATTAAAAAACGAAAAGACTTACTTTTGTAGAAGATGTTTGCTTCCCAGCTCAGCATATTCCTTTTGATGTAAATCGGAGAATCTATGTACAACTTTTGGTGCACGCATCTAAGACGCACTTTTGTGCACTTTTATTAAAGACATTTGTGTACTTTTAAGATCTTTTAATTATAATATTAATATTATTAGACTCAGTGTTAATAGAGTGGTTAATAGGATAGTAAAGTAGTTTAGGCATAATTTATGTCCCGTAGATTGAGTTAGCAACTTACCACAAGCTCTCAAATACTTATTGTATCTTAATTTTCATTGTGAATGAACTATTTCTACCTTTATGTAAAAAAAAAAGTTTTCAATTACATACAATTTGTTAATTAGCTAATTATCGGCCCATTAGCCTTTTTTTTTTTTATTAAATCATCCGCATTTGTTTGGGCGGCCAAGGAGCTATGCATTCCTGGGGTGGCGAGAGTTCGGAGTGAACTCTCCTTATCTCGATTTTTCCAACAATATGTGGAATAATTTAAGACTCGTCTTTTAATGTATTAAATGATTTTTTTTGGTATTTTTGAACCTGTAATTTTTTTATATATTGCTAACATCTAATCATTTTAATGTTAAAAAAGCTCAATTATTTAAACTAAAATTTTTCATATTTCTTTTTTTTTTAAATCTTCCCCCTTTTAAAAGTCAAGTGGTTGAGCGTCGTTGAGATGTTAGTGCTGGTAATTGCTTAAGGGATAAGATATTAATCATGCAAAGATATTCAAAAGAAATTCTAGAAATGTAGAAGGGAATATATTGGTTGAACTTTGGAACGGATCACATTCGGTAGCGAAATTTTAACGTGCTTGCTGCCAAAATAAAGGCAATGGAAGAACGGATCGTGGCAACCAAACTCGGTTTGTGTATAGAGGGAAGGCCTTCAGCTCAGAATGCATAGAAGGAAGGCTTTCAGTTCAGAATGTTATGTCGAATCTTCCCTGGTTGGCGACCCTGAAAGCGTAATGAGCCCATTATTTAAGGGAAGAATGTCAATTAAATTAACCAAAGATTCTATGTCTTGCCCATACATTTTCTAAAGAAGGAAAATAGAAATAAAAAAAAAAGACAAATTTCGCCTAACACCCGCATGAAAGTGCAATGTTTCAAATATTACAACTTGTTAAATGCCAATGCCTTTTCAAATAGAAAAAAAGAATTAATAGTTTTATTTATGTAATCTTGAAGTAGTTACAAAATAACATGAATCGTTAAATAATTAAATTCATAAAAAAATAAAATTAAAAAAAATTTCAAATGTTATTAAACAAAATTATATAATTACTTGTTATTATTTATATAAAACTACTTAGTGTTATTCTTTTAAGTATTCTGTAATCATTTTTATGAGAAAAGGTAACAAAAGCAGGAGGGTTTTGGAATCATTTCTTCTACATTCCTTAAAATGAAAATGAAATCTTCCTTCGGAGGGACTGTCTTATTAATGACAGTGGTGGTGGGTCTATGTCCAACAGGATGGATTAATTATTGCTGCAAATTGTTGTGGCTCTACAATGAGCCACTTGTAAACAAATAACTTTTTTTTTTAAAAAATAAATAAATAAATAAATAAATAAATAAATAAATAAATAAAAAAGTGGTTGGCCGCCAACCTTTAAAAGCCACCAACCAATTGGTTGGTGGCAGACAGGTGGGGGAGGCCTATAAATGGCCTCCCCCCAAATCAATTGAAGCAGAAAAGAAGAAAAAGAAGAAAAAAGAAAAAAAGGGGCAGCGAAGTGCAGTGCAAGAAAAAAAAAAAAAAGAAAAAAAGAAAAAAAGAAAAAAAAAAAGAGAGAGATAGTAAAAAAAAAAAAATCGAAATATTACAAATCCGGCTGGGATTAAGTCTCATACGGCTCTCAGCAAAATCCAGGCAACTCATCCGAGAACAAGTCCATTCGACCCTCGGTGAAATTAAGTCAGATCAGCTCAAATCGAGTCTCTACGGTTCCTAAACGTAGTCAAAACATCCAAATCAGACACAGTTTCAGTCTATCCAGTTCAAGAAAAAGCGGTGGAAATTATTTCTGTCCAGATCAAGCTCGTGCAGCCCTTGACGGAGTCAAAAAAGGAACACTAATCGGAGGATCTACGGAGATCGACCCCACATAAATTTTCTTTTACTTTACAATTTTTATTTGTAATTTATTTTTGTATTTTCGAGTTTAATTGTTTTAGGTTCGAAATTTACGCTTTACAAATTTTTGGCACGCTCGGTGGGACATCTTCACCTCCCATCTCTTGTTCCGTAAAAAAAAAAAGAGGTAAAAGGGGAGCTGAGAGTAAAAAGTAAAAAAAAAAAAGTAAAAAAAAAAAAAAAAAAAATTTTTACAGGTGTTTAACACATCAAATGGCACCGAAAAGGAGTACAACTGCTGCCACAAAAAAGAAGGCAACGGCTCCATTGCCTGCATCAACTACCCTACCTGGGTACGCAGGTCCAGAAACCCGGGGACGGACACAATTTCTTGCCGTCCAAACCCGACAAAATGTCGAAATGGAGAGTCCACAGCTTGCACAACAGGATCTCTCCCCCGACTCTCTTGCCGCATGGAGGAGTCGATCACCCACCCCGATCGAAATCGGGGGCAACACGACGAAACCTGCTCAACAAAATCCAACCCACACAGAAGAATCAGAAGAGTTTTCTCCCCCAGCCTTTCCCGGAGCCTCATCTGTTGCCGTCATGATGACCAACACAACCAGCACAGAGGAAAGGATTTCAGAATTGGAGAACAAAATTTTGCAGCTGATCAGAGTCGTCGAGGAAAAAGATCAACAGATCGCAGCTCTCAAAGGAAAAGCCCCGATCCAAGTTGATCCCGAAATCCGCGAGGAGCAACCATATCCACCCGGTTTCACTCCAGAAGCCACACCAGCCGACGTCTTCCCTACAGAAAAGCGACCAGGTAGTTCTACACAGCTGCCACCCTCAAATTCTGTAGCTTCGCTATCTGTTCAACAATTGCAGGAAATGATAGCTAATACGATCCGACTGCAACAAGCTACATCCTTCCAAGGATCACAGATGTACGTCAAACCGTACACCAGACGGATCGAAAGTCTCAACATGCCCTTGGGCTACCAACCGCCCAAATTTCAACAATTCGACGGACGAGGCGATCCCAAACAGCACATCGCCCACTTCGTTGAAACCTGCAACAACGCAGGGACTTACGGAGATCTCTTGGTGAAGCAGTTTGTTCGTTCACTCAGGGAAACCGCTTTCACCTGGTTCATCAATCTTGAACCAGAATCGATCGACAGTTGGGAACAGCTACAACGAGAGTTCCTCAACAGATTTTTCAGCACTCGAAGGACGGTAAGTATGATGGAGCTTACCAGCACCAAACAAAGAAAAGGAGAGCCCGTTGTCGAATACATCAACAGATGGCGTGCCCTCAGCTTGGACTGCAAAGATCGTCTCACGGAGACTTCTGCCGTAGAGATGTGCATCCAGGGAATGCATTGGGAGCTGTTATACATCCTGCAGGGTGTCAAACCCCGAACTTTCGAAGAACTGGCGACTCGCGCACATGATATGGAGATAAGCATCCAGACTTCCGGAGGCACGTTTCCCATCCAATTGGACCAGCAAGGGGGCAGAAGGGAGATTAAGAAACCCAACAGCTCCGGAAAAGGAAAAGAAGTGATGACTGTTGAAGTTGCACCAATAAAAGTGGGCGCCAAAGCTAAGGTAAATCCTCCGACCCAAATAACTCAGCCAAAACAACAGGAAAGGCGGAAGGTGACATTGCGAGAGTTGGAGCAGAAGCAGTATCCATTCCCCGACTCAGACGTTCCTGACATCCTTGACCAACTCCTGGAGGCGAAGCTGATCGAACTCCCAGAGTGCAAGCGGCCGAATGAAAAGGATCGAGTCAGCGATCCGAGATTCTGCAAATATCACCGGATAGTAAGTCATCCAACCGAGAAGTGTTTCGTCCTGAAGGAGCTAATCATGAAGCTCAAAAGCCAGAATAAAATCATTCTGGACCAGGAAGGCATAACCTCGGCCAACCAGACCACTATCACTTCAAAACCATCAGAAGAAGTGACACACCGTAAGGAGGAGCCGCTCGACAACAAAAAGTCGACAACGGAGAAGGTATATGAAGCTCTCCAAACCCTTATTGCTAACCCTCAGCTGTTTATAGCCTTGCAATCAACAGAAGTGTGGCAAAATCAAGTCAGCAATACTCTCCAGACTTCAGCTGAATCACAGCCATCAAATGAGTCTAACTCAGCGGAGCAACAGGCGGACCAAAATCACGTCGGGTGTTACTCTGCCATCTCATTTTCAGATGAGGATCTCCTGCTGGGGTCCAAACCCCACAATCGGCCGCTGTATGTATCAGGCTATGTGAAAGAGCAGAAAGTCCGACGCATTCTGATCGACGATGGCTCAGCAGTCAATATTATCCCAAAATCCACCATAAAGGAGCTCGGCATCGGCATTGATGAATTATCAGACAGCCGCTTGATGATTCATGGCTTTAATCAAGGAGGACAGAAAGCAATTGGGATGATTCGCTTGGAGCTAACTATCGGTAATCTCACTTCTAGCACTCTATTTCACGTGATTGATGCACGTACCACATATAAGATGTTGCTAGGACGACCGTGGATTCATGGAAATGAATATGTGCTCTCAAGCCTGCATCAGTGCTTCAAGTACTACAATGGTGGTGTTCAAAAGGTCAATGCTGACTTAAAGCCATTCGATGATGCTGAATCACATTTGGCGGATGCAGTCTTCTATACAGACACAGACAATCCGGAGATCATTCCGTCAAAAGCTACTTGGATTGGGGGCATCCACAAAAAGGGAAAAGCTGTCGAAGAACCTGCCAATGCTCAACCTCAGACTCCAACAAATGAAAAGCTGCCACAGCCTGCTGAACTTCGTCCGAAGGATGTTGCATCTTCAAGCTCCACTCCAATCCTACGCTATGTGCCGAAGTCACTACGCTCAGAAGGTCAACCCCCTTTCTCTTATTGTATTGATCCTAAACAGGAGCAAGGACATAGCCAACCCAAAGCAAAGGAGCTGCACAACCTGAAGGAGACTTACACTCTGCCGATACCAAAGATTGAGCGGGTTTTGTCTTCAAAACCATTAAAAGGCTTCGTCAAACCACACACGGGGGCAGTCGAAGGCGGCTCACTTCCAGAAAGAAGAACACAGGAAGGATTTGATCCTAATGCATACAAGCTCTTAGCCAAGGCAGGCTATGACTTCTCAAACCCGAGCACAATGGGTACGCTGCCATCCACACATGGCGCCGCTTCTCAATTATCACAGTCCCGACCTGGCTTAGGCTATCAGGAGAAGTCACCTGTGCGGATCACGCTAAAGAGCCGAAGCCGAGCAGCTGATGCACGTCCCATCAGCACCACCACCAAACAAGACAGGCTTATCCAATCAAACAAAGAAGGTGAAGTCAGAGGTTCTGCATTTCATGTCACAATTAGCGAGGAGGCTAATTCCGACTCATCAGATGGTGAAGTGAAGGAGGCTCCCCCGGAACTTGAAGATGGTGGCCAAGCAACTGTTGATGAACTCAAGGAGGTCAATCTTGGCTCTCCGGAAGATCCTCGACCTACATTTGTAAGTGCCTTACTTACTGCAGAAGAAGAGCAAGAATATGTTCAGGTATTAAGTCAATACAGGGACGTGTTCGCATGGAGTTACAAAGAAATGCCTGGACTTGACCCAAAAATTGCGGTGCATCGTCTAGCAGTAAAGAAGGGTGTCCGTTCTGTCAAGCAGCCACAACGACGGTTCCGCTCGGAACTCATTCCACAAATCGAGGAGGAGGTGAACAAGCTGATCAATGCCGGCTTCATCCGAGAGGTCACCTACCCAACGTGGATTGCCAACATTGTCCCAGTAAGAAAGAAGAATGGACAGTTGAGGGTATGTGTTGATTTTCGTGATCTTAACAAGGCCTGCCCGAAAGATGACTTTCCGTTGCCCATAACGGAGATCACAGTCGATGCAACAACGGGTCACGAAGCATTGTCTTTCATGGATGGTTCTTTAGGCTATAACCAAATCAGAATGGCACCAGAAGACGAGGAGTTGACAGCATTCCGCACCCCAAAAGGTATATACTGCTACAAAGTTATGCCGTTTGGATTGAAAAATGCTGGCGCCACTTATCAACGTGCTATGCAAAAAATTTTTGATGACATGCTGCACAAGATTGTAGAATGTTATGTTGATGACTTAGTTGTAAAGACTAAGAAGCGCAAAGACCACCTCGAGGATCTCAAGACAGTGTTCGAAAGACTTCGGAGGCATCAGCTCAAAATGAACCCTCTCAAGTGCGCATTCGGTGTCACATCAGGAAAGTTTCTTGGGTTCGTGGTGCGCCATCGTGGAATCGAAGTTGATCAGTCAAAGGTTGAGGCAATCCAAAAAATGCCTGAACCTAAAAACCTGCACGAGCTGCGAAGTCTACAAGGAAAGCTAGCCTACATTCGCCGTTTCATCTCCAATTTAGCTGGGAGATGTCAACCTTTCCATCGGTTGATGAAGAAGGATGTCAACTTCGAGTGGGACGAAGCTTGCAGCAAAGCCTTTGAAAGCATAAAGAAGTATCTTTCCAATCCACCGGTCCTAGGTGCTCCAATTCAAGGAAAGTCGTTGATTCTCTACATTGCAGCACAGGAAAGATCTTTGGGAGCCTTGCTTGCACAGGAAAATGAGCAGGGAAAGGAAGTTGCTCTGTACTACTTGAGCAGAACACTAAATGGTCCGGAGCTGAGTTATTCGCCCATTGAAAAGACATGTCTAGCACTGTTCTTTGCCATTGACAAGCTGAGGCACTACATGCAGGCTCACACGGTACGTCTCATTGCCAAAGCTGATCCTGTCAAATATATCTTATCCAGACCAATCTTGTCAGGACGACTTGCCAAGTGGGCAGTAATCCTACAAAGCTACGACATTGTCTACGTGCCTCAAAAAGCAGTCAAAGGACAAGCTCTAGCAGACTTCCTTGCAGATCACCCTGTTCCGTCAGATTGGGAGTTCACAGATGATCTTCCAGATGAAGAGGTCTTTTACATTGAAACACTGCCACCATGGACGATGTTCTTTGATGGTGCAGCAAGGCGTGATGGTGCTGGTGCCGGCATAGTGTTTGTCACTCCTCAACGACAAATTCTACCATATGCTATCATTCTCGGTGAGTTATGTTCAAATAATGTTGCTGAATATCAGGCTTTGATCATTGGTCTTCAAATGGCTGTCGATATGAAGATTCCAACTATAGAAGTCCATGGAGATTCCCAGCTCGTCATCAACCAACTTACAGGATTGTATGACGTGAAGAAAGAGGATCTTGCGCCTTACCATCAACGTGCTCGACAGCTAATGGATGAATTTGAAAGCATCACCTTGGAGCATGTGCCTCGACGAGAAAACACTCAGGCAGACGCGTTGGCTAACCTGGCTACTTCTCTTGCAAAGTCAGAAATCCAGGCTACAGTTGTTGCTGTATGTCAGAAATGGATAGTGCCACAAAAGGATGATGAAGAAACTACAGCAGCCAACGCTGTATCTGTACGTCTCGCGGAGGACGAAGATTGGCGCCAACCAATCATTGACTATCTACAGCACGGGAAGCTGCCTGAAGATCGTCGTCATAAGACAGAAATTCAACGACGAGCTCCCCGGTTCATATATCTCAAGGATGCTCTGTATCGAAGATCTTTTGATGGAGTTTTACTTCGTTGTCTAGGCAATGAAGAGGCAAAACAAGCTCTCGTTGAAGCACATTCAGGAGTTTGTGGCGGACATCAATCGGGGCCTAAGTTGCACTTCCAGCTCAGAAGGATGGGATACTACTGGCCAACCATGGTACGTGATTCAATTGAGTTTGCTAAAACTTGTCAAGCTTGTCAATTTCATGCCAATTACATACATCAACCACCGGAGCCACTGCATCCAACTGTCTCATCCTGGCCCTTTGAAGCTTGGGGTCTCGACTTAGTGGGGCCCTTGCCAAAGTCATCTCTGGGTCACTTGTACATCCTCGCAGCAACCGACTACTTCTCAAAATGGGCTGAAGCCATTCCACTTAGAGAGGTAAAGAAGGAGCATGTTGCCAATTTCATCCGGACTCAACTGATCTATCGCTATGGAGTCCCTCGATTCATCATCACTGATAATGGCAAGCAATTCTACAACAGCTTGATCGACAAGCTCTGCGAGAAGTTCAAGTTCAAGCAGTACAAGTCATCCATGTACAATGCCCCAGCAAATGGCTTGGCCGAAGCATTCAACAAGACCTTATGCAACCTGTTGCGGAAGGTAGTCTCTAAATCCAAAAGAGATTGGCATGACAGAATTCCGGAGGCATTATGGGCGTATCATACAACTTACCGGACTCCAACACAGGCGACGCCATACTCACTTGTCTACGGTGTCGAAGCAATACTGCCATTGGAAACACAGATTCCATCCCTGCGCATGGCTGTTCTGGAAGGACTCACACAGGAGGAGAATGCTCGCCTACGTCTGGATGAGTTAGAAGCTCTCGATGAAAGGAGGCTCGAAGCACAACAGCAACTTGAGTGCTACCAAGCCCGGCTCACCAACACATTCAACCGCAGGGTCCGTCCTCGATCTTTTCAAGTTGGAGACCTTGTTCTTGCAGTGCGACGGCCCATTAACATGAAGCATCGGCCTGGTGACAAGCTTACTTCCAAATGGGACGGGCCATACCTAGTGCAGGAGGTCTATACTCACAACGCTTACATGCTGTCAGACCAAGAAGGTGTCCGAATCGGCCCAATCAATGGTAAATTTCTGAAACAATATTATGTGTAAATATGTTTAAAAAAAAAAAATCAAAAAAAAAAATCAAAAAAAAAAAAAAAAAAAAAAACGAAGTCCCGATCTGAAAGACCAAGCGAAAGTCCAAACCCAAACACTCGACCCAAATCCAATCCAAAACCCAAAACCCAAAAATTTCAAGTTCCAGACACAATCCAAAACCCAAGTTCAAAATCCAATCCAACTCTTGGCCCGCATGAGTATAAACTGTGAATGGCCCAAAAATATAAAACCGACGGAGGGTTTGATTCTGAAAGTCAGCATCAGTCTCAACCGATCTTCACCACATACCAAGACCTTTGCTCCTTTGCCGCAAGAAAGATGGAACCAGTTGCAGAACCTCAAGACAAGGGAGAAGAAAGGTCACCTCGCACAAGGTGGCAACCGACCATGGCACAACTGCAAATTTTGGAGGAAGTCTTCTACAACGATGGAGGTATTGTCCCTAACTCTACACAGATTCTCCAACTTGTCTCACGACTTCGCCCGCTAGGGGCAGTCGAAGGAAAAAATGTATATTTTTGGTTCCAGAATCGGAGACATAGGGAAACAGTGGCGCTGAGAGATGATATTTCCAAAGCACAGCCTGTTGTTCCTATAGTAGATCTCACCAGTACAGCTTCACCCTCAAATGAAGCCGGCCCAAGTTCTACCACTGCAATGGTCTCTCCACGGTACGTTCATCAAAGCCGTAGCCTATGGGAGCATACATACTGGTCCTGGTGGTTTCACGGAGTCAGCCAAGGGTTCATCCCTCCTAGATACTTAAGTCTAGGAGGAATTTTTCTAGCAGACAGGAGTTATTCCGGCGAAATTTTGCCTCTCTTTCCAGAATATTCCGGCAGCATCAACCAGCCGGAAAGCAACGTCAACATCATCGGCCCACCAGACGAGGTCGAGCTTGACTTGGAGCTGCACCTCGGGCCCCGCTAGGACGGCCGACAAGATAAGGTGCAACGACTTTGGCAGCACACGGCAACGACTTCTGCAGCACACGGCAACGACTTCCGCAACACACGGTAACGACTTTCGTGTCACGCGTCAGCCGCTGCCTCTTTTGTCTCTTATGCAGGAAAGGGACGTGGATGGCCCTACTCGAATCTGCGTATCTTTTTTTTTGACTTTTCAAAAAAAAAAAAAAAAAAAAAAACAAAACTTTATCGCATGTATATATATCTTACATTCCCGAGTTATAATACTCACCCCTCAGCTCTTCTTTCTCAAAAGAAAATGGTTAGTCTCTGCACTTGTCTCAGGAAGTTCTTCGATCAAGAAGTTGGAGGCGCACGAGCTAAGAAAAGAAGGAGTAGTCTTCTTCGAGGGATCCCTAAAAGCCCTCGAAACTCAGTCTCCAACGCCATCGGTGTCATGTAGTTCCAACTACTCTCCTTAGTTTGCATCTACCACAGAGGGATGAGAAACTGCAATTATCCTAATCTTTCTTTGGATGCAGCGACGTACAGGGAAGTTCCAACTACTCTCCTTACGTCGAAGCAGACTTGGAAATCATCACTACAGTCAGTCTCTCTGTGAGCCGGTCTTGAAGTTCCAAGGTCCTGAGCCTTTCTCTTGGGGAGGTTGAAGTTCTTTGCCTACTGGATCATCCTCACCAGAGCTCTGGAACTTTAAGAGATATAAAAAATCCTTTGCGGGCTATGGAAGCTCGAATGCACCTGGAGCCAAGACTTCAATTTCTATATTGGCTGGGCTGCTAACTTCTTCAAGATCATATCGGTTTCCTATTGCGATCCAACAACAACGGAGATGGTCAAAGATAGAAGACTCCAAGATTCAATGTTCATCAGGACTTTCCAAATTTCAAACTGGACTTCAAGACTCGGTTCGAATTATCTCTGTAAAAATCTTTCTTACCGACCCTTGAAGTGGGGGCATTTGTAAACAAATAACTTTTTTTTTTTTAAAAAAATAAATAAATAAATAAATAAATAAAAAAAAAAAGTGGTTGGCCGCCAACCTTTAAAAGCCACCAACCAATTGGTTGGTGGCAGGCAGGTGGGGGAGGCCTATGAATGGCCTCCCCCCAAATCAATTGAAGCAGAAAAGAAGAAAAAGAAGAAAAAAGAAAAAAAGGGGCAGCGAAGCGCAGTGCAAAGAAAAAAAAAAAAGAAAAAAAGAAAAAAAGAAAAAAAAAAAAGAGAGAGATAGTAAAAAAAAAAAAAATCGAAATATTACAAATCCGGCTGGGATTAAGTCTCATACGGCTCTCAGCAAAATCCAGGCAACTCATCCGAGAACAAGTCTATTCGACCCTCGGTGAAATTAAGTCAGATCAGCTCAAATCGAATCTCTACGGTTCCTAAACGTAGTCAAAACATCCAAATCAGACACAGTTTCAGTCTATCCAGTTCAAGAAAAAGCGGTGGAAATTATTTATGTCCAGATCAAGCTCGTGCAGCCCTTGACGGAGTCAAAAAAGGAACACTAATCGGAGGATCTACGGAGATCGACCCCACGTAAATTTTCTTTTACTTTACAATTTTTATTTATAATTTATTTTTGTATTTTCGAGTTTAATTGTTTTAGACTCGAAATTTACGCTTTACACCACTTATATAATTAATTATAAAAACAAACATCCAGGTTTGGTCCATGTGTTGAACCTTTTTTTAGCACTTCAACCACGACATGGCACGTTATTACAATTCCTTACCCTTTCTTGTTTTAATTACTATTTTACTTCTCTCTAAAACATCATAATCATAATTAAACACATGTAGTGAGGATAATGAAGTCATGGCAATCCAATCAAGATCTTAAATCCTTTTCTTAATCATCATTAATTACATCTTTTGATAGGGACTTGAAAGCAATCACTAATCAGTTTTAGCAAAATAAATCACCACTGTCTCCCAAACCCACGTTGGCTGTCACTGTATCGGCCGAATACAAGTGATACCATTTCAATTCCATGGCAGGGAAAAGGGGTTTTCAAAGTGAAAATGACTCCGTAAGTTAGCATGCTCGAGAAAGTATTTATGGGTTGAAGTCTACAACATTGGAATCATATCCGACAAAAAATTAAATATATATTGAAAATAGTCGAGGAGACATACAAACCAACTTGGTGAAATAGACAAGCAATCCACTGCCTTTAATTCCTTAAACTCGCTGTCCAAAATTAAAGCCATGTCAATCAATCTTCTTCCTCATTTTCCTTCTCACTCAAATCTCTTCGTGAATCTTCTTATCAACAGCATCCACTTGGAACTTGGATCCATTTGAACGTGCTCTTCCGAGAGGACTCAACTTTCTCAATTCCCCTCCAAACCATAAACAATAACAGCAAAAGCGCAAGATTCTTACCGAAAAAAGTCGCAGGCATCTGCCACAGCGGCTTCTTTCGTCGCGTCCCCCGACGTGAGGCAGTCAAATTGAGTTGGAGCAGATCTTTGCAAGGCATCGAGTTGTGGCTCAGATCCTCGGTAACAATCGGAAGCTCGCCCCGCACGCCGTTAACCTGATTTTCAACGGGCAAGATCTCGATGTTGATAGAACCATTCTCGCCGACCGTGACCTTTCTGCGTCGAGCCGCGGTGGCCGCAGTGATCGACACCTTCAAAGGGAACTTCTCCGGTTAGGGTTAGGCACGAGCAGTCAGCAACTTCTATCGGCCAAATCGAAAAACAAAAAGGGTGAAGTTGTATTGGCGGATAAAAAATTGTCAGATGGTCTTTTAGAAGTTTAACTTGTTAAATTTGTTGTTTAATTAATTAAATTTATTATATAATAAAAAGATGATAATTTTTTTTAGTTGTATTTGTAATTAAAACAGTTATATAATGAATTCAAAGAGTTATATTTCGGTAATTTTTTAGATCAAGTTTTTTGGACATATAACAGGACTCAAATAAAAAATAGATAACCCTACCAAAAAAAATAGATAATTGTTATTTTAATGATGTATTTGGATTGAGAAAAAAGTCAAAGAAAAAAGAATGAAAAAGAAAGTTATAAAAAAATAAAATTGTTTGAATAAGTGAAAAAAATTGTGGGAAGGAAAATAATAAAAAAAATGAATAATAATTTACAAGAGAAAAAGTTGTAAGAAAAATGAATTGTTTGGATAGAGGAGAAAATTATGAGAAAAAAATAATTAAAAATAAAAATAAATAGTAATTTTTGGGAGAAAATTTATAAAGAAAATAAATTATTTAGATAGAAAAAAATGGTAAAAAAAAATTAAAATAATAATAAAATAATAATTTTTTTTTCTCTTTTTAACTTTTTTTTAGAATATCCAAACAAGCAATAAAGAACCAATCTGTACCTTTTTTTTTTTTTAACAATCAAAAAGTTTAGCAAAAATAAACCTATCATCTAATTTACATATTAAAATGGAAGTAATCTAGTTTATATTATCCTATTCAATGGAGTGTGAATTGTGTGCAGTCCAATGGGCCACAAAACCAACCGACCTTCAGAGCCGGGGCTTATTTTGTCTATTCAAAAGCCCATTTAGCCCATTTTCTTCCTCGCAAGTCCTACGATGATCAGTAGGACTATGATAATTTGCCATCAATAGAAAATTATGGTCTAAAAGAGAGGAACAAAACAAGTTTGCCTAAAAGGCACAGATAGGATTATGATAATTTGCCATCAAATTAATTTTTGAACTTTTTGCAGCCACATCCATTCGGAATGCCAAAATGATATATTTCACCCAACAATAGCCTATCTCAAGTCTTCAAAGATATGGACAGCATAAATGCCAACGAGAGAAACACTGGCAGGCATCGTTGGCACACTAAGTGTTGGAGATTTTCAAAATAAAATAAAAAAATAAAGTTGCATTTGGTGAGTTTTGAACCCACAACCCACAACTCATAAGTTTCCAAAATAAAATCACAACCATTGAGCTAAACCATATTAATGGCAATATTTCTACAAACATGTATATAACTTCTTCTAAAGACTTGTTTTGGGAAAAGCTGAAAAAATGAAAAGTTGTGGCTGTTGGGTTTTGGACCCGGGAGGCGCGCGCGGAAAGGCACGCTCTCAACCTCTTGGACTGAAGCAGTTGTGTGACAGTTTATAGATGCAACAGAGATATATACAAAAATTGAAAAATTCCAGAAAAATGGAGAAAGTCGCGACTCTTGGAGCTTGAACTTCGGTGTAGCATAGAAAAGGCGCGGTCCTTTTTCATCTGGACTGAAGGAGTTTATTAACCAATCTTAGGCACCAATTTATTTATTATATATTTAAATTATTGCCAGAAAATGGCAACAGGCGCGCCCATTGAGTTTCGAACTCATGACCCATCAGTTAACCGCCAAAATGCTAACCGTCTGAACAAAGCGCATCAATTGAGAATGTGACTCGAGTTTCTATATAAATATGAGAGTTTCGACCGAGACAGAAACAAAAGAAAAATCTTCTCTCTTCCTCACCACTTCATTATTCATTCTTTCTCAACAAAAAGATTCTATTATCTACTATATTGCTACAGAAATATAAATAGATAATCTGTGAGCAATTTTGGAAAGTACATCAACTTGTCGAGGGCTCGATTCAGTATTACAACCTGCAGTCGAGTGTGCTTTATTTTATCCTGTGAGAGAATTCACATTATACCTTTGTTGCAATTTACTGAGGGCGAATTTTGCCTTAAGGAGAATGACATTTAGATACACGACTTGAAGCAACCTTTCAATTTCTGGTGACTCAATTTTTACATCAACAATAAGCTAAATAGCAATCACTTCTTAAATTGTTTTCCCAACCTTACAAGAGGTGTTGATAGAATAGGAAAAACAATCTTTTAGGACACTCAATAGTTAGACATTGAACACTGACATTTAACCAATCTTTGAGAAGATAAAATGAAAATAAAAAGAAATAATAATAATAACCCAATGGAGAACCAGCGTATTAGAGCATTTTACCACAACTGGAAGAATCGACAATAATAAAAATGATCCATGCCATCTAATAATCTCAAATAGCATGAAAAGTATAACAGGCTTTGATGCATTCAACGTATTCTCTCGAGTACAGCACAACAAAGATCAGCGAATGTAGGGGCTTTGGCAAAAGGAAGAATAATTATGAAACAATGTGTCCTACTCCTCGTGCAGAACATTCAGCAACAAGTGGCAAGTGGCAGTCAAAGCCACCAAGGATAGCTTAATGATGCCAGTTGAAACATGATTGCAATTGCCACAAGAAGCGAGTAACCAAGGCAGAGCATAGTACCAAGTTACTGATTGAGCACATGAAAACCTAGCCAGCAACTGAAACAAAGACAAAAAAAGCTTTCCACCAGCAGCATCAATCCTCCGCGCTAAGATGTATGTAGGTAGGACTACTAACACTTCAGCATATGCGATAACAAGTAGGAAAACCATCAGGAAGAAACTGAGAACAAAAGGCCAGGACAAATATTTGCGAGCAAATATCTCCTTTGGGATCTGGTAGGCTAGTACAAGGTATTGAGAAAATCCTACACTGCGAATGCTTATTACGTAGAAGATAGAACTTTTCAATTTCTAACAGTTTTTTTTTTAAATTTCTGCCTTTTTGACATGATGGCGTTTAACTACTTTGTATGGTTGGTACGCATTTTCAAACACCTCAACGATAGGAAGGAAGCCACTTTACTTCCCAGTGAGCTCACATCTTCCAAATCTTTCCTCCCTTAATTGTATATAATTTTTTTTTTCACATTTTTAATATAAACTTTAACTCTCTATTAAAACAAAAAAAAAAGTTCAGAAGTGTGCAAAAACAGAAAAGAAAATGAGTTTGGAGGGGGAGAGTGGAGAAAATTGGGCACGATGCATTCAAGTTTCAATCATAGGTGTTACTGGGCTCACAGTTTTGTTAGGATTACGTAATGGCTCATTTATAATGCGTTTCTTTCGTTATGGAGCTTTCACTTATTGGGCTTTCAAACCGAAGCGTCAGTACACTGGTCCCAACTCATTCTTACATGATCTGAACAAGACAAGAGCAGTAAAATGCACACGAGGTTAAAGGGGAGAGAAATCAATGGCTGGAAAGGAGGTTTGCCATAATTGCCGTAGATAGACAATGCCTCACAGTAACTTCAAACAGTGAGGGACTTTCACTCATGCCACCACCATGGCTCCTGAAATTGACTTAAAGAAACCTACAATCAAGCAATATGATTTCTTATGATTTCAAGCCTTAATTTTATAAAGTCTTATATATGTTTATGCCTCTCATTGTTTATACTAAATCAAGCAAAGGAATGGAATTTCTTCACCATTCAATGTGCTTGATAAAGCGGTGATGAATCTAAATAGAATAAAATCTCCAAATTAATTAGGGACCAACGCAAGGCTAAAATAATGTGGATTTAAATAGGAGCAGTACAGCTTCAATATTGAACTGGGGACAAGAAAAAGTCCAAACGTGCTCAGCTGCTTCAATTTTGTTCGTCTTCTCAAGACACCCTCTATGCCCGCCTATATTTGACTTCAAACATTCGAAAAAAGCTCAAGTTTGACCGACAGAAGGCCTACAAAATTGAATTGAATAAGTCGGGGAAATGCATCACCACTTGATTTAGGAATCAAGATAGATGACGAAAGCCTCCGATAAGCAAGAAAAGACTGTCTCACCCCATATCAAAACATTTATGTATTACCATTGAGAAAAAACTGAAAATGGCTTGCATCAGTCAACCCATAAGCACAAATATCAGTAGATTGAGCACGAAAAGAATATTAAAATTGAAAATCATTAGCGTATTATTTTGATCTCCATAAATTCAAGTAATAAGCAAAAATAAAAGATGCAATGAAGAAGGGCAAACAAATTACTTGACGAACCTAGAAGATTCTGTAGAAAAGAAATAATCCCCAGAAACAGGGCACACAAAAATGCTACATAGAAGAGAAGAATTTAAAAAGAACCACGGTTTTTAAGCCACAGAATAGACCCATTAAGCATTTCAATCAGTACAATATAAGCAGCAATTTCAAGCTTGTTTTGCTGGCTTCTCAACCAATTGATTAAGTTGAACTGTGGTCCTAGCTAATTTGGTAAAACCTAATCAACGATCTCATGGCAAAAGTATAAACTTAGCTAGCAAGCAGCCAGCCAGTTCCTCGGCCCTACGTTATTTGATAGAAGACAATGGCGGTATGCTTGGAGCATAACCTGTATTGAATCATTTATATCTAGGTGATACCTTCGACTAAAAGAAAAGACAGTGTCCAAATTTTACTTAATTATCTTCAAATATTTCAATGAGAAAGGTGACGAGAACAAATGATTGTGGAAAATTCCAGAAGAGTTTTTTCCTTTTATACCTCTAAATTTTCTCATTTGAATACAACCATGAGGGGAAACTGATGATCCAACAAGATGCAGGAAAGCTCAACTCCAGAGATTTATTACATAAGGATAAATTGTTAGTAGCATATTCTTTAGAGAATTCAATTAGGATTGGAAATTTGCAACTAACTTAAAATTTCAATTAAACTCTTTTAACTCTATAACACTGTCTAAAGCCAGCAGAACATGAATTCACACAAATTTCAACATTTACTTGATAAAATCTGTCCGACCTAAGCATTCACAACATCAGATCCATGGCCCCCTTCACAAGAGAAGCCCCAAAAGCAAGCAGAATATGAATTCACAGACATTTCCAGTGTGCAATAGCCAATGAAATAAACTCCAGTATGAGCAGTACAGAGAAAAAAAGGTTCCTCTAAAGGAAAGCTGTCAAACCTATGCATTTGCAACATTTGCTTGTTTAACCTGTCCAACCTAAGCATTCACAACATCAGATCCATGGCTCCCTTCATAAGAGAAGCCCCAAAAGCAAGCCGAACATGAATTCACAGACATTTCCAGTATGCAATAGCAAATGAAATAAACCCAATTATGAGCTGTAGACAGTAAAAGGTTCCTTCAAAGGTTTCTCGCATCACTTGTAATGTTTGAGACTCCAGCGGTAGACTGAAGTGATGATGATAGCAGCAAGCACATTTAAGAGAACGCCATTCACTACTACCTCCCAGATCAGATAACGACGATGCCGACTTTTGAATTTATCTAGCTCTTTCATCTCCTCTTTTATGTGATCTAATATATCTTTCCTTGCTGCAGTCAAGTTCGCGTTTGCGCCTTCCTCAATGTGAACAACATTCACCTCATTTTTCAGCTTATTAAATTTTTTTTTCAAGAATTTAATTCCTCTAATGAAGACTTGAAGCATGTGGCACGTGCTCCAAATAGGGACCACAGTCACCAATGCAAACATTAAAACCATTGGCAGGATTAGTTCATAGAACTTTTTCCCTATCTCCTTTCCAAACTGTTGAAGATAGTCGGTCATGCCGTCGGTGAACATGTTAAGAAAAGAGAGGGACTAACTGAGTGGAAATTGATAATTTTATTATATTAAATTAGATAATTACACAGTACTCAATTCTTTATAAAACGTAAGTCTCTTAACTCTCACTTACTTCTCACACCAACACAACACACAAATATTACTTTTCTTTTTTTTTTTTTTACCTCACTTACCTCCCCTCTCTGACGACAACACACACACATCTATTTTATTGGCTCACTCAATTCTCACTTTGGCCACACACACTACACAACAACATCCATCACCTATTTATGTTAGTTGGAGTTGGTGAAGAAAATTCTAGACTTGGCTTTGTCTAAATGCAACTAGAAGCTTCATGAATGGTCCACAATAATTGTTATGTTGGTAGAAGCCCAAATTGGTGATGCTAAATCTTGCTAGAACTTTCCTTCTTCTTGTAGATTGGATTACTTTCTAGAGTTTTCTGGATTAAGAAAAAACTTGTGTTGATCTTCAGAACAAACCTGACGTTTGGCAATAAGTACAATATTTGTGGATTAACTCGAATGTCTCTAAGTGCAGCTGCCTACATTCCTTATCCAACTCAGTAAGTCTTTCCTCCATAACTCTGAATGCCATTGTTAGTCCCTGTAAAAAGCAGTTTCTGTTGGAATATAAAAGGTATTTTAAAAGCTTAAATCTCACATGGGAAATAGAAATCAAGTAATACTTAACAAGTGAATATAAACAAGAGATAAGAATCTCATATAGAAAAAACAAGTTAAATATTACTTGTATATAATTCAACATCTTTCTTATATTTTATAAGATAAAAGACCCATAAGAGATTTCACGCAATATAGACCCAGGCCCAATATGAGCGGGCCCATGCGATGATCCCACACGAATTTTTTAGATCTTTTAGATAGCCTTTCAAATATTTTGGTCAAAATAGTCTTTATTTGACTAGCTGTTTTTGACTGTTAAAGAGCCAACCGTTACAACCATCTTTGACTGTTGGAAACTAGCTGTTGTGACCATTAACCAGCCTTCATGCTCAATTTTTTAGACCTTTCAGATAGTCATTTTTTAAGCCCAAATTTTTTAGACCTTTCAGATATTTCGGTCAAAATAGTCTTTATTTGACTAGCCGTTTTTGACTGTTAAAGAGCCAACCGTTACAACCATTTCTGACTGTTGGAAACTAGCTGTTGTGACCATTAACTAGCCTTAATGCTCATTATTCTCCTTAATGCTCATTATTCTCTTTTATGAAATTTTATATTCAAATCACTATAAAATGAGCCAAGCTGCTTTCAGCCAAAAATAACCAAGATCATACTCTTCCTTTCCCTACTGATATTATGAAATTTGTTGGGTTTTCTAACCTGTGCTGTTTCTGTTACCTCACTTGTGAAGTGCACACTAGTGAGAAGGTCTGTCTTATCCTGGGAAGATAGTCGTCGTTATACCTGTTACACTAGTTATTTCGTACACGGAGGCGCAAATCTATTCTTAAGGACAGTGCATTTGCACGTTTCAGATTTTATACATATGCCTTTTATTATTATTATTCCTGCTTATTTTTCTAACAGTTTCCACGTAAACAAAATGGATCTTTTGACACCACCTGCTTCTTCGGTGGAGGCGCTCAAGGTTTGAGACGGTTCTGCACAAGGATCTTTCGCAGGAGATAGGCTTCGTCGACCGGTTCAAAAATTGGAGGCGCACAAGGTTAAGATAGTTTTGGACGAGGATATTTCGCCAGAGATAGGCTTCGTCGACACCGAATGGTTTAAGAATTGGAGGCGCACGAGGCTTGAGACGGTTTTGTAGATGATATTTCGCCGAAGATAGGCTTCGACGATGTCCAATGGTTCAAGAAACGGAGGCGCGCAAGGATTGAAACGGTTCTGGAGACGTTCTTTCACCGGAGATAGGCTTTGTCGACGTCGAGTGGTTCAAGAATTGGAGGCGCAGGAGGTTTGAGACGGTTCTGATGGACGACCTTTCGCCGGAGATAGGCTTCGTCCACGTCCAAGGTTCAAGAATTGGAGGCACCCAATTACACTGATGGGGTGGCGCTGAGCGGCAATGGTGGAACTTTCCGGCCAATGGTGGCTGATAGCGGAGGTGGGTTGTTAGTTGTGAGGACCCTGAGAGGCGAATGTTGAGAGAAGAGAGAAATTACACTGATACAGAGAATATTTCGGTTACGAGTTATAACCCACCTACCTTTTCTCGCCCATCTTCTCGACTCTATATACTCGGCGTCGCTGGCTTGTGGGCGCGAGTGGCTCTAAATCATATTACTTTATTGGGCTTAACTTAGACGCTGGACTCACTCAACTACATAAATAAGCTTAATCCTCTTCTGGACATTAATGTATTTGGCAGGAGCAGGTCATATAATATTTGAGATTTTTTTTGTATAATTGTTTTTTTTTATCTAAAAAAATATGTATCGTAGATATGTAGATTATTACACGTGTGGGCCGAAACTGAGAGTCATTTGTTCATGTCATCATTCAATCTCCCTTATAAAGATGGGCTTAAGCGGGACTCTCTCAATCTGACCATGGTATCAATGAATCTGAAATCTATACTGCGTGCACACATGTCAATTGACAGTTAAAAGAGAAATATTGTCTCTATTGCGCGGCTTGAGACTCCAACTTGGATCGGACATGGGAGAAGCACGCCGAATTATAATTGTTAATATTAATGAATATTTGAAAAAAAAATATATTACTTAAGAGTTGTTAAAAAAAATTTTTTGTTCATATAGATATTCGTGAAATAGAAATAAAAATATTATTCATATAACAAGTGAAAAAATAATAAATTCTTTAAAAATTATTTTAATTTATATAAATTATTATTATCATTAAAAGTGAAAAATATTCAAAAAAAACCTAAAAAAAGTATTAAAAAGTAGTTGTAAACTACTTTTTAATTAGTTACTTTTAGATAGTCATATAAAAATATAAGTAAAATTTAACAGTAACACTAAAAAAATTTACCAAATACTTATAAGATTGCTATTAAGTTTAATCGGCAAAACACAACTTCCCAAAAACTAAACCAAACACTCTCTTATTTTGCGTGCGTTTAATACACACACAGATATATATACCAAAATATGGCAAAATATGGTCAAACAGGGAAATTATTGGGGCACAGCGTTTCTTACAAAGGCCAACGCACCATATGAATTTTTCTACTAGGATCAACTCAACCAATTTCTTTGGCTTGCGGATTGCCTTTGGACAATTTATGAGATTACATTATCATCTGCATATTTTCACTCCTTTCTGGACATAAGAAGACAAACCATGCATTTTGCGAATTTGAGCCGGTTGAACAGGCCACGGCTACAATTGCTAGTAATCTCAAAATTTGGCCTTGAATTCTAATATGCGACAGGTCCTGCTATTTTGCTTTCCCCGAAGTTAATTGCGAAGCTGCAAGATGGTTCGGTATTTTTGAAGAAGGGCCATCAGATGGCGAAAAGCTTTTTGAGTTTATATGGACTGGGAAAAAATTTTTCACGATTTCATTAAATTCCATTCTTTTGTACATGTCAAATAATCTAAAATTAAACCAACTGATTTAAAGAGAGAGAACATTTAAGGAAGTTATGAATTCGAACCTTGACCTTCATTTTGCACAAACCATATTCGATTCAAAGGGAAAAGGAAAACGTTAGGCGTAAGAACAAGAGGGCAAATGAAGCAAAAGAAACAGAAAATCCTTCCCAAAAACAGTGCGAAAATTACTAGCCCCTGGGCGCCGAAGCGGGGGGAGAAGGTTGTGGGAGGAATGTCAAAAGCTCAATGTCCCAGCACCGTTATCTCCGTCTCTATATCTTCATGTTCAGGCTGTAGCTCATCTTCACTGTCATGGTCGTGGTCATCAGGAAACGACCCTGCTTCAGCGGAAGACAACAAAGGAGCATTGATTTGCGTCTTAATCGGCATTTTGTTGGCAACCTTGTATGTATCGTCGAAATCATCGTCGTCGTCGTTGTCATTTGCAGGATGTTCGTCCACTCTGCATTTCTGTGGATCACCTTGATTTGCGTTTTCTCCACAATCATCAGCATTCGTGACCGGGATCAACAAAGAGCAAACCAGAAGCGTGATGAGGCATGAAAAAAGCATCCATCTAGATATCGCCATTGTCCTTTGGAGAGAAAACAAGCAAAAGAAACAAGAAAAAAAGGTTGAAATATGCCAAGCCAGACGCTTTTGCTTGTGATAAGGGTTCAAAAGAGCAGTTTTGTGATGTAAAAGAAATGGTAGAGGCTGATTACTATAAATAAGGATTTGTGTGGCAGTGGAATTCAGGAGCCCGAGTTGAACTGGTCTGAAGGCAACTAACCAGTTGAGGCAAAAACTTCGCTTAGTAGGCACCACGAATTTTCAAGCACTTTAAGGAGAGATGTACACACGTGGAATCGCTTTGTCTGGAGACTCATTTGCATGCCAATTTGGGAAAGGAAGCTTGGTCAAAGTCTCGTACCCAGAGGAAGTGTTTAGAAGAAATTAATTAAAGACAGGTAACTTTTAAATTACCAGTTACCATCACATAAATAGAAATAAGAGCATAAAATTCCTATGATGAATTGATCTGCTGTAGCAACTGCCATGGAACTTGAATTGTGCGCCAAATCCAACCGATTCAGTTGAAAAATCAATCCAGCTATGAGTTCTCATCAAGTATTCAATTCTGCAATCGTGAGGTAAAAAGAATGACAATGTTGGCATTTCAACTACAGTTTTCATGGCCGCCAAAAAAAATAAAATAAAACTGATGCCTTGTTAACACTTACCACCGGACCAGTATGACCATACCCACAAGCTAAAAACATGACTGAACAATGATCTGTGGTTAATTAGGTTTTACATGGCATAGTATCGCAGATGCTGCTATCATGCTTGGAGTGCAATTTGCAGAAATCATCCCATCTGGTTCTCCCAAGTTGTTGATGGGTCTCTCTGTGGGAAACAGGAGTCTCATTATCTTTTCAGCAGCGACAATCTGTTGTTCTTGAAGTCCCTTGTTGTGTATTAGTTCCCTGTAATAGGGCATAATCATAAAGCCAAACAAGCCCAAGCTATGGATCATTGCATCATATATCATCCAATAAACAAATCGTCATAGATCAAAATAATGAATTTATACTAGAGGAATTTTCATCTCAATGCACCCAAACGGTCAAAAATGAAAGTAGAAAGAAAATCAGTGCTTTTACTAAAAGCCCTTACAAAAGCATTGAGGCTAGGTTTGATGGTGTGCATGCCTGAAAGAGAACTTCAGGAATTATGGTTGAATCCAAGAGTATATTGGGAACAGAAATGTAAGGAATCCTTGCTTTATATTTAATAATCCACTCTGTTAGGATATGGGCCCTATAAGCAACTAAACATGGTGTGCGTGCTAGCTGCAACTCCAAAGCTACTGTTCCTGAAGTACACAAAGCAACCCTGCTGGCCTGCATAGCATGCAGTTCATCTCAGTTAAAACCACCAGGAACTAGCCCATGGGATCTTCCAAATCACGCAGTTCAGAAAAATAGTTTTGAAAGAAGACAAAAATTTTTTTACCGAAAGAAAAGTGAGTGGGCTTACACTAAATGCATCATACTTCAGGCGTGTATTTCCTCCTGGAACCAATACAGCACGAACAGGCCAGTTGCAAACAACTTGACTGACATAATTCTCCACATGTTGATTGGGTGCTACATGGATGATTGTCATTAACTGTGGAAAGGACCCTTCTAACGTTTCAATAGCATTTGCAAAAATAGATAGCATTCTGCTGACCTCTTGCAATCGACTTCCAGGGAGCAAGGAGATAACTGTGGCACCTTTGATAAGCAAGTTTTAAGTACCGAGACATGGAAGCTGTTAGCTCTTTCTCTGCTTCCCCATTATCAATTATTTCAATGCAAGAAGTTTAAGCACTAAGATTAAAGCTACATGTGCAGCATAGAACAACTATTAGTCTATCGACATTGAGTGCTACACAGAACAAAGTAGACTAATAGATTTGGTTACCTGAAGGTATTGAGAATCTACTTCTGAAATCTTCACAATTTCCCTCTATTTTCAATTCACATGGTGAGGTCTGCTTTCCCTAATTATATTTCCATCAATGTGTTAGGGTAAAACAAAAGCCTTATGCCATAAAGCTCAAGCTACTTCAATAACTGATTAAACTGATGCATGTTCTATATCATGGAACTACCAAATATTCAATGATTAGGAGACAAACCTTACCGACTCTAATTTCAAGACATCTTCTATAATGGGGTGGCCGACAAAGGTTGCCTCTAGTCCATGTGACTTACAGACCACTTCCTCATTTGGAAGAATACAAAATATATGGTCCACAAAAACAGTCAGGCGCTTGAGTCTTTCTTCTCCCCCTTTCCATGCCCAGAACGATGGTGCCACATAATGGAAGTGCACAGGACTATCCAATCCTTGTAGACCATATCTAGCTGCAAAAAGCATTTTCCCAATTTCCTACCAATAGACTTCTTTTATAAGCAAAGTCCAAGCATTGATCCCAACACAACAAAGGGAGATGGGGTTCAAACTACCTCGTAACTGCTTTAAGAGGCGGAAAGAGAATCCTTTAGAATCCACTGTCACAACAACATGAGGCCGAAACAGAAGAGCGGCCTCAACGGTTTCCTTCAACTTTATCTAAAATTCAAAAGCTCGATTTTCATTTACAATGGCCTCTAGAATCGAAAACTAAGAAGATACACTAATTCATGACTTACTCTCAAGTTATTCAAATGTGGTATCAATTCCCACATACCCATCACTGAAATATCCTCCATGGGGAACAAAGACTTCAATCCCTCGTTAGACATCATGGACCTTATACACATAAAAGAGGACAGAATCAACATTTTCACGCAAACCGTAACGAAAGCAGACAGACTTAAGGCCTACCCAGCAAGCAATTTGTCCGAATTGAGACACGCATGAACAAACCCCAACACAAAAAACCAACAAAGAAATGTGCTTTGCCAATATAAACTACAAAAGAACGGTGCTTTAACGGTACAAAGAAATTATTCTATTTGAAACGTACCCACCAACACCAGAAAAGCGGACAGGAACAGGACAGAGCTTCTTCAAAGACGACATGAGACGAGAGGCAATGGTGTCCCCTGAAACCTCCCCGGCAACCATAAAAACTCGCAGTTCCCCGTCTTTGGCAGCCTTTGCTTTCACATTCACGGGTCTGCTCGAAACTGATGTGTAGCTTCTACGCAGCAGCCCCCAGAAAACCATAGAAGCAGTACCTCTCCTCACATTTTTTATTGTTCTACTCACAGGCATTTTCCTGCGGCGCAACATCACAACTCACCGGCTTGAAGGCAGGGGCGTTTGTGTGCGCAAATGTGTTGCGGAGACCTTGGGCTCGGGTTAAAGCATTCGAGCCTTTTATGGGTTGCTTTCTATTTTGGGCCTCACAGGCCCGCTATGCATCCAGAGAGAAAGTTATTACCAAAATTTTTTTCTTTGGCCCCTTTAAAGACCCTTCAGTTATTAGAAATCTTAGAATTTATGAACCATAAAAAAAAACAGAGAGATCAGATCAAAAAAAAAAAAAAACAGAGAGAGAAATCTTAGAATTTAATTCTGAGTGGAGGTCCAATAAATCTCAAACCAAAAAAATAATACTCTTTGAAAGAGAACATAATTTTATAATTTTTTATCTGCTTACTAAAATTTTACATCAGTAAATAAATAGAAAAAAAAAATCATCATATTATCCTGGCTAATTCAGTTAACTGGAAAGGACGAGACAGTGAAGCGTTAATAAATAAGGGAGCACAGAATTGGAGAAAGTGCCTCAAACTGTTACTAAAGAGCAGCTAGAAGCTTGCTGCATAGGCTTGCCCCCTAAATAATTAAAGAGTCATGGAATTATTACCAGTAACGGCTATGATTTGGAAGGGCAAGAGCTATACTATAACACTAAAAGTTAGACTTTATCATAATTTGACGGTCACAAAATCGGTTTGGAGCGATGAGACTGTTACGTGTGGGGTGATAATAGAACGAACGAAAAGCTCTGTGATTGAGGATTCTCGAGCACCAATCAGCAAATTCTACCACAGGAAGCGTCATAGTACACTGTACAGCCAATAAATTTAGACACTTAATTAGACCCTGCTGTGGGAAACTTTAATTGTTTCGTAGCTCATTTAATGGGGAACCGTCACTTTCCCCTAAGCCATTTATTGTCACAATTACTCTCTCTTTTCTCCCAAAGTAAAGTTGCACCTTTCCCCTTTACATCTCTCACAAATGGCAATATCAAGTTTCAACCACCCATGTTCTTCATCGTAGCGAGACAAGACCACAACAGCATGCATTCTTAAAAAACGGTGACACATGTCATGCCCTTGAAGTATAAGATTTCTTCTTTTTTTTTTAAATAAAAGTTCAAAATATATATTATAATTAGATAATGAGAAATTTAAAAAAAAGAGGGGTGAACTCCTAGCTTCTTATTGATATAATGTTTAAGAAACCAGTTATTATATAGGGGAGATTTTCTATTTATGAGGATAATTGGAAGATCTTATAATAATGGAGGCAATTTCCCTGAGTCATCGGAGGTCAATAAGTCAAATTCAGTGAAAGCTAAAATGCCACCATTGTAGATTAAAACTCTACACTAAGCATGCAACCATATGACCATGCCATCCTCACGATTAAAACGGATTCTTATGGACAGGTACAGTGTCACTAAACACACCGGTTGGGTTAATAAATACTGCATGCATAATAAAGTAGTAGAAGTTAAAACCAAAAAAAAAAGTCAAAATCATGGTGCCATTTGAAACCCAACAAAATTTCTTCACATTTATTGCCATCAAGCTTGCGTTAATCACTTCTCTCGTGAAGGCTTAAACAAATTGCTTTGCCCATTTCGGTTCCAGTCTTTAAGTTAAGTAAAGCTATACAGACCCCTAAAAAAAAAAAATGGCATTCTTGCATGTTCTTGGTCTGCTATCAGTAGAACTCCTAGCACTAGTTTCTGGAACAACATCAAAAGTTCCAGCAATTATAGTATTTGGAGATTCATCTGTTGATGCAGGAAACAACAATGGCATCTCCACGCTTCTCAAGAGCAATTTCCAGCCGTATGGCAGGGATTTCGAAGGCGGCCGGCCCACGGGCCGCTTCTCCAATGGCCGCATCCCTCCTGACTTCATCTCTGAAGCTTTTGGGCTCAAGCCAGCAATACCAGCTTACTTAGATCCAATGTACAGCATATCAGATTTTGCCACTGGTGTTTGCTTTGCCTCTGCTGGAACCGGCTATGATAACGCAACTTCTGATGTGCTAGTGAGTCCCCAAACCAGAAAATTTCCAGTTTCTTCTTTTTCTTGCTAAATGATTTCAGGAATTTAGTGCAAATTTTGAGCTGTGATGTGCATAATAATTGCAGAATGTGATACCCCTTTGGAAGGAATTGGAGTACTACAAGGACTACCAGAGCAAACTCAGAGCATATGTTGGTGAGAAGAATGCGAATGCAATAATTCGACAGGCTCTTTACCTGATGAGTCTGGGAACAAATGATTTCCTCGAAAATTATTACGTATTTCCGACCAGAAAATCCCAATTCTCTGTTAGCCAGTACCAGGATTTTCTAGTTGGACTTGCTGGGAATTTCATCAGGGAAGTTTATAATCTTGGAGCCAGGAAAATATCCCTCACTGGTCTTCCTCCAATGGGGTGTTTGCCAATGGAGAGGGTCAAAAATCTCAGGGGTCGTGGTTGTCTGGAGGAATACAACAATGTGGCCTTGGAATTTAATGGGAAGTTGGCAGGTCTGGTTTCGCAGCTGAACAAGGAGCTTCCTGGATTAAGGGCACTTTTTACGGAAACTGTTTATGGTACTTTCTTTGACATTATTACAAGACCATCTTCATATGGTAAGCTCTGCTTTGCCCTTAAGTATGAATTATGATTTATTTTTGGCTTCATATTTGTGATTATGTGTGACAATATTGCCGTTCTGGAATATAATACAGCTTCATTGGTGCCTTATCTTACTTGAACTTCCACCTTGAGTTTTTGAATCAGTTGGGAAATTAACCGACTTCTAACTACATACCAGAAATTGGCTTGAGCTATCCTACATCCAACTAGCAACCTCACGTACTTGAAATTTCATAATACATGGATTTTTGTAATGCTAATGTCGTTCAAAACATAAAAACCGAAAGTGGGCTATGTTGTTTCTAGACCAACATTCATCTATGGATAAAATATCTTTCATACTTTACTAATTAATCGTTATTGCAAGGAGATTTGACTTAGAAATTTAGGTCGATATGTTTTTGGGGCCACAGTTACCTTAGGATTCACCTACCTCGACGCCACTATAGTATATTTGCAGGCCTTGATGGGTCCCTTTTTCACAATTGAAAACCAACGTTACAGGCCTTGATGGGGCCCTTTTTCACAATTGAAAACCAACGGCGGTTCTTTCATTATTGTAAATTCAAGTTGCATGCTTCTTCTTGATACTTAGGGACCTTGTTTTAGGCTAAAAATTGAAGCTTAAATTAAGCAGCGACATATGATGTTGTAGTGGTACACTGATGTAGCATCTGCTAGGCTTTTTCAGAAAATGAAAAACGCCCCACTATTTTGTTCCTCTCTAACCCATTTTTCCAGTTTTGAGAATTGTCTTCTTGTTTTCTATGGTTGGCAGGATTTGAGGTGACGCAAGTGGCATGTTGTGCCACAGGGACATTTGAAATGGGTTACCTCTGCAATCAGCGTTCAATCACATGCCCAGATGCCAATACCTATGTATTTTGGGATGCCTTCCATCCTACAGAGAAAACTAACAAAATAATTTCCGACCGTATAATCCCTACACTTCTTGCAGAATTTCATTGAAGTTCTTAATGGGGTTGTCGAACTAGTTGTGTCATTCAAGTTCCTTACCCATGTGTAGTAACATTCTCATTATAAAAAATTTATGATCATGTGAAGATTACTTTTTTTTTCATATTTCCCTTTCACATCCTTTTTAGTACCCTTATCTGTGTCCGATACCCATGGCTAAGACAAATTGGAATGACTTTGATTTTTTATATACACTTCAAGTGGTGTATTAAAATTCTAGTCTCTTGTGTCTTACGTTCATAGTTCAACCGGTCACTTAATGACAAACAAATAATATTTTACCCTCCACTACCAAGAAAAAAATTATTACCCAAGTTGAGTACCCGCTATGCCTAAAAAAATTGACTGCGTTATACATTTTAAACTTAATAATTACTGTAGTGTAGTACTTGATTTACATTTGTCTCTATTAATACTCGGATAACGAGTCATTCTTTATAAAAATTGGTCAAATAAAGATGCAATAATTAAATAAAATTGACTTCGACTTATAAGTGTGATGATTGATATAACTTTTTTTTAAAATTAAAAAAAATACTACGACGAAAAAGAAATAATAAAGAACGACTCGATGCTTTAGAAGCGGAGCCAAAAACCCCACAGCCGAAAAAGAATTGGGACCAATTGTTCTAATTGTTAAGCCAGGCCTTCGGACACGTTCCCGTACTCTGGGCCTCTGGTCGATCACCATCGAAGGTAGTTTTGGAGGGGAGAAGCCATGAAAACATTTATTCAAGAAGGGGCCGAAAGGTGCTGGACCAAAATTAAGCCCAATGAGGCTTGTGGGCCACATTTTGCCGAACCAGAGAAATTTCGAAATTTTGACAAAAATTTGGGGCCCATAATCTAGTTAACTTATGGCCCATAATTTTGGGCTTGGGTCGATCTGACTGAAAACATAATTAAAGAGGGAATCGACTACTGCGTCCAGATCAAAAACACGACAAATTTGTAGCGGCTTTGATCCAAAAAAGAGGCAAGCAAGGAAAGTAAAAGTCAAGGAGCCCATTAATACCTAGACTTTTGGTGTGTCCCAAGTACATGCTCATCGGTCTCCTTTGAATGTTGTTAATTATAATAAATTAAAGATTTTGAGTATTTATTTAAGGGATCATCAGTTTTGTTAATCAAAAGTGCAGTCTTTTTTTAATATGGGTTTAACCCTCTCTAAGAGTAAAAAAGAAACATTATAATAGATTAAATTCTAGTTTATCTAAAAAAACAAACATTATTTTTTAACACAAAAAAAAAAAAACACAAACATTATGTGCTCTTTAATTCCTAGGGTCATAAACTATTAACCACCCCTAAGTATAAAATTTAAGGGTGAGTTTATCACTCATATCACTTAATGAGACTGGACAAAAAAAGAGCAAAAAGGTGATAAATTATTTTATACTAATTACAAGATGGTCTGTGAAAGCTGAATAAGGAACTTCCTGGATTAAGGGCACTGTTTACGGAAACTGCTTATGGTACTTTCTTTGACATTATTACAAGACCTTTCTTCATATGTTAAGCTCTGCTCGCTTTACCTTTAAGCATGAATTATGATTGGTTTTTGGCTTCGTATTTGTTTTTATGTGTGACAATGAATTGGACTAAGATGCTGAGAACCTAATCCTTTGTAGAACAGTTTCCATTGCCCCTATTGCCTTTTGGAATGTAAAACAGCTTTGGTGGTGCCTTATCCCACCTTTACTTTTTTTTTTTTTAATCAGAAAAAAAGATCCTACTGAATATGTCAGTCATTCACCTTTATTTTCAGTCAGGAAAATTCCTGCAAAAGTTACTGACTTCTAACTAGATATCTAAAATTTCATCATACATGCATTGTTGTGATGCTGATGTCGTTCAAAACATAAAATCCGAAATTGGGCGATGTTGCTTCTAGACCAACATTCATCTATAGATCAGACAGCTTTCATACTTTACTAATTAATACTTCCATATTATATTATGCACTAGAATATATATATATAGTTTTGCAATATCAAATCCAGTAACTTTAAAAAAAAAAAAACTGGTTATGGCCCAGCTAACAAACTTCTCGGCTTTGTTTGCAGTCCAAACACCCCAGGAATAGGCAAAGTTCTCTACAACAACAAACAACAACCAAAACAAGAGATTATTAATAGCCGATAAACAAAAATTATAACAAAGGAGCTCATAAAAGCAAAAGCATATCCTTGAATTGAAATTATCTAAAAGCAAAAGATCATTTCAAATTTGAAAACGTTTTGAATCTTTGGAACACAACACTCAAGCCTAACTAACAGCAATGGAAACATGATACGCACCGAACTGTAATAGCAAGTATATATATAAGCAAAATATAGATATAGATATGGATAATAATGGATTAAATTCTTGTTTCTCTAGTTTTTTTTTTTTTTTTTGAAAAAACTAAAACCAAAGATTATGTGCTCTTCTATTTATAAGGTCAGATTTCCAGGGTCATAAACTATTAACCACCCTAAGTATAAAATTTAGGGGTGAATTTATTACTCATGTTAAATCCCCTTCACTCAATTCAACTAGACTGAACAAAAAAAAAAACTTTGATAAATTATTTTATACTTGTTACAGGATGGTGTGTGAAAGCTATGGACGTAGAGGGAGGTTTCGGGTCAGCAAATTTCTCATGAACACGAGGACTAGGTATTAATCACGGAGCCACCAGTCACCTCCATTTCTGTTGGATTGTTCAATGCCTGTGGCCTCCTCTTGCACAAAACTTGTCTCTTTCATGGACGGTTGCAACCACAATTGTGTCAACATTAATTCTCTTCTGTCCTCTCTCCTCTACCCCTCTGTACTTTCCACTCAATTTATAATTCAATGGCAGAGGTTGCAATGACCCTTCTGGCTGTTTGTCCAAAGTTTCGAACTTTCCTTTTTTGGGATTCACAGTAACATGTGATCGTCTATGTAATGTTAAGTGCTTTTGTTGCATCCGGCTAGTATATATAAACATAATGAAAAATATGTTATATATAAATCTTCCAATTGAAGTTTAATTACTAAATGAATTTCATTATATAACAGTGTTTCTCATAAACAGGACTAATCGGTAATTTTTTAATTAATTTGATGTCACATATTTTCTTATGATAGCTCAAATTTTCCATTTTATATTCTGTGCTTTCCTTTTTTCACTATTTCTCCTTCTCACATTTTACCTCTTATTTGATTCAAATGTAATTTAAAGAAGTCAATTTATTTAAATTCTGTTGATTTAAAATTTTGTTTAACTTCGAGACAAATTAATTGTATTGAACTGCTTTCCACCACAAAAACCAACACCAAACGAGAAATTAGAGGAAATTGTGTTAGAGTTAGACAATCATAGCATTTGGACTTGGACATTTAAAGTTAGAGAACGCCTCTTTCTCTCTTAAATGTCCCTAGTCCCTTCAGAATCTATATAAAGAAAGCTCATGCTATAAACAGAAATTCTTACCGACCCGGAGCCCGCGTTAACATTATTAAGGACCCATTTTTTATGTGCAGTAGCAATAACTCCCCACAGTCCATTCACCTGCACCTCAAATTGCTCATTTAATTTCAAACTTCACTATTAGAAATGATAACTGGATATGAAAAAATGAGACACAGAATTGATACAGTTAATTATTGTGTACATTATTTTTATATTTGTTATACATCAAATTTAGTCATAAATTTTATAAATTTTGTAATTTTTTGACCATGTCAACTTATTATAAGTAATAATGCTGCTAATGTTAATGTGTAATAGGGTATCAAATATGTGGGAAAAAAAAAAACCGTTCCTACATTGTATAAGTACCGCAAAAGCCACTTAGTTGACACTCCAACGTTAAGCCCCATCAACAAAACAAACAAGGGACCAAAAAGCATGGCGAAAAAGAACACTTCATGGCTTTTGTTAGCTCAATTGCTAGCACTAGCAACCACAATTCAGGCAAAAATTCCGGCAATTATCGTATTCGGAGACTCCTCCGTTGATGCTGGCAACAACAACAACATTCCAACAGTTGCTAGGAGCAATTTTCAGCCGTATGGTAGGGACTTTGCTGGGGGCCGGCCTACCGGGAGGTTCTCAAATGGTCGAATTGCTACGGACTTTATCTCCGAGGCTCTGGGGCTCAAGCCAACAATTCCGGCCTACTTGGATCCAGCCTATAACATATCTAATTTTGCTGTTGGAGTCACTTTTGCCTCTGCTGCAACCGGCTATGATAATGCCACTTCTGATGTGCTAGTAAGTGCCAATTCAATCCAACTACTTCATTTACAATTATAAACAGGGTAAAAAACAATTGAAAAACATCAACAATAAACCATAATTAAATAGGAAAAATGGGTAAATGAAGACAAAAATTAATTTATAATTTACCCTGAAAAATTCAATTCAATCCAAAATGTATGTCCTTATGGTTTTTTTTTCCCCATGAATTGCCGTCTGATCATTTCTCCACCAGTAAATTATAAACCAAGCCATGCCATGGATGACCAATGTTTGTGTAATTGTGTTGCAGTCAGTGATACCACTGTGGAAGCAATTTGAGTACTACAAGGAGTACCAGAATAGACTGAGAGCCTATCTTGGTGAAATTCAATCAAAGCAAACCATACCCAAGGCTCTACATATAATAAGCTTGGGGACAAACGATTTCATGGAGAACTACTACACGATTCCTGGCCGATCGTCCCAATACACCATCGCCCAATACGAAGACTTCCTTGCTGGAATCGCAGAGAATTTCGTTAAAAAACTGTACGGCCTCGGTGCCAGGAAAATATCCCTCGGAGGGCTCCCTCCAATGGGGTGCATGCCATTGGAGAGAAACGCTAATATGTTGACTGGGCGTGGCTGTGTGGAAAGCTACAATACTGTGGCGGTCCAGTTCAACGGAAAGTTGGAGAATTTGGTGACCAAGCTGAACAGGGAACTTCCTGGGGTCAGAGTAGTGTTTTCAAATCCGTACAACATTTTGATGCAAATCATCACCAAACCTTCCTCATATGGTCCGTTGATGAAAACTACAATATAATGCACCCAAAATAAATTTAATCTAACTAGTTGGTTGATTTCTGAGTGTTATCTCGAAGTGGGAGTTGGAGTTTGTCTCATCTTCTACCAATCCAACTTCTGTTATATATGCATAAATCTCCTCAAAATCTAATTTCAAATGTAGTTCTAAAACTCCTTTTTTGCAATCTATAAATCATGAAAAACTACTAATTAAATTCCTACTTATCGTTGTTTTCCTAATTACTAAACATTTTCTTTTTCTTTTTTTTTTTTTTCGCTGGGTGCAGGATTTCAGGTTGCCAGTATGGCATGTTGCGCGACAGGGATGTACGAGATGGGTTATGCATGCAATCGAGACAGTTTATATACTTGTAGTAATGCCGACAAGTATGTCTTCTGGGATTCTTTCCATCCCACACAGAAAACCAATCAGATTATCGCCAGCTACATTGTTAATCACGTGCTACGCCAGTTTATATGATGTAAGGGTACGGAGTCATATTTCTCATACATGTATGTATGTATTTATATATGTATGTGTATGTGATATAATCATGCTCTTGCTCATGGTAATAAATATAATTAGTGGATAGCCATGTAATGGTGATTTAAGGTTATCAATGTTTCATTAAATAGAAAGAGTTATGTAGTGTTCATGGATCTCGATATGCTTGAATTTTAGATATGATGGTGTTTGTTTTCATGATCATCATCGTATTTACAAAATATTGTTTTTCGCTCCTTACAATATAATTCGGCCGGGGAACTATTTATATTTATATCTTAAATATCATGGAGAGGTATAAACTATGTCCTGCTTGCACATTTTTTGTTATGATAGATTACAATCATTAGGTAAAATTAAATTGAGGTGCATTTAATTTTTAATTATGAGATCCTTCAGATTTGATGTTGATTTTTTTCTCCTTAAAAAGGGGTACTTTTATTGTTTGGTTCAGTTAAATTTTTAGATTAAGAAAAATGTATTTAATTATAAGTGAAGACTGACTTCAAACTCCAAATTTCACTTAAGATATTATCCTTAGTGATACCAAGCTGCAAGCTATACTAATAGTTCTAAAAGGGGATGGGTGTGGCACGGGACAAACTATAGGATCTCCTAACTTAACAAACTGCAACCACTTGCCAAGGATTAAGTTCCTATGGGCTATGCGGATGATTACCTGCCTTGTTTCTCAGGGTTACCTAGAAAAAAGTTAAAAAAAAAAAAAAAGGAAAAGAAATATATGCAATTTAACATGGATATAGATCAGGTCGGACAAAACACAGCTGAGATAAGATAAAACCTTTTGTATTTCGATTTACGTTTTTTTTTTAATTGAACAAGACAAAAAAAAGTCTATTGATATAGAGAGCATCGTATTTATAGATTAAAGTTGAGATTATTTAGTATTATCTTTATTCAATTTTTTTTATAAAAAAATCTATTACTAAAATACTGTTAGATTTAAGTAGACCTCTCTCACGTTTGATAATTTTATTTTAATTTACTTATAACAAAAACAAATACAAATGTTGCAAAATTAATGAGACAACATTTTCAAAAATTATGACGGCAAATTGCATAGTTTTCTGCGTTTCTTCTTGGATCATATAAAAAAATCTAAACCTACGATTACTCATGAATGCGAAATCTACTGTAGATCTCTCTGCATGGCCAATTACTACTGTCATAAGTTGATTTATTATCAAACTTATGATGATTTTACTGTAAAAAAATCTATGACTATAATGTTTTTTTGCAACAAAATTAGTAACTTCTTTTTAATAAAAAAATAAAGGTGTTTTACCGATTTATCAATTAGACCTATTTCTAAGGTTTTAAGAGTTATGTTAAAAGTAGTATTTAGATTTATTAATATAAAAATTAAATATAAAAAAATATTTTAAATTCAATAATACTTAATCGAAAGATCCTCTATAAAAGAGGGTGAATAACAATTACAACAATCTACAATTTTAACACTAAAAAATCTTACTGGTAAATGTAGTGATTGGAGACAAGATCACCGACGGCAGAAATCTTTGTCAACATAATTAATTTTTACTTAAATAAATGCGACGCATAATTAATAACAGAAAAATTAGTATCCTCTTTGTAAGCACCGCTCTGCAGTTTCCTTGACAGCTCCGTACGTGTAGCCAAATGGACCATTCCCACCTCTCAATTCCTTCCACTGTGGGTCACTGTCCCGTCCTCCACCCTCGACACAAGGGAGTTGAGGTTGTAATAAGTACTATTATGTACCAGTCGCACCGGGAACTGATATTGTTCCATCATTGTCTGGACTCACACTCACCCACTATACGAAATTGTACCAATTCAACTTTATTGCAATTAAAAAAACCTGGAGCAACTTAGACCTAGCTTAGATGGGAACTGTTATGGACTTTTTAAAAATAAAATAAAATATAAAAATAAAGGTAATGTCCTATTATTTTATCAGTAAATATTATATTATATTTAAAAAAAAAAGTAAGATTGTCTTAGATAATTATAATATAAAAAATAATTAAAATTATCATAAATTTAATTTTATCGACAACTCCGAAAACACTCTAACATCAAATCTTTGATTTGACTTCCGCTACTTATAAACTTATTATAACTGCATTTCAAGCCCCCTCGGTACTTCACGCATAAATTGAACAACTGTAAAACAATGTTATCATAAGTTTCAATTTGATTGAATTCTTATCTCACTTCTCATTTGAAATTCCATTTATATATATCTTTTGTAATTTTTTTAACGCGTCTATGTTTTTCAATTTTTCTTGATCGTCACAAAATATCTTCTCTTTGTTGACTCTTTTAACAACCTCTGTAATTTATATTATTGATTTACTGTGATGGCATTGATGACAAACAATGACGATGCTTTGTATGGTGATGTACTGATGCGCGACTTAACAAGATTATCTATTTTGGATCGTGTGGCAAGAGTAAATATTAAAGAGTCCCGTAAAGAATTCCTACAAGGTGCTAATAGAACGTAAAAGGGCATCAATGGGGTGCTTAGGGTTAACATCACGCATCTTTAAAACCAAGATTCCCAACCAAATCTATAACCCAATTCCATAGATTTTTTCCAACTTCAATGTAAGAAGTAAGGCTATACCCTTTTTTCTTTTATATATATATATATATACATTTGTGTGTACAAAATAATACATAGACACAAAAAAAGATAAACGCAGAGACAAAAAAAATTTAATTTTTTAATAAAATTTTCATATCTCTATTATACTTTTTTAGATAATATACACATAAAATAAATGTGTCACTTCGGCGTCTTTTTTGTTTTTTTTTTATCAAAAACTTCCGCGTCCCCTAAATCCTTCCTTGTATCTTATCCGATGTGTCGTTGGATATTAGCCCAAAATTGCATGTCACGGTCGGACAGGTTCTCGGTCATTTCCCTTTGAAATAGGCAGAGAGCACAAGCGGTCAATATAAAAAAGGCATAAAAATCACTTCTGTGGTTCTACCAACAAACAAACCAGAACCAGAGAAAGAAAGGCCCCAAGTGATCATCAACCATGAAGAATATCTACAAGAAAGGTAAAGTTCACCCATCATCACCGTCCATCGCCGGCCACTTGTCACTCCTCCCTGCAGCTATTCTCACTCTAGCCGCCGCTCTCTCTCCACAGGACAAGGAAGTCCTGGCCTACCTAATTTCCTGCTCTAACACCGCAGCCTCCGCCAACTTCACCGGTGATCGGAGGACTACCCATCACGCCAGAGGCGATGACCGTGGCAGCGGAGATGGGGACGGAGGTGGCGGTGATGGGGACCACGGCCCCACGTTCGGATGCAACTGTTTTAGGTGTTACCTAAGCTTCTGGGCACGTTGGGACACTTCACCTAACCGTCAAGTGATACACGAGATCATCGAAGCGTACGAAGAAGGGCTGTTCCAGAAGAAGAGAAAGAGTGTGAAGAAAAAGAAAGAGAAGAGCAAGAGAGTTGGTAATGATCAGTCAAAGATTGATGGAAATGAGAGGAATTCTTTCTCTTCGAGTGAGTTGGAATCGGTTAAGGGCGAGTTCGAATCGGCGGAACCCGGCTCCAATACTGGCCAAAACAAGGAGGTTCAGGCCGAGTTGGAGAGGGACACTGTGAGGAAGATTGTTGATTTCATTGGAGAAAAAATCTGGGGTGTTTGGAGCAGGGATTAGATTGTTCCTTTTCTGTTTTGTTTTACATTGATTTGATTAACCAACTCGATGAGGTTTATGGTTATTGAAATCGATGAAATCTTTTCTTCTGTTTCTCTTTATAGTTCCTTTTTCCAGTTATGGAATCACCTCCTCTGTTGCCAGTTATGGGAATTTACCTAATTTTGTCTATATATAATTAATTCCCATTTTTTGTGGTTTGCCATAGAGATAGGCAAGGCAAGGTGATGGGTTTATACTGTAAAATGGAGCATTATTCTGATTAATCTCCTTCTTATCTTAATAACTTATCCTCTTAATATCTGAATCGTAATTCCCTCGGCTCACTGATGCAGTAAATGGCTTCAAATTTTCATTTTTTCTGAATTGTGCGAAACCCCATCTGGAAAATTTCAGTTTGAAGAAGATTAAATTGGGAATCTTCGTTGAACTTCTTGGTGATTTTTTTTTTTTTTGGTTGTTGAAAGTGTCAAAGGTCAATATTGCTGAGCGTTAAAGAACAGGGGTAGACTGAAAAGGCTCGAACTAAAGACTTGGACTTTTTCTACGTTCGATGAAGCGTGAAATTTCAAAGTTGCCTTGTGTTCTGGGAAGGATTATTTGGTCCAGTACTGACTGTGACTTTGGTTGATCTCTCACTCGTTTCGCTATCTCACAAAATTTTCTTCAACTTTGCAATCTTGTTACTTTCCTGGATATCACCAAGAGAAGCAAGATGTGGGCTTTTTTTCTTATTCTTTTACAAATTATAGAGAGGACTACAAAGTTCATTGCTCATTAGCGCTGCTGCTCGGAAATTTCACATGCTAGCAAGCAACATGAGGGCTGGAACGGAAGATGTTTTCTTGAGTGATTCTTCGATATACGAATGATATTTTTCTGGTAGATTGTCGTTGATTGCTCATCAGAGGCAACTTATTTTGTAACTTAACGGAGAGATATTGTGATTGAATTTATAGTATTAGCAAGAGAGGAGTTATAAAACGGAGTCGTATTTCCGGCTGCTGCTTGATTCAACACCTAACAAACATTTTCGGCCAAATTGAGCGAAAACAACACTGATTTGAAAATGGGACTCATCGTCAGGTAGTTGACTGTTTTGTCTTCTACCTACTACAAAGTAGGCAACACAAAAAATCTCTCCATATTGGTGGACGGAGGAATCGATGAAGAATAAAGATTGGACTTGGGACTTTTCTATTCTTCCCTTTTATTTTGAAGCGTTTAGTCAATCAAATTTTCCTAACGTTGGACTTTGGTTGCCCGCTTTGAGAAACGCTAATGGCTTTCCAAGTAAGAAGGAAACTGCCTTTTCAAGTACTAATACCACTCATTGTAGTCTGGTGATTAAAGAATTTGTTTGTAATATGTAAATAATGAATTCAAATTCTCGTTGAGATATTCGGTGGATTAAACATTAAAGAAAATGTTTCTCTATCGGTTCAATGTTTTTTTTTTTAATTATTTTTTTGTTCGTGCAAACCGCATTGATTTGGTTTAGCAGCAGATTATCGGGCACTCGGTTTAAAAGCCCATTTTAATGGTCTGTCATTTTTGTGCTCTAACGAATTTAGTTAAATAGGCCTTTAAAACCCATTTACGGGGCATTCATTCAATAGTGCACCAACCTACTTAATTGAATGGGCCTATGGAGCCCATTTACTGGATGCACCGACCGACTTCTTTCAATAAAAAAAACCCGACTTATGTGGAATGGACCTTCGAAGCCCAGTTTCAGATCACCCATTACTTAGTGCCACCAACCAAACTTACTTCAATGGGCCTTAACCACCCATTCCTGAGTGCCCAACAACGTTTCGACACCCATTGTCTTACGCAAGCCCACTCATCCACGATCTCCGCCGCGCCGTTGAACCGCCTTCACTTCCTCGCGAAGCCAAGTATAAAACCACCGTAAACTCGCTGCGCACGTCTGGATACAAGGGCTGCCGGTCGTTGGTCTTCCGTGTCATTTATCACCTTTGAACTGCCTCTTACTAGCCCTTCGGTTCTTGACCAACTAGCGCTGCGGTTACAGCTGCCACAGCTGCGTCGGCTGGGCCACCCCCCGAAGTTTGGGGGGGGGGGGGGGGTATGCGGGGTGTTGGTGGGGACAGCCATAGGAAGGAAAATGAGAACGGGGAACAGAAGTTTGTATCCACAAGATTGCCCTTTGGTATCATAATTTCGGATTCATATTGAAAGAAGAGCTTTTGAACGAGAAACCCTTTTTTCACCGTGGCGAAGAAGCCAGATGAATAACAGCAACAATAATCAGCAGATACACGTTCCCCATTACATCAAAATTGTTTTTTAGCACAGATGTTCATATTTGCTTCCTCAATTAATGTGCTTCGTGTCAATTACAACTCATCTTTGCTTTCGACGTCCTCCCCCATTAGTTCTTCGAGGGAGAACTCATCCTCTTCAACGATCTGTCCATCTTTACCGTCCCATGGTTCAGACTTCACTATTTCCGGGGTGCCATCCAAAGGCAAATTCCCCTTTCCGCCTCGACCGGCTTCCTTGACGAACTCTCTGATAAATCAAATGGATGTATAATTAAAGACTTTTTCTCACTTAGGATTAGGTACCCAAGACGAACTAGAAATATAACACTTACACAATATGTTCAAGCTCAAATGCACTTTTAAGTGGGGCATAAGCGCCTTTCTTCACATTCAAGGCTATCAAAGCTGGATATCCATAGCCACCTACGCCTACCTGCTTCTCGAGATCTGGCTGCTTTCCTGCAGCTGCCCAGACATAGCTGCATAGTTGAAGGTTAATCAGCAGGGAAATTTTTCGACATGTTCATATCAATTCACAGAATCCAGAGTTAAAACTGGTTCATGCCTGTAAGGGCTCCTCTTGAACTTCTCTGCAACTGATAGCAGTTGCTGAACATATCTGTTCCTTCCTTCAGCCTTGGAGTCCAAAATATCCGGTAAGAAAGCAACAAAACAAATAGCAGCTGGGCCACACTTCTCTTCCATAACATCCTACAAACCAACAGAATGTGATGTGGATATCCAGGAACTTAAATTGAGCATTTCCAGGGGGCAGGGTCTTACTGGGCCGGTCAACTCGGTCACTTCGGGTGGCGCAACATTTGATTCCAGCTGCTCCAGGGCAAATGATTCAATGGCTGAAGCTGTTCTAGCACCTTCATAAGGAATTGGAGAATCTTTATCAGCACCAAATACCATGATGGTGGGGAACCCTTGCACGTTGAACCTGCTCATCAGAGACTGATAAAACCACGCCATCACAATCAAATCATTTGAGAAAATAATTTTAAACACCAATAAACAAATGCATCACGGCATGTTCAACTAAGCATTCTGTGAAAACAAATGTTTACATAGAATGCACACAAGACTTAATAGTCATCCGTACATTAGAAAAAACCAGTTGCCATCTAATAGCCAAAGCACCAACTATTTCCCAGACAAGAAATACCATCCAAACCAATAGAACTGTGAATTATGGGAAAAAAAACCAACTATTTGCCTACACTCCAGAAATTGTTTAGCATTATAAATTATGAGAGGAAAAAGATATGAGTGAGACACAACTAGAAACATGTCCAGCTCGATATCAATACCTTCTCAGCATCGCAGTCAACGTGACCCAGCTTCACCTTCCCCTTCAAATTATTAGCAGCCTTCTTCCACTCAGGAGCCAATCTTTTACAGTGACCGCACCTGAAAAGGATATTAGAGAAGATGTTTATCAAGATATCTAACAAACTAAAAAATTTTAAGTAAAAATAGTGATGCATAGTTTGAGCAACCGTGCAAGTTATGCCTGAGTATAGCCTATATAATTTGTGTTATAGCAATTGAGAACCAGAACCAGGGTGATAAATGCTATAATAAGTCAACATTGTAAATAATATTGCATGTAATCATAGCTACTCTGAGGTAAACCAAAATCTAGTGTCACAGTCATAAACATAGCGTGGTATAGAACAACATCCAGGTGCTATCTTAACACAAGAACCTAAGTTCATAAAATCATTTCCAGGTTGAACAATGATAATTATCACACACATCAAAGGATACTTACCATGGTGCAAAAAATTCCACAATCCAAAGTTCTTTACTTTTGAGCACCAAGTCATCAAAATTGCCAGAATTCAATTCTATGGATGCACTAGTTTCAGATTTCTCACTGGAACTGCCAGCTGACTTTCCATTCAAACGCTCTCTCAAAAGCGCTTTTATCTGTATGAAATGGTAAGACCATAACTAAAAGGAGAAAAAAAAGGGGGCTCTTTCAATATTCAACCGTTGAACTTAACAAAACCTGTTGGAGTGCAAATTCTGCAATGGGTTTGACCTCCCTAGCTCCTTGATAATCAACTGGAGGTTTCCCAGGTGCAAACACCTTTATGGTTGGAAAACCTTTAATCCCATATTCCTGCATAACAACTTAGTGACTTTACTTAGCTACTCCATTAAAGAGAGAACCTAGATTAATTTCCAGGAAACATGTCTACACAGTTATTGTAAATCCAAGTGCACACACAAAAAAATTGTCATGAAGTATTCAGGATTGTGGCAGAAGCAACTTTATGGAAAAAGAACCTTCTCATATTGTGCATGCCATTATCACAGATAACTAGCTATAATCTTCACCAACTGAAAATTACATAAATATATATAGATGGGGAAATCAGTTATTGCTAATCACCGTAGAAATGCACATGATCCACAAGCAGTAAATAATCTAGTCAGAAAACTTTCCACTTCTTGTGATTTGATTTCCCAGTGTGTGTTGGCATGTAGATGAAAATTTTGTTTCCATTGTGAATGTAGACATTTTGGGATCAAATTCAACGACATATAATCCAAATATAGGAAGTAATTTTCATCCATAGAGGACCTGAGCAAGAGACTGGTGTGCATCAGCATCCAAAGCAGCCACAGTTGCAACACCTTTCAAGACAGCAGCTGCCTTCTCCCATGCAGGAGCGAGAGCTTTACAATGCCCACACCAAGGCGCAAAGAACTCAACAAGAACAACTCCATTTGAATTCAAGACCTACCAAAATAAAATAAAATAAAAAACCCATAGTGTAAGCACACTTAACACTTCATTCGGAACTAGGTATACCAAAAACAGAACAACGCGCTGATTTCAACAACAAAGAAATATGTGCTTTCACTTAATAACTCAGAAAGTGTGAGCACACTCGGCACTTCATTCGGAACTAGGAATAGCTAAAACAGAACAACACTCTGATTTCTACAACTAAGAAAAATGTGGATTCTCGGTTTAACTCAGAATTACAAAATTTCCAGAATTCATCAATCCCTAGTATGACTAATTTCTTCAACCAAGAAATATCACCAACATTGCTAAGCCCCAAACATCGTCAAATTGTATAGATTACAATTCCACCAAAATTCAATTCAAAAATTACATTCGCCTCTTTGCCTTTCAAAGAATAAAAATTCCTCCGTAGAGATACATATTTTTTTCTTGGATGGCAGTTAAAGCGGTTAAAACCTAGAAACTGCAACATGAACCTTGAACTGAACATTACATTTTTCATTAAAACCCAACCATCTTCCCTAACCTAAAAACGAACAATTTCAATTACAAAAAAAATACAATTCTACAATCCAGATCTACGGTTTCCAACCAAGAAAATGCCGATTAAAATAAAGTTCCATGCGAATTGGCTTACATTTACAGAATTTAAAAAAAAAAAAAAAAGAGAAAAAAAGAGAAAGAACGATATTTTTGAAGCTCTGTACACTGGAGTACGGACAATCGCAACTCAAATATACATGTGTCAATCTTTATCGGGAACCGAAACGGAACCTAAAGCGATAACATTGGTTTCCGAATCAGCTTACCTTGGACTTGAAGTTGGAGGGAGTGAGTTGAACCACAGGGGACGACGGTCCGTACAATGCGCAGCAGAAATTGGCTGCGAATAATAGAACCGACAGAGCTGCTACTAACGACGCCGACGATATCGATCGCCTCATCTTTTTCCCTCGCTTTCTTGAGTTTTCCCTTTTTTTTTGTTTTATCCTTTTCTCGATCAAGAACGTTCGCAGAGCGCGTCTCGCTAGTCGCTTCTCTCCACTCTTCTGGAGGCAGCGAATGAAATGAAGGGAAAAAAACGCATTGGCTGCCAGCATGAGGAGGTCTACGTAGGCTCCCCCAATAGGCGCTTGACACGTCATTTACTGAACACCCTGCTCTCGTCTTGCGCGACGCTATTGGCTATTTGTGACACTCCTATACGGTTAAAACAGTTCTAATTTTTTTTAATATTCTAGTTGTAAGTAGCAGACGTGCTGATCTATAAGTTCTGCTTCTATCTAAGCGTTTTTGTAAGGTTAAATTCACGTCTAATTCAATATTTATTCATGTTTTAAGTAGTAGAATTAGGGTGCCTCTTTACCACTAATTTGTATGGTTTAATTGTAAAGGATTTGACTATATTTTTCAATTGATAGGACTAAACGTACGCTCTGTTGTTAGAGATTTTGAACAACTTTATGGTAACTCTTTTTGGGTCTGTCATGGTAGGAATGCATCCCATTTCAAGCCAAACAAGTATAATTCTCCCTAACAAATTTACGAGATTCTATACCGTTTATCCATTTCTTTTAAAAAAAAAAAAAATTAAAGAGTGCCTCTTCGAGCATATATGCGTGCCTTCTAACGAAATTATTGGAGCACTGCCCTACTCTCTTAATGAAAAAAAGGACTAAAATTGGCTCAAGGGGCTCAGGCAAATGTAGTAATTCATTCATGCCTGATTACCGTTTTATGTTACTCTTAGTTACATTTTTGTCCCAAGTAAAAAAAGAAAATGTAAAATCTAAAAATACAAATATTTTTACAACCAAATACAAAAATGTTTATAGAAAGACTGAACTTTATCAGTTGAAATTGTCCATTTATATGCATCAAATATATCTATTTTATAAGTAACAGTAAGTCATGCAAGTTAAATTCCAAAAATTTTTACTGATTGCAATATCAAAATTCAATTCTCAGTTGCCAATATGATTTAGTTCAATAATACTAAAAACGTATTTAAAATTAAAAGTATTAAATTTTGATTCTCAGCACTCATTAAACTTCAACAAAAAAAAAAAAAGTTCAATTCTGCATCAGGTTATTGTTACCCATATTGATGTATCAAATTTATTGCATTTTTCTTCTTCTTCTTCTTTTTTTTTTTTTTGGTTGCTTCTTTAGCAACTAGGAAAAATACTAGTTCCCAGGGAGATGGCCAGATGGGGGTTGTTAAGGATTGGTATTTATAAAGCATCTACTTTGTTAAGGATTGGTAACGGCTATTGATGGGTTACGTTTTGATTTGAAGAAGAATCCATCCGAAGCTTTCACTTTCATGTTTCAGTTACCGCTTCTGCATTTGGCCCATGGATATGCCTCTGTCAGTGTGTGTGTGTGAGAGAGAGAAAGTCCGAATAAAACTAACTTGGCATGTAACTTGCTTGAAGGGGTTCGTCTAAAATCAAGAAAAGTACAAGGGAAGTGAAAGGATCTTTGTTCACATTTCAATAAAACAACAAACTGGTGACCAAAGCTTCATGAAATAAGCAAACCCCACCAAAGCTAACGCACAATTCATGTGACTCCAACTCTTTTCGAAGCTCTCCTCAACGATATATACATATACGCAAGTAGGAGCAATGGAAATGTATGGACTCAGAAAAGAAAGAAGGGTTGGAGTTTCTGACAGCAAAGAAGTCTATCATCATGGGAATGGAGAAGCTCAGCAAATGTTCTGCGTGTTTGAAGAAAATTTTATGCTTCTTTTGTATGAACTGTGATCATGAAGTGATGATTTCAGCTTCAAATCCTCGTGCTGTTTATTGTGATGAGCTTTTCTTGCCATCGAGTGAGAAGGGTGATCACAGAAAAGGTGGCTCCTTCAGGGATGATCAATTCATGGCTGCTCATATTGCGGCACAGAATCACTTCGCTTTCAGGCCAAATATTTACATTTGACTGAGAAGGAGAAATGTGAGATGTTAGGTGGATGAGAAATTGAAATCTGTTGGGTGAGGCCATTCAGCTATTTTCTGCTTCTTATTTTGATTCGACTCCTGAGGTGGCATTTATTCTTGTCATTGACATGTTGCCTAACAAGAGTTTTTCATAATAACATGAATCTGTTACTGCAAAATTCCGGCCTCTAAACATGTATGTAAAGCAAAATACTAGTGGCCTCCTTAAAGTTGAGCACATCTCGGCATATTAAGAATTTAGCCGATGAAGCTTCAATTTACAAATTACAAACAGAGTTCTGAGAATCAGTTGGAACTGAAGAAATCCATAATAGGTTCATAGACAACTTGATTAGCATTTTCACCAAAAAGGAAATCTGCATGAGCATAGTTATCCACATATTGTACAACCAGCTTGTCACTGTCATGGTCTTTGATGTTGTCCAGCAGAGTCTGCACATCCTTTGTATCAGCAAGCAAGTCCTGCCCTCCATAGGCAAGGTAAAGAGGGAAATGACTTGGTATGCTTGTCATGTTGTAAACGGGAGGGGTGGGCTGTTGGTAGTGATTCATGTTGTCATCCGCATTGCCATAATCATACATCGCTATGCTTCCAGATCTAATCACTGTTCAAAACCCACAAAACCAGGAATGAATGTAAGAGTTTTGGTTAATAAATTTTAGGCCTTCGAGGTGACAGTTAAAGGAAAAGGTTATTTCTGATCATTTTTTCCCCTTTGCAACGGTTTGTGAACCAGAAGACCTAGGGGACTTACTCTGAGACAAGTGTATCATGTTTTTAGTGGACGTTGGTTGAGGTTCATGATCAAGATAGTCATCCACCTTAGAAGCATTTAAGCAGCAATTTGGGCCTGAAAATGGTGAATAACATGTCAATTAGTCAACCAGTTAAGAACATTATCCTTGTTGAGGTGTTGACGAGCAATGAAATTACCGGTAAAAACAGTGAGCAGATTGGAGCAATCAGTTTTGGTTGTAGTGCAGGCATCCTCCACGAGCTTCGACGCTTCCTTCCTGTTCACATAAAAGAGAACTTTGTTACTGTCTCCTTATCAATTTCAGCATCCACATCATGGGTATAAAATTTGCTTGAAGTGCCGTTCTCACCCATTTGGAACAAATTCACGAAGGCCTAACCAGTACAATTCCTGCGAAGTAGCACCAAAGTGAATTAAGGAGTTATTGAATTAATCGATTGGAAACCTCAATTTGACTAGATGAAAAAAAATAGAGCCTGTAACGTCTTGACCTCAGCTAAAAATAACCCAGATGCAGCTTTTAAAAGCAGCGACTGGACCTGACCAAGATGAGCAACTGGGCTGAGCAAAGCAGCCGATCTTAATGCATTCAGGAATTTTCCTTGTGACAAGGCAGCTAAAGTCATCAAAGTTCCCTACAAAACAAAGAATTTGTTCTAGTTTGCTCATTTTATTGCAAGCTAAGGCTCCATAGATAATGTCAATAAATTGAAATCAGCAAACTGCTAATATTCACCAAGGAATGCCCAACATAGTGAAGTTTCTGTCCTGTCTGTTCATGGACATATTGCAATGTGGCAGGAAGATCATAAAGAACTAATTCATCCCATGACCATTCCCAGTAAGCCTGCCAAGAAGACAAGGATATTGCAACTGATCATCAGAAAATTTTCAGGAAGCGCTGCATACTGAAAAAAACTGACTACGATATGAAGAAAGAGAACCGGATCATTGGGACTAAGTGACTTGTGTGCCTGACTACATCTACATCCACGACTGTTTGAGATCCACACATCAAAACCATGATCCACTAATATGAAAGCAAAAGATTCCTTGGGAGAATTCAACAGCCATGTTACAGCATCCTGTCATTATTCCATAACATTACGCTCTGTCCGAGTCACTGATATACATGTAGTTTGGAGGAATTTTTTCGTCTGTCTTCCCAACGGCAAAGATAATTGAATTACTACTTACACAGAATAGTCCATGCTGCAGAAAAACTGGGGGCTTGTCTGCTTTACTATTAGACCGTGAGACATGCATTCTCTGCATGCCAAGAATATAGCCATCTTGTGTTATTACCTGAAACTCATCAAGATAAAGTTTATTATCAATTGACATGGGTGAATGGACATAACAAAAAAAATATATAAAACAACGTAAAAATTAGAGTCCGGTACCATGTGTTCTTCACAGGCATATCCTTGTGGCTCTACGGTAGATTTGCAAATACTATAATTAGCATCTGGTGATAACCCAAAGTTGCCAACTTGATCACTAACTGAATGTAGCTTGTACCTTCTTGCCACAGCTGTTGATAAGCAGACCAAGATCATTAGAATTGTAGTTGTTAAAATGTTAGCCATTAATATTTCAGTGATTAATTACCAACCACTACAGCAACTTTCTACCTTTCTGGTTTATTTTATAGTGCATCCAAAACCCACATGAAAACAAAATCAATATGAAATAAAACAAAGGCATCCAATTGGTTTATTGTTCAATCATCAGAATAAGCTTCAAATTTCGTCACTGTCACGCATCCTTTTAAACAAAGGTATTTTCCTGCGTGTTCCCATTGAGGAGTCTAGTGATTGTTAAATCAGCAATTTTGTGAAAGCCTTGATTTTTCAATCAGAACATCACGAACGTGAGACAACTGAAAATTTTAGAAAGGCTAAAGGCCATTACGTAAAGGAACATTCGTGTTAAAGACAAACTAGCAGCAAAGATGGTTACAAAGGTCTGATCAGAGAGAAGGACTTCAGATTGAGACAAATATTAACAACAAGATGTATTTCAAGAATTACCTATGGTTACATTCACCTTGTCTTGACGTGTAGAGAGCGTTACAAGCTTATCTGCTTGAAATTCTCTCGAGGGTTTCATGGGTTTCACTGGAAAATAAATAGATAAATAAATAAACACTACACAATAAATGGGTTAGTATTTAAAGTGAAAATTATCGTTCTAAAAAAAAAAAGTGAAAATTATCGACGTAGAATAATTTTTTTCTTTTTTTTTTTTTCCGTAATGTTATATTCCCATTGTCGCCAATACAATAACGAAATTTTGTTCCTATACTTGTTCGTATTTTTTTTTCTTTTATCAGAATAGAATGACACGAAGACTTTCTCATCTTAAGTTCGCATTTTATGTAGCGGATCTCGTTTTCCTGAGGAAAAGTTAGGAAATCGGCTGCCAAAATAAAATTACGCCCCCAAAACAAAAAATCATTCTCCGTTTTGAAAATGTGGAAAATCAATCTTGCATTTAATTCGGAAAAGGAATCTGTAATTTAGCTTGCTCTTTTGTTTTTATATCCTGTTTTAGTTATTTATCTTTTGTGTTGTACATTATTAGTATAAAAGAACTACGAGCCTTTCAAGAAAATAAGGGAATCACCGAATCAATAATCACAAAAGGCTTAACAATGCAGTCGATTATATAAGCAGGATGATAATTTCGACAGTAATACAGCATTGACACGACTATAATTGAGGAGATACATAATAAAATTATCTGAATACTTAATTTCATTTAAAGTTTAGGATTCATTGTGTACAATCGTACAATTTTCTGTTTTTTGTTGGTAGTAGGGATCCTCGGCTAGCTTACGTATCAACTACGACTAAGTCATCTTAGGAGTTTAAGAGGACAACCACATCGGCATGCTTTCAAGAATTATTTGCTGGTTACAGATTCGAAATCTACATTACTGGTTTGGAATTTGAATAGCATACCCGACTAACCATGCAAGTAATATACAATGTCACAAGGATTAAGAGATGTAATAAGATTTTTCCTAAAATCTTTTTTTATAATAAAATCATTTTTTTCTTTTTGTAATAATAAATTTCTATATTACTGATAACAAATCTTGATATCCTAAGAATTGAGAGTTTTTATATTAAAGATATTAAATCATAATATTACAAAAAATAGAAATTTTTATATTGAAGAATCAAATCATAATGAAACGAGAATTAATAGTTTTTATATTAAAAATATAGAATCTTAATACCACAAACATTAGGAGATATATTAAAATTCTTCTCCAAACTTTTTTTTTTTTGGATATAATGAAGTTTTTATATTGAAGATGTTAAATACTATTGTCACAAGAATTAGGAATTTTCAAATTAAAGATATGAAATCTTAATACTACTAAGATTATGAATTTTTATATTAAAGATATTAAACCCTAATTTCACAAGGATTGGAAGTTTTTATATTAAAAATATCAAATTCTAACGTCACAAGAATTATATATTTTTATATTAAAGATATCAATCCTAATGTGATTAGGATTTTTATACTAATTATATTAAACTCTAATTCTACAAAGATTAAGAGTTTTTATATTAAAAATATCAATTTGTAATGTCACAAGGATTATAAATTTTTATATTAAAAACTAATACCATAAAAATTAAGATTGTTTTTTTAGAAGAATTAAGAGTTTTTATATTAAATATATCAAATTTTAATGTCAAAAAAATTAAGATTTTTTATATTAAAAATAAAAAAATCCAATACTACAAAAATTATGAGTTTTGAAATTAAAAATATTAAATTTTAATGCTACGAGAATTTTATATATATATACAACGGGCCACCTCGGTTGGCAGGACCTAAGCCCAAAACGAGAAAAGTCCCCTCTTACGGTGAGCAAGGCTAGCCCAACACATCCTACAGGCATTTGGTTCCGGAATCTGGCCTAATCCCCCTGGGACGGTTGTGCGGCCGGCCACAGACTATGAAAGCCCAAGACAATGAAACTTTTCAGTTCAAAAAAAAGAAAAGAAAACATCCTGTAACCAAAAAAATTTTAAGAATGTAACCAAAAAAAAAAAAAAAAAGAAAGAAAACATCCAGTTAGACCCACCAAAAAAAAAAAAAAACAGAAATAACTCCGTTTTTGTCTTTCTTTTCTTGGCATTTATAGGACCAATTTGTTTATTTATTTTTTTTTTCAAAAAGCTGTTTATATCGAGGTTAATAAATTTTTTTAAAAAAATCTCTACCCATAGCCTGCTCCCAAAGATACCTAAATGCCAACAAATTAATTTCATTTTGTGGCTCGTCTTCCTCTAAAAAACATTATTAAGCACTATATTGTGTTTATTTCTGAATCTTTGTACGGTATTGTTTCAAATGCTATATATATATATCTAAAAGAAGATAAATAATTTTGGAGACTTTCATTCTGTAAATTATTGAAACATTGTCTGAAATTATCAGCGTTCACCCAGCTAAGATTGGCAGTGTCACCAGTTCTGACCAGCATTGAAGTCATCCGACCAAGATAAGCAATAGTGGCAAGTAAGGGAGCTGGCTGATCTCAACATGTTTAGCAGTTGACCCACTGAGAAGGCAGCCAATGCAATCAAAGTTTCCTGTACAATAATTCAAAAGTTAGCGCGCCTCAATTCCTATTAACAGCTGGAATTGTTATATGAACGCAGGTGTCTTGATTAAAATGTTGATCGCAAAATCGATTATTTATGTTATTGTGAGGTATGAACATTTCAGGTTGGAAGGTTATGTTTATGACTTTTTGGCACTTGATAAATATGATTTGATAAATATAATTAGTTGTACATCGAAGTTATTCGGATGATATATAGCTTTTGAGGGCGTAAAAGACTAAACCCTACATTTGTGTGGATAAATTATAAATTTTATTTTAAAGTGCAGTATACTTTTTGCGGTATTTTTATATTCGCTCTTGTCTCTGTTAATATCTAATTGACTAACTACTAACTAATTTGATATATATATATATATATATATATATATATATATGATTAGTCAGAAACGTCTCAGAAAAACCATCCAAAGAGAAAATTTTGAAGCACGTAGACCATGTGATATTAGATGACTTAGCAGCAGTTAGTTATTTTATTTTATCATCCTATCAGTTAGTTATTTTATTTCATCATCCTATCCTTGTGATTGCTTCGGCTACTGCTGATTCTATCAGTTAGGATATCAGACTCTATCCTCTTGGTTTCTTCTGTTATAGCCGAACATATCAGCTTTTGTTTGTTATTCTATCCTCATCCTGTACAGCACCTATAACTCCTATTTAAAGGGACAATTGTTCAGTAATTTATCAAGTTGATCTTGCACAGTCTCAATACTTCTTCATGTGAGAGTTCACCTATGAATGTGCAACGTAGTGCAACTTTTGTCCCGTAAGACCCCGTTCATATACTCAAACATAGCAGGAATGGAGAAACTTGATAAAAGTGTAAACAAGAAACTCTGCCCACAAATTGTGCTGTTGAGATTTTCGGTTTAACTGGATGGTTTAGATTACAACAGAACCGTGCCTGTGAGGAAGTTCAAATAGATTTACAAGTTTTTAATAAAACAGTAAGCCCCGCAAGAGACCCAGTTTGGACCAGCAGTGCAATTTCATGCCAATACTGTTCTGTTCTTATTTTAGAGTCCTATACTGCCACGTCAATTAAGAAAATTCAATCTGATTCGCAGATTACAAGACGAAGGTAACTCCAAAAAATGCACAGGAAACTAAGGCTCAGAAAGAGACGGCTGCCTTCAGAGATTGCGACCATTGTCATCAGAAATTACGAAGCAGAGTTTTAAGAATGTTTGGTGCCCAATAAGCCTTGATAGTCAGTTGGATTTGTCGCCAAAGAGCCGATCCTTATCTTTCAGATAATGTTGGAACTTACCATTTAAATTCTACGAAGTTGATGAGAATTTTATAAAAATAAAGCTGCTGGAAATGAAAAACTAATTTGAGTTACAGAAGTTTTCAGAACCTTATTTTTCATTTTGTCAATAATTTGTGTCTTCTGTCTTAAACCACACAATTAACATCAGAAGTCATTCCAGAAACGGGAACCCGACAACAGAATACTACCAGAAATTTATTAAGGGAAACAGAACAGGTGTGTGAATTGGAGAATAAATATTAGGCAGCACATGCGTTGATAGAGGGAACATTTTCCCCCACAATTCAGTTAATGAGTTTTCAGTAAAGACACAAGAGGATCATAAAGAACTTGCTTAGCATTTACACCCAGAACCAAATCTGCATGAGGGTAATTCTTAATGTACCGAAGCTCAAACTTGTCTACGTCATGTTCTTTTAGGCTGTCTAACAATAGCTGCACATCTTTGACATCTGCAAGAGCATCAGCCCCTCCATATCCAAGAAAAAGAGGAACATCGTGAGGAATTTTGGTCATGTCATACACTGGTGGTTTTGGCTGGCCATAGTGTTTCTTGTTTTCATCCTCATTATTGTAGTCATACATTGCTATTGTTCCTGCTTTGATCACTTACCAATTCATAAAACCATTAGTCAAGCTGGAATATTTCAACGAAAGGCTTATTTGGATCGTCAGATATAAAGTGCGGTCTCTAATTAGTATAGTACTGATGATGCCAAATTTTCCGTTTTGGTCTACCTGACGGTTTTGTTCTGCCTAATTGCCTAAAGATCTTACTTTGAGGAGTGTATTTTTTCAGCAAGCTCTATCAGAGCTGCTCTGGCAGTGGTGTTTTATCACTTACATTGGAACTTAAAAGAACATATTGAACTGTGATTTGTTTTTTGGAAATTGGTGTACACGTACTCTGGGTAAGATGGACTAAGTTCTTTGTTGATGTCGATTGAGATCCATGGCCAAATAAAACACTTGACTCAGAAATGTTAAGGCAACAGTGGGGACCTGTGAAAATGAGACATTCTGGATCAAAATAAAAGATGGAGGTGTTCCAACGCATGTGCAAATTCCCAAATTCGAAAAACTAGTACCGGTGAAAGAAGTCACGAAGTTGAAGCAGTCAACGAATGGTGTTTTACAGATGCTACGATAAAGCTTGAGTGCAGGTATACTGCTTCATAGAGAGTGAAGAGTCTCAGAAGATAATAAATTATCTGATTTCACCTTCAAGTAGATAGATATAATGTTTCTGCAAAATCTAAGTAGACCCCAAAGAATGGCCGAATCATGGCCTGTTTATAAACATGTCATGTTAATGATGTAAAATCTGACCTTACCCTTGGAAACTTGTGGGACAACATATCAAGTAGATGACACGTTCAGTCATTGTTTTTTGAGATTTGCACATAGCATTAGAAATACAACGGTACATATTAGTGTTCCATTGCTATGGTAGGATGCATGAGTTAAAAGATGCTGGAAGTTTACTCTTTTTTTTTTTTTTTTTTTTTTGAAAAGCGGTCAAAATTTTATTACTATATCAAAAAACCAGATCAAACTCAGTACATCAGATTCACAGCTACCTCTTACAAGTGCTGTCACTCTCAATATATAACAAGTGTCATGCTTTGCCTCACATTCTGAGAATTACAGCCATCCCACAAACCCATGGGACCTATGGACGGCTTGCTTCGCAAATCCATCCGCAATAGAATTTGCCCCCCTTCTGATGTGCTTGAATTTCACACAAAAGAATAATTTAGCATATCTACGTATTGCATATATTTCTTGAGATAATCTCCATGGACTAGATCCACCGTTTATCCACCCAATCACATTAGACGAGTCGGATTCAATCTCTATAATAAAATTCAGAGTCCACTCCTTCAAAGTCATTATTTCCAAAATCTTTACTACTGCTATCATTTCTGCATCATTTGAGTCATGAATTCCAATAGGAACAGAAAACACACACCTGAAATTTCCATGCCAATCTCTAACCACTTCCCCCACTCCAGCAGGCCCAGGTTTCCCTAAAGATGACCCATCCACGTTACCCTTCAACCAGCCTCTTTGAGGCATTGACCATGTTGTGGGATACTGTATTTCACAGCTGGCCGAATACTTTTGACACCTTCAGGGGATTGAATTAGATCCAAACCAGAATAGGGGAAGTTTTCAAGCAAGGCTTTAAGCCAACAATTTGCTCTTATTATAATCAGCATATAGAGCTCTTCCCACTTCACTTCTCTATCTTCAAAAATTTTTTCATTGCGTGCTGTCCAAATTGTCCAAACTATTGAGTAAAAAATAGAAATCCATACTTTCTTCTGAATTTTTCCATTGATTGCCTCAGTCCATTGGTCAAAGTGATTGAGAAAGGAACATGGAATAACCCAAACCAGTTCCCACCACCTCAGGATTCTTGTCCATAGCAGCCAAAGAAGTTGGCAATGAAGAAACAAGTGATCTATCGTCTCTTCTAATTGTTCACAAAACACACACATTGTTTCGTTGAATGAAATAATCCCTTTGCTGTAAAGATTACTCTTGGCCTGCACTTTTCCCAATAACGCCGTCCACATGAAGAGTTCCACTTAATGTGGTGCAATTCCCAGCCAAACGAACCTATTATCAGACGAAACAGTCCATCTATTTCTCCTTTCCAGCTCTTTATAAAATGATTTCACAGTGAAAAATCCTTTAGGCTCAAAGGACCAAATTAGTCTATCCTCTTCTTCCTCGAAAGGTGACCAAGATTGTAAGGTAACTGACAACTGCCTCTCCAGCTCCTGCTCCCAACTGAACAAATTTCTTCTCCATTGCAAATTCCAAATCCATCGACCACCATTCCAAAATCCAAGTTCACTGACCGTAGCATCCTTCTTTCCCGTCAAAGCATATAATCTTGGAAACATATCTTTTAAAGTTGTACTGCTGGTCTATTTGTCCTTCCAAAAGTTAATTTTATCTCCTTTTCCAAGGATAGGTTTGAATCCCTCATTTATAAGACACGAAGTTTCCACACCATCTTTATTCCAGGTAATTACGTCCTTCCATATATTAGAAGGCTGTGTTGCCCCTGTGAAGCACTCAATAGACAGACGAGGACTTTTTTCTGACCACAGATATCTAGCTTGGATCACCTTCCTTCATAATGCATGTTGTTCCTTGAAAAATCTGAAAAGCCATTTTGAGAGGAGCGCCCTGTTCTTATTCACAAGAGAGCCAACTCCTAGTTCCCCTAAAGATTTACCTTTTTGGATTGGATCCCATCTCACTAAGCAGCATTTTCTTTGTTCCTCGCATCCTGACCATAAGAACCTGCGTTGAATTCTTTCCAATATGTCTGTGACACCTTTAGGCATTTTGAACACAGATAAATAAAATAAGGGGAGACTGTTCAAAACAGATTTGATCAATGTTAATCTCCCACCCATAGATAGCATCCTACCTTTCCATGAAGCAAGCCTTCCTTCAAACTGCTTTATTATTGGTTGCCAAGTGCTCATTTTTCTTGGGTTAGCCCCCAAAGGCATTCCGAGATACATAATTGGCAAACTATCTGCTTTAAACCTCAACTTATCTGTAATTCGTTGTACTCTCTCATTTTGCATCTCTATTCCAATCAAAGAAGATTTATGAAAATTCACTTTCCGAAATAAGATGAAAGCATTTCAATATCCTTTTGATATTGGAAATGCCTCTTTTGCTCCCATTACAAAACATCAAGGTATCATCTGCAAATTGCAAATGGGAAATCATCATCTCATTTTTTCCAATTTTGACCCCTTCAAACAGCTTCAGCGTTATAGCCTTGCTACACAAAATGCTTAGCCCTTCAATTGCAAGATTAAACAAAAATGGGGACAACGGGTCACCTTGTATAAGCCCTCTACCCATTTGGAACTCTGAACCTGGTGAGCCATTGATCAAAACCGATAATTTGGCAGAGCATACACAAGCTTGAATCCACCTTCTCCATTTAATGCCAAAACCCATAGATTCCAAAGTGAAGTCCAAATAGCCCCAATCAAGAGAGTCATAAGCCTTTTGAAAGTCCGCTTTCAGCAAACATCCTGTCTTCTTCCTTTTCTTTAACCCGTCCACAACTTCATTTGCAATTAGAATTCCATCAAGAATTTGACGATTTTTGATAAATGCTGTCTGATGATCACTAACCAACTTATCCATTACCAGGCGTAGTCGATTTGCAAGGACTTTAGCCACAACTTTATACAAACTTCCAACAAGGCTAATGGGTCTGAAATCTGTGACATTTCTGGCCCCTTGAAACTTCGGTATCAACACCACAAAACTCGAATTAATACCTTGTGGAAGATTCCCACTCTTCAAAAATTCTTGAACCATTAGTACCAAATCATCCTTAACTAAATGCCACATTTTTTGAAAGAAATTGAATTTGAACCCATCTGAACCAGGTGCTTTTGAGCCATCACAATCCCAGATTGCACGGTGAACTTCTTCCTCACTACAATCCATTTCAAGCAAACGCGCTTCCTCCGATCCCAATTTGGTAAACAATTTTGGGTCCATAAGAGGTCTACCATTTGCATTCCTCTTAAAATGGTCCTCAAAAAACTTGGATATCACCAACTTCATCGCAGTTGGATTGTTGTACGTATGTTCACCAATATCGATTTCACCTATAAAATTCTTCCTACGCCTGCTGCGCATGAAGAAATTTTGTATTGCGATCCCCCTCCTTTATCCATGTCACTCTAGACTTTTCTCTCCACATCCCTTCACTAACTCTAGAGGTTTTCCACAGTTCTGTCCACAGATTGCATCTTTTCTCCAATTCTTCTTCAGTCTACCCGTATTCCTCACTTTTTTTTTATCAAGAGCATCAATTTCTTTTTCCAATGACATACACTTTGCATCTAAATTTCCAGAACATGTCTTACTCCATCGACGCAGCCCGTCCTTAAGTGTTTTTAGCTTGGGGACAATTCGATAAGGACCAATGAATAACGAGTCAAGGCCTTTCCATATACTGCTAACCATCTCCTCAAAACCTTGCTGTAAAAACCAGGAACTAAAGAATTTAAAAGGTTTGGGGCCCCAGTCAGTCACTTCATCTGCTAGGAAAAGGGGATAGTGATCTGATAGACCCCTAGGAAGAGCATGAAGAACAATTTTAGGAAAGAGAAATAACCATTCCTGGTTAACAAGTGCCTTATCAATTCTACTCATTTGTCTCCAGGACCCCCCCTCCCTTTGCACCAGGAAAACTGTCTGTTTTTCAGAGGAAGATCAATCAACTCTACATTGCATACAAAATTCTTAAAGCTGTTCATGCTTTTCCGATCCACCATTTCTCCATTTCTTTCCTCAGGACTCAAAACTTCATTAAAATCACCCATCAAACACACTGGAAGACTCCAGCTAAGGTAGGCTGCTTCAGTTTGCTCCCACATTTTGTTAGGTTGTATAGCTTCTTTACTGTTCCTCTAATTTCTAGAAGTATCTAGCAATTTCTTAAAATATCTATAATTTTTTGTTTTTAACTTGAATGTAACTATAATCTATAGAAAGTTCTAATAACTTACATCTAAAATCTAGCAATTAATATTTAGTAAGAAAGTTATAGAAATTTTTAGAATAATCTATCCACTTGTATAAATACTCTTCAAATGCAATAACAAATTGCTTTTCCTGCTCCATTTTTGCAAACTGCTTTTCCTTAGTTTTTTGTTCTGCACTTTTCTGGGTTGCTACTATACTGCACTTTTCTGCAGTAAGCATACTGCACTTTCTGCAATCTAATTTGTTGGTTTTTTGCAGTACAGTTTCTGCCTTTTACTGCAATTTTTTCCTACATTGCATTTCTGCAAAATTTTTGCACTGCATTTTTCTGCAGAACTTGGTTGTGCATTTTCTGCTCTTACAAAATCCAGTTTCTGCATTTTCTGGTTTTGCATTAAGTTCCTTTAAAGGCTTTCAGTGGTATCAGAGCACCCTTGATCTTTAAGGGCTTGTGAAGATCAGTTTGCTATCCCTAAACCAACAAGGTACATCCCACTATTTAAGATGTCTTCTAGCATTCTATCATCTACTGCACCTCCTGTCTTTTCTGGAGAAAACTATCCAATTTGAGCAGTGAAAATGGAGGCATACCTAAGAGGCTTTGATCTTTGGAAGTATGTTGACTTAGGAGGAGAAGTTCCACCACTTCCCGACAATCATACTATGGCTCAAATCAAGTACCATAGCAAAGAAACTGCCAAATCATTCAGAACTTTGACCATGATCCATTCTGCTGTTAGTGATATCATTTTCACTAGGATTATGGCATGTAAAATAGCAAACCAGGCATGAGATAAGCTCAAGGATGAATTTCATGGCAGTGACAAAACTCGACATATTCAAGTTTTAAATTTAAGAAGGAAGTTTGAGTTTTTAAAGATGAAGGAGATCGAAACTGTCAAAGTGTTCACTGATAGACTCATGGAGACAGTTAATCAGATTAGATTGCTTGGTGAAGAGCTCAACGATCAGAGGATTGTAGAGAAGATTTTGGTATGCTTACCTGAAAAATATGAGACTAAGATCTCTTCTTTAGAAGATTCGAAGGATCTTAGCAAGTTTACTCCTGTGGAGTTTGTAAACGCTCTTCAAGCTCTTGAGCTTAGAAAAGCTATTAGGCAAGAAAATGCTAGTGAGGCTGCCCTCTTTGGCAAGAACAAGGACATACCCTTTTTTTAGTGGAAAAAAGCATGTTGGGGACAACAAAGGAAGAGACAATAACGAAGCAGAAAACAACAAAAATGGTGAGCAAAAGAAGAAATCTTTCCCACCGTGCCAACATTGTAAGAAAACTACACACCTTGCAAAGTTTTGTTGGTTTAAACCTGATGCCCAATGCAAGATTTGCCAAAAAAAAGGGCATGTGGCAAGAGTTTGTAAAAATAAGAGCAATCAATAGTATGGAACTCAACAAGCACAGAAGGCCGAAGGCAACCAACAAGAGGATTAGTTATTTGTTGCAAATTGCTATACAACTAATGACAACTCACATGCTTGGTCGATAGATAGCGGCTGCACTCATCATATGACTAATAATGTTGCAAAATTCAAAGATCTCAATCAATCTTATCTATCCAAAGTCAGAATTGGAAATGGGGAGTACATTCAGGTAAAGGGAAAAGGAGCAGTCTCTGTGGAAACACCAAGAGGTACAAAATCTATCTCTGATGTGCTCTATATCCCTGATATTGATCAAAGTCTTCTGAGTGTGGGTCAACTACTAGAGAAGAATTATACTTTGCTTTTCAAAACAAATCCTGCAAAATCATTGATCCATCTGGCTGCGAATTGTTCACTGTTAAGATGAAGAACAAAAGCTTCATTCTCGATTGGAATCATCTTGATAAATTTGCATATTCACATACCGTTGATAAGTCTATATTATGGCACAAAAGGTTCAGACATTTTAACCATGCATCTTGGAATCATTTGCATAAAAACCAACTTGCTCTTGATATGCCTGCTGTAAATGAGAGCAATTCTATCTGTGAAGTTTGCCAATTCGGGAAGCAGTCCAGATTACCATTCCCTTTTTATCAAGCTTGGAGAGCAATTGAAAAGTTGCAGCTTATACACACTGATGTGTGTGGCCCCATGAGCATCCATTCTCTAAGTAGAAGTAAATACTTCATTCTCTTTATTGATGACTGCACTAGAATGTGCTGGGTCTACTTCTTAAAACAAAAGACTGAAGTGCCACAAGTGTTCTTTAAATTTAAAGCTTGGATCGAGAATCAAGCTAGTTGCAAGATAAAAATGCTTAGATCAGACAATGACACTGAGTATACTTCAGATAAATTCAAGAAATTCTGTGAAGAAGCATGAGTCCATCGCCAATTCACTACTAGTTACACTCCTCAATAAAATAGAGTGAGTGAAAGAAAGAATAGAACAGTAATGGAAATGGCTAGATGTCTCTTATTTGAGAAGAGAATGCCTAAGAAATTTTAGGCCGAAACTGTCAACACATCAGTTTATTTACAAAAGCTTTAAAGGGAAAAACACCGTATGATGCTTGGTATGGTGTGAAACCCTCGATCCAACACCTTAAAGTCTTTGGGTGCTTATGCTACACTCTAGTCTTTGATGTCAAAAGGGACAAACTTGATCATAAAGCTGAAGTTGGGGTTTTTCTGGGCTATAGCACAAACTCAAAAGGCTACAGGGTGTTCAACTTACAAAGCAAAAAAGTGATTGTCAGCAGAAATGTCAAGTTTCATGAGGAAGCTGCATGGGATTGGGACAAGCCCCAAATTGAAGCAAAAAAAGCAAGTTTCTAGTATAGATTCTACACTTATAGAAGATTCTACAATTAATGAAGTTGCGGTTTATGATCATGAACCTGTCAGGGGTACAAGATCTCTTGATGATGTCTATGAAAGAAGCAATGTTGCTATTTTGGAGCCTGTAAACTTTTCAGAAGCTTTAAAGTCCTTTGCTTGGATGGATGCAATGGAGGAGGAGTTGAAGATGACTAAAAAGAACAACACTTGGGTGCTTGTTGACAGGCCAAGTCACAAAAATATGATTGGTGTGAAATGGGTATTTCGAACCAAGTTAAATGCAGATGGTTCAGTCAACAAGTTAAAGGCAAGATTGGTTGTCAAAGGATACTCTCAACAGTTTAGAATCGATTATTCTGAGACCTTTGCATCAGTTGCAAGGCTAGACACCATCCGACTATTATTAGCCTTAGCTGCACAAAAAAGTTGGAAAGTCTTCCAATTGAATGTTAAATTAGCCTTTCTAAATGGCTTATTAGAGGAGGAGATATTCGTTGAACAACCCGAAGGTTTTCTTGTCAAAGAAAGTGAAAACAAGGTCTATCTCTTGAAGAAAGCCTTGTATAGGCTAAAACAGGCGCCGAGAGCACGGTATAGAAAAATTGATGAGCACTTGTTGCAGCAAGGATTTGAGAGACGTAAACATGAAACCACTATCTACGTCAAGTCTGATGGTGCTGATCTTTTGATTGTTTCAATCTACGTTAATGATCTTCTAGTCACTGGTAATAATGACAGCTTGATTCAAGAGTTCAAAGAGAAGATGCACAAAGTCTTTGAGATGACAGATCTTGGAGAAATGTCCTACTTCCTTGGCATGGAGATCTCTCAATCAAATCAAGACATCTTCATCAATCAAAGAAAGTATGCCATTGAAGTTCTAAAAAAATTTAGAATGTTCAATTGTAAACCAGTATCAACCTCGCTGGTGAAGAATGAGAAGCTTTACAAGGAAAATGGAATTAAAGAGGTTGATTGTTCTCTCTATCGAAGTTTGATTGGTTGCTTATTATATTTGACGGCAACAAGGATTGACATCATGCAAGCTACAAGTCTATTATCAAGGTTTATGCAATCTCCTAGTGAGATACATTTTAAAGCTGCCAAAAGAATTCTCAGATATTTAAAAGGCATTATTGATTTTGTTGTTTTATTCCAAAAAAAATTAGAGTTGAAGTTACTTGATTTTTCGGATAGTGATTAGGCTGGCTCTTGTGGTGATATGAAGAGCACCTCAGGCTATCTATTCACCCTTGGCTCTGGTGTGATTGCATGGAGTTCAAAAAAGCAAAAAGTTATGGCCCAGTCTACTGCAGAAGCTGAACATATCGCAGCAACTTTAGCTGTGAATCAAGCCATTTGGCTAAGAAAAATATTGGGAGACTTGAAGTATAAGCAAGAGGGACCTACAGAGATTAGAGTTGACAACAAGTTTGTTGTGGCTATCTCTAAAAATCCTATCTTTCATGGCTGAACAAAACATTTCAAAATAAAATACCATTTTATCCGAGAAGCGCAGCAAGAGGGAAAAGTCAACCTTGTGCATTGCAGCTCGGAGGTTCAAATTGCAGATATCATGACAAAAGCTTTGTCCAAGTCCAGATTTGAGCAACTAGAAATGGACATGGGTGTGAACAAAAAAGAAGCTAAGGAGGAGTGTTAGGTTGTATAGCTTCTCTTCTGTTCCTCTAATTTCCAGAAATATCTAGCAATCTCTTGAAGTATCTGTAATTTTTTGTTTTTAGCTTGAATGTAACTATAATCTATAGAAAGTTCTAGTAGCTTACATCTAGAATCTAGCAATTAATATCTAATAAGAAAGTTGTAGAAATTTCTAGAATAATCTATCTACTTGTATAAATACTCTTCAAATGCATTGTGTTATGTATAATTATGAGTAAATTATACTCGTTATAAACTATGAGTCAAATTAAAAATTCTTCCTATTTAGATATATTTCCAATGTTTTAGGTGAGATATTTTTATTGATCCATGTGCATGATGGTTTAACCTCTGTAATTTTTCCCTAAAATTTTTTAATGAGTTTTAGTATGTAACTTAATTTTAAGTAATATGAAAGTAGTCACGTGATTTATCAAATGGTATTTAACAGTTTATTTATTTTTTATTTTTTTAAATTTCAATCATTAAATTATTCGTATTATTTTGTTGCTAATTAAATGTTACTACCTAGTAATTCATTTTTTCAGTACACAAGTATAATTGTTGATCCAATTCCTCTAAATCTTGCGCTACAAGTTGCTGGCCAGAATTAGCAAACTTGCCATTTTTGGTGCTTAGAAAAAGCTGATCAGCTTCTTCGATGATGGATTTGGGAGAATCAGTTGCCATTTTCATTGCAATTTGTTTAGTAAGGTTATTATAAGACGCTTCAAGACTCGATACAACTGTTAAGAATGAGTCATTATCAATAGAACTAGGCTGGATCAGGGCTCGGATAGTGGATCCCATTTCTAACCTAATCCCTTGCCTTCAATTGGACAGCTTGAGTATATGGGAAGCCCAATAAATGTAAATCTTGCCGAGATAGACCTTGAATATTTGGATATCTAGTTCAAAGTGGGTCAAAAATCAACTGATCTAGAGGCAGCATTCTAAGGTCAAATTGAAGGAGGTGGGTTAGCACCGACAAAGGACTGGACCAATTGAGAGGTTTTAACAGAACTAGAGAGTGACAGATAAGATTAATTTACGAACGAGAAAAAAAAATATTAATTTAATCATAAAGATTAAAATAAAGATAAATATTATATTTAAGATAAATCTAAACTTTCAATTTGTTAGAATATGTTAGTAAATGGATAGAGTTAATTAGAGATCTTGTAGGATTTCACAAATTATTCTTGATATGATTTTGATATTATTATCATTATTTATAATTATTTTCTTTCCTATTTCATATACAGCCATCCTCTATAAGTTGAGGTCATCTCTCAAAATAATGTATATACAAATCTTATTCTTTCAAAAGTCTCATCAGTTTTATTATGGTATTAGAGCCCTTCTCAATTTAGTGAGACGGGAACTATTCCACATTGTTTGGTTTCGTCAACCTCTAGTCTCATCTATTCGGTTCTTTTGTTATTATTTTTCGGTGGTATTGTTTATTAGGCTTTATCACCATTACCGGTCACTGAAAGCTATTCAACGTCGTTGTTCATGGATCTATAGGCCCTGTTTGTTCTCATATGGAATCTGCCCTCATGGACGTCTGGTTTTGGATTTGTTCTGTCAGACCACAAATTTTTTTTTCAAAACTTTTTTCTGAATTTGGCAAGCCTTTGGTTTCATTTTTATTTGGATTATCTCACATCCAATTGCGACAACTCCGTTTTACAAGACACAAGGAACTCATCGCGGGAAAATCATCTTGATTGGAGCTCCCACATGCCCTCAAGTGCCCTGCTGGAATCCTGCCAGGCAATCTACTCTTATCCACGCGCTAGCAAGTTCTAGAGGTTGAAAACGACCACGTCACTCTTCGCCATGTGCCTACACCTTATTGGTTAAACACCACCATGTCATCGTCCACATGTCTGACACGCTATCATCCACGTGTCTTGCCACGTCATCTCCACAGCAGCCCACTAACTGCCACATTATCACCATTGATGGCCATGTTAGTTTCGTTGACCGACCCAATTCAGGAATTTGACAGGTCGGTTTAACCAATTTTGGGTTGATTTTTTATCGGTTTAAACAAGTTCCTAAGATTTTTGGACGTCCTCTTTTCATTTTTGAGGTATGTTTCTTCAAATTTTGATCATACAGCCTAATTTTGGTATGTCTTACAGTTGATTCTGCATTATTTTTCTCTACTTGACATTATATTTACTGCTGATATGGGGAAATTTAAAACTTTTATGCCAATAAGCACTATTCTAGATTGAACAAATTATGTTTTGTGGTCCCAAGAAATGTGCAACTTCTTAAAAGGGTACAAAATCTGGCACTACGTTAGTAGGGACATTCCAAAATCTACTTCAGCGAAAGGCAAAGAAAAGGTAGTCATCTGAGAAGCTAGATGAGCGACTTGAGGAATAAGAGAGCATCAATCACAAAATCCTCATATGGTTTCAAAATACTTGTGTTCTGATCATCAAACTTCAATTTTGTTGTCTCGATACTGCAAAAAAAGTATAGGATCTCTTAGCTTCCAGATATTTTACCTGTGACGCTGCAAATCAATATCAGCTTTTTGATGATATTTATCGTTTGAAACAACAGTCGGGTCAGTCTATCAATGCCTTTCTATCTGAAATGCATATAATATGGGATCAATTGGCACTCTCTAAACCTGTATGGGATTATCTATCTGATGCTATTAAGATCACACAGTATAAAGATAGAATGAGGATTATGCAATTTCATATGGCTCTCATGTGCGAGCTTCTCTGCTTCATCGCAATTCATTACTTTCCTTGGAAAGTGTAGTTGTTGAACTACTCTATGAGGAAACTCGATTAGTCACCATGTGGGCTCATCGTCCTACTGCACCTGCTCCTGCTGATACTGTTTTACTTACATCTTCTCATTCCACTTAGCGCCATTATGTACCTGCTCCTGCTGACAATGTCTTGTTTACCTATTCTCCTTCTAATTAGCATAAAGTGAGTTGTCACTATTGTCATAAATCAGGTCATCACATCTCAGAACGCCGCAAGTTGGAGACCAAAAATCAGTCATGTTCTACACAGTCAAACAATGCCAAAAGTAAGTTTAGTAAGACTGCTGCTGCTACCACTACTGCCACTGAGGGTTTACCCACTGATCTCAAGGCTCTGCTAAACCAAGTTGACCTTGATACTCTCAAACAGGCCTTAGCTAAATCTAATAATTCCTCTTCTACCCTATTAGTTGTTCTAGGTAAATCCAAATCTTGGTTTTTTTACTTTGGATGTTGTAATCATATGACCTCTGATATCACACTTTTCCAAGTCAAAACAAGTGTCCCCATATGCACTTGTTATTCATAGTGCTGATAATTTTCAATGCATGTTAGTCAAACTGGCAACATTTCTACTTCAAACTTAACTTTATCTAATACTTTCTTAGTTCCTAATCTTACTTTAAATCTTATTTTCGTTGGTCAATTGTGTGATCTTGGTCTTGACTTATATTTCTCTTCTACTAGTTGTCGTGTGTAGAATCCAAAGCCTGGTCAGATTCTTGGGATAGGCCATAAAGTTGGATCCTTGTTTGAATTTATTTCTCTGAAACTTCTTAGTTCATCCAATAATCATTGTGCTGCGTCTTTTTCCTCTACACTTTGGCGTTCTTGCCTTGGTCATGTTTCTAATTCCAAATTCAGTCCTTTAATTTCAAGTGGTGTTCAGAGTTCTGTTAAAAATATTGAGACTGACTGTGTTACATGTCAACTTGCCAAACATCATATTTTACCTTTTAATAATTGTGATTCTATTTCTTCTGCACCATTTGATTTGATTCATTCTGATATTTTGGGACCCTCTTCTATTGATACTATGGTGGATCATGTTACTTTGTGATATTTATTAATGATTACTCACGCTATACATGACTTTATCTTATGAAGAATCGTTCTGAGCTATTTGATATTTATTCTCAATTTGCTGCTATGATCAAAACTCATTTTTCTCAAAATATCAAATTATTTTGTATTGATAATGCCATGGAATACAAAGACTCTAAATTTCTACAGCTTCTTTCTCAATCTAGCACCATTCTACAACGCTTCTGTCCAAGTACCTTACAGTAGAATGGACGAGCCGAGCGCAAACATCGCCACATCCTAAACACAATTCGAGCCGTTTTTATATTTGCTTATTGTCCTAAACATTTTTGGGAATAAGCTGCTCTCACAGATGTATACACTATCAATCGAGTTCCATCCAAAGTTATCAACAATATGTTTTCTTTTGAGCACCTTTTTGGTACATCACTATCCTATCAATCTCTTCGAGTATTTAATTGTGCTTGTTTTGTTCTTTTACAGTCTCATGAAAGAACCAAGTTAGATCCTCGAGCCTATTTGTGTTGCTTTCTGGGTTATGGGATTGAGCTCAAAGGATATCAATGTTGGGATCTGCTCTCCAAACGTCTTCGTGTTTCCCGTCATTTCATTTTTTGGGAATATAAAATGTTTTATTCTTTTTCCTCCTTTCAGCTATATGCTTCTTCACAATCATTTTTCACTGGTCTTTCTGTTGATTTGCTAACAAATATTGCACTTTCTGAAATTTCACCACAATCCCCTCCTCCCATAGATCCTTTTCCTTGTGGTTTCGATACAGGTTCAACTGACAGTCTACCACCAGCTAATCCTAAAGCATCTTCCATGTTTGTGGATCTTGCACTTTCCTCTGAGTCTTCATCTTAGCCTAAACTTGAACATCATTCTTCTCGAGTGAGTAAACTACCTTCTCACTTTAAAGATTTTATTGTTTACTTTACTATTGTCACTTTATATGAACCTCACACTTATCGAGAAGCAAGTACTAACCCCCTTTGGCAGCAAGCAATGGTAGAGGAATTGCAAGCCTTATCTAAAACTCACACTTGGAATTTGGTTGAACTACCTCCTAGTAAATCAGCTATTGGATGCAAGTGAGTTTATAAGATCAAGACTAAATCTGATGGATCTATTGAGCGGTATAAAGCTCGGTTGGTGGCTAAAGACTTTACTCAGGAATATGGAATTGACTATGAGGAGACTTTTGCTCCAGTAGCACGGATCACTTCAGTTAGGATTTTGTTGGCAGTTGCTACAGTTCAACATTGGAAGCTCTTTCAAATGGATGTTACAAAATTCAAGCTCTAGCTCGATTCCAACAAACGATCTGACAGTGAACCTAGACCAACTAAAATACAACATCATTTAGCAACTTCTATCAGCTCATCTTGGTTTAAAAGAGCTATGTGCCAGTAAGGTCATCATATGTTTATCGTAAAAAATACAAGGTATTGGATTATATACGCACTAGGAATTCGTATCTCATGATCATATGACCAGATGCCATGTTGACTAATACACGTGGGACAAAATATGGACTAAGCCGGCGAAGTTGCTGCATTGAGAAAGCCCAGACATGGGGTTAGCTGTTTTTAGAGAAATTCAGTTTATCCCAAGATCAGAGGGGAAAAAATGTATAGGGGCGAATGATAACAAATGAAAAATTTGCAAATATGATGATTTTTTTTTTGATAAATTGCAAATATAATGATGATAAAACAGTAACCAAAAACTTTTTTTCCTCCTTTCACGGATAAGCAAAATGGTAAAAACTAACCTTCTCACAAATCAACTATGATGCATCCACCATATCACTTATGCTTCCCATCCCTCCACCAATAGAAACGCCCTGGCATTCCTCATTGTTAACAGCAATCAACATTATAGAAGGAAAAGAAAAGCAAGTGTCCGGTGCACCTTACCAATAGAAATACCCTTGACTACAGTCAATATGATTACTTATAAATGAAGTTTTGTACAACCTAAATTTGTATGCAACAAATTTATTTTAATTTTCGTTGTCGCGTATAAGAACCAAACAATCGAATGCCAAGGAGCATAAAATTTAAGAAAACACTTGTTGGATAAAGATGTGACATAATTAATAAAATAATAGAGATATTATTATAAAAAATAAGGCGACACATGTACTTGTAAACATTATATATATATATATTTTATTGTACATTAACTCAATTTTTAGAGAATCATAATTATATTAGTATTATATTATTAATTTTGTACAATTGCTTTTATCTCTTTAATGTTTATCATTTTGAAAGTGATGTCGCTACATTGTGTAGAAAATAACAAACAACTTTATCCTCCACAAAAATCAATTAATAATTTTGGGACTCTAACTCGATGTAGTTGAGTTGTGGAGTCTCTCGTTTGTAGCCATATGGCGATCACCGCTTGTTGTTGTGCGGCGACATTCTCACTGAAATCCTTGTCGATGCTGGTCTTCTGCCTGTTATAGAGTGGAGGGCTGTGAGGGTACTTTGTGTTTTGTGGGTTGATGGCCTGTGGGCCAGTTTTCCTACGTCTTGGGCCTGGATTTGATCAGGTCTTGCTGGGTCTTGAGTTGGTTTTCTTTACTTATGGGTTGTTTGGACTTCCCTGGACTAGTTGGGTTCCTTATATGTTAGAGTAGTCTACTTTTGAGCCTCTTGTTGGGTCCTTATGTGTACGAGTGGTCTACTTTTGGGCCTCTTTGTGTATTCCTTATCTACTATAATGGAATGATTTGTTTTTGTTTGACTGAAAAAGAAAAAGTTGGGTTGCGGACTTAAAAAGTTGTCTTGATTTTTTGTTCAATTTGAAAGAAAATGGTGGTAGTCGTGAGAAGCCTCTGCTTTTGAGAGATTTTAAGGTTTCTTCTGGGTATTTTTCTGGGTTTTTTTTTTTTTTTTTTCGCTGAAATTGCTCTTGTTTTTGTAGAACAGTCAAGAGTTTGAGGGGTTGCTGTCTTTTACGGTGGTGTCAGTATTGATTATGCCAGACTGATGTTTTGATTGCGATAGTATTATCAATTGGATAAAATCTGGTCGACTACCATGTATTCTCTATATTGTTCTGCAGTGCTTTGCAGTATTTCTCCCAATAGATTACCTTATAGCCCTATAATTGCAGTGAACCAGAATGTACCATCCTTAAAGTGAAACATGATTGTATATTCTAGTCCTTATGTCTATAAGTGTAGCAAAATTCAAGCCCCAATAAGTGGTTCTTTCTAGTCCATAGTGTGCTTGTGCTCATCGTCAATCTTGCATATTTTACACGCTTCTTGGTTAGTGTCAGTCCAGAAGTATAAGAGTTGTCTTTTGTATAAGGTCACATGCTTTCCCAATATTATGTGAGCCTCATTAAGGTTGTGCACAATAAAATGCCTAAATTATCAAGGAAATATAGAGCAAAAAAGCTTGCATTGACATTTATAACTCAGGATCAAGATTTTCTTTTTCACATTTTTTAATTTGGTGATGTTGGATTCTGTCAACTTCTTATTCACTGAAATGTGAATTAATTTTGTGCAGCCCATAGTAGCAGTTCCGTCGTTCATATGTGCTGATGCAGTCAACAGATTCCTGCTTTAGACATGGGAATTATCATTTTTCATGCAGCCATGAGGAGAGATGTGCAAGAAATCTTGAAGATGCCGGCTCATCATAAGCAAGTTATGGGGTTGGGGCTGCCTTCAATGCTTGAGGAAGGCCCTTAATATGATTTATTTTGACATTTGTTCTTGTCGGCCAATGGAAATTTATGTCGACGATGAAGCAAAATTGACCCTACATGGTCTTGTGATATTTGTATTTCAATGTGTACTCCTTTTGCATATTGATTTGCTGGAGCAAATCAAACTTGTATGAGATAAGGGTAATCATGTATTACAGATTTTGAAGAGTATAATATCATTCTTTGTATTTAATATAATCATCTATAAATTTATTGTGATTCGTAATGGTAAATTGAACAGCTTCACATGGTGTAAATATTTTTTAGTGATTGAAACAGATAGTGAAGTTCATTGATTGTTTATTATGAGTTTTTAAAAATTTTGAGTTTTTTTTACATGTGCACCAAACACAAGAAAATTTTTGTTCAATAGATTTCAGTATCATGGGTAAACAACAGAAAATAATTTAGTTTCCTTACAAAATTTTTTTCAACAAATATTTTATACAAATAAAATATTTTTCATTGAACAAACGGACGCTTAATGGGCAGATTTCTATTGGAAATTAAATCCAGCGAGATTGGGTCTCATTAAGAGGAGGCTATTTTTCATAGGTCCAGCTGTGGACCACGCTAGCTATCTTGGGCTCAGGCGTCTCTCTGTTCTTCGTCAAGTCATGAGCTCGTGACTTTGGGCGGGAATGTTAGTGGCCAGCCTTTCCAATAGGGCCTATAGTTTATTTATTATTTTTTTGGTCATCTTCCTATGGCCCATTTTTCTCATACTACACGTAGGTGCTTTTTTTAATGGCCTTTCACACCTGCCTCGCGAATCTAGGGAGGTCCGATGATGCAGGAGCATCTTCCAGTCTATATTTAGGCGCTCAACCGTTTTTTGTAATTTTATTATTTTAATTTTTACTTTAGTTACAAAATTTTTAATAATTAGTTTGTGAGTAGTGTGTGACTATTTTCATTGAATATATAACTAAAATCAGTTAAGGGTTTTATGTTATTAGATATGTTATCGTGTACCCGAATATAAGCATTCAGTACTATTTAATCAATGCTATAATGGGATTTGAAGCCCAAGAATACTGTTTATCTTTTTTTTTTCCCTTTTAAATCAACGTTAGATCTACTAAAAATGATGAGGTAGATCAATTTTCTATTTTAAGTGGCCGCCTATAGAACCCTATATAGAAAGAAATCCCTTCGAATAAGTGGAAAATTGGAAATAATAATGAGACATAAGATATCTCAAAACTAAGCCATTTCAAGTTTGTAGGACTATATCGATAATTATGTATATGTTAAGAATACCTATTATTCGGCAAGACAAAGACATAGAGACACATGTAAATGTATCCCTTATCATATCATGATTTGAGAACCGTACTCGGTTGAAGTAATTCCAAAAGCTATGGTGCATTTAATGGGTGTTGAGGGATTAACCATTCAACAGATGAAGAGCAACTTCAAAACCAACTATTTTTCAGAAGCTATTCTGAACTTAAAATATTTGTAGAAAAATTTTGAACTGCCATTTATCATGAAAAACTAAATTCATCGTTGTCATGGGATGCAGAAGTATCGAAAAGAACCAACTAACCATGTTTAGTGTTTTTTAGCAACTGCATGGTTGAGAGCATACGTGTAAAGAAACAACTATTAGTCAATTAAATCATTAGTCGCCCTTGCTCTAAGATTTATGACAACAATTGTTGAATATATAGTATGATAATGAAAGAAAGCACAACAAGATAGAGAACTTAACTAGGATGTGGAATACTTTAATAGAGTTGAACAGGATATACTAAAACACTCTTGTCAGAAAGAGAAAATTGTCATAATCTATTGTTGGAATGTCATACTCAGGATCTTTATTAGGAAATCCAACAAACCCACACAAAAGAAAATGACCATTATTTGATTGCGCTTCTAATATTTGACAATCAACTCAAAAGTGTTGGAAGTCAATAGCTTCCCTAAAGGTAATTCTTACATGAACAAATGTTATGAAAACTCTAGATGTTCTAAACTATTCCGGAAGGCACTAAAAGAATCAAAAACACTCTAGAATGTTCTAACAAATGTTAGACACCTTAGAGAGGTGTAGACATCTCTACATACTCTTAGTAGTACTAAATATAACTTCTAAGTTTTGGTGGATTGCCCTAGAATGTTCTAGAGGAAAAATATAGGTCGTTGGATTGAAATGATCATAGACATTAGTTGATTAGGCGGAACGCTATAAATACTTTTATCCTCTCTTTATTTGTAATAACCTAATCAATCCAAAATTAAAAGATCTATCCAAACCTCCTATTTTTTAGGCAGTAGAAAACTTTATTTTGTTTTGAAGGTAACTGGAAAGTAACTGGTGAGTTGATAGTTAATATTATTGTTCATAAGAATGGTCACTTTTTATTGTGTTTGGTCTAATTGTAGCCAAATTCAACTCAAATAATGTTGAAGTACTTAATTTTATACTTGGGAAATTTGCGGGACCAAAAACAAGTTCTACTGTATCTCTAAATCAGCAAGCAATTAACAGGATTACCAAAACTACTGCTAGAGACAGAACAGATTCCCACAAAACTAGCAATTAACAGGATTACCAAAACTACTGCTAGAGATAGAACATATTCCACAAAACTATTCCTCCGAGAAACTCCCTAACCCTAAAGTTTTCTTACTTACTATTAGGGGGTTAAGGCTTTCCAACATTGCCATTGGCGACATTGAATGTGATTGATATATTGAGAAGCAGGCCAAGAAACACCTCGATAATCAGGATTCCAATGTAGTATTTTTTGAACCGTTCAAGTCTATAAATTTCCCCAGCAATTAGCTCACGCAATGCTTCCTTCCGTTCCCTCAACTCGTCTATTGCTTCTCGCGCTGCCTCCAAATCCTCCTCTTCCTACTGCTGCTGCTGCTGAGGAGCATCGGTCCCTACAAGCTTGGAACGATTTACCTCAATCAACTCTAACTCATCCCTCAGTTTCTTAAATTTTCGCAGAAAGACTTTGCCCCCAGCAAACAGTCGCAAAATCATTACTACCGAGCTAGCAACAGGCATGCACATTAGAAAAAACAGACCAATAAACATCAGGACTACATGTGCGTGGACTTTCTTATCATTCAGAAGGGGAGGCAGGGATGAAGATCTTTGGAGAACCACGGTGCCGATGTTAAAAAATCATGTGCTAACCACCAAAGTGCGAAATTTTGCGAGTACCTCTTCTGCCTTAGAGAATATGTCCCCAGCATCTTTAGAGAATTCAACTAATTTCCTTTCAACCTCATCCAAAACCCTTAGCGAATCCTCCAAGCTAGAACCCAAAAAAAAAAAAAAAAAGACATGTAGATTAAGGGTTAAAAACATGTTGATGGAAATAAAATAAAGAAAAAAAAATTGAACAACAGCTAATACTCCATTCATTAGATAAAAGTAAGGATAACACAGTCAGACCCACAGAACAGACCACCCATACATACAAAGGGCCCAAACAACCAACGCAGACCCAACAACCCATGGGAAAAAGCATCAGCCCAAGACTCGACCAGGCCTGAAAAAATCGGGCCCAAAGCCCATGAGAATCGGCTCACATGCCTAAAAAATCGGACCCAAAGCCCAGGAGAACCGGCCTGCAGGCCTAACACCCAGCAAGCACCCCTCAGCCCCCCACCACACACCAGCTAGGGAGTGGCTGGCACCGGTGAACCTCCGGTGATAGTGCCGCCGCCAACTTGCGGCCACCGCCGCCATCGGCTACAGCCGGAACACACAAACCGACCACAATCACATAGATCCACGAAAGATAGTCGGATAAGAGAACAGAAAACCAGAGAAGCGACCAGAGCCAAACACCGAAACCACAACCCAAGCCAACAACAAAAGAAGCAACCGAAACAAACCACCGGCGAAAACAAAGGTGACGACCACCAAAGTCGACTAAAGAAACAGCTCACAGAGGAGCACACGACAGCACCGACACGAGCTCGGAGCACACATGACGCTCTCGGCGCACCGTAGAGGTCCGGTGCGCACGATAGCGTCTTGATAATGTAACCTCCAAAAAAATAAAAAAAGGGAAAACATTTACCTGATGGCGACTTCTTCGATCCACCGGTTTTAGAGGAGGAAACAGATTTTTTTTTAAAGATTTAAAGCAACGAGGAGGAGAAAAATGTTAGGAAGAATATATTCTAGCAGATTGAGGGGGCAACGAGAGCGTAGAAAATGCGTAGATTTGTAGATTCTGCCACGTGTGAGCAGAGAGACAATAAAGAGGTATTAAGAAGACACATTTTGCTACGAATGTTAGGAATATTCTCACAGCCACTCTGACTAATATTTGAGTCGATTAGCAAGCCACTCAAAAAGATTCTGGTATTTTAAGACTGTTAACGTTTGAAGGATTTTAGCATACTCTCCATCAATGTTTAGAAATTTTGAGGGTCCAAAACGAACCAGAAGACCTATGGTGAATTCAGCCCAAGTCGAAACTGCAGTACAGATTTCAAACCAATCGTACAATTGGATAGCGTCGCCTTCTAATTAAATGGATGCGATTTTTACTGTAGACTCTTCTGCTGCACGATGGAAATGAAAGTATTTTTCATCTCTACAGATCTAACCTACAAGGTCACTCTCATTTCAACGTGAAAATTCCACTTTCATACGTGGTTGTGTATAATCACGGTCGGTGTCTCCTGAAGTCTCTTGGGTAGAGTGAAGCTTTTTTTTTTTGTTGACAGATAAAGTGCATAAACTTTTTTTTTTTGGTAGGGTGAAGCTTTTTTTTTTTTTGTGGGTAGAGTGGAGCTATGAAATAAAAATGAGATCCTTAGGAATGCTGCTTTGATATCAGATGATGAGAACCAAAGATTAAAAATGTATCTTATATACTTGTAAATAAATAATTATTAAATATGGAACTTGAAAATCATTTGTAATGTACATAATAAAAGAAAAATAATCCTTATTGTATATATTATTGTATTCAAAAAATGATATTAATTTTACATATTAAATTTATAAGATCATTTTTTAATTTCTTTTGCAAAAAATATAGTTTTAAAAAAAATATCTTTTTATTTTTTAAACGTAGTTGTCAATTTTGTTAAGTCTATAGTTTTGCAGCTTTTATTTTTTGTGGGCCCACGTCATATGTGTCGAGGGAAATTTTAACATTGCAACAAAGTTAATTTGGTAATTGATTTATTTTTCAGTTGCTGATTGTTTTGAAAGGTAACTTAAACTTTTTTTTTTTTTATCAGTTTCTTTTTTAGACGAAAAGCACTTGTAACAACAAGTTAAAAATTATAACTAAACATTCTTTCATCCTTTTTGAAAATAAACAACAACAGTCACAAAACGTAAAATTAAACGTTCTTTGAATAGACTCGACAATAATTTTCAAAATCTTAAACTATAAACAAAAAACAAACAAATACACAAAAACAATTAAAGTGTCGTAGCCCAAAATAGACCAACAATACTCAATCCCATTAACAATAACGACAGTGGCAGCCAGGGTGTTCTTTCGCACCATGCGCATATTTTTAATCTTGCAATTGCCTATATTGGCATGGCTTCCCAATAATTTAATCTTTCGCACCATGCGCAGTGCCGGGTCATCTTCTTCTTCTTCTTCTTTTTTTTATATTGTATTTGGATAAAATTTTTGAAAAAAAAGAAAGTGAAGGAGAGAAAAGTAGGAAATAGAATTATTAGAAGAGAGAAATATTAGAGTAGAGAAATATTTTTTTTTTTTTAGTAAAAAGTGATGAAAGAGAGGAAAATTATAATTTTTTTTATTTGAGAAAGAATGAAAAATGAGGGAAAAAATGTCTTTAAATAATAATTTTACTCTTTAAAATAAATTTTATTTAAATATTTTATTTAAGTCAAATTATAATTTTTAAATTATACGACCAATAATTAAGTCTTTTATTAAATTTAATTGGAGAATTTTTTTTAAAGAATTAGTTTTATTGAATCAAGAAAAATTAAAAATAATTTTCTCTCTCACTTTTTAAAGATTTTTTAAATATAATAATTTTTTTTAATTCTCTCATTTTTTTTTCTTCTTCTCCTAAACACAACGTTAGGCGATGGTTGTGTTTTGCTATGTTGCATCCGGTTGTGTTTTCTGAATCTACCGTTCCGTTGTGTTCTCTACCATGTCACGTACGACATAAGCCAACCCTCCAGAAAAAAAAATAACATATATTAAAGAAATAAAATAAAATGATAAGTATGGAAAGTTAAATTTGTTATATTTATAAAAAGACAATGGTAAAATATTAAAGTAATAAAATAAAACATATAGTGAATTAGGGCATCCTCCCGGAGAAGAGCCGGTCGATGGCCTCCACGTATCAGCAAATGTCTACTATAATTGCGTACAGCAGAAAGCATTATAAACGAAGAAATCCCAGAAAGAAAAGGGGATATTCAAAGCGTAGTGACAAAAGTGCAGGGGCGTATTTGCGATGGATCAGTTCATAATTTGTTCGGTCTGCATCAGTTCATAATTAATTATAAATGACAAAAGTGCACGCTTTACAGTAATAAAACGAGATATTAATATTTTTAATTTTAAATTTTTAAATTTTTTATATATTTGAGTTTTAAATTTTTTTGATATTTTATTTGAGTTCTAAATTTTTTAATTTTTTACTAAATCAGTCCATCTATTTACCAAAAGTGATCAATTTATTAAAAAATAATTTTAACTTTACAAAAAATTATTTAAAAAAAGATTAAATATATAAATTAAATGTCTTTTTTATCAAAAATATGTATGTTACCTATTTAATTTGTATATTTTTTGATTAAAAAAATTTAATGTGCATATTTTGTTGATAAAAAAATATTTAATTCATATATTTAATTTTTTTAAATAATTTTTATTAAGTTAAATTCATTTATTAATCGATTGACCACTTTTTATAACTTAAAAGACTAATGTAGTATGAAATCAAAAAGTTTAAGACTCAAATGAAATGTTAAAAAAGTTTAGAACTCAAATATAAAAAAACTTAAAAGTTTAGAATTAAAAATATTGATATCCTGTAATAAAACCATAGAAACAAAATAGGATTTTTTTTTTCCTGAAAAAAAACCATGGGCCAGTTAAAATCGATTAAAAGTTCATTTATTTTTTAAAAATTAACTTATTCTAAAAAATTTGTAGAAAATTTTTTAACTTTACAAAAAAAAATTAAAAAAAATTCCCGTAAAACTTTTTATACCAAATAAACACACTGTAAGAAATGCATTTAGTACAAGAAAATAGTAAAATAATTTTACCATTTTCAGTTTCTTTTATTCATCGTCACAAGAGATATATGATTGATCTATATTATTTAGCTGTGTTTGGTTTACAAATTGGATAGTATGGTATAAGATAGTATAGGTTAATATGGTATAAAATAGGCTAAATTGTTAGCCTATATTATTTTTGAATGACAACAAATAATATAGAATAGTTATTTTATTTAATATTTGAATGATATAAGATAAAATAGTATAATATATATTAAAATTAATTTTTTATCTTTATAGATAATTGATTTACATTTATTATTATTATTATTATTACTTTTATTAAATTAATTAAAATTAAGTAATAAAATTAATATTTATTTTAAATATTATTATACATTATACTGTTTATATTTTTTTAATTTTGTATAAAAAATATTTTTTAAAATTAAGTATTAATTTTTTTATACAAATAAATTTTAAAATATCAAAAAAAAGAAATTAATATATTTTAAAATTTTTTGAGGAAAAATTATATAAATTTGAAATATTTTAATAGATAAATTTTAAAATTTATATGAAAAAAATGAAATAATGAGCATGAGAGAGACAGAGAGAGGGAGAGTGAGGAGAGAGAAAGGAAGGGAGGAAAGAGGAGAGAGGGGAGAGAAAGGGAACAGAGAGAGACGAGGAGTGAGAGAGAGAGAGAAGAGGGAGGAGAGAGAAAGAAAAGAGAGAGAGAGACGAGGATTGAGAGAGGAGAGAGGAGAGAGAAAGGAAAAAGGGAGGAGAGAGAAGAGGAGTGAGAGAGAGAAGATGAGAAAGAAATAAAATTTTTTAATTTTATGTTAATTTTTTAAAAAATATTTAAAATTTATTTTAATTAAAAGATATTTTAGTAAATATATAATTTATTAACACTAGTTTCTAATGCGTGATAGACTAATTCATAAAAGTTAGAGGGATAGTACTATCTAATATTCATGAGATAATAAGGTCACACTAATCTGTCCTATATTTATTTTATTAACCAATCAAATACGAATTAAGATAAAATAATTAGTTACTAATCTATTATATTTTATTTTATCTTATAAATCAAACACACCATTTTATGTGTACGATATTTCTTAATAAGTATTGCAAATTAGTAAAGGCCCTCTTCCTCTTTCCACTGGAAAAAGGAAAAAGAAAAATCTAATCCTAATTTTCGCACATGAATAACTTTCTGCCCTTGGAGAAGGAAATGTTCGGGCAAGAACTAGAAATTTCTTGAAAAGATCGGACATCCAACTCCGCCATAGCCCTGGAAACTTTGGAATTCAAAAATTCATGGAAGTTTTTTCAACATTGGGTTGACATATAAGCTAAGGATTGTCAGTTATGTAACACTTTTGACCAATTGTCAAAAGGGCCAGAACAATTGTAGGTTGTCAATTTTACAAATTGAATGACGAACTTTTATTTTTGTTAATTTATCAACTCTTAAATTGTTATCAAATCAAGTTGTATCATTTTATTTCACCGATATATGCCATGTTGCGGGTTGGCTGGTGACACTCAATACATTTATTCATTGAAAAAACAATTAATATTTGCATATGCTGTAACCGAACTTTTTTTTTTTTACTCAAAAAAAAAAAAGTTCGGCTATAGCATATGCAAATAAAGAAAACATCTTGAAAATATTAGTTATTACTCATTACCCCGACGAGCCCAACTCAGAATTACCCTTCGGAGTTGGAGGACTCCACAGTCCACACCTTCACAACGATAGAATCGAACAAACTTCCCTCACAATTAGCCACAGAAGATAGAAGAAAATTATACTTCAATTTTTATGAATTTTGAGTCTTAAACTTTTTTTATGTTTCATTTCAATCTTAAATCTTTAAAATTTATCACAATTAAATCATTTTATCTACAAAATTATTGAATTGTACAATATTGCATATTGACCCAAAGAAATAATCTTAGCTTATTGACAAAAAGATTTAATTGCCTCAAATCTGGAAAGTTTAACAACCAAATAAAAATAAAAAACAAATTTAATTGTACAAATTTATAAAAATTTAAAATTAATTTTTCTTTATTTCCCTACCATAGTGTATCAAAAATTTAGAACTATTAACATGCATGCCTTAATTTCAATTAAGAAAATACTAAATATCAACATACATTATATGATTAAAATTAAAAATATATATATTATTAAATTATATTTAATAAATAATATAATTATTTTATTAATATTTAAAATTAGAGTAAGTAATAAAATTCTTTCCTTTATTTGTTGGAGAGACTTTTTACTGCCATATGTAGAAGAGCTGCATTGATATTCACACCATCTAGGGTACAAGAATTTAACACGGCATGTGCAATCAATGATCCTTGACTCCTTGTAGAAAACCCTATCAAATGCATGCCGCCTCATCAAACAAGAGATCAACATCATCCCACCTCCACTATCTCCCCATTCTCCATTGATCATATGAGGTTATGCCCATGCTCGCACTTTGAAACCCTAAACCACCACCACCACCACCACCACCACCACCACCACCACCACCATCCTTATGCACCATACCACCGTTAAAAAAGAATAAAATTGCCCATCACGACCACAAACCTCTTTGTGAAAAAAGAAAATATCGCCATAGAAGCTAAAGATCCCAAAGGAAATCGGGCAAAGACCTCATCATTTGACACAAGCATCAATGCCAACAAAATTTGGACAGCAAAACAATCTATCAAACACCAAGCAAACGCAAAAAAAAAAAAAAAAAACCAAACGCAGAAATTGAAACTTGGAAGTATTATTGTTGTTAATTTAGTGGATTGTTTTGTACACAAGGGGAAAAAAAAAAAAAAAACAGCATGGGTAAGGGAATCGGACCCCGAACAGATCCGTTGACCCAGCAATACCAACTTAGGCTTTAACAAAATACAGACAACATGTGGAAAGCCAATGAAATTGAAGAACAACCTCAATCCGACCCCAGATCCAGACTAAATCTACACATAAGGCTCTAAAAAGCCAGAGATTATAAGATTATCAGGGGAATCAAAATAAGAGGAAAAGAAAACCCAAATTCTCTTTCACCACTACGTGGGCAATTTTCCTTTTTTTTTTTTTTCCAAGAAGATTAAAAAAAAAAAAAAAGGCTCAAGGATAATTCATAGGAGAGTTAGCATCACAGACACAAAGCTGTTGCCTGAATATCGTCACCCATAAAATCAACGGCATCAGCCCCGTCCATCGGCGGCGGCGCCGGCAGATTCAAGTCGAACGGCAGGATTTTACGGAAGCAAGAAGTGAGGACGCAATCATCATCGTTATCCTCCACGACGGATGACGACGAATCGCAGTCGCTGTGGCAATCCTCTGGCGTAACCGGCTGCGCAGGACGCCGGTGGACCTTGAATACGGCCGCCACATGAACGGGATTTGACACGACCCGAGGACCGCTGAAGGACTCCACCGTACTGCTCATGCCGCTGCTGGTAGGCCTGGTAACCTGAATCTGGTGGTGGTCGAGTTTTGAAAGCCCATGGTGGCTGTCGTGGTGGTGGTGGACATGGCCGTGATGCTTTTGTTGATAGAGAGAAACCGAGGGACCAAGAGAAAAATTGGTCTTGGCCTTGGCTCCGCGGAGGGAGCGGGCGGCGGCGTCGTAAGCGCGGGCCGCCTCCTCGGCAGAATCGAAGGTACCGAGCCAGACACGTGTCTTCTTCCGGGGATCCCTGATCTCGGCGGCGAATCGTCCCCATGGTCGCTTTCTGACGCCTCTAAATCGGATCTCTTTAGACTTGGGATCCGGGTCGGGGCCGATCGGTTTCGGAGCGGTTACTGCGGCTGCTGGATCTGTCGTTCTGGGGTTGGTTCTGCCTCGCCGCATGGGTGTACGGATGGTGATGGACGGTGGAGATTTGAGAATGGCAGGTGGGGGAAAAGATGTAGGGCTCGGATTACGACAACCACCACCTCCGATCTCTTTCTTAATTTTCTTTTCCTCAACAAAGAATCTCCATTTTTTGCTTTTTTTTTTTTTGGCCCAATTTTTCTTTTCTTCTTCGCCGCCTATGTTGTGTTTTGATCTATACGCCTTGCTCTGGGTTAGTGACTCTCTTTTTCTCTCTCTAACCCTTCCTTTCTTCTCACTGGGGTGAGCAATTTGTGTTTCATTGCTTGCTTCTGAAGATGTTTGTTTTTTGTTTATTCACAGGGAAAAGAGGTCTGAAATTTTATTTTTTATTGGAAAGAATGAAATTATGGTGACTAAGAAGACCAAACTACCCATCCCTCCGGCCTTCGATTTCCTCTGTTAATAATTGTTATTGTCCTTTTGGCGTGACAAAAAGGGAATCTTTGTGTTTATGGTTTGTGTGCTTAAATTTGAAGTCCTTGGTTTTGCCAACCGGCAACGTATTTTCAAATGTTTGCCCTTTTGCTTTGTCCAATGGATGGTCAGGAAGCAGCAAAGATTTGTATATTTTGCTTCACAAATGGACTTATCATATGGTATGGCAATTCTTAACAGGTTCAATTATGTGAAAACGTAGGCACGAGGAAGATATTTTAATAATATTTAATAAATTTTTTTATAATTTAATTTATTATTTATAATTTAATAATTTAAATTATTATATATTCAATGCATATTTCATTAAATATTGCTTTTGATCTTTCTCAATTTTAATTTAGTGGTCGATTCGGCTTAATGTCAATAACATAGAAATTGTTGACCTACCTTTTTGTGTTCAAAATTTCTAGTTCTAGCTGAACCTATAAAATTCAAAATTCTAGTGTTGTTTACTTGTATTTCCAAGTCTTATTATTCATATAATCTTTTGTTTAATTAGATAACACTTGCAGAAAATACACCAATCGTAACTTCATTTTGTTTCAATAGTATCTCTAATTGTAAAAAAAACTGCCAAAATTATACCTTTTTAATCAATTGTAAAGTAAACTTTTGAAGTTCTAATATACTATTTTTAAAAGTCATATAATTGTCCTACAGGGAATAACTTAATAGTTTTAAAGTTTTAATCATGAAAAGTAGGTCTGAGATTTATCAAAAAAAAAAAACCTCATAAATAAGTCTCTTTATAAACAAATATATATTTTAAATTCAAATTGACACTGTCTTAAAAAGTTCATAATTTATTGATAATGGATAAAAGTATTTTACTGAAATTATTGTTATTGAGATAAAATTGGAGTATCGAGATTGGCTATCAACAATTAGGAATTAGGATATTCCAAATCCATATCCTTCTTGAATAAAATTGAAATATTTTGATATCCTCTCCCAAAAAAAATGAAATACTGTGATAGAATCTTTAAAACTTGAGAACACTTCAAAGTTAAGAAAACATTGTTATGGAGAAAAAGAAAAAAAAAAGTTTCTATAATTCACAAAAGAGCCAAATGTGAAGATCCAAAAGTGATTTACGTCTAGTTAATACGCATATGATCGTTCATTGCTAGCTCCATTACTGCTGTAAATTACAATTTTGTAATGCATCGACATTTTTTTTAACAAACGTAATATTTTCGAGATAATCTTTAACAAATCAAAGAAAGAAAGATTTTGTTAGTGATAGTTTTTTTTTTTATCTTTTATAATTATCATACTTGGTCCATGTTAATTAGTTATAAAAAAATAAAAATTAAATATATTATAACGTTATTATTAAAAAATATTAATATATTAATTTTTTATTAATAATTATAAAAAAAATAAAAAATGACTATCTAGAACAAACCTTGAAAAAGAATATAATTTCTAACAGCCAAATGTCATAAATTTGAATTGTCGTCATCCAAAACGTTGGAAGCGTTCCTACATTACATAACTCTTAACGGTTGTGCAGTTAAATCGTTGCAATCATACAAATATCTTTAGTTTAATGATTAATCTTTAGCAATTATAATGTTCCAAATTCATATGGTTATAAACATTAGTTAATTGAGAATTTCATGATGCTGAAAAAAAAAAGTATGGTTTAGGTTATTAGAATTTAAATACACGTGGTAATTTAAATAAAAAAAGCACATAATAATTTAAATTGGTTTGTGTTATCTAAAGTACAATTAGCTTGCATAAAAAAATAAAATAATGAACTAAACTGAAATATAAAAATAAATGTACATATAATAAAGTGCCTTTACATGTTATTAGGAGCAATGCTGCCCGTCCTAAGAAATTTTAAATTTTTTATTTTAAAAAATATTTAATTACCAGAAGTTAAGCAATATCAAATTAAGATTAAAATAATATTAATTATTAAATTAAAAAAATAAAAAATAAAAATAATAAATTATTTTTTTAAATATTTTTTTAATTTATACTATGTAATGATTTTTTTTTTTTTTAACAAGTGGATGGATGGCTTTTGTTTAATTAATTATAAATAGTACCATTAATTTACTTTTGCATGGTTAGACGGAACCTCTGGGTATTTGATATGGTGGCATGCCTCTCCGAAGACAATGTGGTCTATAATATGACACGGAAACTGACATGAGTCCATATCTGTCATCTCACACTGATAAATGATAATAATCAGATAAAACTTTTTCACAGATTTTTTATTAAAGCAATTTTTATCAATAAAAAAAAAAGGACCATTGATAAGCAATCACCGAAAGCCCACCACTTGAAACTCCTTCGAAGTCTACAAGATTGCTGCCATTTGAAAGTAGAAACTAGAAACACAACTGAAATCCCAAGATCTGCCACCAATGAAACAGACGACCCAACGCCACCACCATTGAAATCACCCGCTAGAGTACAGTGGAGTTTTCTTCTTTCAACAATTGATGTTCCCAATTGTTTAGCATGATCATTCATATTTTAGCTTTTTTTTTTTTTTGGGCCATGCAAAAGAATCTCAGAATAGCAAAATTCAAATAGCTGCATGGGTTAGCTTCAGAATTTCATGTTTTGCACAAAGTTCTCAGAATCGAACCGGTCATTGAACCGAAAAATTGAGAGGTTCAAGATTCAACTGGTTCGACCGGTAAAACCGTAGTTAAACCGGTAAAACCGGTATTTAATATTAAATATATAAAAATTAAATTTTTATATAACTTATATAATTATATAAAATGTTATGTTATATAAGAATGATAATAAATATTTAAAATAAAGTGTATTTTAAGAATTATATTAATATTTATATACATTAAAGATATTACAATTAGTATATTTAACAAAATATAATTTATAAAAATTAATTCAAAAAATAATATTTATAAATTGTGATTAAATATTAATTTTTAAATTTAAAGATTAAATTAAAAATTTTAATCAATTGAGGACTAAATTAGAATTTTTAGTTAAAATTAGAGTTTTAATTATAATTTAGATAAAGTTTTGGGTTAAATTATAATTTTAAATTTTTTGGTTTAAATTGAACCGGTTCAACCGGTCCCGGTTTTCCCGGTTTTTGACGATTTTTCCAATTTTTGACCGGTTGTTTCCGGTTCGGTCCGAATTCCATTTTTAGACTTGAACCGGACCGAACTTAGGACCGGTTCTTAATTTTTTCGGTTGAACCGACCGGTCTGGTCTGGTTCTTAATTCCATGGTTTTGCAGCGGCATATTGACCACGACAATCAATATTAGCTTAGCTTCTAAATCTAATTGACCTAATTTTCCAAATTCCCAAAATCATGTGCAATTATTTTTGTTGGCCGGATAACATCTAAATTGTGTGCGCAATTTGGAAAACGACGACATTTTACTTCCCCGGTGTCAAATTTAGGAGTCAGCAAATAGTACGGCCTCTGGCCGCCAATCCCTTAATTGCGCATATACACGTGCTCTGTCCCTAATTCCTATTTTAATATTTTTTTACTAAGCATTTGCACCAAATAATTCTTATACTCACAAGAACAAATTTAATAATTTTTACATGTATAAGTTATATTAAAAAAAAATGAGTATAAATAATAAAAACTATAATTTATTTCTCAGTGCAAAAAAAAAATTGTGAAAAAAACACGCCTATCATTCTTAAAATGAATATATATATATATATATTATATAATTAAAAACTATAAAATATTTAATAGCGAGCAATTAGTTGTTAGGGAAAAAGAGCGAGTAACTGTATATTTTGAATTCTAAAGTGAATGTGTTTTTTATGAACATAAATTTGTAAGAGGCATCGAGAATGGTAATATACCATAAATTATAACAATATATAAAATAATTTGATGCCATTTATATAACTCAAAACAATAATTATTTATTACGAAGAAAAAAAAGAACAAATCATAATAAACTGGCAGTTGCCAATTGGTCTCGGGTCTTGAAATACCAACAAAATTTCATGGTGGCACTCGCAGTGAAGCCAGAGCATATTTTAAAAATCAGACACATCTAATAATTAGGTAGTGAAATCAGTAATTTGATATTTAAATTGATTTAGGGGCCATTTAATTTAAGAGTTAGAATCGGAATCGAAATTAGAATCGAAATCAAGTGGAATCGGAAACAGAATGATTTTTTTTATGATATGTTTGGTTTATTCAGGAAGGGGAATCAAAATCTTTTGTAGTCGTTTGTTTTAATTTAGAATCAGAATCAATATCAAATATATGATATTATTTATTTCACTAAAAATAAATAATCAATAAATATAAAAAATAAAAAATTATGAATATCAAAATAAAAATTAAAAATACAAAAATATTGTAACATAATTTCAAATTAAAAATATTAAATAACGATAATAATAATAATAATAATAATAATAATAATAATAATAATAATATTATTATTATTATTATTATTATTATTATTATTATTATTTAGTTCACAATAACAATCATAAATATAAAATCCAAAATTAAAAAATAACATAAATTTTTATTAATAATAATAACAAAGAAGAAGTATGAATAATATTTTTATAATCAAAATGATATTGTAGATATTATAAAATAAGTCATTATTAATAAATGAATTATTATTAAAATTATGAAATTTTTATGCAAATAATTTTATTATTTATGGTTATTATTAATATTATGAAAATATAGATAATATTATTATCATTTATAATGTAATTATTATCCTAATTTTTGAAATATTTAATTTTATTATAATATACAAATATTTATTATCATTATCATTATCATTAATTATTATTATTATTATTATTTATGAGATTTATTTGTAATATTTTATTATAAAATAATTTACAAAGTGAGAGAGAATATGAGAAAATAAGAATGATTAACTGCCTAAAGGTGGGAATAGTGACTCTTATAGATGAGGAAATCTCATTCCAAAAAATAAGGGAATGAAAATGAGATTTTTCCTTTCCAAACATTAAGAATGAGAATCACTTATTCTCATTCTCATTCTCAAACAAAAGAAAAAGCCAACCAAACACCCCCTTAATTCTTTTTATCTAAAAAGAGAAGAAGTGATTTGAAGAAAACTGCTCGATTTAATTGATTAAAATAATTAAACTAGTTCGGTCGAAGATAATTCTTCTTATTTCTACAAACTTTACAACCCCTCTAAGGCCATGACCTCGAAAATGAAAGTTATCCTATGGCATGTATTCTTTAAATTAGGATAATATTCTGTCCTAATTCAATATCTGATTAAGCAGATTAACGTTCTAAATATCAATAGGGTGTTCGGTGACTTCATTCTTTTCTTAAAAAATAATTAATATTTTATATCATAAAAAAATAAATAATTTTTTTTGAAAATAATATTTAAATGGCTTACGATCTAACAAATACAAAAAAAAAAAAAAAAAAAAAAAAAAGCCATCCGGTATTCTTTCCTTCAGGAGACAAATTGCGATTAAGAAAGGGCTAAACCGTTCACGTCTCCCGCATTAATTGGGTCAATCCAATGCCATCACTTTTCGCGGTGAAAACAACCGGCCGGCCATGGCACACGGAGGCCAACAGCAAAACCGACGACGCGCCTTCTCTTACCGACAAAAAACCGTTTTTTTTAATATTTTCTTTTTTCATTTTTACCCTTCTCGCTATGCCAACCGACAAATTTCGTCTGTAGAGAGCCCTCTGCTACTTGTAAAACGCTAGTAGCCAATTACTGGTCCACACGTGTCGAAAACCACTGTTTACATTTTGTAGCATTTTTAATTAATGAATAATTAATTATTGAGTTTTAAATTTTTTTTTTTTATATTCAATTGAAACCAACTCTTTCTTTTTTTGGGATTGCCTTGTGCTCTTCTGAAAGATCAGGCAGCGTGCGCCGCGTTACTGTGGGCTCCCCGATGTAGGGCCACATTATTGCGACGTGGCATCATACTGGGGTTTCCTTAGATTCCAAAAAACATAAAAGACAAAATTTTGATAACAATACAGAAGCAATAATGCGGTTAAATAACCTGCATAACTTTGCTTGTTGAGATTTGTTACAGATAGTAATTTTTTATTTATTTTTTAAATATTAATTATAAATTAATAAATTAACACATCAATATTTTTTAATAATATTTTTATAATATTTTTAATATTTAATTTTTTGACAACTAATTAATACCTGTCGCATAAATAATAACTGTAAAACAAAAAATAAAAATAATTGTTAGTAATATTTCCCTTATTTATTTTGTATCACGATATTAGGTAATCAAATTCAAAATAAACGACAGCGTGCTAAAAGTTTTCGCCTTTTAGGCTAAAATTGGACTTATCAGCTACCAAAATTACCAGAAATTTTAATGTTAATGGAATATAAGAGATGGGATCTCAGTTGTGACTCATAAACATCATTAGTGACAAGAGTCTCTTTACAAGTGAAAACTTTGTGAGTTACAAATTTTTTAATTAAAAGATTTATAATATATCTATAATTAAGTATACTATAAAAATGATATTTTAAAGATTCTACGTATATTTCACATTATGTCAATTATATGCTAGTACTATATTTTAATAAAAAAAGTAAAACTCACTTTCCGTCTCTTTCCATTTTGCCTCTCTCACCGTTTCCTTTTTCTTTTTTTCCAGTGGCAATGGTATGTTGCAAATTGACGGACCAAGGAGATGACGTCTAGTACCTTATGAGAGCCACAATTATTATTGTCAAATTTAGATCGGATCAGTCGGTTCAACCAATTGGATTGGTGATCAGTTAAAGGTTCGGTCCGAATTGTAGCTTAAATTTATTACGGATCGGACCGGTCAACGGACTGATTCAACCGGTCGGACCGGTGAACCAGTCCCAGGTTGGTCACTTTTAATAATTAAGAAAAAATTTCACACAACTTTATAAAATTTAGTTTTCAAATCTCTGACATCTAATATAAAAGGTAAGTCTCATACTACTATATCAATTTATAACTTGTTGTGATTTTTTTTTTTTTACTTATTATTTTCTCAAATATCTCATATAATACACATAGTATCTTATGTATCTTATAAATTAACACTTACTATTTTTTTTGTTAAGATAATTATTAATTTTTTTAAATTATTAATTCTATCTTATAATAAATTTTAAATCATATATTTTAAATTTATAAATATAAATATTCTAATACATACATATGTATTATAATATTATATTTTAAATATAAATTTTGATGTATAATATATATAAATATTTTTTATATATTTAATATTAAATATTAATTTTATTAATTTAATTTTCAATTGAACCGAATAGATTTTAAAGAACTAAACTTTCCAATCTAATATTTAATCTGATTCTTACGGCATTGGCCACAGCAACTAAACACTAACCAGGGGGGAGCCCCAACCGTGTCAACCAAACAAAGTCGCATTCACCAATAGCTGCGGTTTCCTTCTCAGGTACGCGTCAGTTAGTGCGTAGTCATTATTTTACCTTTTGTTTTAACAGCATTTTATATAAAATTAATAATAATATAATATTAAAATAATTACAAAATTCATTTAATTTGTATATAACATTTCACCTATTTCTTATTTTAATTATTTAATAATACATATCATTTATATTTTATTTAAAAAATCTTACTAATATTTTTCAAAAAAAACTCGAAGGACAACCTTAATCAAAATGTTTCTACTTCGTTGTACGCAATTTCAACGCATGAACTAACCACCTGTAGCTTGCCTCGAGTGGGGATAAAAAAAAGGGTGGATGTGGGATCCAAATCCCTTCTTGGGGATACGCTGGTCCTAAACTTTGATTTTTTTTTTTTAATTTAGTTTTATATAATTTTTTATTTTTATTTTAATTATATAATTACAGTTTCGATTCTAATAGAGTCTTATATTAAATGAAATTGGGTCAAACATTTAAAAAAAACTTATTAGACTAATGGACTACACAAATACAATTAAAAAATAAAATATATTATAAAAAAAAGAGAGAGAAATACCCTCTTCAATTGTTTTTCTCCCTTTAAATCATATTTCCCCCAACTTAAATTAAAACAATGATTAAAATTTCATCATTGTGCTTATCCCACCTTCCCCCAATCCAAAAATTTTTGCCATAATTAGAAAATAAATAATGAAAAAATAAATCTGCTCACATGTATATTAGATTTATTCTTAAAATTTTTGATAAAAAATTTTGGAGAAGGGAAAGGCAGGATAAGCAGAGTCATGAAATTTTTATCATTGTTTTCAATTACGTTGGGGAAATTCGATGTGAGTTTGGGGGGGAGGAACACTTTAAGAGTGTATTTTTTTAATAGTGTATTTTGTTTTTTTAATTATATTTGTGTATTTTGTTGGGTCAAATACATATTTTTAACATTTTGACCCAATATTGTTTAGGTTAGGGTTTAATTGGAACTAAAATCGTAATTATATTATAGAAATAAAAACTAAAAAAAATATAGAATTGTATTGAAAAAATTCTTAAAACTTTAGGATTTCAACGAGACTTATCTCATTTTTAATTATTTATTATTAAAAATAATTAAAAATTTCAAAGTTTTGAGATAATATAAACTGTTTGATGATTAAACGGAAAAAAATAAACAGATACTATTGAATAGGATACTTTGATGCTACTAATTAATTCAAGAATAAACGAGAAATTAGTTTGTCAGGCTCGTCTTTTTTTTTTTTCCCCTAACATGGCAGTATTTTGTTCCTTTCTTCTAGCTTTCTCTCTCTCCGATTGAGAAGAAGAATGATTAAAAGTGTATAATTATACAAAACTTCCGGATGCCCATCTCCTTTCAATGTGATGATTTGTGTTTAACACTTTAACTGCAGGCAAGGCCCTTTTCAGTCCGATCTATGACACAGCATACTTGCGTTTGCATTGCAATGTCGGGGGAACCTTTTTTTGTTTTTTGACCGATCCATCTTACTAGCAGATAGATTTTTAATCATAGTCATAATTTCACTAAAACAATCACAGATGCGATAGACACAATAAATTACAATTAGTAGTATAATACTATTCTTCATTTTTTAATCTCTTTATACTATTTTATTAATTGAATTCAATTGTATCCATCACTTTTATAGTCATAAAAGAGTTTTTCCTATTTTCACATTTGATAACCTTTACTTAGTGTAACGACGAAAGTCTAAATTTGTACTACGGTATGTTTCTATATCTTTCTAGTTTACACAAAGAAATTGATGACATTTGGTAAAAAAATAATAATACTCATAATCTATTAAAAAATGATAAGCTGTTCTTCTAAAAAAAAAAAATAATAATGATAATGATAAACTGTTGCATTAACCCAAAAGTCGCCTATCGAAATTAAAGCTACTGAAAATAATACAAATATATCAATTGAAGTGTCGTATAATTAACTACTCTTCGCTCTTACGCAAACAGGCGAGAGAATCTATATCATTAATGTTAAAGGTGGGCATAAAGGTGATCGATCCAAGAAAAGAAGTCTCAGAGATTGTGGCAACAAGGGCTTCTATATTATTTCTAACAAATAGAATACCAATCTAGAAATTAATTTGAATTGATGCGCGTTAGCATGATTTGTGGTTGAAGAAGTTTACATGCAGATGGAAACTGCTTAATTAGTAATTATGCCCGCTGCCGCATCCATACGGTGATAAAATACTGACATGAGAAACATCTATGGATCCTCAGAGCTTTACCCATTTACTAGCAAACTTATGTAAGCCCCATTTTGTGACTTCATAGGACAACCAAATGAAATCATGGTTTCACCGATTTTTGATAGGCGGAAGCTACAAAAAAGATGGTAACAGCAACAACATCAACGAGAAAAGAATGGAACATGCCGGGAAAAAAAAAAAAAAAAAAAAGCTAAACACAAAGAGCTTGGAAGAATAATAATCTCTAGGGCTGTAAACGAGCCGATACGTTCGTTAAAAGCTCGGTGGCTCGGCTCGGTAAAGGCTCGGCTCGGGCTCGTTTATTTACTAAATGAGCGATACACGAGCCTAAAATCAAAGCTCGTTTAATAAACGAGCCGAGCCTGAACAATAGCAGGCTCGGCTCGGTACAGGCTCGTGAACAGTTCGATAAATGTATCATTAAGAGCTCGTTTAATATGTATCATTGTGGGCTCATTTAATATATTAATAATACTTAATTGTATCATTTAACTTTTAATATAAATACTAATAAAATTAAGATTAATTTTTTATTTATTTTCAAATGCTCTCAACCTCCATTATTTCCTCCTGACTCTTTTTTTTATTTGAATTTTTTCTTAATTAAAATAAACTTGCATATTTATTTTTTCTTTGCAAAAGAATATAAATTTTTTAAATTAGAGAAAATTTAAATACAATTAAGTAAATTGATTGATGATTATAATGTGGCTAGTTATACAATTAGAAATTCAATCAATCAAATAGCAATTGAATGAATAATTGGCTTTTATCCACATATCCATTTTTTACATATATATATTTCCCTTTTTTATATAAAATTATATAAAAAAAGTAATTTTGATTTTTTTATTTTTTTTATTTTTTTATTTTTTATATATTTTTATATAAATTTTCTATTTTTATATAAAGTAGAAATAACATATATAACAAATAAATAAAATAAATCAAATGGAAAAAGCATATATATATATATATATAAAGCTTAAATTAAAAAAAAAAAAATACAAATCGAGCCGAGCTCGAGCCGAGCCCGAGCTTCAGTAATATTCTGACGAGCCGAGCTCGAGCCTCCACCTCCAAAGCTCGAACCGAGCTCGAGCCGAGCTCGAGCCTGAAGAACTCCTTAACGAGCCGAGCTCGAGCCTGGCCAAGCTCGGCTCAGCTCGGCTCATTTGCAGCCCTAATAATCTCTCACCAAAAAGGCAAAAAGATTCAATTTTTTGATTTCTGGCCATTTCTTGTTTACGCATTTAAAGACGAGGGGACTACGTAAAAATGTGAGAAGCATACAGTTAATTTAATAAATTATTTAATTTTTTTTATTATTAAATTCAATATATTTTTTACAATCTAATAGTTCAAATTACTATATACTCATAACACTCTTACAGTTACGCGCTTAATAAGTTTTTTTTTTTTTTTAGTGAGCTGAAACCCAACTAATATGAGACATCAAGTCTCATATTCGAACCCTAAACCTGGTTGTTGGAGGAAGCATCCTCCAACCATGTCTGCCTAGGAAGTTTTGTTTTAATTTTGAATGGACGAGCCCAAGATTGCGAGGAAGATATTTTAGGAAAAACACTTTTGTAGGGAAGGCACTGTCTGGGCTAGCAAAGTGTGGCTGGTGGGTGACGAAACTTAATGCCGAACAAGGGTGTGGTGTAAATGGCCACCTCGTGAATAAAAGGTCCGTAAGATATCTAAGACCACCTCTTCATATTATTTCGAAGTCTAACATAAGATGTTAGACATTTGCTCAAATAATTAAAAGAAATGTCCCTCAACTTTGAAGTAAAGTGAAGTTTAAATCCATTACTTGGCCGACTTTCTCATTTTTCTAAATGTCCAATAAGATTCTCTATAACCATTAGGCCAGACAGACAAAAAAAAAAAAATCTGATAAATTAACTAGTCAGATACCAAATTCTGGCCGCAAACCATAAATCCTCCCGCATAAAGGTAACCACAAATCCTCTCACATAAAAGTAACCGGTGGTGCAAAGGGCAAAGCAACAGAAATTTTGAGCAATAACCCAAGTGAAACTACACCAACTCTGTCCCTACCAAACACCCGGCCAGAGTTTCTCTCACCAGACAAACAGAATAGAGCACATTCTCCAGTGCTCTCTGCATTGTTGATTGTCGATGCAGCCATTATCTTAGCATCGTTGTTTTTGTACAAGGCAAACACTTGCATGGCTCAGGTACATAAATATAACCATCATAAATACCAAAAGACGAATATGTAAGGAATATCTCATATTTTCACCTGCCTTTTATTCACAACAAAAAGTTCCCTCACATGACCCCCAGCAACCACTCATCAGGTTTGAATTCAGAACCTATCACACTCTGCAAACAACAGGTGAATTAGGGGGACCGGAGGTACGTGTTACAAAAACCTCCTCCGAAAGTATTTGTTTGACTAACAAGGGAAAAAAGAGCAAGCAACCAAGAGTCTCCAATCCAAAAAAATTGATCATGGTGAAGGTTGTGATGAGGATTGTGAAGAACGTGGAGGTGGTGAACCATTTTGCTCCGGTGGATCATCTGAGGTCTTCGTATTGGTATTTGATACTGGATGTTTGTTGCTTGCACCATCAGAATTCTGGACCCAACCAGGAACTTTTGACTGGGAAGGTATGCTAGATGTAAGATCTGTTAGTGACACTCTCGAATAATTTAGAAAGGATGAGTCGAGTGTAGAAGGTGGCAGGCTCAAACAATAGCCATAAGAATATCCATTGAAGGGGTGATCAAATCTGCATGATGGGCCAAACTTGCAGATTCCATACATACTGTAGCTTAAACATACTGCTTGGCCCTGCACGTAGAAAAGTAAATCAATAATTACAAGAAATGTGATGGGTAGATAAAGAAAAAATTTACCAAGATATTATGGAAGCCTAATAAATTTACATGGGCCAATGTTCATAACAGACAACTTATGGTTTCTTCTGCATTATCATTGCAGGTAACTTCCAGAACTACTCATCCACGAGCCAAATCTGCAAATCACATTATCATGAGATAAATGTTGAACTTACAGGTCTTGAGGGAAGTCCAAGTGGACCAATAACATTAGCTGCTTGTGCAACCCTTTCCTTTGGGTGGTGATACTTGCATTCCAAACCATACTTGCAGGTACCGGTGCTCATAAAATGTCGGCACTCTGGCTGATCAGGTCTCTCAGGGAGATTGGGTGTTGATGATAAATGCACTTGACCATTGGAACCTGATTCACCTTGATTCCTAGAGTTGTAAACAAGATGAGATCCCAGCGTACTGCTGGAATGCATAGGGTTCAAGTTTCCCTGATAACAAACAATATGAGAGAGAGAAAAGGATTTGGTCCCAGCAAAATGTACAAATAACTGCACAACACCGTTCCTGCCTTGTTGCCACAACCATATTAAAACATTCTTGCATTATCCACAAATAATTTGAATCCGTCCACAGGTGCTTCCACCCCCTTGCTAATTTACGCATCATTATTTCTAGCAAATTGAAAAAGGTCTAAGATTTAGTTCTTACCACGTAGGTGTTCCAGCCTTGAGAAGGAACAACACCTTGAGAAGGGGAAATAACAATAGGCACATAAGCCTGCGGACCTTGTACACGAGGAGCAGACATATAAGGTGCTCGTGGTAATGACCACGTGGGAAGACCTACATAAGGCAGAACTGATGGAGGTATAACCGGTGGTCCTGAAGATCCAAAGGCAGCAGGTCCATTTAGAGGCAAGCCAGCTCCAAATGAAGAAGGCTGGGGATGGTGGAATTTGCATGCAACTCCAAATTTACATAACCCCGTCCGCAAGTAATAGGGGCACGATTTTTCATCCTGCAAAACATATTTCTTTGTCAAAATGTATTTCTATGGTAAATAGCATGTTGCATTTCAACAGAATCCATGAGATGCCAAACCAATTCATATGACACAGGAAGTAAGCACCTGGCGCATGGGAAGACCAAGAATATTAAATGTCACTGGTCCAGCACCATTTCTGTCCCTAGGGTGATGAAATTTACATATTGATCCATATTTACAGGACCCAGTCTTCAGATAATACTGCAAAGCACATTTGCCAACAAAAGAAGACAAATTAGAGTTCTCCATGATGCATGCGGTTGGACAAATAGAGTTTTAGAAAGTATTTTGCCATGAAGAGGATTGGTCTGATTAAAACAACAATTGGCAGAAATTCTTTTCACGGGCCTTCACTTACACAGTAGATGATGATCAGATAAATACCATATTACTGTAGCTTCGCAAGGTTGCAAAGTTTAACAATAGAAAAAAGGAAGAACCGGAGTAGATATACAAGCAACCATTCTTCCCAGAAACTAAAAGATGGACTACATGTCCAATAAACTGTGAGCTACAAATTTTATAATGTGAAACTTCCACTAACAGCCCACTCCCCTCTTCCCACCCCACCCTGTAAAAGCCAAAGGCAAGAAACAAAAAAAATAATGCCCATGAAGCAGTCACAATAAAAGGGTAGTGCCTCAAGTCATGAAAACTCCATCATGAATTGCTGAACTAGGCTAAGAGACTTGTGCTAACCATTTCTAAGAGTAGAGGCATCTCAAAGTCCATCAAAACCCTAAAATGGCTGCAGCAACCACGAAGAAATGTATATTTCCCACCAGCAATCACAGAATACAGGGTTCAGAAAGTTTTCACAGTTACAATCCCTTAAGCTCGAGCGGAAGTCATAATTTGCCCCCTCACGTCTCAGAGTAAAGGAAAACTTACCACACAGTCTGGTTGTCCGTCTCTCTCCGGAAGATCTTCTGTAAAATGAGTACCCTAATGCAGAAAAAAATAGCTTTCAAGACTGCCATATAAGACTACAAGCATCAAATAAGACCTAGGAATATTTAACATAACCATAGCCACTTCTCACAGTCACAACATATGGTAGGACTAAAGCAAAAGAAATGAGCAAAAGAGACACGACTGACTTCACGTAGTAAAAAGCCATAATACCTGCGCAGAATAAGGAGGATGATTATAACGACAATTGTTTCCATAACCACATAACCCAGTCCTCAGATAATATACACAGTCACGTTCACCTGGACGGCCTGGGTACGAGCTTGATTGAGCCGCGACACCCCGCTCTTGATTATCATGGATTTTTAGCCGCCACACTGCCTCTGCAAAAACCCAAACCATCAAAGATAGTCTCTTGACACGAATACATTGACAAAAACACTGGAAACCCGGAAAGGCACTTGAGAGAAGGAATCAGAAAATTCAGAAGTACTCCTTCGAAAAAAGAGAAGCATATATAGATGACAAGGTTGATGGTAACAAAAATCATAGATCTCCAAAGTATCAATATCCGGCAAACCAATCACTATGTTATACAACTAGACAAATCTTAAGAACAAAAACACATATATCGTAAATTAACATTAAAAAAAAAAAAAAAAAAAAAAACAGAATTGCTTCAACACATACATTGAAACAAATTAAAGACTTTCCAACTTTCTCAACATATTTGAGATCATACTTCCAATAAATCCATAAAGGTCTGAATTGACATTGCGCCAGCGATCAAAACCCCCAAAAATCCAAAACCCACAAAACAAAGCTGCTAGCAATGATCAATTCAAGCAAAAATTAATTACACTTCCATATTCGAACACAAACTGAACGCAATAGCAATAGCAATATCATGATCATCAAATAAAAAAAAAAAAAAGCCTCAATAATAACTTCAATAATCCAAAACAAGAAACCGAGAAATTAATCACACACAGCACTGCAACGTCGATCACGTGAAATTTTATGATCAGAATATCAAATATTCTCTTAAGAAACAAAAAAGGAAAGGAAAATCACTAATAACAACAACAACAACAACAACAACAACAAAAAGCAGATCCTCTTTGCTTTTTAACACTAAAAAAAACTCTTTTTTTTCCAAAAAAAAGGAAAACTAAAGGAAAAATCAATGGCACCTTCAATTTTATCAGAAGATTGACTGGACACTGCATTGCTCTCGATTTGCCTCTTGTTGTTACTATTTTCCGGCATCGATAACCCACACAATTTGTACGACAAATCACAGCCGATCTTTCCTCTTTCTTAGATTTTTTTTTTCCGCAGGAAATAATTTCCGATTTCTGAACGAATTTCAAGCCAAAAATTGAAAAAAAAAGAAGGAAAAAACAGAGAGAAAGTGTTGTGATCAAAGGCAGTGTTCGTGCGATTCCAAAGAGATAGAAAACGGAAAAGCTTCCGCAAGCAGTGCGCGCAGGAGAGAGAGAGCGAGAGCGAATGGAGAATCCGACTGTGACGTCTATGGACTGCAAATATATTCCAATTTAATTAAATTCTCTCTCCTTTTTTTCCACCTTTTTCTTATTCGCATCTAGTTTTTTTCTTTCTTTTGTTTTTTTTTTTTTTTTATGAACTAAGTTAATTTGTTGTGATGATCAGAATTAATTAATTCTAATTTAAACTTATATTTGAAGGATTTTAAATTGACGGTTTGAACATACATTATTTCGGATCCGTTTATAGGTGTGAAAGGAAGAGATTTTTTTTTTTTTATTAAAAAGGAAAACCGAGTTGGAATTACTGAATGATTTTGTTGACAATATTGCCCCTGTTGGGAATTGCTTGTGTTTTTGACTTGTAAGTATCTACCTCCTTTTTCTCTCTCTTTTGCTGACGAAACTATAGAGGAGGAATGGAGAGTTAGATTAAGAATTTTGTTTACATTTTTGTTTTGTTAAATCACTTTTATCAAAAAAAAATCACTTTTATCAAATAAAATTTTATTTTTACATTTTAGTCAAAAAAAATCCTTATTCTTAATTTTTTTAGAATAATATAAATTTTAAAATCCCTTTTATTCAATCACACAAAAAGTGAAGGTCATTCTCTCATCTAATTTTTCTTTTTCTCTGTTTTTTTTTTATGTCAATGAATTTTAACAAAGCAAAATCTAAAACTGAAAAGAAAAAAAAACGAGCAAAGGCACTATTGGTAGATCACCTTTTGGTACTACCATGCCAATCAAATATGGATGTAGTCACTATTCTCGTAGACTGTAAATAAAATGACCAATGGGTTTCGTTCGGTGGACATATATATTTTGCGTTACGTTTCGGTCATACTAAAATAATACATAAATTTTTTACAATCATATATATATTTTTTGTAATAAAAAAATAAATTATAAATTTTTATTATAAAAATTATAGACATTATTATAATATGACCATCAAATATGGCTGCCAAATATGCTCACCAACTTATTCCGACGAATACCCTATGCTGAACAAACAATTAGTATTACCTTTAATAAAGTATAATTTAGAAAATAAGCATATATTATTGAATTAATGTACTAATTAAGGTTAAATTACACTTTTTTTTTTTGAACAAATATTAAATTACACTAATTAATATTTACAGCATGGGAATCTTTTATGATTTTAGGCACGAATGCAGATCTTGAAAGGATCTTTGTAAGCTTGGATGTGCAAATATTACTACCATATCTCAGAGAATTTATTGCCGGATTTGGGCAGAGGGTATTTAAGACATTTTGCATTGGGCTTGTCTTAAATGCACGCAGGTTGCGCTGCGTGACTGAAACCGGGTAAGTTGTTCCAATAATTTTTTGGTTCAATTTAGGAAAAACAAGAAAACATAAAATAATCATCACCGTCAAAGGGCGCGAACTCCAGGGGCGGCTCTGAGCCTGTGGGCCACAGGATTTGAATTCCGTACGGGACCCGCACAAAGTTCCCAACAGTTTTACACTGCGAAATGACAGGGCTAGCCCTACGAGTACGGTCATTTAAGTCGGGAGAGAGGACAAAGTGCTGGAGGGTAATTCTGTCAATTGTGTCGGTTAAAGATCGCGGACGGGTCCTAAAAATATCTACGCAACAGATGGAGGTTAAAAGAGTTAAAAACAGGTTTTCCACTGCGGGCAAACCGGGGAAAATTGTCGTCGCCGATGGGGTAAATTATTTGGACCGTTGGATTTAAATTTTGGTGTGAACAGGTCGAACGGATGCGGAAAGTGGAAAGAGGGGCAAATGAAACCTGTCTCGGAATCGCCGCATTGTGGATGGTGGGTCCCCTGATGAGCGAGTGGAAGCGATTTACTCGCCCGAGTTAACGTGATCTCTCTCTCTTGATTCCTGTTGGAGTGACATTACATTTTCAAAATTAAATATCTATCTGAATATTTTTTTTACAACAAGATAGTGATTTTGTATAATAAAATTATTATTTTATACAAAAAAATACAGATTTTTTTTTACATAAAATATTAATTTTATTACACAAAATCACTGTCTTATTACACAAAAAAATATTTAGACAGATGTCCGATTTTGACAGCCTAATTTTTTCTAATTTCTTTTTCGAGAAAAGATGATGCGTTTAATTATGTAATTGATTTAATAAAATTTAATTTTTTAATTTAATTATTTAATAATTTATATTACGGTCAATTCAAGTATTCTTAATTAAATGCAAGTTACTAAATTTTTTCTTTTTAGAAATACAAGCCCCAAAACTAATTTTGTAGTATTATGTTCATAATTTATGTATCCATGTAATTATTTTCAATAAAAGAAGTTAGGACACATGATTTTACAGTATTAGATTATTTTAAGTTAAACTATGGATCATTTTTTTGTAGCTTAATTTTGAAATGGAATCTTAATCAACCTTAAAAGGCATTTTTGTTTTGATGATCAAGCCAATTTTTGATAATTTGTAGAGATTATTAACAAGGAATATAGTCTTTATAATATCGATCGTGTTAATTAGAAGGGAAATTCACAACATAAAAGAGTGTTTTGTTGAGAGGTTCCTTTATGCTACTGTATTTGAAGAATTAGCAGAGAACTGCCCCCTCAAGTTAAGTGGACTAAGTCAAGTCCATCGAAATGCATTTCATTTTCAGGTTAATTTGCTCAGAAGCAATGAGCTTGGACCACAAAAAGTTCGTATGTGAAAAAGTCAAGTTACTGGGTTACTGCAAAGCCAATTAAAGGTCCCCCCCCCCGGACCCCATTTTGATGCTGCCGGCAGAATCGCATTGTGGCGACTTGTTATTGGAGATCAGGAAGCAGATGCCATGTTTAGGCCACCGACTTTTTAAGTGCGGGGTTGGGTTCCGCGGGCTTTCATTGTCCAATTACTGTAGTTGACAATAGTTTCAATGAATGCCTTTCTTAAACTATTGGATGCTTTGTTTCCAGTGAAAGCGAAAAAATGGTACATACAGGAAGAAGCTGGTGGTAGCATTTGAAATTCTGCCCTCAATCATAAATGTTCTAAGAAATTGAATTTCATAGGCAGGCACACGAGAAAGTTTAGTTACTGTACTATCAGAGGAGGGAATTAGTGGTTAGTTAGAATGTTTTGAGGCATGCTACTTTTTGAATTCTCGTTTTTGTATTTTTTTTCTCACAAAAAAGTTAGGTATTTTCTTTAACTAAGGAAAAATTAATTTGTAATAATTAATTTTATATTCAATAATTATTATGGTTATCTACAAAAAATTTTACTCGACTCTATCAGTTCTTAATTGACAAATCCTCTACTTAAGAGAAATTGAATAAAAATATCGATAAATAACTTTAACTTTGATCTAAAAGATATGGTGGAAAAATCCTTTGGGTCTTCCAATAGTTTGGTCGCTTATACTTGCACAGTAAAGAGCTCCACGTTCTGGTAACCACAGGCATGACCATGTTTGATTTTTTGTCAAAGAAGCATTGTCAACAAGTTTCTGGTTTCGTTCTTAGTCAAGAACGCTGACCAATTTGACCTGGACCAATCAAAAGTTTTTGCTTTCAAAGGAGAGAGGGGTTTCATCTTCCATGTGCCCTTGCAATTCGCATCGGCCTTGTCGTGACGTATGACTAAAACATCCAGTGTTTACACACAGCCTCGGTCTAAGGTCCCAACAATCTTTTTGGTTTTCTTTTATAATCCAGCAAAATATCATTACAACGATTTTTTTTTTCACCTTCTTCTTTTTAATTAATTAAATTCACAAAATTCCGGACGTCAAGAAAACAAAAGGATTTTTGCTTCAAACCAAAAAAAGGTTTGCGAATTCCAGTGAGCGTCACCACCAAATGTTGTGATTTAACAGAAATACGTTGAATGTGTTAACAGTGAAGTTGAGAGTTTGAGTGTGCCAGAGCACACAGTTAGATTAAATATATTTCTCTTTTTTTATAACATTAGGCTATAATATAATTATTCAAACGGTTAAAAATTAATTATAAGATACTGTTTTCGCCTTTCCAATTTTTTGACCAAAAGGAATTGCAGTGGGCGTCTATTTATATTATTGTGCACGAGTGGACAAATCCGTTGGTGGCGCCGCAGAGGTCGCAGCTCTACCGCGGGCACGATATTCCTGCGGCTTAATGTACTTTAACATTTGATATTTTGAATTTTTGATGATTCTACAGGAAACAAATCCGTAGTAAGATATTTTACTATTTGTAGCAACAAATTTCCGCATCCAATTGTAACTAATATTTCCTTCCTCTTGCAAATCAATAATGCTCTTGATTACCCAAAAAGATCTTGGCAACATCGTTCTCCAAATTAACTGCGCCTTCTTGGACACAGAAATTACATAGCAGTGCACAGTCATCTGATCATACGGTGACGGGAAAGGCAAACCGTGATAGAAAGAGTACTATTGTTTGTCAAGAAAGCAGTTGGCAGTTGGCCCAGCCAATAAAGATCTATCAATTGTTGTTGAGAACCAATTAGGTAAGAAAAGCAGCATAAAGCCATACTCAGTCTACCATCCAAAGCATTCATCTGTCATAATTTGCGGTCACGCCTGATGGCAACAAAACTAATTCTCCAAATTACTGGGGCCGACAATAGAAATTTCTGATAAAAAACCAAAACCCTGGCCAACCCTAGCCAGGAGCAGTCAACTCGGATAATATGCAATGACAATGACCCCACAAACGCAATACGATGCTTTAGAATGGCAATTCCCTTGTTTGAGACTACTGGACACGTCTCCGCCCATTCAAGCAGAATATTAGTAACCAAACACAATTGCACCAAACTATTTTGAGAAAAAGAACGAGAAGTGTGACAAATGGAGGCCGCATAACACATAACATGACCGGTTGCAGAAAATAACGAAAAATAATTTCATAATGGCCAAGAACATCAAACGGCATCAGAATTTTTACGAATACAAAATTTCTGGCCAGATAATTGCCTCTCCAAAAAATTTTGAGACCAGACAACTCAATTGCATCTGGAAAAGAAGAGGATGAAGATGAATTAAAATTTTCGAAGGTCACTCTGGAGTTCAATGTCAGCCAGTTGTACTATGTACGCAGCATGGGCAGCCTATTTCTACTTTGAAAGTCGACTAATCTTTTACTTGTGGTTTCCGCTGAAAAAGAAAAAGTGTATATAGGATTTCCTCTCCAAGTAAATCAATTATCTTCCAAGTATCTAGCAGTATCTACAAAAACCTATCAGCAAAACCTCAGCAGAAGAACATTGAACATGCAACATCTTCGTGCAACTGAGGGAGCTCTGGAACCGGCGCAGTCCCCACTAATGTCGTGCTTTCCTGCCCTGAAGAGGTTTCAGACAAATCATCGAACTTGATAAATTGCCCCACCTGTTTTGCAGCCAAGTGAGCATAACATATCGGAGCCACTGCATGGAAATCATGGTAGCTAAATAGTGTGAGCATTATTTTTCGCAAAATTTTCTTGCCAAGGACAAGTTGGGAGTGAATTACCAATTGAGATGGCAGTAGTGCTCCTTTGGTACCTGAATTGGCAAACAAGCACCCCATAAAGATGGCTGAATAGGTCAATGAAAAGTTCTAATCTCAATATGACTAAGAAGCAATTGAAGATTGGAATCTTACACGTATGACAATGAGTGGATAAGATTTTGCAAGTCATCTGGAGAGAAACCAATCTCATCCACCAAGACATGGTAATGAGCCGGCCTTGAAGTTCCCTATTAATTAAGAGGGAAGTAGAGAAAAAGAGGGTGATGAATGCTTGAATTATGAAAAATAAAAGTACAAGATATATAATTAAGTGAATAAATGCATTGCACAAGCCACGAATTGAGTCCTTGTCCGCCGCAATGGACCCATAAAATAATTTAAGCCATCAGGTTTTCCACCACGTAATCAGCATATCAGCTAGACTCACTTCATGTATTACAGCTGATGATTATGGTTTCTAACATCTTTCCATGGCTACGGTTCAGGATGATTGGGCATGAACACCAGTAACAAGGGGGGAAAGCATGGAGGTAGGAGGAAGGGGGGCGGGTGAGGAACTTAAGAACTTACAATCATCCCTGCCTGAGCACACATGTAGAAATCATAGTTTCTAGGATGCACAATTTTAGTGTCCACAACTGTCCCTGGAGATTAAGAGAGTTAGGTAACAGAGCTTGCAACATATAACTCATAAAATGAACACCATAAGGAGTACCAACCAGGAGGAACATTGTCAGGGCCACCATTTTGAAATAGCCTTGTGTGATGATTCTTTTGGGCCACAATTACAGTGAATTTGGGAATGTCAACCTCACCAAGCTTCTGATAGGCCTGTAATAGCAAAAATTGGTAAACAGAAAATTTGTATCCAATAATCAACAGCTAGATAGGCAGCCAGCTGAGCTAGGCCCTCTTCAAAGAAAGAAACCAAAGAATTTAAGTGGCATGAAGTATTCAAATGGCTGTAGTTTTAAGACTTATTACCATATTTCATTGATGAAATTGTTAGTCCAATTGGAAATTCAAATTGATTTAAACTACCATAAAGCCGTTGTTAAATATGTTGCACATTAAAAAAATGTATAGGGAAAGCACTGCCCATTTCAGACATCGAAATCTATGCTACTTGTTCCACACATCAGCAAAGATTAGCTCAACATCCTAAACATAATGACCATTGGACATATCTTGAGACAAATGAATTGAAAAATTCAAAATGAAAAATTTCTGTAGTACCTTTATGATCTGCAGGACCTCTTTGTCTAGAACCTGATTAAATTGAGACTCACTCACACCATCCCTAAGCCAAAAAAAAAAAGAGATTGTATATCGTAAGGGTATGGTGTTTGATAAAGGAAACAGGAAATATTAAAAAAAAAAAAAAATCAAATCCACAACGCGGCTGCCTATATCTCCCAAAAGCAAGAAGTTACGGAACAATTCTCTATGACAAGAAACAAAGTATCAAGGCACTGCAGGAAAACTATCAAGGCCATACCTGAACATAATTATCTGTTTTGGTTTTTGCCCATTGCTTGTCCGATAAAAGTCACAGAACAATTCTCTGACAACCAAAAAAAAAAAATCATTTATTAAGCAGAATCATGGAAATTTTAACCCAAAATTTTGACACTGAGAAATCCATCTCATTTTTAGAATCATGTAGATTTTGATGCTGAACTAAATTGAAGGATGCCTCATTTTACAGGAGAAAAAATTAATTACTGAAAAGAAAATAGCACATTCTTGCATAAATTGATGCATTGATTTTTCCAGGAAAAAACATATTAAACGATTTATGGGATATTTGAAGAACAGGAATATTGTCAAAAAGCAAAGGAACAGTAAACATGGCATTACACGTCAGGCTGAAATTTCAAGTCAAGATTTAAAAAAGCAATGCAGATATATGAATATTGTGAAAAAACAAATGCAAAACTGAAAGAGGATATCAACCTTCTAAATTCTAAAATTTGCCTCAGATCTCGCTTACAAAAGTCTACATATAATGGTTATGATCTTGTAAACAAAATATGGAGATTAGACTTGCAAAAGAATGTGATCATGTGTTATCATGCAAACCAGAAATCAATTATTACTTGTACAATACTATGAAAGTAGTTTCACAGGAATACCTCATGATTCCAACATCATCCCCATTTGGTGAAAGCTTGAAAAGAGAATCTATCATCTCCACCTTAGGTGACTGTGTCCGTACAGATGCTCTGTACCTTGAAATCAGGGGCCAATGTTGCGATCCAACAACCTGCAAGCTCCATTAGAATATAGTAGCATCAGCAGCAAAATTAATCACCCTGGTAACTTCTTCAAAAAGTTAGACTGTATTGAAGAATTTTCTCATGGTGAAATTACAGCAGCTATTGATGGGATATCTGATCGAGGAGAACCATGAGATACATCCATTCCCAAAATCATAGTGGGAGTACGAGAATCCATTATCAAAGGAATACGTGAGGAGTGCTCAATTGCCAATAAAGAATTTATCCCTCCGAGCTACAATAGAAGAACAATCACTAGACAAATTAATATCATGTTGGAAATGAGACACTAAGGAGAGTTTAAGATTCCATTTTCAGCTTGTACCTTAGAATTAATCTTAAGAAGTACGTTAGTAAGATATTGATCATTAATCTTAAATGGAGAGATACATTGCGTGGCAATGCCATAATCACTTAGACATTTCTTCTTCCATGGTCCTACAAAATGCAAGAGAATTCAAGTGGTTTAAAGAAATTAAACAAGCCAAATCAGAGATGACAGAACAACAAAGGTCTGGGGACAAGGTAAATACATACCATAAATATCAGAATTTTTCCTCTCTGGCAAAACACACAGAATTAGTTGTGGTTTGATTTTTTCTCCAAGCTTATCTACAACCAGCTCAAACATTCTTTCTACCCTAGCAGCAGAGGTTCCTCTTCTGAATTGTGGGTCCTCCTCAATCAGAGTTTGAGGGCGATTAATAGCCTTAAAAAAATATATGCATTTGACAGAGATGAGAAATTAATCAAGTGAAATTCGCCAGAAAGTGTAATTCCGAACAAACAATTGGCTTATCATGCAACATACCATGCCCTTTCTCATTCCACAGTTGATAAGCTCACGGGAGACGTAACTTATATCGCAACGCGCAGAAAAATTGACCACAGCCCAGTGATCAATTCGAATGGGATTCAGAAGCTTCTGCAAAAGTTATCAGTATACTCGTAAATCAACTAACTTAAAACACAAGAAAATAATTGAATTTCAGAAAGAAAAAACGGCCAATTATCTGTTGTCAAACTGCACATCAATACAGGACCTTGTTGTTGAAGTTCCACCTCCCATTACGAGGGATACAGTCATCACTATTACCAACTTTCAACTGTGGATTGCAAAGAAATGTATCATGAGCATTGAGAGTCAACTAATACATATCAAACAAACCCTCAAAAAAAGATACATTGTGGAGATTGCACTTACCTTTGGGGTCTCTAGAATGCGGCCATCAACTTGAGTCAATTGCTTCTCTATCAAAATACCACAAACAGAAAGTAGAGGATCTTCATTGTAATGATAGGTTCTAAGCGCCTGCCAGATTAAATTAAGCAGTCAATTATCAAAAACAAAAAAATTACTGCATACAGGTGGTATGGACAACTTACATTTGTCACAGTTCGTATCCTATCTTGAGGCTTCTGTCGTGATTTTTCAACCAAAGTTGCTCTTTGCATAGAAGATAAAGATTTTGGATACCGTTGTAATGAAACAAGTGAACAAAGCTGGAACACCGAAAAATAAAAATTGAATTTCCCATGCAACAATACATTAAAACAATTAACATATGGCTAATAAATTTGCATACCTCTATTGGTTGATAGTTAGGCCTTTTTGGTTTGCCAACATCAAGGCAAGGCAAATATGCAGAAAAGGTGAGTTCTATGCCACAATGTTTAGTAAAATACTCAAAGACCGTGATTTCAACCGTCTGCCCTACACCATTTGCACTGTCACTGTTTTTCATTTTCATAGGAAAACTAGGATAAAAGGATGTGCAACCTTAGTCAGATTCTGGGCAGATGACACAATAAGATAGTTGATGATAAAATAAAGTACATAAAAAGAAAAGAGAAGCTAAAATCAAATGAGCACTTACTATTGCTGATTGCATGGTTTCTCACTTAGCCCAGTGATTTTGTATTCGATGTTACTGTGCCTTGTCTTGACCCTCAAATTTTTCAACATCTTTTTGGCCTGTAGATCAATGCAAATCTGAATTCAGATGACAAGAATCAATAAATTTACAAATGGAATTTGGCAGTTCTTACCTTTGCCCAATTAATATCACGAGGTTCCCTCACATTCTGATTAGCCTTTAAAAACTCCATCACAGGCCCGGGTGTTACTATCATGGTCGTAGAGACGTCTGGAGGAAAAAAAAGATATTTAGTGAAAACAACGCAGACAAAAAATGATGGCACAATTTGGTGCACTATGCACTGCGAAAAGGAGAAAAGGTGCTACCCATGTTAAGAGACAGGCCTCCCTGGGTGGTATGAAAGCTAGAGTGGAATCCTCGAACACCGGTTGCTCCTGCTCCAACATCAGTGAAGCTCTGTGAATCATCATGAAAAAATGACTGTCTCACCAAAAGGCAACCCCTGTGCCAAAATGCATGACAAAACAGCAAGGAAGGTTAGTTATAGTTTGACCATACCCTCTAAAGACACATAACAACCAAATAGTCTATAGAGCATTGAAAGTGAATAGCACCTCTTAGCTGCATGCTGCCTTAAGATAATGTCAAGCACTCTCAAAGCATCCTGAGTGCTAGCATCTGCTTCGACTCCTTTGAGGGCATGGGCAATGGATTTCAAAGGTATTTCGGTGGCATAGCTTAGTTCTACCTTGAATATTTTTGACCGAAAAGAACGCTTTGATCGCTTGCCAGCCGGAGCAGGGCTCCCATCACCACCAGTATAGCCACTTTCACTACTAAGAAAGGGAAGGGCATCACAATGTGTAGGACAAATAACATAAGACAGAGCTAGAATTGCTAATAATATCAGAAAACCACATACTTCTTCGTAAATGATTCCTCAATAAGCACCATGAAGTTTAACTTCTTCCGAGGCAAAGAACCCACTGTGTACAAGCTTTTTTCTCCATCATACGCGATATTTTTACCGCCAAGATCAGAAGGGTAAGTTCGGTAAAGGCTATCAATAACTTTCCTCGCAATACCCTTGCCTTCAACAGGCCTCTGATCTTCTGAAGTAATAGAAACCTGCAAATTCCTAACACATTTACTTTCACATCAAAAACTACAAGGAAATTTCACAACACAGAATCAAAAAACAAAAGTTAAACATACAGTATATTGGTAAAATACTGCATCCGGATTGCCGACAGAAACTTTAAAGTGGTTAGCGAGCAAAGAAACGCGACTTCCACGAGTACCAACCCCACGCCTGGTAGTGATAGAATATTTGGGAGTGGCCGCTTCTTCCGGCTCAACATTGGGCATTATTGGAGGAGCTGGGTGCGGCCGAGACAAGGATTCACCCGCTTCTTTCTCCATCTTTTATACCTACAAATTCGCTTCACTAAGCCCTAGACTAACATAATCAATGGTAATCTCATTAGCAAGAGGACTACTAAGGTTAAGGTAGTTCTTGCCTTGCATCATTATTTTATATCAAACAGCAAGATAAAACACACAAAATCATAATATTTTTTTTTAAAAAAATACGCAATCTCAGGAGTTCAGTTGAATAATAAAATCTCCGTTTTTTCAGGGAAAAAGAAAAGAAAAGAAAAGAAAAGAAACATGTACGGACACACAGAGTGTATACAAATAATGGCGGCGCTGGGGAGCAATGCAACAAAATATGAAGAAAACGCAGAACCCAAACACCGAAGATTGAAACGGCATTAGAGGAAAAAGCTGAAGGTCGTACAGTAGTTAGACCACAGGGCCGACGCGTGCGGCAGAAAAAGAGGAAAAATAAAAGAAAGGAAAAAGGCGAGAATCGAGCAAAAAAAAAAAAAAGGAGCAAGCAATGCAGAAAAATCGTACCGGAAGAGATTGAGGTTTTTGTTAGGATCTTTGAAGAAGCTAGCGTGCCCGTGGCTATTAGCGCCACCCTCCCTCTCCAGTCTTCAGTTCAGAGCAGCTGAGTGCTGAGGGACGCTACTGCGAGGTGATTGGAGGGAAAGAAAGAGTCTCTCTCTCCTATTGTGGAAAACGGAGTCCGAAGTTGTAATTCTCCTGAAAAGACACCGATGGATGGTTTTTTCAGCGTGGAGTGCTTTTTGTTTTTAACAACAAAAGTTTTTATTAAAGGTGTTTATGATTTAATTAATTAAATTAAATTATTATAATTATTTTTAAATTAAAATTTTTAATAATGTAAAATTAAAAGTTATTGTTAAACCCACAATTTGGTTAACAAAAATTATTTTAATTAAAAAATTGTAGTTTAATTTTGATTAACTGTTCAGTTAATTGTATTCAATAATAAAAAAAAATTAAAATTTTAATTTAAATGTAAAAAATTTTTTGATATAACTTTTAAAAAAATTATAATTATCAATTTATATAAGGTAAATAAATAATTAATTAAGATATAATTATATCTAATTGATTAATATTTATTTGGCATCAATTGTTGCATTAATAATATTTAAATAAAAAATTATGTAAAAATATTCCACTTTGATTCAATTAATCATAATTTTTTAATATTTAAAATTAAATTAAATATTTTAATTTTTATTCAATTCAATCGACTAATCATAAAATTAATTTCTTTAGCAAAAATTTTCAATTTTGTTACTTAACCAAAAATTTCCGTTTTATTACCCGTATATGCTGTTGTGTGCGGGGTCCACATGCGCGGGGGCATTGCCTTTGCTTGCGTAGCTGGGCCATGGGTACGTTTGATCATCATCAGGATCTGGTTGTTCAAAATTTGGACGAAAGGTGCAGATCGTAATGAGGACATATTGGGTAGAATTTAATAGCAATAGGAAAAAAAATTTCTTAATTAAGGTCAATTTATTTGTTATAAAATAATTTATATTTATAAAATATTTATAAAAAAAATATTTATAATAAAAATAATAATTTTTCTTTATCACTTACTTATAATACAGTTTGTATTTTTTTTAAAAATAACTTCAACTCTATAAAAAAAGAAATTATTTTATCTGAAAATTTAAAAATTTTCTCTAAATTTTACTTATATAAAATATTTTCTGTAAAATAAATATCGAAAAATCTGTAAAATTTTTTTTTATAAAATACTTTATAAGAAACAAATATATTCTTAGTGTGCAAATTTTTAAAGCGGAAGATAAAAAAAAAAAACAGGATTTCAAGAAAAGGACCAAAACGTTGCTAAGAAGGAGTGTTTGGCGCCTTCGACTCGAAGGTACCCGCATCAGAAGCCGCTTTGTGGGGACGGGAACATTTAACCGACCGGATCTGGGGCCTCAGGCCCAGAATGAGACTTAAATTGCATGTTATCTTCGGATTTGTGTCTGGTGGATTAGCTGGGCATGAAAAACTAATGCAGATCGTTGCGTTTATTAGAGCCCACTTAGTTGTTCTTAGTAAAGAACGCTGACCAATTTGACCGGGGCAATCACGTTTTGGCTATCTCAAAAGAAAGGCCTTTTCAGTGCGTGTATTGTCAGATAACGATAACGTACTAAACATATTAACTGTAAGATCATAAGTTTAAGTGCATCAAGGTGTGCAATAGAATTAAATCTATGCATTCTCTCAATGTGAATTATATTGTAATTATCTGAGTTGTCGATATTACTGAGTAGAAGACTCAATGCTCCTCAACAAAATTATTAAAACATCACTTTCGCCTTTTTATTTAAAAAAAAAAAAACCTTTTCATCTTGGGAAATTTTGTGTCACCAGTGTATATTATCTTACTTAACTCTGTCATTTTTCTCTCAACTCGTCATTCTTATAAAATAAATCTAAACTCTATATGGAACAGGTATAAGTTAAAGTTGATGTAAAATATAGGGATAAATATTTTTAAAGTCCTAAACTTTTAGATTTTTTTACGTTTGAGTCCTAAACCTTTTTAACATTTCATTTGAGTTCTAAATCTTTTAATTTTTTACTATATCAGTCCTTTAAATTACGAAAAGTAGTCAATTTATTAATAAGTGAGTTTAATTTAATAAAAATCATTTAAAAAAGCTTAAATACATGAGTTAAATATTTTTTTCATCAACAAAATATGCATATTAAATATTTTTTTAATCAATAAATATACGAATTAAATAGGCAACATGTATATTTTTTTATAGAAAAGATATTCAATTCATATATTTAATCTTTTTTAAATAATTTTTTGTAAAGTTAAAATTATTTTTTAATAGATTGATCACTTTTGTTAAACAGAGGGACTAATTTGGTAGAAAATCAAAAAGTTTAAGACTCAAATGAAATGTCAAAAAGGTTTAGGACTCAAACGTAAAAAAACTTAAAGGTTTAGCACTAAAAAAATCCTTATCCCGTAAAATATATCTAAGCTCCATGTACCACAAATTTAAGCTCTATATGCAAATGACTGGCGCTCACAATACAAATTTTCCAAACGATTGGGGCTTACAAAACAAATTTCGGGGGAAAAAAAAAACCCGTAGCCAACCTTAGCAGGTAGCAGTTGACTTTCTGGAGATGCAAGAAAATGTCTTCATAACTGCAATACCGTGCAGCGATGCTTTAGAATGGAATTCCCTTGCTTTACACAATTGGACAGATGTCACCCGCCCATTTATAATATAGTACAATTAAGCAAAAAAAATTGCACCAAAATATTCTGCTAAAAATAATTTTAAAATAAAGGCAGAAATGGAAATCACACAACACATAACATGAACAAGTTTAAATAGATAAATAAAAAATTTAATATATAAAAATATGATTAGTTTTATTTAAAATAATAAATTTAACACTAATTTTAAAAAATAATAAATTTAATATTAATTTTATTTAAAATAATAAATTTAATTCGCAATAATTTTATATAAATAGAATTTATCAATTTTAATAACAGATTTATAAAAATATGTTTATTTCGATAACATGATAATTATATAAATTAATATCAAATTATCGAAATATATAAATTATATTCAAAAAATTTTACAGTGTATTAGACTTATTACTGTAGGTAAAATTAATATTAGATTTATTATTTTTTAAATTTAATATTAAATTTATTACTTTCAATAAAATTAGTGATATTTTTATATATTAACTCTAAATAAAGAATGAGATCACAAAAATAAAATATATTGAAATTCACGTTGCTTGATAACAATATACAAGGGCACCTCAAAATTATGAGTACAAAATTTCTGGTCAGATAAGTGCCCCTTCCAAAAATTTGGGCATCATACAATTCAATCGCACACAGAAAAGAAAAGGATTGGTTGAATCTGAATCAAAATTTTCGAAGATCAGTCTACAGTATGGAGTTGTCAAGCTGTTGTATGTAGTTCAAGGTTCTCAGAATCGAACCGGTTATTGAACCGGAAAGCTGACAGGTTCAAGATTCAACCGGTTCGACCCGTAAAACCGCGGTTAAACTGGTAAAATCGGTATTTAATATTAAATATATAAAAATTAAATTTTTATATAGCTTATATAATTATATAAAATGTTATATTATATAAGAATGATAATAAATATTTAAAATAAAGTGTATTTTAAGAATTATATTAATATTTATATACATTAAAGATAGTACAATTAGTATATTTAACAAAATATAATTTATAAAAATTAATTCAAAAAATAATATTTATAAATAGTGATTAAATATTAATTTTTAAATTTTAAAGATTAAATTGAAAATTTTAATCAATTGATGACTAAATTAGAATTTTTAGTTAAAATTAGAGTTTTAATTATAATTTAGATAAAGTTTTGGGTTAAATTATAATTTAAAATTTTTTGATTTAAATTGAACCGGTTCAACCGGTCCCGATTTTCTCAATTTTTCCAATTTTTGACCGATTTTTTCAATTTTTGACCGATTTTTTTCGGTTCGGTCCGAATTCCATTTTTAAACTTGAACCAAACCGGACTTAGGACCGGTTCCCGATTTTTTCGGTTGAACCGGCCGGTCCGGTCCGCTTCTTAATTCCATGATCTAGTTACCACGAGTCGCCTATATCTACATTGAAAGTTGACATATCTTTGACCTATATTTTTCCACTGAAACAGGCATGCATTGTGGTCTCCTCTCAATTATCTTCCAAGTATATTGCAGTATCAACAAAACCTTATAGGCAGCACTTCAGCAGAAGAACATTGAACCCGCAACATCTTTGTGCAACCGAGGCAGCTCTGGAACCGGTGCAGTCCCCATTGATGTCATGCTTCCCCGTCCCGAAGAGGTTTCAGACAAATCATCAAATTTAATAAATTGCCCCACCTGTTTTGCAGCCAAGTGAGCATAATATATTGGAGCCACTGCATGGAAAAGATGGTAGCCAAACAGCATTAGCTTGATTTCCTGCAAAATTTTCTTGCCAAAGTTAAAGTTGGGATTGAATTACCGATTGAGATGGCAGTAGTGCTTCTTTGGCATCTGAATCATGGGAACAAAAGCACCCCAAAAAGATGGTGGAATAGGTCAATAAAAAAGTTCTAATCTCAATGTGGATGAGAAGTGATTGGAGCTTGGAATGGAATCTTACGCATATGACAATGAGTGGACAAGATTTTGTAAGCCATCAGGAGAGAAACCAATCTCATCCATTAAGACATGGTAGTGAGCTGGTCTTGAAGTACCCTATTAAACAAGAAGGAAGTACAAGAAAAAAAGGGTGATGCATGCTTGAGTTATGAAAAAGAAACCACAAGACATATCGTTGAGGGAATAATTTTAGACGTCAGGTTTTCCACCACCTAATCGTCAGGTCAGCTAGCCTCACTTCAAGTATTACTGCTGATGATTATGGTTTCTAACATCCAGATGTCCATATTCTCACAGTAAATTTCTAAATAGAAACGTTTGCTCGCATGCCAATTGTTAGAGAGGATTGTGCATCATGAGCACTCAGTAACAAGAGGTGAAAAGCATGAAGGAGGGGGTGAGGAAGAGAAATTAAGAACTTACAATCATCCCTGCCTGGGCACACATATAGAAATCATAGTTTCTAGGATGCACAATCTTTGTGTCCACAACCGTCCCTGGAGATTGAGAGAGTTAGGAACAGAGCTAGAGCTACATATAACTCAAACAGATGAACACCACCAAGAGTAGCAACCTGGAGGAACATTATCTGGACGAACTCTATGGGGGCCATCATCTTGAAATAGCCTTGTGTGATGATTCTTTTGACCCACAATCACCGTGAATTTTGGAATGTCAGCCTCACCTAGCTTCTGATAGGCCTGCAATAGAAATTTTGTAAACACAAAATTTGCATCTCATAATCAACGTCTCAATCGGCAGCCAGCTGAGATAGGCTCTCTTCAAAGAAAGAGACAGAAACATTTAAGTAGCCTTAAGTCTTCAAATGGCTGTAATTTTAAGATTTAAATTGATTTGCAGTATCATAAAGCAGATTTAAACATGTTGTGCAATCAAGGGGCAAAGCACTGGTCAATTCAAACGTCAAAATGTATTCTACTCATTCCAGACATCGACGAAGATTAGCTCTAGACACTCTGAACATATTGAACATTGAAAATCTCTAGGACAATTAAAGCGTAAAGTTGAAAATGGAAAATTCCTGCAGTACCTTTTTTATTTGCTGGACCTCTATGTTTAGAACCTGATCAAATTGTTTCTCGCTGACGCCATCCCTAAAAGCAAGAACAAGATTGTATATCGTAAGGGTATGGTGTTTGATGAAAGCAACAGGAAAAATAAAAATAAATAAAATAAAATCCGCAACGTGGTGTGAAGTCAGGGTTGCATCACAACCAGATTGTTTATGACAAATTCTCAATTGGTATCTCGTTGAATATGCAATGCAAATATAAGTAGGTTAAAACTTGTGTAGCATTAATATATCCTAGCCTTTGTTACTTGGATTCAAGTAAAGTTCTCTGTTACAGCAATTCTCTGGTGCTACACTCGGCTACTTTTCTAGACTTCTGCAGATCCTTCTCTGGAACTTCCATGTCCACAAGTTACCTCTCAAGGTGAAGATAAAGAGGCACTGCAGGAAAATTATCAAGGCCTTACCTGAACATAATTATCTGTTTTGGATTTTGTCTGCGATTGTTTGTCTCACGAAAATCACGCAACAATTCACTGTGACAAGAAACAAATTCAATTATTAAGTAGAATGATGAAAATTTTAAACCCCATATTTGAACAAAATATGGAGATTGTGCTCGCAAAAGGTTGTGTTCACGTGTTGTCATGCAAATCATAATCTGATTATTACTCGTATTGTACTACAAAAGCAGTTTCACTGGAAATACCTCATGATTCCAACATCATGGCCATTTGAAGCAAGCTTGAAAAGGGAATTTATCATCTCCTCCTTAGGTGACTGTGTGCGTACAGATGCTCCATATCTAGAAATCAGTGGCCAATATTGAGATCCAACAACCTGCAGGGTCCAGTAGAAGAAAGTGGCATTAGCATCACAATTAATCACCCTGATAACTATATGAAAAAGTCAGACCATAATGAAGAACGAAATCACGGAAAAATTACAGCAGCTATGGATGGAATATCTGATCCAGGAGGACCGTGAGATACGTCCATGCCCAAAATCATAGTGGGAGTATCCGTTATCAAAGGAATACAGGAGGAGTGCTCAATTGCCAACAAAGAATTTATCCCTCCAAGCTACAATAGAAAACAAACACAAGGCAAATTAATATCATGTTGAAAATAAGGCACTAAGGAGAGGTTAAGCTTTTATTTTCAGCATGTACCTTGGAATTGATCTTAAGAAGTACGTTAGTCAGATACTGATCATTAATTTTAGTTGGAGAGATGCATTGCGTGGCAATGCCATAATCACTAAGACATTTCTTCTTCCACGGTCCTACAAAATGCAAGAAAATGCAAGTAGATTAAACAAGTTAAACAAGCCAAATCAGAGAAAAGGGAACAACAAAGGTCTGAGGAAGAGGGGAAATTCATACCATAAATATCAGAATTTCTCTTCTCTGGCAAAACACACAAAAGTAGTTGTGGTTTAGCTTTGTCTCTAAGCTTATCTACAACTAGGTCAAACATTTTTTCTACTCTAGCAGCAGAGGTGCCTCTTCTGCATTGAGGGTCCTCCTCAATTATAGTTTGAGGGCAATTAATAACCTTCACAGATATACACATTTGACAGAGATGAGATATTAATCACTCGACATTTGACAGAAAGTGTAATTCCAAACAAACAATTGGCTTATCATTCAACATACCATGCCCTTTTTGATTCCACAGTCGATAAGCTCACGGGAGATGCGACTCATATTGAACCGTGCAGAGAAGTTGACCACAGCCCAGCGATCGATGTGGACGGGTTTCAGAAGCTTCTGCAGATGGTACCAGGATACTACTAAGTCAAGTAACTTAATACAGAAGAAAATACTGTACTTCAGAGAGAAAACAAAATTGCTAGTCATCCGTTGTGAAACGACGCATCAATGCAGGACCTTGTTGTTGAAGTTCCACCTCCCATCACGAGGTGTGCAGTCCTCACTATTGCCAACTTTCAGCTGTGGATTGCAAAGAAATGTACCATACCAATTGAGAGTCAAAAAGTGCTTCCCAAACAAACACTCCAAAACAAGAAAATTTTCGGAGATTGTACTTACCTTTGGGGTCTCTAAAATGCGGCCATCAATCCTAGTCAACTGGGCCTCTATCGAAATACCACAGGCTAAAAGCAGAGGATCTTCATTGTAACGACAGGTTCCCACAGCCTACCAGATTACAAAAAGAAACCAATTATCAAAGACAAAGAAAAAGGAAAATAGTAGGAAGCCTAAATTGGCTGACGCAGAGACATAAAAATATATAGCATGCAACACATTTAAATTTTATGTGTAACAGAACTTGTTAACAACATACACAAAAGATATTTTGTTCAATTTTATGTAACCTACATTGGTCACAGCTTGTATCTTATTGTTAGGCTTTAATCGCGACTTTTCAACCAACGTTGCCCTTTGCAACGAAGATAATGGTTTCGTATATCGTTGGAGAGACAGCAACGAACAGAGCTGGAACACCCAAAAAAAAAATGAAATCAAATTCCCATATAATAATGGAGTAAAATGTATAGCTAATAATTTTACAAACCTCTAACGGTTGATAATTGGCCCTTTTAGGTTTACCCACATCCAGGCAGGGGAAATATCCGGAATAGTTAAGTTGTATGCCATGATGTTTATAAAAGTAATCGGATACGGACATTTCAATCGTCTGCGGCTCGTCATTTGCACGGTCACGGTTTCTCGCTTTCACAACAAAACTAGGATAAAAAGATGTGCAAGCTTAGTCAGATTCCGGGTAAATGGTTCAACATAACAGAAGCAACAAAATAATAAAGTACATTAAACGGATAAAAAAAAAAAGACACGAGACTTTTATATTTATGAAATTTATGAAAATTTTGATGTAAACTATTATTTTTTTTTTTGACAAAGATATTTAGTAATTACTAGATAGTAACCGCTTCAAAGTATTAAAAGAAAAAAAAGAACAAGAAGGGCTAAAATCAAAGAAGCACATACTATTGCTGATTGCAGGGCCTCTCACTCAGCCCTATGATTTTGTATTCCATGTTACTGTGCCTTGTCTTCACCCTCAAATTTTTCAACATCCTTTTGGCCTGTAGAGCAATGCAAATCTCAATTCAGATGATGAGCATCAAAAGATTAAAAAATGGAGTTACAGCGATTCGTACCTTTGCCCAATCAATATAACGAGGATCCTTCACATTCTGATTAGCCTTTAAAAATTCAATTACTGGGCCAGGTGTTAATATCAGCGTCGTTGACACATCTGCAACATAAGGAGGGTTGTTGAAAGCAACGGTAATTACAAATAAAAAAAATGACATTACAGTTGAGAATAACTATATAGTTGGAGACAGTCGCCTCTAATTGATCTCTCACTCGTTATTCTTTTTTTTAAATGGTGGACTATCAGCTCTAAAACAAAAAAAAAAAGAATTCCAAAACAACCACTGCACTGGTAAAAGGAGAAAGAAAAGTAGGTACCCATGTTAAGAGATAGGCCTCCCTGGGTGGTAAGAAAACTGGAGTGGAATCCTTGAACAGCGGTTGCTCCACCTCCAATATCAGTGAAGTACCGTGAATTATCTTGAAAAAATGACTGTCTCACCAAAAGGCACCCTCTGTGCGAAAATTTATGATGAAATAGCAAGAATGGTTAGTTATAGTTTGACCCACATCCAATAAAGGCACATAATTAACAACAAAATGGTCTATAGAGGATGGGAAGAAAAGTAGCACCTATTAGCTGCATTCTGCCTTAAAATAGTGTTAAGCACTCTCAAAGCATCCTGTGTACGAGCATCGGCTTCTATTCCTTTGAGGGCAAGGGCAATGGATTCCATAGGTATTTCGTCGGCATATTTTAGTTCTACCTTAAATATTCTTGACCGAAAAGAACGTTTTAATCGCTTTCCAGCGGGATCATCGCTCATCCCACTGCTTTCACTCCCATTTTCACTATTGAGAAAGCAAAGGGCAGCACAATGTGTAAAACAAAAAACATAATACAAAGCTAAAATTGTTAAACAATATTAAAAAAGCATAAATACATAACTTGATTTTTTTATTTTTGATGTATAATATTCTGGTTAATGTCTTAAATGCAACAAGACTTATCATTTTTGTAATATAAATTAATAGTTATTTTATTTATTGTAAAAAAATATATCAATCGAGAATCATTCAAATATCAATTAAAATATTAAAAATCAGTATATAAATAATTTTTCTATCAGAAAACCACGTACTTCTTTGCAAATGATTCCTCGACCACCACGGTGAAAATTAAGCGGTTCCCTGGCAAAGGACCAACTGTATACACGCTTTTCTCTCCATCATAGGCCATACTTCTACCAGCAAGATCAGAAGAGCCGTAAGTTCGATGCAGGCTATCAAGCACTTTCCGCCCAATGCCCTTGCTTTGAACCGTCTTATGATCCTCTGAGGTAATAAAAACCTGCAAAATTCTCACACACTAAGTTAATTTCACGTCAAAATTATGAGAAAATTTCAATACACAGAATCAAAACACAAAGTCAGACATACGGCATATTGGTAAAACACAGCATTTTGTTTGTTGACGGAAACTTTGAAGTGGTTGGCGCGTAAAGAGATTCGACGTCCACAAGTACCAACCCCACGCCTGGCAGTGATGAAATTTCGGGAACTGGCTGCTTCTTCAGCCTCAGCATTGGGCCTTTTTGGAGGCGGTAGGGGCAGAGGCGAGCTTTCGGCCGCTTCTTTCACCATCTTTTATATCACATGCAAGCACATGGTGTGACAAAAACTAATTATTACGCAATCTCTAGCCAGGGGGGGAAAAAAAAGGAGTTATGTTAAATAATAGAAGCCAAGGAGAGAACAATGCAGAAAAATATATTGAAAACGCATGCAGAACCCAAACTCCGGGATTGAAACGGCATTAGAAGGAAAGCTGGAACGAAAAATGCTGAAGAAAAAGTCGATACGAGCAAATGTCGTAAAAAGGAGGCCAAGGAAACTTTTGTAGATTTGTATAATTGAGTTATAAATCTTTTATATTTTTGAATTAAATTATGTATTTTTAAAATTTTTTATAATTGAATCTTTCAGTTTGATCAATCGAGTCTTTCTTTTAGTTTGACCATTATAATGTATTTGATCTAATGAATTTAAAAGATAATAATTTAATTGTGAAAAATTTAAAAGTGTATGATTTAATTAAAAAAATTAAAATATTTAAAAATTAATTATAAAAATTCATATAAATTTAAAGCTCAAATTACTATTATCTTCTTAAGTACCAAGTACAAAGCACGTGAGAAGAAAAAAGAAACAAGGAAAACAAAAACCGAAAATAGAGCAGAGGAAGCACAAAAATCGCGTGTTATTGTTAAGAATGATGTTTTTGAAACCTTTGAATAAGCAAGTGTCGCTGTTTACGGCCCTCCCTCGCCAATCTCCACAGCTGAACTGAGACACGACGCGAGAGGATGGAGGAAAATAAATAGGAAAAATGTGGTGGGTAAAGACTTTATAAAAGGAAAATAGAGTGAGTTGGCACGTGAGAATAAAAAATTATTATTGTCTTAAAAATCTTTTTTTTTTTTGAAAATTTCAAAACTTTTATAAAAATGTTCGAAGCATTGTTTTTTTTTTTCCACATACTTAAAGAATTTAGTCAAAATTCAAGTTGAATGATAACTTGTCGATTGTTTTGTGTTTTATATGTTATTTTTTATTAATATCGAATCTAAAATGATATTTTTAAGTGTATCATTGTTGGATATATTTTTTGACAATCTATTTTTTTGAATATTTTTAACATGTGAGACTCACATGCCAAGTAATCCATGATTTTCTGTCTATGAAAGTATCCTCAAATAAATATAAAAAAACACTCCTATTTGTGGAAAACAAAACTACTTCTGCTTGAATTTGTAATTCTTTTGAAAAAAAAAATTGATAATGTATTATCATGCATACGTTGATTCATATATATTTCTATATATTTTTGTTCTTCTCAAGAATTTTTTTTTTTTTTTTTGTTGAGGTGTCGAAATATTCAAATTTTAGGAAACAATTATTTATTTTTTTATTTTTAATCTATTTAAATCACCATCCTGCAAAGGTCAATAAGTTGACTTGGCATGCTTACCACTACACTTATCTCTACTTCCGTTACAATTAGACGTACCTACCTATTTTCCGTTCTTGTAGTTTAATCTGTTTATACCATCCGCACCGCAGGATCAATAAATTGACCTGTCACACTCATCTCTATACTTATCTCTTTTTTCCAATACAATTAAACTTACCTTCTATAGCCTTTTTATTTTTTATTTTTTTCCCCTACGAGATGACAACTGAAGAATTTAGGATTAGTTTATTATTGAGTCAACAATTATTCAAAAGTTCAAATTTAGGTCAATAGTAAAAAATCATTCAAATAACGTCATTACTTTTAAAACAAATTACATGACTATGCCAATAACATTAAATTACTATAAGTGTTGAGTTAACAGCTGACAGTTTCACACGACGAAATTCACTTAATGAATTTACACGAATTTCTTTATTAAATTGCTGTAACCAAATTAGATTTTTCAATAACTGCAAAATCGGTAATAAACTTATACTGAGAAGATTTTATCATGATTGGCTAGAAAACGTTCCACTCGTGGAATATATCTCAATTCAAATTAACTTTTTTTTTTTTTTGAAAAGCAATTCAAATTAACTTAAAACACGTTAAGAATATGTATTTTGCTAGATTTATATCAAGAATAAATTAACATAGTGAAATTAATAAACCGCCGTAGAGTAATAAGTATGTCCACTATTTATGGGACTACTCTGGCCAAAGAAATTTCATTCCATGACATTGCTTCTTTAAATGTAAATAAGATCTATCATTAGTAAATTGTTCTATTGGATTTGACATAAATGTGTTGTTCAAAGCAAAAAATTCACATAAATAGGAAGTAGTTAGCCTTTTATACATGGAACGTGATATTTCTACTTACTAAAGCAAAGACTTTCCATGCAAATTCAGAAGCTATATTGTCAAGAGGCAGTATTATACGGAAAAAAAGGACATCGTTAAGGAAGAACAAAACTTCCAAGGTGTATATTACTCTATGTTCCATCGAGTGCTCTAATTACTATGATGCCTAACTGAAATTGTTAATTTTTAGATAATATTTTCATAACATTAAGCACAAGCAATTGAAGAAAGGACTACAGCAAAATTAGAGACGTCAGAATCACATGTATCAACTACTTCATTGAATTCGAACTATATAAACATCACTTTTGCTTTCGAGTAGAAACATAGCTTTAATAATGTTTTCTTGGTGATATGGACATCATTATTTCATTTCGATAAATTCAAGTGTTTCAAGGGCACAGTTTTAATTTCCATCTTCCACAAAATTTATTAACTGTGGAATTATTATGAACTCGAGCAACTTTTAAACTAACCATTTCCTTTTCTTTTGTCAATGTTTTGCTATTAAATATTAATCTTTAAATTAAACAAAGCCCCATTAGCGAGCGCATATATATATATATATATATATTCATAAACGGCAAGCTTGCTATAATATAAATAGCCGTTTATTTTCTTGACCCACATCATGCGTTCGGGCTTGGCTTGCTTGTGCATGTTTGATGATGAGGCGAGGAAGGGTTCAGATTGTAGAAAGGACAATATTGGGCAAAAAATAACACAGGAAGAGCGCAACTTCCCAATTAGCGTGCAATTTTTCAGGGTAGATGGAAGATTTTATTTTGTTTTTTCAATTAACTCCGACTAAAATCAAAGATTTTAAGAGAAGGACGAAAACAGGGGGGGTTTTTTTGTTTTTTGACGCCTGTTGAGCAGCAAGGGGTGCTCTTAAAAACAAAACGTTGTTGAATATGACTGTTCGGATCAAATGCAGCTTTGTCGCGATGCTAACCCACAGGCTAGGAGCCTCAGGCCTAGACAATAAGACTTGGGAGGCCCAGATCGATTTGAGCTCGGCTTGGTAGAGTAGTTGGGAATGATCCACTAATACACACAGGGAAGACCAATGGGTTAATAGCTACTAATCAAGCAAGGCCTTGAAAAATATATGGATCATTGCATTTGTTAGAGCCCACATAAACAAGAATTCGTTGGCCCGTGTTTTAAGGGTCTTGCGCTGTTTTTAAGATACAATTATACAATAACCAGCATGTGTTAGTGTAAATAATATAGATCTGTCAATAATGAATTAGAGATCTTAATTTTAATTTTTAAAAATACAGTCTCGTTAAATATTTAATAAAACGATTTTACAACTTTTTAAAATATTACTCAAATCAGTTTAAATTAATCAGTTCAATGAGTTGGATATTATGCGATCTAAAAAAAAAAATACAAACAAGATTCAAGAATTTAACATACCAGAATTTAACAAAGGAAAAAAAAAAAATCATCTGGGGTTCAAAAATTTGGTTACAATTGATTTATATACAAATCAATGTACCAGGACGTGGAATTGAAGAAGGGGATCCGGCGAATTTCCCGTCACTGAAGCTCGTTAACTAAAAGAGATAGAGGGAGAGAGAACAGATACCAACTGGATTTTCCTATGGGTCTAAAGCAACAATCTTGAAAATTAGGAGATGAAATCGGAACCAATATTGATTCAAGAAAGTGCAGCAACAGAGAAAAAAAAAAACACAAAACAAAACAAAATTTGAAATGGTTTTTTTAAAAAAAGAAACTCAATAACTTGCAAGACAGGAAAGAAAATAGAAACTGGAATAAGAAAAGAGAATCCGAATACTTAACTAACTAGATTGAGAGAAAGAAATATGAAGAGAGGTTATTTCGGCTCAGGTTTAAATCAAGAATCTTGTAAATAATTACAAGTAGAGTACCATGGTTTCCATGATCTAAAATCAGAAACTACATTCAATCTTGATCCAACAAAACCGAGCAAGTGAAGAAAAACTAATGAACTAAAGATTGGATCTTTATTAATCTCTCTCGCTCTCTCTGTGTCTATCTTCCTTCCTCTATAATGTCTTTGCTCTGTAATTATTATGGGGTTTTATAGAATTCCTGAGGCGCTGAGGGTTACTGGGAATGGGAGGTAGGAGAATGCATTGCTAAGATTTGGTGATATTTTAATAAAAGAGTTACTACATGGAAATATATGGGTGGACGAGTATTTAATTTAATGATATTTAATATTTTTTTTTAAAAAAAATTTAATAAATAATTTAACAATTTAAATCTCTACATATCTACTGTATTTTCACTCATCCGTGTCTACTTATCTTTTTCTTTTTAATAACGGATGCTGATGAATGCGCCACGATTAAAAAAATGGGGCATTTTAGTAAATTAGTAAAGGTTCAAGGTCACGTAATTATCACGCAGATTTTAAATTTCAACGGCTATTGTTTGGCCGGCACGGCGGTTGTATTTGTTGTATTTACTGGGTTTTGTTATGGGCCTTTCCTTTAAAGAGTTTGGGGCGCCCAATCATTATTTAGGCCACCCAGTTCTTTTCCTCGCTTTTCTCCAAGCCATATTATCTTTATATCGCATCGCCTCCGCATTTCTAAATTATTTAAATTGGATCCTCAGGGAACACTCAAGCTAAAATCTTTATCTTAGAGCTCTGATAATCTAATCTAAAAAAAAAAAGTGTATAAGATTTATGATAGGGAAGAGCAGCACCTATTGTGCAGTTCATACACAAATGGGCCTCTCTAGTGGACAAAGAAGAAAAAATTAAATTGGCTATATGTTGGCAGATTGGAAGTTGGAAGTCGCCTTCGTTACTCTATTACCCGTGGACCACCATTGAGAAAGAGATCATAATCCTCTGGACAGCTAGAATTTACATAAAACTCAGCACTAAGCATAACTTGATTAGTTGATGACTTGTGTCTTAACTCTCAAATTTAGAATTCGAATTTTAAACTTGGTGTTCATCCTCTCTTCCTTCTTACTGTTGGGCTACTAACTCTAATAAACAAAAAAAAAAAAAAAAAAGGAATTAAAGAGGCACCAAGCGAGGACAGCAAACCCCCATCAGTTCTTCCTTTAGCAGCTCCATGGCTTGCTGCGGTGGTCGGTATAGGATAACCAAATGATTCCCTTCAGATGGTTGGACCAAAGTAAATCTTGCAAACCAATCAACCACTTTGCAACTCAGAATCAAATTTAATCGGTTTCAACTCGCCCTTGATTAACCACCTCTGGTTTGAGCCCACGAAGAAAGCAGATTCCCACACACGATGCCCCAAAAGTTGCTAATAAACCGGGTTGGCCGATTGTCTTTTGTTTCGTGCCGATAGTCCAAAGAGTGACTTACCCAAATTCGATCCGCAAGGATGATTACAATTACCGCCCATTAAAAAAAAAAGGCCCATTGAGACGTATTGAGAACACAATGTGACTGGGGCTTGTTGGCTCAAGCACAAACAAAGGTGAGTCCACGATCCTTTTCGGTGGGCCCCCCTTGTTTTTTTTTTGAGGCAGAATTCCCATAATACAGAAATCAACTACATTGGACTGGCAGGGAGGGACACAAGCCCACGGACGAGGAGCCCCATTACAGATCACCCAATGGGGCCCGCAAAATTGATTACCCATTTATCATTGAGCTGGCCCATGATTTTTTTTTTGAGCAATGGCCCATGACTCTGTTACTTCGCATGGTTTGTGACAAACATTTTTTTCGGCGTTCCGGTCACCTGTCTTTCAGAGCAACCTACGACTTGGTCAAACTCACAACACAATATAAACCTGCAAGATCTCTCGTTTAAAAGATTGTTATATTAGGATTGGGCCGCGAGATTGGAAGTTTGAACCGCCGAGCTCGCTTTTGCCCACCAATTTCTTACCGTTGCGCTGTAGCTCTTTAAAGATCAAAAAGAAAAAAATAAAATAAAATTGATCATATTACAAAATATCAATGCAAAATATGTTCGGAATTGGGCCTCGGCGCAAAAGTCAAGAAACAAGTTGTGTGCCTTTATCTATGAATTGAAATCTGTCTCAACATGCCCACTTATCAAAAACTCAAAAGCAACTTTTCTGTCAGTACCACTGATAATTACTCACCATATCTTCTTTCGTAATAACTCAAGTTTAAATTTTGGAGTTGGATTTCGTATGCTTTAATTATTTGGAATTAAGTAGGAGCGTAATTATTAGTTTAAAATTTATTAATACTATAACTAAAATTAAAAAAGATTTGTTAAATCTAATAATATTCAAGTGATAGGTCTACCCCTTAGAGATGATTCAATAAAATTTAAATAAATAAAAAATTATTTTAATTTTAATTTATACATTTAATAATTATCATATTCATAATAATTTTTTTATTTAATAAAAAGGAGAAAAAAACAACATATATGCATAGTTATTAAACCCGGCTCGGATGTTGACCCGGTCTGGCGACTGGGTCAATGGGTCATTAGTTTAACCAGTGGGTCATTGGATCAACCAGTGGGTCATTAATTTAAAAAAAAAAGAATATATCAAATAATATATATAAATTTTTTGTACAATTTAATCCAATAACGACATTTTTACAAGTTAAAAAGTAATTTATATCAATTAAAATTTTGATAAAAATTCTTTAAAAAAAATTCCGCAATGTAAATTGTAACATATTACTTAATATATGAAGTTATGAACAACGTTAAATTATTATATACAGAAAAATATATAGTGAAAAGTGAAAAATTCTTAAATTATACAAGAAAATACTATATAATATTGTTTAGTATTATGAAAATATTATTTTTATCGTTTATACAGTAAAAAGATAAAAAAAATAATAAATTTTAGTATGTAAATATTATGTAAATATTATTGTTCCTGTAATAAAAAGTGAAAAAAATATATAATTTTTACTGTACAAAAAGTGAAAAAAAATAATTTTTTTATTATTTAATTGTCCCGAAATACTGTTTATTTTTACTGTTTATTATTTAAAAAATATTATTTTTACTGTTTACACAGTAAAAAATACAAAAAAATAATTTTTTATTATTTAATTGACCCAAATACTGTTCATATAACCCGACCCGACTCAATACCAAAACCACCGAGCCGCCAATCCGACTGATCAAGCAGGACCAAATTTAATAACTATACCTATGTGTGAATCTTTAAATCTGCACCCATTATATGCAATAACATGATTAATCTCAGTGGCCATGTGATTTTGTCCTTGATGGGCAGTGGGGATTACAATGTCAATGATTGCATTGTGCAGCGCTCGGGCTACACGTAAAATTATGCGTGAGCACTTCTCAATTTTTGAACCATAATTAGACCTCTATAATATATCAGTGATAAATGAATATATCTCAAATTAGAATTTTAGTATGGTATGTTTTTTTTTTATCAATGCGCCAAATAATCACAAAAGTGGTAAAAGTATGGGAATCACCTTTGAAATCAGATTTGCTTATCGGAACACCAATGACAGAGCCTCGTTGATTTTATTGGTGTTCGCGTTGTGGATTTAACTACTTTAAGAGTTATTAAACAGACTATTCAAATAGAGATATTCCCTAAATTTAGTCCAGAGATTCGATAATCGATATGTTTGTAACTGAATTTTTTTTGACAAAAAAACATCTCTTTCTAGGATTAAATATTGCTGATATAGATAGCTTAGCTTTGAAAGAATTGACAAGGAAGGCTTGAATATTAAAACACATTAAAGCATTAAACAAACTACGTTTTGTAGAGGGATTTAGTGGGTTTCGTACAAATTTAACTTGGTCCTAATCTATAGATGAACGGGTCAAGCTTGTTTTTTACAAACTCAAATCATTTAGCATAGTTCTCCGGAAACTTGCCTTTGAAGCTCAAAGGTCAAAATCCCCCGCCTTTCTCCATCAATTCAACGCTGATTTGGTGAAACTCATTATATTCACAAGGTTCCCATTTTTACAACGTATAGGTTTCTTCTAGCACTTGTAATCTTGTACTAACAGACTCTTATTTAATTATTTTCCCCCTTTGAGCGAGTAAAACTCACCCAATCTACCAAACATTCCTAATAATTTTCAAGGCGTTGGCCGCTAAGAAAGAAGCAAGCCTCTCACATGAGGTAAAACAAACAAAAAATAAAAAAATCATTGTCACCCTTCTACAAGCAATCCACAATTCAATGATTTGGGCCGCGGGGATTCACACAAGCAAGACGGATTTTAATTGCGGATAAACCTTCTTCGATGACTCATCATACATACATTTTTGTCATGGCAATTTGAATTGACCACGGCATGTAAAGATTGAGAATGTTGAGCACATTTCAGACATGAACGAAACGCACGCCGTATCCTTTTCTCAGATCTACATTTGTTTGGCTTTTCGACTGATTGGACTTCAATTTGAGTTCGGTCCAATGGCTAAATGACACGACACCTCTTTAGAAATAATTATGACCTGCAAATTTTTCCTCTTCTTTTATGTAACACTACGTCATTTCAGGCTTATTGTAGCGGTTCTGTGGCAGCGGTTTTTAAACCGCTGCATAAAAAATTTTAAGTGGCAGTTCAATGGATTTTAACCAGCGGTCTTTAAAACCGTGTCGTATTAATTTTTTAAAGCGGCGGATTTTGTGGGGCGGTCAATAACCGCTGCCATTGAATGCTTTATGCTGCGGTTAGAGAGCAGCGGTCTTTTAAATTTTAAATAGACATCGGTTCCATTTTCTAATGCAGCGGTTCTTTTTTTTGTAAAAAAAAAATTGAAAATTGAAAAAAGAAAATTTCTATAGATGATAAGGAACTGATATCCTTACAGATTAAAAATCGTTTTTTCTTTTATCGGCGAAAAGCAATCGTTTGAGCAAATCCTTTCTCTTTAATGATTTACAATCAATCGTTTCCCTTTCAGTTAATCGAATTGATCTGTAGATTCGATTGTTTTTTGGTGAAATCCCAAGAAAGAGAAGTGAGAAAGCAGAGACGCCTCCTCCTGATCTTCCTCCACAACCAGACACTCCTCCTCCGGCCGTTCCCCACCTGCTTAACCACTCCGCTTGCATCTCTACTTGCTCAGGTCCATGGACCCCCCCATCGACACCAACGGTTGCTCGATGTTCAATTTCAATTTTTCAATTGTTTTAGGTTTTTTTTTTTTTTTAAAGCTTGGGTGCAACCTCTCTAGGACCAGGTATTCAAATTTTTTTTTTTTAAGGTGTGGAGGTGAGCTCTCAATGCCTGCCTCCCTCCGCGAGTACCGTTGATTGACGACGACTAGAATTGAATTTTTTTTTGCCGAATTTTTTTTTTTTGAGTTACAGAATTTCCTCAACGGTGGCTACCGGCGGCCTAGCAGCAGCTTCAAAAAATGAAGAACAAAAGCCAAAATCATAGAGCCGATGACATGGACGGCGACACCGTCGCCGCTGGGCCTTTAAGAACATCATGAAAGACTTTGAACTTTTAGATATTTAGCTTAGCACTTTACATTATTTTTTAATTTCTCCCCTTTTTCTTACTTTTTAAGTTCCCTCAAAATTTGTGAACTTTATTCTATCATGCAAATTTATCTGCCATTCGTGTGTTTATGGACAGTATGATTGTCACTGGTCTTTTATTCTTAATCTATTGCTCCGATGCAGTTGTACTTGGTTAGTTGTTGGCATTTTTATTTGTTATTAGCCTAGCATGTCTCCAAAACTGCATCTTCTTGAACTGCCATTTGAATTTATGTTGCTAGGTTAGTCTCTTTTTCACTGACTGTAAATTCATCTCTTGCTCAACTTAATACTGTACGTTAATATTTGCCCATGTTACTCTGAGTTAAATTTTTGGGCATTTAGCTTCTCTGAAGTGCCTTGTGTTTCTACAACATGAATAATGGATTTCCCTAGCTTTTTGTTGTTGTACAGGAAAACAGACATAGTTGATTTCCTCAACTTCACTGGTTATATGGATATGAATGTGCCCAAGTTAAATTGGTGTGTTTGTCCAACATTCTATTCATGGGTGGAATGACCCTCAAAGGGTTATTTACTAGTCGTATACTTTGTTTAAATCTTCTGAAACCTTAAGATTTGACTTTTAGAAGCTATTGATACTCTAAGGCACCATGCATACTCAAGCCAAATTAAAATCTGTCTCTTTCATATTTTGAGGTTCTATACTTCAAATTTGCATCATCTCTTTTGATTTTGAATTGCCTTTTTCTATGAATGATAACATGCTGTATTCATATTGCTCTTTATCTTCTAATTCAGTTGATCAATCCTGCTGAAACTTTTGGTGACATTTTCATTGATTACCCATAAGATTACAAAGCGTTCCAAACTCCATGCTTAGATGTAAGTTCTTTACTGATCTTAATTCTAATATTCTACTTCAGTATCCTCACAGATATGTAAAATGTACATCGGCAGCAATTCAAGTAGAAATGTCCTTTCAAAAGTATCACCTCGAGCATAGGAGGGTGGAAATAGACAATTGTATTGCTAAAGCTGCAAGGTTCAATGAAAAGATCCAAGTGACAGATCGTTTTTGGTTGGGTTGTTATGCTTGCATGAAAAGATCTTGTTTTATCATTTGTTGTTGGAACTATAGAGATTTTGCTATTCTAATTAGTGACCAATTGTCCTCTGATATTGCAGTTGTGTTACGTTGTATAAGTTTGACTATATCTACAACTATTTGATGTACGCCAATATCAGCTATGTTGATTGGTATGGGCCATAGTTTCATTGTTTTTGTCACATACTTTGGGGCTTGTATCCATGCTCTGTTACTGTCTTTATCACATGATTTTTAGTTGTCTAGAGGACCAATCATCCAAACAGAAATGCAGGTAAGTTGCATATTTCAGAAATTGTTTTGTCCTGTTTACCTATGTTGATGAATGTTTCCTGTTCTCTTCAGCTTTTACGATCCCAGTCCTCATGGGAATGGCAGGTATTCAGATCACATGTTGCCTGGAATTGAGTTGAAAGACTTTAGAAAGGGTGCACAGGTATATCTTCATTAGTTTCTTATATGCGTTTAAGTTTTTTATCCGTATTATTCACTTCTTTAATAGTTCCTTTAACTTTTCACAGCAATCCTTTCCCTGCTATGTTTGGCACTATAAAAAAATCTTGTAGATTTTCGTTAAACTTCAATTTGTCTTACTCTAATTTTTGAAGAGTGATTCCTGTGCAGTGGTTCACAATGAAGGGACAACATGCTTTGATATTTATAGCTGATAGTCTCTACTATTCAAAATTTCGTGATTACTGCAAGGTAGTCATCGTCACAAGGAGAAGAGATTGCTTGTGAAGGACCTCCTAGGTTTTCTATTGAACTCCAAAGGAGTAGTACCAATTGATGATCAAATCATCGATAACATTATTGGAGTGCTTTTTGCTGCACAAGACACCACAGCAAGCACTATGACATGAATCATCAAGTACCTCCACGACAACTTGAAACTTTTGGAGGATGTTAATGTTTTAATCACAATAAATGCTACATTAATATGCTGTAGACTCTCTCCATCATTGTGGCTTGGTAGTATATCTATAGATATACAAATTGTGGATTGTAAGTAAATTATAGATTGAATGTTCCAACTCATTCATTCTTGTATTGCACATGTTAAATATTATATTTGAGACTTTGTATGTGTTAATGTTTGGATGTTAAAAAGTTTAAGTAATATTTTAAAAATTATATGCAAATTGTAAAACGAAGCATTAAATTAGTAGAAATAATAGTATTTTTGATAAAAACTGCTGCCTTTTCTATAGAAAAACCGCTGCCTTTTCCTGTCAAAACCGCTGCATTTTCCTACCAAAACTGCTGCCTTTTCCTACCAAAACCGCTGCCTTTGCTAGCTCAAACCGCTGTCTAAACTTTCATAAAATCGCTGCCATTGATAAAAAGAACCGCTGCATAAAACCTTTATGCAGCGGTTTAAATTTTCGCTGCAATAGCTGTTAAAACCGCTGCATAAGGTCTATTGCAGCGCCTATTAAATGCAGCGGCTCAAAAAACCGCTACCTTAGAGAATAGGCAGCGGTTTTGGGCCTTTAGGCAGCAGTTCACAACCGCTGCAAAAGCCCTTTTATGACGTAGTGTAAACACTAAACAGCACGGATTGTTTAGTTTCGACATTGTGCAGGGGCCACGTATTGGTTCTGACTTTTGTTGGATAGAAGAAAAAAATTGCTTATTTGATTAGGACAACGTGCTTGTCATAGGTATGCAATGCTTAGAAGCAAGAATCTTTAAGGTTACTGGTTAGATCGAAATAGCAAAAGTCTATTATGCTTTGAAGTATTTCATGTGGGTGTACTGTGGTGTGATTGAACAATGCCAACTTGCCAGTTATTGAAACCTAACTTTCAATCTGGATAAGATAATATATGTAAGAAGGTTAATGTTTCGTACCAATGTATCAAATCATGTACTTAGTCATAAAATATAGAATTTACAAGTGGTATCGATGATCCCACTTTTTTTTTTTAATTACAAAAGATGTTAAAAAGTCACAAAAATGAATATAATCACTAAAATTTAAATATAAAATTAAAAAATTTTAATGAAAATATTTTAATTGATTATACTAAGAGTATACATAGATGAACCCACCAATGAACCTAATGGTTGAAACAATTTTGGTACGCTCATTGCTTGAATTTCTTTTCCAGTCTGTTCCCACAGTACCGAATGGATGCAATTGTGCAGAAGTGCTAGCCGCAATTTTATGTTGCAATCCACTTCAATGGCCAATAATTGCATTAAGAGAATGAGTTCCACTGTGTAGTACGGGCGCCTACCTTTGATTACAAGCCAACAACATTATTTATGAAAGGAAAATTATGAGCCAACAACATTGAGGGGACCAACGTAAGGAAGTAGCACAAGAAAGACGAGATTACAGTAGTTTAAAGTTTCAAATTTAATTATTATAAGCTGCCAAAGTATAAACATGAAGATCAGTCTGAAAGTGATAGGTGGGCTGTAGCAGATGGGCCAAGTAATAACAGAGTTGTGAATGATGGAATTGGGCCGAAGAAAATTTGTGATGTGGTGAGTGTTACAAGAATTTTAGTTCATATGGACATTAGTCTTTATGGTTAAAAAAGTGACAAGAGTTCAATTTCTGTCATACTTAATTTTTTTCATATCTTTTGTATACGCAATAGCCCTTCCTCAAGGCCAGGAGCTTGGTGATTAAATGCAAAATGAGGAGACATCCCTTGCTATTTCAAAGGAATTATTATGAATATTGTTGCTAGTATTGATGGGTGGAGGCTGCCACCAAGCCGAAGCTTCAAATTTATTACAGATGGTTCAGTTATGAAGAAATAAGGCCCTGGAGACATAGGAGGGGTCCTCAGAGAAGCTGACACTGGTTATCTGCTTGCTTTTAAAAACAATTCAGAGTTGTTGATTCGAATTTTGCTTAATCTTTTACTGACAACGATACCAGGATCAAATAACATAACTGCAGGGAAATGCTACAATATCAGGACAATTTGACACATTATGTTCTCTTTGTTGGAAAGCACATAGAACCTACATGTATGCAATTAACCTTTCACTATAACAAAGCTTACATTAGCAGAATTATTATTTAATATTAGCTAGATTGTTCAGTCAATGTCCTAACTTTAAACACGTACGTCGCCGACGTGGATTGTTATTAATTAGAAGTTGCTCAAGGTCATAAACCACAATAACCACTCACTTGACCAAAGAACAAGAATTAATCTTTTCTTCAAATCCGTCAATACAATATTTATTAATAGATGAACATAGACATGAAATCGCACCCTGATATAAATTATTAATTATGTTTTCTATATTCAAATACTAACAAAACTGTAAGTGAACCATCTATGTATGTCTGCCACCAGAAGCAAAAGCTCACATTGGTTATGCTTGTAACCATGGGATAAGGCTGACATGCGTTAATTTAGGACTTAGGAGTGTATTTTAATCAGATTCGACTGGACACAATGCAACTGAAATTCACTTCGTCCACTGCCCTAACTTGCCGACAGTTGTTTATATCTCAAAGGAAAAATTTTTTGAAAACAGTTTTAAAATAGTAATATAAGTTGTTAAATAATTAAATTTATTAAATAAATAAATAAATTATTAGATGTTTGGTTAGATAACTAACTTAGAGCGGCTATAAAAAAACATGAGTATACAGATATTTATTCATCAAAAATATGTGTTTAGCTAAAAAAAATCGATTGATGTAATCTTGCTCCTTCGTCACAGGCAAAGAGCTAAAGAATGATCCAACTTTTTGATTAATCTATCTTTGGCTGTTTCAGACTTGTTTTTAATTGTATTATATCACCCACCGAATATCATAGATTCCTAGAATATGCAAATTAATATAACGTTGACTGCATTTAGAAATTCTTCCAATTTTTAGCGGTTTCTACATCGTTTGCAATCGGACGGCCTCTTTTGAATCTGTATCAAATTGAGATTAAAAAATCCGACTCAACGTCAGCCACGACGAGGAGGAGTTCTGTAACTCACTTAGGACTTCTTTTCATATGGAAATTGTGTGCTCAAAACTTCGTATGGGAAGAAAGTTTTATGAGACACGATACAGTTTTACTAATGAAAATTATTAATCTGACTCTTTTTTTTTTATAAATATGATTTATATATTATTTTATACTATACAATGAGTAAGAACTATTTAAAATAAAAAATAAAAAAAAGAGATTTGTATAGTTTAAAATTATAAATTTTACTTACAAAAAAATAATAAAATTAGCAAGATGAAAATAAGATTAAATTTACATCAAGAATACTAATGATGCAATTTATAATTTCGTTAAGAAAAATTACGCTGCTCATATCGCGCAGTAAGTTAGATATCTACACCAAACTTCTAGAAAAGCAAAATATAGTTTAATTTACGAAAAGAAGCCTAAGTATAAATGTAGTTATTAAAAATTAAGCGTTCCAATATTATGTGCTGTTTGTTCCCGATTTGTATTTAAGTTCGGTCAGTCCACAAAATTACATAGTTGCAAAGCACACTGGCCTTTCCAAGTCTCCAATTCATAGGAAATACACAGAAGACAAATCAGCCGTCTCCCACCCATCCACTGGAAGTCTTGCTTTTCGTTAATTATCATTAAAAGCAAAGCTGGGACTAGGAACTTTGCACCTAGCAACAAGCAGTCAATTTTTTTTTTTTTTTAACTGAAAAACAAGCAGTCTATTATTCCAAAGTTATTGTCCACTCTTTTTCTCTTCCTAAACGACCATACTCAATTTTGGTGTGCTTTCTGTACCTTTTTTTTTTGTGAGGTTCTTTTTTTACCTCAAACAGCAGCCCACATTGTTCGACCATGGGGGTCAACCAAAGGAAGGACCCATCCAGTTTCCCGCAGACAACTTGCCGCCATCAATTTATCACGAGTTCCGATTTAGTACGATCAAGATCACGTGTTCTTACAAATGTAAATCTCTGGATCTACCATCTAACCCATATGGACACTTTGATGTTCTGGTTTGCATGGGCCCGTTCTGACAGGATTATTTTCCTTAAAAAAAAAAGCGAAAAGCACGGAAAAGCACAGAGAGAAAGAGGAAGGAGAAAGATCATGGGTCGGCCTTTCGACACTTGTACTATTTCGTTTTGGAATTACTTGTAAATTTTTTTAAGTGATATTAAAATTAAAATTAAAATGATGTAAAATATTAAATAATTAAATTTAAAATAAATAAATAAATAAATAATTTTTATATATTATTAAATAAATTATATAATTATTTAAATATTATATATAAAATATAATTATATGGCAAAGTTCTTTAAAAGGAGCTTTCCAGCGTGAGGATTTTTGGCGCACAGAACGTGAAAAAAGCTAAAAAAGTACGTGGCGCCACGAGTCTCGCAACGCATATCCTTCGCACTCAAGACATAGTCCTCGAAACAGAAAGTGCCCAGTACCTTCCTAACTGCATAGCATATTCTTGAGAATGTTCTCTTCATTCATTCCTCATTCCCCTCAACTATTATATTTTAGTTCTTCAATTACTCTCTCGTTATTATGCCAATACATTGGTTACCAGACAAATTATAATTTATCCGTCGACTAGAGTTGTCATTATTAGTTGTTGCTCAATGTATTATTCACCCACTTTGTTGGCCATTGGGGCCAGCTTGTGCTGTGTGCGTCATTTTGTCTGTGATAGCAATGTCTCTCAGGCTTGTCTAGGTGTCTATGTCTATTTGTCTTGAATGGGTTTTCAATGAAGAAGTAAAAACTTTTGATGGATTCGATTATCTTATGGAAATGGAGGGTGGAGGCTGTGGACTGTCAGAGGCTAACTGAACATCAAGTGTACCGAACATTTAAAATTTATAATAATAGATACAAAATTAACACACAGATATTCATGCTATTTGATTATAAAAAAATATGTTAAAAAATAGATAAATTATTATATTTTTTGTATGATATAGATTGCATTGCTGCATAATAATACCTATTTTTTTTATCACTACATTTAATTTTGAGTTAACGCAATTCTCTCATAAAATAAGTCAAATTAAATTATTCCAAATTTGTATATGGAATTGTAATTCGAAATTTTTAACTCAGCTCAAGTATGAATGGATATGTATCGTGATTGTTGTTAATATATTTTTAGTCTCTTGGTTAAATACGAGTAATGTGACGATGTCTTAATTGTAGTTAATAAGTTTGTAATCACTTTTCATAATTAAGAGCTATTATCATTACTTAATATTTTGTATTGAAAAAAAAAAGTATTGAAAACTATAAATAAATGCCCAATTAATAATAATTTTGTGAATTCACACAACATTACTTTACTGTTATTAATGACATGGGTAGCGTCAGGAGAAACAAGCTCATTTTAAGCGATTAGAAGCACGCTCTGTCTATTTATCGTTATATTTCTTTATGCCATGAGAAATACAATTATATCTACGTAATAAGTCGGGGAATGGGCATTATGCATTTTCGATCGACTAAATTAGGCGGCAACCAACAGCTTTGTTCAATTGTTTTTCAATGTCACGTCATATTTTACTATATCCGTTTATATATAGCTTTCGTATCAATAAACCCCAATTATAACATTCATGTCGATTTGTTCTCAAAATTATTGACTGGTTAAAAACTAAATTATTTACTTTTTCATAAGCGAAAATCACTTTTAGGATAATTCATTTAAGTTAGGCAATGATAATAGTCTAAGTTCGTAATCAATTTTCTCCAGGAGATTGTTGACGATTTTGAACACTACATTTTCCATTCAAACAGATAAACTTGTTGCATAATTTTAATTGTAAAAAGAATAATTCCGGGTGAAAAAAAAAAAGCAATCAAAATCATTACATATTAATTGTCTTAAACAAAATTACACACAATATTCTGATTCTGACAATAATTAAAGGATATTATCATCAAAAAAAAGTAATAGGAAAATGTTGACTGTATATCCCAATAATCTTCCATTTGATTTACGAATATCTAGGACAATAAACATTGCACTAACTCATTGTTATGGTTTACAGGGAGAAAAAAATAAAAATATTAAACAGTAACATTTAACTAATAACAAAACAGTTACAAAATTATTATATTATTAAAATTTTAAAAAATAAATAAATTATTACAAATAAACAATATAACCACTCTATTGATAACTAACATTATTGTGCGTAGCTATATATAAGCAATAGCTATAGCTTAAACTGGTTAAGTGTATTTGGATTGAGAAAAAAGTTAGAAAAAGAAAGGAATAAGAAAGAAAGTTGTGAAAAAAAAAAATTGTTCGAATGAGTGAAGAAAGTTGTGAGAAAAAAAATAATGAGAAAGAAAATTAAATAGTAATTTATGAGAAAAAAAATTATGAAAAAAATAAGCAATTTAGATAGAAGAATAAGTTATAAGAAAAAAGATTATTAAGAAAAAATAAATGATAATTTTTGAGAAAAAAAATTATATGAAAAATAAATTATTTAAATAAATAAATAATTATAAAAAATTATAAAAATAATAAAATAATAATTATATATTTTTTCTCTCCTTAACCTATCTCTAACAATCCAAACAAGCCATAAAAACAGAGCCCACAGACGCACGCCCGATTGTTTGTTTGATTGAGGAGAAAAATAATGAAACCTGAGAGTTCGTGAACGACACGCACAACAAACGCGTGTGATTGCTTCCCATCTCTCAAGCATTAATTGTGGCCCAACGACTGGCAATTTTTCTTCCGTTCACTTTTTCTTTTTGTGGAGACTATATAAATTTATGATTTAATAAAAATACCATATGCTTAATAAAAATAGACGTGTAAAATAAAAAATTGAATAAAAATAATGTTTTTAATTTAATATTATGATATGTATTATTTTTATTAATAACATATCTAATTCATTAATTCTTCACGACAAATCTAACAAATAAAAAATATCCAACTAATGTCTTTCTTTCTTTATTACAAGTTCAATTTATTTGACGAAAATGTTATACTAAGACAAATTTGTTGACACATTAAAAACAGTGATGTGATATATATTTGATCATGATAATTATGCATTTAATGGACATAAATATGCAATTATTATGGCAATAACTTGATAATAAATTCAAAGTACCAAGTACTCCATGGAGAAAAATATATTTATTCACGATAAAGAGGTGAAAATTTAAGTAAAAATACAACTGTTTTTTTAATTAAAAGATAAAGGAGGGGTAGTGCTCCAATTTTTATCAAAAAAAAAATATTACAATTTAATATTTACGACAAACATAAATTAAATAATTATAATAATTTTTTTAGCAAACAGTAAATAATAACTTTAATTCTATCACTTGATTTAATAAAATTTAAATTAAATCTAAATCCCTTAACCGATTGAATCTCGTTAAAAGACAACTATTTATGATCCATAAGAACGACTAAGCGAGAAAAAAATTTGTAAATCAAATATAACTTGGCCTTTATTCTCCAGAATAAGAAAAAAAAAAGAAAAAATATAGGTGAATGAGAAAATGAGGACTTATAGGAGACGAAAAAATTTTATCGTGTAATTAATTAGATTATTTGTGTAATAAAATGTTAAATTATTGTAATAAAATTTACAAATATTTTATCACTTATTTTTTATTGTAGAAATTAAATATTTTATTGTATAAATAAATTAATTAATTATAAAAAAAAAAATTTATCTCTGTTTTTTCGCGTTTACGTAACTGAGACTTAAAAAAAACTGTAAATGAACCAATTATGGTCCGACGTACCTTGCCGTCTTCTGCTTTTTCTCCTTCCCCTTAACTTTTTCAATTAAATTAAACAATCAACGAAATTTCTTTTGTTTCGCTCATTCTTGTGGGGCTTTCAGTCTTCAAAGTCCAAGATGTCCCTATAAATACCCCACGGCCACCACCGCCATCTTTAACCACCAGGGCCATCTGTTCATTTTCTTCTCGCTTTCTTCTCTCCTCTTTAACTGTTTAAAAGAGAAAAAAGCTAAAAAAGAAAAGGCTGCAGTGCCTTAAACAAAACATCCCTCGTGATTCCCATCCTTTCTCTCTCCTCTCTATAACGAAATCTTTTGTCATGAAAGTGGACCACCACCACCCCCACCACCACGTCGCCGCCACCGCCCACGGGGAAGACGACGTCACTGTGTTCAGTAAGGCCATCGAAGTCGCAGTTACGAACCACCGCGATCTCCCACCGCCGCTGCTGACGGCGATTGCGCCACTGGTCTCGGCCGGAGACGACCTCAACTTCATCCCACCCTTAAACTTCTCTATGGTCGATAGTGGCGTATTCCGGTCCGGCTTTCCTGACTCCGCTAACTTCGCCTTTCTCCAAACTCTTGGCCTCCGCTCCATTATGTAAGCAGTTTACCAAGATTGGTGAAATTAGGGTTTCTTTCTCTGTTTTTTTTGTTTTTCCTTCCTTTGATTTTGGTTATGCTGTTGCTGTAGATGTCTATGCCCTGAGCCATACCCAGAGGCGAACATGGAATTCCTGAAAGCCAATGGAATTAGGCTGTTTCAGTTAGGGATCGAAGGCTACAAGGTAATAGCCTTTCTTGCTTTTTATTGGCTAGTTCCCCGTTGTGTTTGGGTCTGACGTAATGAGGTTGTTTTAGTTCTTAATGGCTTGGTGGATTCTAAAGGGAAACAATCGGTAGGACTGTTTACAGAATTTCAGTTTCATTTCTTAATTTTCTTTGGTTTTATCAGGATCATGCCCAAAGTCTCTGGATTTTCCGAATTGCCCATTTCTGTTAAAGTGGGTCATAGAAGCCATCGGTGGACATGGATTGCATGATGTCATGTTATCTTTACTATTAGTGGTGATGGCTTTGGTTACATCATACTTAAAACTATGTCATATGATTATTTTTTTTAGTTAAACAATATACAATTTATTTGATATTATTTAACAATTTTTTTTTTAAAAAAATTAAATTTATTTATTCAATAAATTATTATATGACTTTAATTTTATTTTGATCTATTTAAAAATATCTATTAAGTATTATTTTTTCTCCTTTACCTAAAATTAGTCCATGGGATTTTTAGTCTACAATTGCCTTGGTGCTTTTTTTTTTTTTGGGTGTATTTTTTGGTCTTTCTGCCTGCTATTTTTAAATTCAAACTGTCCACCACATCTTTAGCATTTGGATCAGAACTTGTGATCATGGTCAAGAACAGAAAAATTAGGAAAAAAAGATAAAGGAAACAATTAAATATAAAAAATTTCATATGGCTGTCATGTGAATTTGCCTTTTTCTATCAATCACCATTATCAAATGCATTTGTTAAAAAAATCCATTATCAAACGCAGTTCTTCGTATGAACACGTAATTGCTGTCTGTCCAATTTGACAATTCGTACTAAACATGTCTATCTTGGAATCAATTATGAAGATTGTGAATTTTCTCGGATACCATTAATGACCATTTTTTTGTTTTTTTTATCATGATAATAAGGCGATTTCAACCATCTTATCCTTCTTGCACATTTCTATTCTCATTTATTGAAAGGTAAATATTTGGTGGGATTTATTGAGTAAAATCAAAATAGTATGTGTTGGTGAATGATTAAATTTGAAAAAGAGAAAAAACAGAGAATTTATTAAATATTGTTGAATATACTACATGACTATTTTAATATTATTTAAAGTACAATTATGTAGCGGAGCCTTTATTAAAATTTTATAATTGAGACGAAAGGGGGAAAGGGTCCTAGACGTTGTTCTAGTGTAAGGAATATACATGTACACGAGTATAAAACATGTTTTCTTGTTGTAGGCAACATGTCCTGAGTCAAAAATGTCTGCATCATGCAAAACCAAATTAATTGGGTTGAATTTTTGTTTAAATTTAAGGCCGAAGATTGCGGCTTTTGACTTGACTGGGTGGGTGAGCTCCTTTTCATCATCAATTTTCCCCATACATGGGTATGCATTTGGTGAGGATGATACAGATTTTATTCAAGTGCAAAACCTGGAATTTCTTGGTTGTAAGTCTAGGCGTATGGCTCCCCATTGTTTTAATAAATAAATTGGTGAAGACATCGGAGACACGATTGCGGGAGTTACCTTCATTAAAAGTTTGTCACAGGCAAAGCTGAGACACACAGCTGAATTTTGAATTTTGAATTTTGACGTTACTGATCACACTTACACACATATAGCTTGATTGTGAATGGCAAGTGGGAGAGTATGGCCAATTGAAGTTGTCATCTCAGACATAAGGCTTCACCTAGCTAGGAGATTTTTAGTGGGCTTAAAATGCTATCTTAGCTGGCCGCTACACACACAATGGGACTGATGGCCCATGGTTGGCAGACAATGTTATTCACTAAGCCAAATGCAAGCCTGATTATCGTGACATTATTAGAACGTCTACATGTTTGGTAGATATCTTTTTTAGTTGTTTGGATGTATAAATAGTGGCAGAAAAAGCCGTTTTTTTTTTTTTTGTAAATGCATCTTGGTTTATTGGGATAGAAAAGCATTGAACTGTTGCTGACTGATAATTTAAATTGCTTCCAGGAGCCTTTTGTAAACATCCCAGAGGATACAATTCGTGAAGCACTGAAAGTTGTACTTGGTAATATTATAAGCATATTAATTAGATTGTTGTTTTTTTAAATCTGGCTGGATAAATATGTTATTCTCCGAAAGTTATTGATGCACTCATCTCCTACACGTTTCTCTGCAGATGTGAGAAATCACCCTGTTTTGGTTCATTGTAAACGAGGGAAGGTATGTGGGCCACTAATTGTCTACAATTCAGTTTCATGTTCAGTTACTCAAATTTGGTTGCTTCCATTGCTTTTGCAGCACCGAACTGGTTGTCTTGTGGGTTGCTTGAGAAAATTACAAAGATGGTGCCTATCATCCATCTTTGATGAGTATCAGCGGTTTGCAGCTGCCAAGGCTAGAGTTTCAGACCAAAGGTTTATGGAGTTGTTTGATGTTTCTTCCTTAAAGCATATCCCGCTGTCCTTTTCATGCTCCGAGAGGTGAACTGGTTGACTGAATAGCCGTTGCCACCTTTTTCTTTGTTAGTGGAGAATCCTAGGTCCTGCTTTGGAATAAATAGGGAAAAGCTGATGAGTTCCTGGATGCATGTCTGGGGCAAAAGGAATAATTCTTTTTTCCTTTCTTGAGGATGACAAGCAGCATTTATTTAGTCTTGTCTTACATAAATAGCAAGCATTGCTATATAACTATCCTGATTTCTTCTCGATCTCATTTGGAAAGACAGAATTTGAAACAAGAATGAGGGGAGGTTACTCTTTTCCTCCCCTGCAGGCTGCCCCACCTGAATATCATTAAAAAAGTGGACACGGCTAGAAGCGATTTATGTACTCTTCAATCTTTATTGGTTTAGGGAAATACAGAGGAAAACAAATTAGCTATCGTGGAATCGTATTATTATGCATTTCAGCAATAAAATAATCCTTGAGGAGTTTGGCTTCTATCATGATTTACGGGTGCCCCCTTCTACAGATTCTGTGGTCTTGTATCCCTAATTTATACAGGTGATGAACCTCTTGGAAATCAGTCATCAGCGCACAATTTTACGAGGGTGGAAAAAGCAGGTAGTTTGTGTGGAATTATTGACTGAATGTTCACGCAGAGGCATGCCAAAGAATCAATGACGCCTGAAACGGTTAATCACAAGATGTTTTCCACTTTTCCTAGAGCATAGAATCTCTGCATGGAGAGAAAACTAAGCAAAATGGGGCAAGGAGAAATGGGGAGGATCGTCTACTATTTGTAACATAATTAGTTGTATATTTTATTGAGATCTTTTAATACTATCTCACTTGCAGTGATTCTATTATTCTTTTTGTATGTCTATATATTCTTTTTTATGAATTTAATTTTCAAATTGAAGCACGCATTTACTATTATGAGATGGGGTTACATTTTATGAATATAAACGGCGATTTGATTTGGGCGATTTATCTCAAAAAAGAGTTTGTACTTATGGTTTCTATCACATGGAAAATAAATTCTCAACAGTCAGGCTGTTAATTCGCTTATCCATTAGACCACGATGTGAGCTCTGAGGTATGATTTCCTTTTGCCAAGTTTGATGTTTACTTTCCTCCAAAAGAAAAAAAAAAAAAGAAAAGTTTGATGTTCACTGGATTGCTACTTTACAAGCGAAGTCTATTTTTCATCTTTTTTTTTTTTTATCCATCGTGTTCAGCTAAATTTGAACTTATCGCTTCACGATTCAGCATGACATTTCAACCACAAAATAATTTTTCCGTCCCAAAGTGCAATAAATTTTTTATCTAACACTCTTTTTTGGATTAATCAGTTAAAATTCATTTAGCTCTAAGAAGTCTATTTAGACAAGGGCATGTCATCAACTTTTGAAAATTATCAAAATATCTATCATCTCAAACAATAGAACGATATCATTCAAAAAAATTACAATAAAAAACAGTTCCCCTATAGGTATCTGAATTTTGGTTAATCACTACGAATCTTGTGTCTTACATACGGCTTAATTAAGTTGGCCCACTCCCACCTGCCATAATGAAAAGGTCTGGTTCCTATTTTTCTTCCTACCATTTCATTTCCCTTTTTTTTTCCCCCTTCTTTTTTGCATGTTAAGTGTGGAGGACTTAGACAGATTGTCTTCTGCAATTTATCCAGATTAGCTTTTTCAAAAATCGCTGTCCGTGATAATACCATCCACTGGGTTATCTATAATTTTGGAAGGATTTCAAAATTTCGCCAGAAGAATACATTAGATCAATTTACATAGTTTATGTTAAAGAAAGTATACTTCCAGAATACAGCATGTATTTGACTTTGAGTTTTTAATGTACCACCGCCCAACAACTATTTGCGGAGCAAATGCAGTTAAGGGATCTTCTAGTAAACGTGAGCATGGGACACGGATTCGGGATGCCGGCCTTTTTTTGAAATATCCTTACGATTCACTGTTTTGATATTTCTTCTATGAAAGCCAAATTAGAATTCTTATTTAACGTTCGAAAACAAGGAAAAGTATTATCTCCCAGTGCCTAAAATTACTTGTCACTCATAAAGATCCCGCCAAGAAGTCTATTTTGTTAAACTTCGTTAGATAGTGCATTATAAAAAAGTAACCTAAAATCTCCCATGCCTGATGCCTCTCTCTCACCCTGGTTTTATTTTTTTATTTTTTGTAAGCCTTGTAGATGCTCTTTGATCCATTAAAAGAGGATTCTACTTATGTGTTAAGTGCAAAAAATGAAAAGCATGTCTTTATTCACATAAAGGAAAGTGGGGCTTTTTTTTTTTTTTTGGTTGCCTAACTTTCAACTTCTTGTGCGCAAAAAGGAGCTTTGTTGTAGGCTTGCAGCAACCTTGTAGTGATGTGATCATCCAACTCAAATTATAATGGCGTTTGGTTTCACACGCTAAGAGATAGTTAGCTAAATACGATCTATCATCTGATCAAAGCAATGTGATATTGAAACATTTGACTTAATTTCTTGAGATGAATGCAATTATAGTTGTCCCTACAAAATGGTTGCAACAATTAAGAGGTGCATGTGATGCAGTCGGCAACATCATTTGGGCAAAGTGTGTCCCAACGAATTAATAATAATAATAATAATAATAATATTATTATTATTATTATTGTCAACGAATTATTTAATGAAACAAAGATTCCCCTTAGTTAGTTTGATGTAGAGTACAACGTAATTGAAACCGAGATCTTAGTGGAACTTGTGCTGCTAAAATCGCTTAATCTTCTGCAGTACCATTGGAAGACAGGATAACAACAATGTATAAACATGAACATGGTTTCATTTAGTGATTTTCACGGTTTATGATTGTGGTTTCGAATACCCATTGGAATTTGACGAGCCAAATGTTTTTGTAGTGCTTAAATCTTCTGCATTTCGTATACTGTGAATGTTACTCTCTGCATGGGTTGGTCAGTTGGTCAAAAAAACTAACAAATTGGTTGGTCTTTTTTTTTTTTTAGAGTCAACAACATATTGGTTAGTCAGTTACTTGTTTACTGTTAAATGTTCTTCCACAAGTCATCAAGCAGGCAGCATATCTCCCACCAGACATTTCCCATTTCAATTAATACATCACTTCTCCTCCACGGTCTCTTGGCCTGTATTCTATATTCTTTGTGTACACTGCCTGGTAATCAGTACTATTCTGTCTACCGGAATTGAAGCAAAAGTTGACCTTAAAAATTAAATCAATCCATTGTTCCTCAAAAGGATTCCTTTGTAAGCAATTATAATGGTTTTGAAATAATTAATTTGCTCCCATCTCCATTCACGGAAGGAGTTATGACTCGCACGTGATAGCTAGCGGATTAGTTATAGCACATGAGAAAAGAACCATACAGAAAGAGAAAAAAAACAACAAAGATATTTCTATAAAATGCATATTGTAATTGGTCAATTTCTGCGGAAAAGACCAATGACATTAGAATAAACAACACACGAATATTAATTAAGTGATTATTTAACCTTAAACAAACAAAATCAAACCCACTCCTGTTCCACTAAAATGCATAAAAAGCTTTTTTAAGCTGTTGCAATTGGGACATTAGTTTCCACAGCTTTCATGGCTTCAAACCTTGGTTCCTTGGCCTCGAATTTGAGTCCAGCATACAGCTGCATGTAGTCCTGGAACACAAATTTTGGGTACACTTGTTTTGTCTCCTCTGCTTCTTTCTCGACCAGAGCCGGTGCTGGGTAGATAACTGCATCGCTTCCGGGGTTGTAGAAAGAAGCTATTGACATTCTGGTACCATCTGTCTGTGCAATCACTCTGTGCTCCACACTCTTGTACTTGCCATTAGTAATTACCTATAATTTTAATTAGTGTCAGAGAGTTCAGAATATTTCTATAGTAATTTATCCTGTAAATTGGAAACTTCAATTTGCTTTTAAGATTAAGTAATTGGATATACCTCAAGTTGGTCACCAAGGTTGATAACTATGGAATGGCGCATAGGGGGCACGTCAATCCATCGACCGTCTTTGAGGAGCTGAAGGCCGCTGACCTTATCATCCTGGAACAGCAAGATGATGCCGCCGGCATCGGTGTGGGCCCGGAGTCCCTTGATCAGGTCGGGCTTGGGGCATGGTGGGTAGTTAGCGACCTTGGTGCCAAAGGTTGGTCCCCTTGACCCACAGAAGGCCTTCTTGAGGTAGCCCTTTTCAAGCCCAAGGTTCTCACATAACAGGTCCAGCAGCTCCTCCGCCAGTTTCTCCAATTTTAACGCAAACTCCTTCATCACCTTCCTGCACCAATTATTTGATCACTATTAATACGTGCAACAATTTGTTGGGCCCAGTAAAACAGGCAGCAGAAAACGTAGTTTTGAAACAAAAATTAATAGCTGAAATTTTTAAAGGAACATATTTTATAATAACCCGAAAGGCCATTCGGCACTAGCCGTCGTGGACCAAATAACCCAAATCATGAAATAGTGGTCCAATCGCATATGAATATACAAATTTCAGGGCGGGTTCAATTCAAACCCATGCACATATTTTATGCCTCCCTGATATATCATATATGTACACTGAAACTGAAAATAAAATAAAATAAAATAAACTGCCAAACATGTATATTTTAATACCTGTATTCATCATCCAGATCAGGGATCTCAGCGATGTTTGACTCAGGGAGGTGGCGCAAGAAAAAGGTTGTTTCCCAATCCAAATCCTTGATCTCTTTTTGGTCTTCCGCAAGGGCCTTCCTTGCCATATGTTCTTTGAATCTTTGCTCCATGCATTTCTTGTAGTGCCCTTTTGTCAATTCCTCCACAGTGTCCAAAAACTCAGTGGGTATCCCATGATTCAGCAGCTAAAGTGATATTAAATCCATGTGGGAAAAGAGAAAGAAACGGTTTAGATTAGGAAAATTAATTGGAGTAACACTATAGAATAATGTTAATGGACATGGTGCTGAAAGTAATGAAAAAAAAGTTGTAGCTTGCAAAATTGTAAGGATAAATATATACCTCAAAGAAGCCCCAGTTCTCACAGGCATCTTTGATCTTTTCCATGGTGGCTGCCCTCTCCTCACCATTTAGTTTCTCCATGTTAATCACTGGGAACTCCATCTTTCCAATAACCTCTCTATCTCTCTCTGTCTCTGTGGCTTTCTGCCTTTCTCTCTATCTCTCTAGCAAAGCTCTTTGCTATTTTGCACCTTACAATGTGCTGGTGTCTGGTAAGCTATTTATAGAGGTCTTAAGTAAAACATAGTCAGGTAAAGTGGCGCCAATAAGTAAGGAAAGATGATAGGCCAAGGCCCAACACCGAAAGGGAAACTTCTCTCCATTTTCTTAGGTACAAAAATATTGATACTATGTAAAAGGAATTCTAGTTTGACTAGTATTAGAATTTAAAGAGGAAAGATACACTTGATGACGTCCACTAATATCCAATTAAGTATTCAGATGCCCTACAACTGAATTTAAGCATTTTTGCACTTCTCACCACCAAACTCCAAAATTTAGGCTGACTGATTAATAAAATACATTCTTAAACTTAACTTTAGTGTTACCATCGTTTTATCTTACCTTGTGAAAAATGGTATTTCAGCTTACTGCCGATTTTATATTTGCAAATTAACTTGTCAAGTATTGAAATGTTAAGTACTTCATCCTTTTAATTAATTTACTACTTGTTCATTAATTTGTTACCTATCATTATTACTTGTCCATTCTTTCACAATTATTACCATTAAAAACTTTTGTAACCATCTTTTTAGTTAATATAAAAGGGAAACTTAGAAAAAGCTTCCCCTTAATTCTAGATCCTACTTGGCATTCTTACAATTTTCCTCTTCAATTCTTATAAAAACAAAAAAAGTCTCATAAAATTATTCATCTTTTTAATTAATTTGTTACATGTCCATTAATTTGTTACATGTCATTATTACCTGTCCATTCTTTCACAATTATTATCATTGAAAATTTTTGTAACCATCTATTTAGTTAATATAAAGGGAAAGCTTAGAGAAAGCTTCCCCTTAATTCTAGATCCTACTTGACATTTTTACAATTTTCCTCTTCAATTCTTATAAAAACAAAAAAAGTCTCATAAAATTATTCATCTTTTTAATTAATTTGCTATCTGTTATTATTACTTGTCGATACTTTCACAATTATTACCATTGAAAATTTTTATAACCATACTTTCACAATTATTAGCATTGAAAATTAGCATTAATGTTGAAGGTTAACATTTCGCATTTCTACCTGTCCATTCTATTTAGTTAATATAAAACGGAAGCTTAGAAAAAACTTCCCCTTAATTCTAGATCTTACTTGGCATTCTTACAATTTTCCTCTTCAATTCTTATAAAAACAAAAAAAGCCTCATAAAATTATTCATCTTTTTAATTAATTAATTACCTGTCTATTAATTTGTTACCTGTCCATTCTTTCACAATTATTATCATTGAAAATTTTTGTAACCATCTATTTAGTTAATATAAAGGGGAAGCTTAAAGAAAGCTTCCCCTTAATTCTAGATCCTACTTGACATTTTTACAATTTTTCTCTTTAATTCTTATAAAAACAAAAAAAGTCTCATAAAATTATTCATCTTTTTAATTAATTTACTACCTGTCATTATTACTTGTCCATTCTTTCACAATTATTACCATTGAAAATTTTTGTAACCATTCTTTCATAATTATTAGCATTAATTTTGAAGGTTAACATTCCGCATTTCTGCCTGTCCATTCTTTTTAATTAACATTCTGAATTTTTATAACCATTTTTTCATAAATATTACTATTAAAAATTAACATTAATTTTGAATGTTAACATTCCGCATTTCTGCCTGCCATCAAGTTGTCTTATTGATTTTGTAACCTTTTTTCGACAATTATTACCAAAAAAAAATTTATTAACATTTATAATTAAATTTGAAAGGCTCCGTTTTAGCAATCAAGGGGAATTGTCTCATACCATTTACATTTGTAAAGATGATGTCAGTTATTTCATTGTTTTTAAATTGAACTTGGTATTCTTATAATTTTTCTCTTCAATTCTTAAAAAAACAAAAAAAAGCCTCACAAAATTGTTCATTTTTTTAATAATTTGCTACCTGCTCATTAATTTACTACCTATCATTATTACCTGTCCATTCTTTCACAATTATTACCATTGAAAATTTTTGTAACCATTCTTTCACAATTATTACCATTGAAAATTAACATTAATTTTAAAGGTTAACATTCTGAATTTCTGCCTGCCATCAAGTTGTCTTATTGATTGCAAAAAAAATTTATTAACATTTATAATTAAATTTGAAAGGCTCCATTTTAGCAATTAAGTGGAATTGTCCCATACCATTTACACTTGCAAAGATGATTTCAGTTATTTCATTGTTTCTAAATTGAATGCTTTTAGGAATAACGTAAAGATGAGTGGAAAAACAATAGCCTTTAGCTTAATCAAAACAAAAAATTGAATGTTTTAAGCTCCTACTTGTCATTCTTACAATTTTTCAGTTATACTCTCTTTATACCAACTTGCCAAAAAAAATTTATTAATATTTATAATTAAATTTGAAATGCTCCGTTTTAGCAATCAATGAAATTGTCCCATACCATTTATATATTATCATAATCTCCGTGCATTTTACAGTGCGATTTACCGTTACATAAGCCTAACAATTGGCTGAAATAATTAAAAATTACACACTAATGCTTATAACTGAAATTGGTATTAGTTATTAATAATAACCGAATTGGGAGACATACCTATTATATAAGTGAGTGGATTCTCATTTTTACGACTAAACTGCACACAAGTTGTCATCTTTCAAAATTTTAGGTAAAATTTTATATATAATTATTTCTCATTTCAATTTTATATGTAATTATTTCACTCTCCATTTGAATTACAACAATGGAAAAAATTTATTTCTGCCTATTTACTCATTTTATATACAGATTATGGAATTCCATTTATTCAAAAATCTCAAAATCAACGAGGCCAACGTTAGTATCAAAGTACGCATCATACCCTTATGGAAAGCCGTGAACAAAAAATATAAGAACAATTTAATCAATGTTGATATAATCTTGGCAGATAAAGAGGTACAATTTTTACTCTCAAATAATATTGATACTTACTTTATACTAAATTTTATATGATTTGTATTTTTTTTACGAAAACACAATTCATGTTACAATAAAAAAAAGGACAATCTGAGAGATTTGAAAATGTTTTTACTGAGCATAATGTTTACATTTTAAAGGTGTTTGATGTTGAGTTCAATGCATTAGAGTACAGTCCACTCTCAAATAATAAAAAAATTGTGTTGTTAGAAACAACAACAGTTGATCAAGAATAATGTAATTAAATAAAAATTATTATCATTTAAAAAAATTAAACAAAAAAATATTCATAACTTGCGCGCGGACACATTTTTAGTGTTTTAAAATAGAAAAGAAATGAAAGTTAAAAGAAAGGGGGGAAATATTAAGATACGTAAAGAATATCTAAATCGTTGACTTGTCATAGACCCATTACCCACGTTTTGGCCCAACGCATGGCTGCGATCGTTTTGCCTTGGTTGATTCGTCAATCCACTGGTGAAGTTGGAATAAATTTAAGGGAAAAAATTGGTGGCCGATGCATTTCTTTCCACTTGTTGCCCTTCAAAGACGAAATCAATGCCAACGTGGCAACGTGGCAATTTGTGCATATACCACATCAAGAAAATTTGCATAAATTATTTGTTTTTGGTGCAAAAATTTGCATAAATTATGCGTTAACAGAGAAACATCATATAATGGCTAACGTCGACTGGCAAAGGTGATAATTCCGACTTGTCCCAGAAAAGTGTCTCTTTTTCGCCGGAATTAAAGAGCTTGCTGTTACTTATGGTACACATTACCAATACTTAATGCACACAAGTCCAGCACCATACAATACCACAAAAAATTATCACAATGCAACGACGCGAAAAATTTGCTGGTAATACAGTGCGAGTACGCAGTGGACACATCGCATTGTATGCATGTTGACGTAACATAATTCACTGAAAAATTATTAAATTTTAAAATAAAATTATTAGATAAATTAAATATCACTTGTAAGTCTCTCATTATATTAAAACTATTATAATATAATTTTGATAGGAATGCAAATAAAATACAACTCTCCATAAAAAAAATCAGTTAGTCCTATTCTCTTTTAACTGATCAAGATTATTAAATCGTGCACCCAACCTCCTATGGCTCATTGCATACGCTTTTCATTATGGAATATGTAATCATCAGTAGTCAGTCATCTAGTTGAAACTTTCAACTGGTGGATTTTTTTTTTTTCAAAAAAAAATCTAGTATAAAGTGGTCTTGCATTTTGTGCGGCCTATAATTAACGTTACGCTAAATTTGGATTTTATTCTTATTTAATCTTTAGATTACTTCATACTTTATAGAAGCCTATATATTTGCGGTGGGATCGGCCTGCGTTGCTGGACTGTTATCAAAGGAGTATGATATGACAACATTAATTGCATTTTGGATGCAAAAATCGTTGTCTTTTGGTTGGGCAGTACTTTTCCTTTGCTCTCAATTAATTCCATCGATTGATTATCCCCTGTGGTTGGCCTTGCTTCCACAACGCAAAATTAAGATCCTGCATATGATTAAAACATGTAGTTTACGTTAATGACACTACTGCCCAACACCCATATGAGGAACTTCGGCATATATGACATAGCAAAAGTGACGAGGGCAATTCAGTAAATTCAGTTGTTTTGGTGGAAAAACAGATGCTGATAGGTTTGGTCGACATTGTGGGTGACTGCCAAAAACAGGGAAATGTGAACAGCACCTTTTATTTTGTTGAGGTATTATTAGAGAAACCAAACAAGCTAAAAAAAAAAAAGGTAGAGCTCAATCAGGGCCTAAGAAGTGGCTGTCGATATCTTTCATTTATTTTGCTCAAAAAAATATCTTTCTTTTATGAACTCACCCTTTCTTTTGTCCTCTTTGAGCGGCTTATGCGCTCGGCAAAGTGCTATTTTTGTAAGCAACAATAAAATTTGCTCGTAAAAAAAAAAAAAAAGCAACAGTAAAACCCATTATTGGTGAAAATGGAATGGCACAAGGAAAGTTTGCTTTCCCAGTTGCCCTTTCATCTTGTACAGTAGTTTTAACTTTTAATTGCCCGCCACATTGGGAAAAAAAAACAAACAAAAGAAGTCTATTTTCATAGGTAATAGTGGATGCTACTGCTATGTAATATTATATTTTGAAGTGAATTTGCAAACTTTATAATTGCCTTGTTTCCCACTAACAGCGTCTCCCTGTAACTCCGCCTCCTTTACACGTATAGCTGCAGGTTTAATAAATAAAACCGTAAGAAATTTCATTCAAATCTCACAAAATATTTATGCATTGTTCTTTAGTTAGGCTTCTGTCACATTCTACTTTGGTCACCTTTTTATTTGGTTACATAAAGTGCTGCCGAGAGAAAATTATCTCAATTTAAAATTAAAAAAAGTTACAGAGATGTTAAAGAGAACTTATACTCAACTTTTATATCATTTATTAAAAAAATTATTGATAAAATTTAAAATCTAAACTTTTTTAATAAAAAATAAAAATCTTATCAACTAAATAAACTTTAGTTAACATTACGCTTTTATAGTAAGACTATCGGTGAGATAGACGTGCAAAGGGGTTTCTCTGTAATAACTATGACCCCACTAACAGGTGTGGGTAGACAAGTCAGATTGAAATGGATCTGACAAACTATGGCGTGGGCTTCCAAGCTTGTCTAACCCCTTTTTTTTTTTTTTTTTTTGAAAGATATATAATGCATAGGTAGTTAAAGTATATAAAATTTTTATTTTAATTTTTTTTAAATAAGTATAATTTATTTATAATTTTATATTATATAATAAGTAAAATATATTTAAATAAAAAAATAAAAATAATATTTAAATAATATTAAATCATAAATTAATTTTACTCATTAAAAAAATAATAAATACTTAAAATACAACGTAGAAAAAGGACAACACAAAAACAAATAGCAAATAGTTACAAAAAATGGTAAACAATGTGTACGGTGAAGCTCATGTTCGGTCAATCAGCTCTTATCTCTCCCCGTTTATTTTCCGGCCATTTGACCATGCCACCCAACTTTTTCCCAATAACTAATCCACAATCCTTGATGGGCATGTACCCAAAAAAAAAAAAAGGAATAAAATATGAGCATCCCTGCAAGGAGGTCGGCAGCAGGTGGATAAGCTTTTCTGAAGAAAAAAAATTCCTATCTGCAAACTAGTTCTGGGAAGCATTTGCACATGACATGCCACAAGTCGCTTTTGCCCACTTTACCCTTTAAGTGGGCACACCCAGTTCCCAGTTGAAGCAACTGCTCCATCCATTCCAATGACCCGTTTTAGACCTGCATTGTATTAATTCTTGTGTGTATGCGCGCGTGCGTGCCTGTTTATGGTGAAGAGTTAATCTGTATACCTTACATGTAACGGTTCCGATTATCTCCTCACTTTTTTTTTTTTTTAACATAAAACTGAAGTGATATCATTAATTGGGAAGATCATTACAAAGAAACTTTAACCGATCGTCAAGAAAGTACTCATTTGATCCATGAGACAAAAATGAAGTCTGGATCGTCTCCCAACTCTCCTCTTCAAGCTGGTTCAAGTAATTTAATTTGTGTCAAGTCCAGAGAATTCATAGACTCAAAAAATAAATAAATAAATAAATAAAATAGCACAGCTATTATAACAAATTGTTGGGTTTTTTATTATAACTTAAATAGGGGTGCTCATAATTTTATATTATAAATATTTATTTTTTTATTTTTTTATTTTAAATATATCCCACTTAGATATGGTATAAAAATATGAGTAAATTGTAATTAACAAAAAGCAAATAAAATTTTTTTAAATATTTCGCAAGTCCGGATTTTATTAAAGATGTTTTCATGCCATTCTGCAGATTTTTTTGGAAATTAACTATTAACTCCCGCGGCCGCGCCCCAGATTGCGTAGGGATATCAAAAAGTTTTCCTTTGTGGTCTAAAGTTACAATAATGGCCCACTGTAGCATTCACGTCTATTTCAATTCTATGGTTGGCCTGAAATTAGAATTATTGCCAAAATTCACGTGGAGAAGGAGGTTCCATACACAGCTTCTCCAAGTTATTAATGGTTACGAGTCCTTACAATTTCGTGGTCAAATTAAATGACCAGGAGGAAATGACACCTCCAGTGTATTATTTTCAACAAAATTGTCTCGAAGGACCAAATTTTCCTGTCTTTGAAAGTTAAACAGGTTTGGCGAACAGGGAAAAAAAAAAAAGAGTTAAGGATCTTGTCTTGGCCGCTGCTTGAATGAACAACAGTACAGCTGGTATAAGAACATAGAAAATGTACGCCTCGAATAAGTGCAGTAATAGGGGAAAAAGTTTTTATTTTGAAATATTGTTGCACGATACATATGTACTAACATAGAAAAAGTCTATGGCCAGAGAACGAGAGAGTCGGAAAAGTCTAAAGCTCTTATTAATATTAGAGCACTACTATGTAGCAACAATAAAAAGGATGCAACAAGAGGGCAAAACATTAATTTTTCTTACATTTATATATTTATAGGGATAAGTGAAATGCAGTTGATCAATATTTTTTGTTGCTACTATGTTTTTTTCTTTTTGAGAGGTTTGTTGCTACTATGTTTTGTTTTAAGTGTTGCAAAATCAGTTTTTCTCTGATGTTATGTTAGTATAACTGCATGTATTTCATTAATAAGTGGAATTTCGTCCTTATACTAAAAGAGAATCCAGGAATTGCTTAAGGGGTACAATAAATTCTGTAAAAAATCCGAAAAGCTTTTCCCAGCAAGTCTTATAAGGGCTGCGTAATACAGTGCCGTTGAGAAGAATGTTGTCCTTTTCGTTTTCGATAAGGAAACTCATGGACGCAGTCTTGTAATATTTTCCCATTCAGCTCAAACAAAGGTTCAAATTCGCATAATTGCAAAGCTACCAACCTAATATCTTTCTCCAAAAAAAACGAAAAAAATAAAAGGGAAACAGAAAGAACGACGAAGTGATGAATAACACATATCCTCAGGTTTTGTTTGCTTAGCATTCATTTCCTACAAAATTAAAATGCCATTACTATCAAGAAATTAGGGAAAAATCCAAGGATCCCCGATCTTTGACGCTTTCACGCCTCAAATGTTTATTAAATAGAATTTTATTGCATGAAATTATCGCCTTTGTTTTTTCATTTAAGGTACTTCTTAATTTTATTCTTTTCTTTTAATACAACTCACTCATGATTTTATATAGTATAAATTTAATTTTTTATTTCAAGTAAATTTTATGTATTATATTATTTAAAATTATAAATAAATTATACTTATTTAAAAAAATAAATTAAATTAAAAATCCACCCATTTAAACATCAAAAAGTTTTAGGTATGCCAAGTCTCCTTACTTAATTATGGTCAACTTTTACTTAGGTTAAATCCACTAGGTCGCTTGAGTCGGTGAGAGTCATACAATAATCACAAATTTTATAAGAAAAAAAGTTTTAATGCATATAAAATTAGACATATAATTGGTTTATATTGTAACAAGTTTTTAACTTTAAGTAATAATATTTATAATTTTATAATAAAAATTTATCAATTTATTTTTATTAAAAATAAAAATATTATTATTTAGAATTAAAAATTTATTACATTATATGTGAAATTTTGTATGCACCGAACGGGAACCATTTTATAAATAGTTGAAACGACACATGTACGGCCAAATAGAACGTCTGCACATAATATGGATTAGCAGTCATACTCTTTTACGTGGCGTTATTGGACAGAGCGTATATTTTGACTCCTTTACGAATTTTATCGTTATGCCTGCCTTCTTAATCTTGATGATCACGTAATTCTTACAAACGTGCACATAAAATGCGATGGTGTTTCATAATTATGTAATTTCTGTGGAAAAAAAAAAGTTAAACACGTTTCATAATCTAGTAGGAAAAATATGCGGTTAAGTTAATTACACACACAAAAGATGGATTCGATACATTGGGTGAGACTAATTGAAGATAATATCATTGAAGAGAACGGAACGAGCTGCACTTCCTTTCTCTCCTGGCGGCTAACTTAGAATTCTAGTGGATTTCGATGACATTCCAGCAAGAATAATAATGGCAGATTATTGGCATTTGTTATACATATTACATGCTACTTGAAATAAATTATTTTTTCATGAAGGAAATGTTACTGAACTATGCAAATACAGAGATTTGAATGTGATCAAGTTAAGATTTCAATAATCAATTAATTATGAAGATCTTTATATTTGGATGTAATCCTTCTAACAATCAATCGATATCAATGTAGAATCTTAGTATTTATATAATGTAAATATGTAATTGTCTTACATGTAAGACAATTCCTACTACATATATCAGAGTACATGTAATATTATGTGAAAAACATAATTCAATAATAAAAAGGTAACCCTGTTTATTATGGCTAACATTAGATTGTAAGAAGAGACATTCTTGTTTGGCAATGCTCTCGGGCATGGATCAATTTAAACTCATTGTGCTTAATCTACATATTCCATTGGGTTGGTTAATTTTCATATTTAAGTTATTTATTTCCGAACTAATGAATTGAAAAAGATAAGTGGTGTATGTCTTTGTGTGTTGATACAAAGATGTCTCCTATACAAAGAGGACGCACGTAGTTATTTTGTATTTGTCAATTCAAATTTTTTGCTGTATAAAAAGAGGAAAAAAAATCACCACAAGAGGAATGTGGTGGCAACAGAAAACGACAAGTATATGGCTGCGTTTTTTTTTTTTTTTTTGACTCAAAAAGTATATGGCTGCTGCTATTTGTTTCAATACAATTTCATATGTTCATAAAAAAAAATGTGATGGTATTTTTTCTTTATCATCTGTGTGGGGTGATACTTGCCTGGAATCTTCCAATGTCACATTCTCCATTGTTTAATCAAATACGTACTGTGTGACGAAGAGAATAAAAATCCAAACTGGTTTCTTTTCCAAGTCAATGTGTCAAAATTCAGCATACTAATCAAGCTATTGAATGTCATATTTCTCAATCTTGACTCGTTGAGCATGCTGCGATGGGGTCCAATCCCCACGAAGATGATTCATTTTCATGGGCTTAATGGCTTAAAAGCTTGGAGACAAATTAGGATTCAAAAAAATGGGGACCAAAGTGTTAGCAAAGGAAAATCCAAAGAGAAAACTTAAATCATAAATGGGACGGTTATGTCTGTATAGAGGGGTCCTTCTGGAGATGAAGATGGGTAACTGACCGAGGAGAAAGCCAAACAGCTATCCACATTTTGGACCCATTCTTGTAAAGCAACTTTCATAACCATTTATCTCTCGTTGTGACCAATGCACTTCTATGATTTGTTAAATAATATAGGTTACTTATAAAAATGGCTTCTTCACAGACTGGAATATTTCAGCACAAAAGTAATATCCATTCATTATATTGCTTCATCAAAGTCATTTTTTTAATGTTAAAAATTGAAAGCGTTTGACTTTCAGTATTAACTTAAATAGTCGTTACTTTTATATCAAAAGTCTAATTGAAAATTCAATTTTTACTACATTTTTATACTCTTTCTCTTTTTATGGATTTAACTATCGTTCAAGACAAAAAAAAAAAAAAAAAAAAAAAAGCCTTTTGACCTTTCGTAGTTTAGCTTTAATTTGGCATCCGGTTAGACTAATGAATCAGAAGAATTCTAACTGGAAGGCCTTAAGGAATACGACATTGCTCCTTAAAAAAAAATATTCCTTTTTTTTTTTTTTTCCTGCACATGCAAAGTATGCCTCTTTTAAATTAATCGGCGCAGCCTGTAAAAGTTCCTAAACCGACTTTTGACATCAAAAATTTTGTTCAAAACTTGTATAGCTATCACTCACCGAAAATTGCATCGCCGTCTAATCTTTAATCCGTGTTACCCGAATTTATTCATGTAATTTCACTGTCACATTACAAATTGCAGTTTCGACGCACATAGAAGCCATCCTCGTCGTGGGGGTGTTTTTTACTTTTTTTAGGCCATCCTCGTGGATTTTTTTTTATTTTAAAAAAAAATCTATCGTAAGTATATTTATTATCAGATTTATAAGTTGAGTCTAGAATATTTTTTATTTATATATCTTATTCAATCCAACTCATAGAAAGACACATATCACCTGAATATTATTAGGTCCAAGCGGATGTCGTCTAAGGCGATCACGACAATTGACAAATTTAAAAATAATAGTATGCAATCAACGATCAAATTAAATAAATTCAGAAATTAAAATCCTTAGATACTACTATTGAAATTTAAATATAGATCATAACACTTAATAAAATACGTCGAGTTACTATTAAGAGTTACTATTAAATTATTATATTTAATGATTCTTGTGGATTTCTCTAAAACTGCTGACTAATAACCTGTTCAATTGTGCTTTCTCCTCGCAAATGTGTCTGCACCCTTTTGATTTTTAACTTGTTCTCCCGCCTATCACGACCACTCCATCATCTTGCATTCATCTTTGTCGAACTTTTTAGTGGATTAGCCTTGATGCCATGTGATACTTTTTTGGTTCCGTTTCTTTCTCGTTTTATTGACTTTTCTTTCTGGAGCGAGAATATCGGGTATCTTTCCAAACAAGAAACGTCGGGTATGTGATAATGATTTAAATGATTTTGTTGTAGAAATTTGGAGTTTCGATGATGATTATTGAACCAGAAAAGTCTAATGGAGGGCTTGCCCTACTTTTCTTATTTATTTATTTATTTTTTAAAAATATGAAGATAATACCCAACTCTATGTTTAAGAAATAAAAGAATTAAATAATTATAATATTATTTGTATTAAACCGTGAACGATATGTTTAACCTCACCTCTTAATTTTAACTGAATTTATAATTTTTTATATAAATTTAAATATTTTAACTAATTGAAATATACGAACGGCAATTTTGTTGATGTGCTTCTTAATTGTCCCATCTTGCAGATTTTGTAATCTCTTCCCATCCAGTCCTTCTTAGAAAAATTTTCACGCAATCATTAAAAGAAGAGAAATATCCGGACGCATGAACCGAAAATTTGATTTCATCGCTGTAATTATACAAAGAAAGAAAATTGGAAAGGGTGGGGAATTCAAAACTCGTCCAATGTATCATCCGTGTTTTCTGAAGTCCTAATCCAATACGAATTGTGGATCTTCTGGGAACGGAGCTTTTTAGTCTCGGCCCGGTCCAGAAAGGAAATATAACAGCCGACAGACAGACGCAAAGTTAATAAATAGGAGGTAATGAATGAGATTTATGAAAAAAAAGTTATTTTTTTATATAATTTACGATTTAATAAATTTTTTATTATACTAAAAAAATAATAAATGAAGTCAGGATAAAAATAAGTGTGTTTGAATTTGAAAAGAGGATTAAAAAGAAAGTGATGAAAAAAATAAAGTGGAGAAAAAATAATTTTTAAATAAATTATTTAAACAAATAAAAAATAAGTGAGAAAGAAAATAATAAAAAATAAATTATTTGTTTGAATATATTGAAAAATTAAAAAGAGGAAAAATTTATATATTAAAAAGACAATTGTACCCCTGCCTTAATAATAGCATAGTCAAAAAGTCAAGTCTTCTAGTGGAAGGTAATTTTAATATTTTTAGAAGTCAAGTCTTCATCTACAACAACTTTCTCAAGCTTTCTCATCTTTTTGTAAGAAAGTTCTCTAGTGGAGAAATGCTTTTTAGCACGAAGAAAGGCTTCGGCACGAATGATATGGAGGATCAGTTTTTTTTTTCTTTTGATTTTTTTTTTGAAAAAATTCAAAACTCAAAATGTCGTTTTTGTTTTTGAATTTTTTTAAAAAAAATCATGATGTAGGGTAATATTAAGTATACTTAAACTAACACCATATACTACTTATAATTTATTTTTTATTATAAAAAAATATATTTAGAGTAATACTAAATACTACTTATGATAATATTAAATATTACTTAAAATTTAGTTTTTTTAATAAAAATTTAGTTTTTATAAAAAAAAATTAAAATCCAAACTAAAAGATAACAAAATTTAAATTCCGTACTTTTTCGTGATGTTATTTTCGTGCTATATAGCATCACTCTACCGCATATTATATTGTATCACCGATCGTCATTGTGGATTAGTAGTTAAAAAATTTATTCATTAATCATAATTTAGAATTCTCATTCACTTGTAAGAATGGTTAGATTTTATTATCGGAAATCATGACTTTTGTTCTTTTATGAGTTTAACAGTAAATGTTAGTCCACTATGGTGCAATAATCTAATGCTCCTTTACGAAATTATAAAAGTACCACCCTAATTTTCTATTTCATGGCCAAAAATTTCAGCCATAGCACTATTAATTTACCCAATTTCCACGGTTATACCATATGTCTAGGCAGTATTTGAATTACACTCCTTAAGATGCAGCAATGAGGAAATCTTGAGATGCGGCAATATTCACACTCCCTTAGCCGGGCCATTTGGGCTTCAAGCTAGACCTACGCATTACATATAATAAATCCCAAAAAAGATCCAAATTCCAAACATCAATGGAAAATTTTGGATTCCATTTTCTTTTCTTTTGATGGATTGAATTGGATTTTCTTTTCTTTTGAATTTGATTTTCAAAGAAAGGAAAAAAATGAAGAATCTTTAGAAGATATCAAGGATCTGGAGGATTGAACGGTTGCAGATAGGACAAAACCCTCGATTGACCCACAAGTCCCTCGAACAAATCCTACAGTAGGCGTGCCCGCAGGGGATGAAAGCTGCGCCTTTATTCCTTTCCATGCACACGCAGCACAACCAGTCATTATTCTCATTCCCTCCATCTGTGCTCCCGTCCCTGTCGCTGACCGAACTCTCAGTCTTCCTCCAATCCAAACCGTCGGTTTCGGCAATCAATCTCGTCAACGTCTTCGCTTGCCCGCCAGTGTTCTTCCCGGGACCCACATCTGCGTCCCGCATGTTGCGCTCTGATGCCAGGACCATCGCCAGATTCATTCCAGAAGCCGTCGAGTTGGCACTGCTCCGTGCCTGAACGTGGCCCACCACATCGGCGACTGAGGCTTGAGCTTGTTCGGCAAGTGGGTCTTGCAGAATCCTGACGGGCTCTTCCACTATTTCATCTAGGATCGTTCTGGCGCTCCCAGTGGGCCCACAGCAACCTAGGCCCTTGAATGACAACCGACCCTTCATAATTTTCCAGTTTGTGACTCTGCCGTTCATCCGACTGAAAGCTCACTTTTCTGTCTTCATTAAATCAAAGGGAAGAAAATTAAAAATGAGGAGAACGATATTTTCTAAAATTTTTTTATTAAAAAATTTATTAAATTATAAATTATACAGAGCGGGAGAATTATTTCTTCTCATAATTCTGACATCCACTCTTATAATTCTGACACCCTATCTCTTAAAATTAAAACTCAAAACCTCTAAAATATCAGTTAAAAACTCAAACTACTCCCCGGTACAAAATGAGGAGAACGATGAATGCAATTTCCCTAGTTTTTTTTTTTTCTTTAAATGTTTAATTTTCCCTTAAATTTCCTTCCATCCTTTGTCCTTTCTTAAGCACGAATGACACATGGTTTACAAAAACAAGAAGATTAAAACCTGAAAGAAAAGGTTGTGGGAGAAAAAAAAAAAATCTAAAATGGCTTTGTGATATGAAGATTCTATTATAATTCAGGAAAGAAGGTGTGAATGAATGTAGAGCTAAAAGAAAGATGGAGTCCTTCACTTACTGAGAAACAATTGATAGGAAAGGATGGGGCTTCCTTCTTCCAGTAGAAAATTCCTTAGCTTGAAATGGACTTGACAAAGAAATAATTCTAGTACATTGTTGGAAGGAATGAACTAGCAGGCGCCTTTTCAATTGTTTCCAAAAGAAGAAGACCGAATCTTGTAGGTTATAGCGAGAGGAGAATTATGCACTTGGCAGCTCCGCTTAGTGAAGGGAAGGCTAATAGAGATGGAGTAAATAAAAAAAAATCCAAATAGGCCGAAACATTGCAAACTACACAGAGCAAGGAAGGAAACCGTGTGGGACCTTTTTCCTTTTCTTTCCTGTTCAAATTTCGTCTATCTTTGGGACAATTGGCACACTTTTTTGAGATTCTGCCTCCAGTCTCCAAGTCCAAACAAGAGGTCCGGCTTGTCTTTTACGCTAGCTACAATGACAATAAGCCTGGTGATCCGACCCTTTCAGGTCGGATCTTTTAACCCCATCAAAGCCCAAAGGCCGAATCTTTTAACGAAAATAGCACTCCCAACCCTTCATCCAACCCCCAACCCCCCCTTTCCTTCTTTTATGGCCTAATATGGAATGTTTAGGTTCAAAAAGGCGAGACCCGAAAAAAATTGGTCTTTCGTTTGAATTAGTAGAAGACATGAAGGAGCCATGGAGAGGAGGGAAGCGAAATTAGATTAGAGATATAAAATCCTATCAAAACTTTTTTAAACTTTATAGGTTTGCTGTCTATCCATAAACAAGGACTAATTGGAGGGAAAAGAACAAATTGCCATAACTCGAAGTCACTCAATCTATTGTTTGAACTGAGTCCACGAAAAGCCATAACAACCGGCAATTTTAGATTGGATATGACCTTTTCATGTCCTAAATTCATAAAAAACTGAAAGCTCCTCATCACCCGTAGACATGATCATCAAGAAGAGAGTCTCCAAAAAGAAATACTTTTCCACTAGGCAAACCAGACCTTCATAGCCCTGGCTTCCCTCTAATCCTCCGTCAAAAACAGAAATACATGATTTTTTTTTTTTTTTGAAAAATCTTTTTAATTATCCTGTCCTTTCAAAAGTTTGAACCCATAATATTTAATATGGCTACGCAATTGCATTTTTGAGTGATACTTTAAAGGAAGAAATAAAATTAGCTAAAAAAAGAGTTGATATATAAAAAAGATTACTCCATTCTAATTGATAGACAGGGTTTCAAATCCTGAAAATAGTCTTTTTCAAAAAGAAGAGGACAAAAATTGCATACAACGACCCTTTTCCAATCTCACAAACATAAGAACTCGTGTGTTGCCTTTTCTAAACATGATTAGCCACATGATGCAAATGATGATCGATAACATGGGTGCTTGGTCTTTGGATATTCCGCGGCCACATGTCAGGATACTGGCCACAAAGGATCTTGGCGACGTATTCAATATAAACCTAGATGAGATCGTATTCCCACATTAACGAAGAGGATGGCTCCCGTGGCACGTACGATGGCATCAAATTTCCCAAATCTTTGTGTTAAAAACTGGACTTTTTAACAAACGCGAAAACGTGCTTTTATGATTCCCATCCAACTGCTCCGTTGAATAAAAAAAAAACGACGGGGGATTGGTGTGTACACAAAGGCTGTAGTGCCAAGGAATCTGGGCAGAGTAACGTCGTCAACAATAGCGATTCAGGTCAAAGAATGCTTTTACTCGACTATATGTCCTTGAACATTCAATTTGATCAAGAAAGCGATTAATATCTTTCATCAAAAAATGGGACTCGAGATGAGTGACATACCTCATTATAAATTGCAAGGCCATCTACTCATCTCAATCACCATATCATCCGTTTCTGGAACTTCAATACAGTTTAAAGCTGAAGGATTGCGCCAAAAGCAACCTACAAGGAAATGCACCGATAAAAAGGCCATCTTCTTTATTTTTCTTTTTCCAGAGCAAAATAATGGAAAAAATCAGGCTGTAATGTTCATTACATTAATTTGCAATTCATGTCACAGAATGCAGCACAAGCGCAGATACAAGAAATGCAATTATTGAAGAAAGCTGGGACTGAGAATAAGATCTTACAAGCAGTCAAAATTTTCCTCCGGCCACCATTTGCCCACTTGATGAACAAATCGTGCAGAGTAAACAGTGCCATGAGGTTTTAGTGACTCTACATATCCTCAGGACACTAAAAAAGCCGCACATATTTCCTTATAGGAGTTAAAAAAAATCAAGCCTCGAGATGCTGGAGATTGCCTCCATGACTAAAGATGTGGATTGAAGATGAACTTGCAGCATGAATGACTGTACATATCAAGGAATTCACATTAACAAGCAATCCTGGAAGAGATCCCTGCATTGAGAATTCACCTTCCCTAAAAAGATATCCCTGAAAAATCAAAAGGAATAACATTAATTAATTTATGCTAGGATGCAAATGCAGGCAGCAATGAACTAGAACAAATAAGCTTCAGTTGCACCAGATGCTGCCATCTGCCCAGATAGTATGTTCATATATAAAGTTGTTCTTCTTGCAGTCTGAAATTAGACGGCACCATGATGCAGGGCACATTTGCTACCCTGCTAGCGCAATCAATCTAACATCTCTAGCAACTCAAGTTAGCACCAAATTGTAAAAACTACTGCTTCCTGCAAATACCTATGACTGATCTATTCTCTAAATTAATAGTGCTCCTTGTGCTGTCTCTGAATTCTGATAATCGTAATGGCTCAAAATCTAATACCAAATGAGAAATTGAGAATTTAGCTGTAAGACATACTCTTTTTTCTCTCTAGTTTATTTATAGCCCACTTGCTGCATCAAATGTCGATAGCTACGGCCACGAACAATCCGCTGCCACATAAAATGGAGCAAGTTCCAAAAGCTCATCTGCAATCGCTCATAGACAAGCCTGTGGCCCAACATCAACATAATTTAGAATTTAAGGGTTTTACACTTTTTTCCCTCAAATTGTAAACTAGATTTTAGAAGACTAAAAATATGGAAAATTGCTTACCATCTGACAAGGCATCTTTCTATACCTCTAGATACTGGACGAATGAAGGATGGATCACGTTGAGCATAAAGCAAACCAACCTAAGAAAGTATGTGGACTGAACAGATTATGGAAAGATGTGGAACCAACAAAATATCACGTGAAAGATTAACGAATTTATCAATTTTTGGACATGAATAGATTGCAGGGATGAACACAAGAGTAAGCCCTGCCCATCCACCCAAAAGAAAAGGAGAATAGTGTCATCAATAATTCATAACGCAGAGAAAAAAAAAAGAAAGTACCTCTAACAATGCAACAGTGCAAGGATCTTCTAGGATCTCAAGGCTAACATCAGCTATATAATTAACCTGTACCATGTATGAGGAAGATGTAATAAAAAGATTAATTACAATACCAACACATGAAAAAAGGAATGGTAAGCTCATTGCAACAGAAGCCCAATAGGTCAGGCCTCATGATACCCAAATTGGAAAACATTTATAATTTATAAAATCTATTTCCCTAGTTTTTGTGCTAATTGAGTGCAGGAGAAGTAACAAGGACTTAAAGCAGCACTGCCACAGACAAGCATGTATCACATTGCATCGGCAGAACTTTGAGATGGGCAGGAGATAGACAAGAGAACATGTTACCCCAAACTCTGAATTTACAAGGGACTGAACAAAATCCATGAGTTGAAGCTTAGCCCATTCAGCGTTCAGAACAGGGTCATCCTTTCGTGGGGGATGCCTCCAAGGAGAACCAAAAAAAAACTTTTCTTTTGAAAATTTTCCCTTCCGGGCATCATCAGCAAACTTTTGCAGGATTGCCTGTGCTTTGTCCATCGCAGGATTCACCACGGTAATCTACAAGTAGTATAATTTACAGAATTACATATGAGAACATGGTAAAAATAAACGAAATAGTAACTATTTTCGCTGGACAGGAATAGCCAAATAAAAAAATGTTTTAATGGATCTTAAAAACTATTAACATTAAGTGCATGTTCCTTGGGAAATTGAGGGAAGGTAACAACCAAAATAGATAGCCAAACTTGAGGGTTCAACGGGGAAACAAATAACATTTAAAGTTAGGATCACAAGAAAATTCACCTGCAAATATGCTAAATATGCATCTACAATATCCTCAACTGTACTAGCCTTGTCGTCCTGTGTCCTATATCAGAAAGTGGTAGCAAAATAATAAACACAATGCAGCCTTATTCATTGCTCTGTTAACTATACTATGTGTTGGAGTATAATATATGATCCATATCTTGGGCCTCACCTAACAGCTTAAGTTTTTAGGTTGAATGGTTTCATAACATGGTATCAGAGCCTTCATGACCTGGTGATCATGAGTTCAAATCCCGCTACCCTCACATTTAATTGTGAATTAATTATGAATTTGTGGTTTGTTTATACTTAAGGCCCAAGTGAGCTGGGTTTTCGCGTGAAGGGGCGTGTTGGAGTATAATATATGATCCATATCTTGGGCTTCACCTAACAGCTTAAGCTTTTAGGTTGAATGGTTTCATAACACTATGATAATTTATTGTGATATTAGTGACAAGTTGGTGCTCCCTAATTACATGCGGATAAAGAAGGACATCTTTATGTGAAGAAGTGAAGAGTGAGAATCCCAAACAATGTAGCAATGCTACTGAAAATAAGAACGAGGGAAATGAAAAGGCAAAACAAGCAATTTTGATGACCCATACACACTCCCATAAACTCATTATCTGAAAATGAAAAAGGAATCTGTCCAATTTTAATCCAATAGTGATATCATCCATCAATATGTTTCATAGGATTTATTGAAATATGATGGAAAATATCCTTACTTTTGATAATGGTTGGCCAGTTTTAACGCGTAAAGCTCAAAAAGATGTCGAGGATTTGGTCCAAGCACCTCAACAAGCACCGTCCACTACAATCGGAAAAAAAGAATACCTTTTCGTTCCGTGAAAAAAAAAATATATATCAGGGAAAAAGAATATACAAAATTATCTCACTTCTGAGTTACTAAAGTAGTCAGGAACCATATGCATTTTAGCTTCCTGTGGAGTCCATCCAAATGTCTGAAAAGGAAGACAATTGAAATGAGCAAAATAACCAGAATCATGAATACATATGCATGTATGTTAATTCTTGGAATTTCTCACATGATGAATGACTATCAAAAAAAAAAAAAAACAAATAGTCCCCAAAACCACAGTGAATTCATAAATAAAAAACACCAGAGTTTCAACAAGGCATGAGACAACATAGCAGAATATTTTTGCAATTTTTGCAATTTTTGTGCTGTTGCAGTACTTGAAGACTGAAGTGTAAGCATAAAAGAGGTAAAACTTCAAGCGACAATGATTATTTTAGCTGAAGTAGTGTACTCCCATCAGCAGAGAACTAAAAACGAAAAAACAATCAAAACCATTATTTTGGGTTTCATTATTTTATAATCTACCGGTTGTATTCCCTGTAGTTAAAGCACAGCTCTAAAAAGAATAAATTTTTCCCAAAACCCCAGCAAAGATAACAAGCATCCATGTGCACACGCAAAGAGTCCAGCAGCAACAGAAACTGTAATGGTTGTACTGACATCAATTAAAGTTTGAGTACCTCGCGAGAGATCAAAATGTCTGGAAATCCAAAATCTGCAAAGGCTTGGTATGAATAGTAGCTGCAACAACCACATAGAACCATGAGAAAATCTTAGAAACAGATACATGCTAAGTGATTAGCTTGAAAATTCTGAGAAAACTTAGAAAGCAACATGAAACATTGTCTCTGGGGGTCAATTATACATCTCTTTCTCTTCTATAAATTATGCGCAAACACGACCAATTTGGGGTAGACGGGAGTCCACATTTGGAATCATTTAGTAAATGTACAAAGCCATTTTCAGAAACAACTTTATCCTAATCACATTCAAGGATAAGCAGGATGAATCTAAATAACAAGCCACAAAAAAAAAAAAGTAATCCCTTGAAATATAGATTTGTCCATGGCATTAAGATCAAATGAAATCCAGCAAAAACCCTAGCAACATCGAAATGGGTGCAATGAGAGAAAGAAACAAAAGTCAAGACTGTAGAGAAACAGTATTCACCTATCAGATGTTACAAGCATGACAGGTAAGCACCTCTCATTTGCGCCCAAAGCAATCATTCTCCATAACAGACTGTCATGATACATGGGTGGAGACACCAATGAATCATCTGTTAAAGTGGCAATTTTAAGAACTTCAATATTGTTTATAACCAGCTTCGGCTGCCCAGTTCACATTAAAATAAAAAAGAAAAAAGAAATCAGCACAAACAGATATATACATACATATGTAAAAAAGATTTCTAAACCCCAATTCAACCATTACCATAAAATGATCAATCTCAGCCGCTTCTGACAGCAACTCAAGCAACAGGCAAGGCCAATCAGTACACGAATTTGCCAGCGGCCTCGAAAACCCTCCAGTCCGATTCAAATGAGCAATTGCATTAGCTCTCCACCCGTGCTGCACTTTAATCACTTCCTTAGCCAATCTCAACGCCACAACTGCTTCTCTAAAATACGAAGCCTCCTCCATGGACAAGCTCTTCCCTTTATTTCCCAATCCCAGAAACTCGTCAATCTCTTTGACATTTGATCGAGCAGATAGCGCGAATATCGCCCGGTCCCATAGAACCGAAGTCGAAACCTTTCTACGGACCGCATTCCGGGATTTCGAGCCAAAGTTAGGATTACCCTGAGGGATAATCCGGCTAAGGGCAGTGTCAAGGCGATGCCATTTGTTGAGAGTGGAGAATATTTGATTGGCAGTAATGGCGCCGAGTTGGATTCCCCTTTGGGCCATCGATTCAAGGCAGGATTCCAACTGGGTCTTGCAACTGACCAGAGTCGGTGGTGACTCACAGGTCGACCAGGAAGCCCAGGGAAACGAACTGTTGTGTTGCGGGTGGTGGTCTTTGAACGACTCAGCCAAGTCCACGTACCCCGTAACATGTGGACCTTTGTTCCATTCATTGAGAAGACCTGTATATCAAAAGAGAACCGGAAAATCAAAAAAAAAAAAATTGAAGTTACAGATCTGCTCTAAAAGAAGAAATGATAACGGAGAGCAAAAAAAAGATTTGTACGTTCGAGGATGAGGGTGGTTTTGCCGACGCCACGGGGGCCGTGGAGGAGGAGAGGCTGAGGGACGCGGTGGTGGAGGGCGTGGTTGTTTAGAACGGCCTCTAGTAATGGCCTCGGCATTATTTTCCATGGTCTGCTCCCCATTTCCTTTCCAATAATTGATAAAGTACGGCCCGCCCCCTCTCCCCGTCTCTCGGCTGCCGGGAAGGGTTTTAGCAGACTGATGAATGGTCCGTCGAGGGTTTAAACGTTAATGGTTGATGGTTGAAGTTGGAACCATACACATATCTAAACTCGTGCCATATGTAAATTTAGTTATATTTGTAGTTAAATTTATTTTTATTTTATTTTATTTTATTTAAAAGAAAAAATTTTAATTTTAAGTAGTTTTAGAATTTATTAAAATTTTTTAAGAAAATAAAACGAATTTTTTTTATATATGCAAAAAAAAAAAAAAAAAAAAAGGTTTGGGAGTAGTATTTTTTTTGGGGGGGAAATTTTAGTAGCTTTTTTTCCTTTTTAAAAAAATATAGTTAAATTTGAAAGTGTTTTTAAATTTTTTTTGGTAAAAAGTTGGATTCGAAGAAAGTAGTTTATTTGTATTATTTTCTTTTATTAAAAAAATTTATAGTTATATAAATTTAATTAGAGTCAAAATAGTATTATACAAATCTAATTAAATTTATATTAATTGATTTATAGATTTCTAATTTTTTCATAATTTTGATATTGATAAGATATTTTAATACTTTTAATTTGTGAATTTATAAAATGTCCTCATATGGTAGAGAGAGAAACGTTAAGATTTTTTCTCAACTTCAATTTTGTACACTTATATTAGTAATAGACTTACGCGATGCGTGAATTTAATAATATTTATTAATAAATTTATTTAATTTTATTTAAAAATATAAAAAGGTGTTCTAATTTTGAATATTATTTTTTGGGAATTTTTAAATTTTTTTGAGAAAATAAAACAATTTTTTTTCTTTTTAAGGAAAAAATAGAAAGATTTGTGAGTAGTTTTTTTTTTTTTGGCCTTTCTCTTTTGAAGAAGTTTTAATGTAACTTTTTTTTTCTTTTTTAAGAAAAGATTGGTAAATTTGAGAAATTTTTTTAATCTTTTTTCTTTAGACTCGAGAATAGTTTTTTCTTTTTTTTACTATTTTTTTTATTAGAAAATTTTATAATCATAGATATTTGATTAGGATCAAAGTAAGAATATATAAATGAATAAAATTTTTATTTAATTATAATTAAATTTATATTATTAATTTATATAATCATAATTCTGATTATAATTAACTCATATAGAACAAAACATAAAAATATATAACTCAAATGAAAAAGTAAAAAACAATACAACTACATTTTAAAAATTAACAGAGTTTAAAATTCAAGTTAAGTTTATCACCCTACTTTTCACACTTTAACAAGAAGAACTTTTATGTACTATATTTGTAGAGATCATTTTAGACAACATTGAAGCCTGAAGTAAGTGGAATGCATAGCTAAGATCCCACGATTCTTTGTTTCTTTCCCACAAAGTGCCATGAAAGGACAATGAGTTCCTACAAAGCTCTCCCCTTAAACAATACAGCTCATAACAGATTGCTAACCACATGCTTATTGCATTTTTCACACTAAACAAGCAATAGCCCATCTCTACTTGCTATAGAAGGCGGGTAAATTTGACAATCTGGACAACTGTTTGCCTGTTATGCTTGAAAGGAAAAGAATGAAAACGACTAGATAATACAACAATTTCTTGAATTTAAAGAACAATAATAAAATATTATTGAAATTCAGGTAAGAATAGCAAGCAGCAACTACAAAAGATGTAATTCTTCTTGTTGACTGCTGATAAAACATTGAAATCACAAGGCAGAACAAACTAACTAAGATAATACGTAATTCGGCTTGAAAATGGGGGATGTCTTATTTACAGGATGCAGCAGCTACTGTAACGATCATAACCAACGGCATACCAAACATCACACCTCCCGCAAGTCTGTGGAGCGTAACAAACAGAATTTATCTTTGGTGGCTCATCCTTGTTTGTTTTCTCATCCTTCTTTGGTTGTTTCTCTTCCTTTGCAGGTCCTACACTCACTATTGCCGCACATCTTCTAAATTTCCTGATCTTTTTAATGATCCTCACTGGATCAGCTTCACCAATTATGGTCACCGTATTTTTTGATGGGTCGAGGACAATAGATGCTATCCCTTCTATCTGTGCAACTAACATCATCACCTTCTGCCTGCATTTTGTGCAGGTCAGCTTTACTGACACTATAGTTTTCTGCACCACATGTGAAGCATCGGATTCAGTGTCTGCATTCTAAATGTATGTATTCCAAATGGACTGGAAAAAGCCTTTAAAGAGAAAAATGTGAAAGGAGAAGAGAATGGCTCAGAAGAATGTATATTTCATAAATATTAACAACTAAAGATAAAAGATAACATGAACAGAGTCCCATATACAGGTATAGGGGCTGTAGAACTAACCTGTGACTCAGTCTTCATAAAGAGCAAGGATCAAGGATTCTGTTAGAAATGGAAAGAAGAAGCCTTTACAGGCAGGTTATGCAGGTAGCATTGCTATATACAAATTATGTTTTACTGGCTTCATCTCACCGTACTGTAAGCTTCCCAATGTTATTACTGGCTAAAAATACTTGAGCTTTACTAGGCCTAAAAGGAGTAAATGTAAGTAGGTAACTAGATGTAAATGCTTGTCAGAGGCTGCTTGTTGAATCACATGCTATCTTCATGTTCACCTAATCTTCTTCCCTGTAAACTATAGGCTATGTGATCTACAACGATATCAGATCAGAAACGCACCAAAACATTTTCACTTAAGGATTCAGGCACAGTGAATGTGTATCAGCATAGCCATTAGACTATCAAATTCATTTTTAACAAAATGGGATGAGGAAATCAAGTTTAAGGCCTCTTTGGCAGAGGAGTCTGGCTCAAAATGAGGTTATGCTTATACCTAGGAAATGAGTTAATTACTAATACTCTTTCTTCAGATATCCAATATGTAAACCTGATCAGATCCTATGAAAAAAGCCTGCAACTTACTAGTTGCGCACCTCATTCTGATCATGTGTCAGATTAACATTTATCATTGGAAAATTGTTCACGGGTTAATGATTGGGAAGGGGACAGTCTTTTTTCACTTCTCAATTGAGCTCTAGCGGCGCATTGGAGTCGGCAACTTGAGCGCAGCACGCCCCACTGCTGGCAGCTCTTTAAGCCCTCCTCGTATACTTAAAACTTGTACGAGTTCTGATTAGATCTCTTCCAAGGCAAGGATACCTTTGTCAACTTAGCAGGCAAATGTGAAGTAAATGTGCAGTACATCGTACAGCTGCACAATTTTACCAATGCACGTGGCTGCATGAATTGTTCCACCTAGCAAAATTTGATCTTTTAACAGTGCCCAATCCTCCCATGTCTGTCCCAGATCATGATCTGAAGGTGTTCCTGCATCAGGTAAGCTGATACTGAACAATCCTTGATCTGTAAAGTAAAGGATCTAGTTAGAACCTCCAACTTCCAAAAAACTAGCCAAAGGCAGCGAGAAAAGTGTACACAATTTCTTTACACGAAATTATGCCAATAGAGAACATCTAAATGTCAACTATAACTTTGGAGCAGATTTCTGTTCAGGCTTAATTAACAATGGCTAAATTCAAGATGAAAGGCATCTAAAACCAGAAAACAAAATCATCGCTGTTCATGCAATTAAAAACAGCAAGTGACTTTGAGGCAAATATTTGTCCGATCTCCGAAACAAAAGATAACATATAGGTTGCAGCTCTGGTAAACGATACATAAAGTTTGGAACTGTTCAGACCAAATGCCTTTTTTTTTTTTTTCAACTTCCTTTCTTCTGTTTATTTTAGAATTGCCTTTTTGTTTTTTTAATGTATTTTTTTGAATTTCATAGTTTTTTATTTTATTTTTAACATTAAATTTTATGAAATGTGAAAGTCTCATACACTAACTTATTTTTTTAAATCGTTTCAATTACTATAAAAAATATTTAAATATAATTTTCTTATCTTTATAAAGCCTTTTGAGAAATTTTAATCTTTTAATGAAACAAATTATTAATAACGGACATTGAAAAATAAAAATATCTAAAAATACATTGTATATTTGAAATTTTATTTATTTATAAAATTAATTTCAATTTATCAATTATAACGGTTACACAAAAAAAATTATATCTTTCATAAAAAATATGTTATGCAATCAGATGAAAGATAAATAATTACATAATTCAACTATTACTAATATAAAAATATATATTTAATTACATATAAAAAATAAAAAATAGTTTTATAACATTAAAAATCACAAAATATAATTATAATATTTATTACTCCAAATAATTAATATATTTTAATTAATATATTTTTTATTATATAAATTAATTTTATTATTATAAATATACATATAAAATTTACCACCTAAAATTTCTTTTTGACTTCCTCCCTGACACCCCTCCTCCCCGCCCTGCGGGGAAAAAGCACAAAAAGCAGCGAAAAAAGAAAGGAGCCATAACACCTTGGCAAATAATTTTACAACAACTTTTACTTCTTTTGCAGAAGTTACAATTACATTTCAGGTTTGCAAGACGGTAAGTTCAATACAGCTGTATAAATTTCATGGGCCACATGCATGGAGAACGGAAAGGCACCACTGTCCCTGTAGAGCCCAAGACTGTGCGCTCTGTCGCCTTCAATCCCTCTCCCACATTGCTCTCCTAAAAAAAAAAAAAACAGATGACAGAATGCTGACTTTGATCTCTGTATAAAATGTCTACAACTGGAATTGCACCGTGATTTCATCAGTAGAAGAGTAGTTAATGACATTCTGGTGATTGAATTGTACCATGATTATGCTAATAGTAGTCCCGCTCAATGCGGAAATTTAATAATATTTGTTGATAAATTTATTTTTTTATTTCAAAATAAAAATAAAAAGACATTCTAATATTGAATATTATCTTTTTAAGAATTTTTTTGACCTTTTTTAAAGAAAATAAAGCAAATTTTTTTCTTTTTAAGGTAAACAAATTGAGAGTAGTTTTTTTCCTTTCTTTTTATTTGACGAAATTTTAGCATAGTTTTTTTTAAAGAAAAAAAGTAAATTTCAGAAATTTTCTCAAAATTTTTATTTCCTCAAAAGGAGAATTCAAGAATAATTTTTCTTTTATTTTTATTATTTTATTTTATTAGAAACTTTTATAATTATATAAATTTAATTAGAGTCGTAGTAGAAATATATAAATTAATAGAATTCTTATTTGATTACAATTAAATTTATATGAATTGATTCATAGGATCTTAATCTTTCTTGTAATAGAATCTTGATAATTATATGATATTTTAATATTTTAAATTTATGAATTCATTAGATATCGCCACATAATAAAGAGAGAAAAATTTAAAAAAATTTTCATCTTCGATTTTATATACTTACATAAATTTAGCATGCTCAAAAAGCCCGGCCCAAAAAAAGGATCATCCTAATCATCCTTTAATGATAGAGTGGGCCTCATATATGCCAGCCAGTCTTTCCATCTTATTGGGTTCACAGTCGAGCAAAATTTATCCAATTTGAGGCCCAATCCATCACAAATATGACGGAAGCGGAATCTCCCTCGCACAAAACTGGAAAAAAAAAAAAATGGTAGGCGGCTTGCCTAAATTCCCGTACTCCCAATTTCAAGACCTAAATTTGCCCCAGGCTAGTCGGTCGCAACCTAGCTTTGAATTCATATGTTAGCGTTCTCAACAAAGATTAAGTGCTCTATTCGTGTGAGAAAGATTGAGTGTGTTAAAGATTTTAAATTTGATAATTACTATAGTTTCATATAATAGATGCTTACTTGGTCTTATTAATGTTTAAGTGAAAAATTTTTCCTATCAAGAGATTAAATAAGAATATCAATGATAATTTCAGTCTCAACTTATAAATACGATAATTAATATACTTAAAATTATTTTTTTTATTATTGGATTCACAATTGAGCAAATTTAATCCAATTCGAAGCCTAATCCATCACGGATATAAGAGAAGCGTGATTCTCTCTCCAACAAAACAAGGCGGCCTGCCTAAATTTGGGCCCAGGCTTCCACCGGTGGCAATTTCTAATTAATAATATCTTTGTGTGATCAATCTAAATCTAAATTCGGCGTGGGGACTTAGGTTGATTAGGTTGAAAACTCCAAGTGAGTGGGCGTACAAGATAAAGAGGTTAAGGTGTTTAGATTGGTTCAGTATTAATACTTTGATACTTAAATTAAGTATAAATGCACAAAAAATAATAAATAATATAAGAAAAAAGTAATAAACATTTACTTTAAGAATAATAAGTCAGTAAATATTTATAATAAATGTCACGTGACTAGGTTTTTTGTCTTATACATAAATGTTGTAGAGAGCTAAACACTTTCTTTATTGGGCCTACGTCTGTTTTAGTGGCAACAAGGATAGTGATAGTTTTTATCCTAATAATGTGTTTTATTTTTGAAATTTTAATCCTTTGAGATTAAAAGTAACAGGACCTTTTTACATTGAGTTTATCTATCCTATAAATTTCAGAATCAAATTTTTGAATGCTCTCTCTTTTCCCAAAAGGTAATTGCGTCGACTCAATTACTGTTAGATTTTCCAAGCAACATTAATTTTCATTTGAGAGGAGCACAACCATTGTGAAGCTCACCACAGTTCTAGCCGCCGTCGCCCACGTTTGTAGCAAATACTTCTTGGCGGTGACAGGCAGAAATTTCTTTGTTCGCAACGCGGAATGGCGGAATACTTGGTGCATAAGTCATGGCAGTAACGAAAAGATAAAGACTTTCGGCCAGATTGACTTGAGATTGTTTTTAAATTTTCTTTGTCGATTGGAGAGAACCTGATAGTTTAATCTATTGAAAATTTTGAAATAGAAAACTACAAACGAACTAGAGGTATGACTCTAAAGAGATATCTAGAAGGGAATTGTTTTGGTTAAAAAAAAAAAAAAAAGAACAGAAGGATTTGTAAGCGATTTGCACTGGTCAACAAGCAAAAAATTTAGAACGAGATTTGTATGTCACTTCCCTTCCTCCACGTTAGTTAAAAAAAATTACAAAAAAAAAACTTATGCAAATTTTTTAGTTAAGTTATAAATAAATAAATAAATAATATTTTGTCAGTAAATTTGTAGATGAAACAATATTAATAGTATAATAATAAATAAGAGGTTACAAATTTAAATTTTTAATTTTTTTAACTGTTATCTCTTTTTCAATTAATTAATTTAAATTTAAAAAAATTAAAAATATATATAAAAAATATATAAAATTCCAGCCGAAAAAATCGTGAAGCCCTAAACAATAGACGGATGAGAGGTTGGGCCCCCAAAACTCCATTACCCTTCTGCAATCAGCTCCCAAGATCCTCCTCGTTTATCCTTTTTCCTTTCTCTCACTTGCTCACTGGGCGCTGAAATTCTCTTTCCTCTCTCACTCTTTCTCGCCAATCTACAATTTTCCCTCCAAGCTTCGCTGGTGTCCGTCTTTCTGTCAGAAAACTAAGAACTCAGAAGAACCTTATTTCCCTTTCCCTGGCTTTCCTTTTCCTTTCCTTTCCTTCTAAGCAAAACCCCTCTCTCTCTCTCTCTCTCTTTTACATACACGCGCACACAAATTCATGGATTCAAACAATTGACCCTAACTCACAATTCAGTTCCCGGTCCTAACCTCGGACCACAACCTAAATGCATCCCTCCACCGCCGCCGCCACCACCACCACCACCGCAACTACGCCAGACCGACCACCTCCTTCGGAACAACCGCCGCAAACACTCCTACACCTAATCGTCAACGTCCTCTCGGTGCTTCTCCTCTCCGCCCTCGCCGTCCGATCCTTCGTCGGACGGTGGCAAGCTATACGCGCAAAGCTTGTGACTCTCCAGTCATCGCTTTCTTCTCTATCCGAATCCCCTCACTGGTCGCAAAACCCACTCCTCCACACGCTCCTCCCTACGCTCCTCTCCACTCTCCAGCGCCTCGACTCTCTGTCCCATCAATGCACTCTCTCCTCCTTCCCCGGCGGCAAGCTCCTCCTCCAGAGCGACCTCGACATGGCCTCCTCCGCCCTATCTAACCACCTCCACGACCTCGATTTGCTTCTCAGATCCGGAGTCCTCCACCAGTCAAACGCCCTCGTTCTATCCCAGCCCGGTCCTGGCTCCGAGAAAGAGGACTTGATCTTTTTTATTAGGGACCTTTTTACTAGGTTACAAATCGGCGGCGCCGAGTTTAAAAAGAAAGCTTTGGAGTCTCTGCTTCAGATTCTCAACGAGGAAGAAAAATCCGCCTGTTTGGTTGCTAAAGAGGGGAACGTTGGGTGTTTGATTGGCTTGCTCGATTTTAACCACCAGCAGCCTGTGATTCGGGAGCAAGCGGTTTCGGCGGTGTCGATACTGGCTTCGGCCAACGATGAATCGAGAAAGATTGTATTTGAGGAGGGAGGATTGGGGCCTCTTTTGAGAATCCTCGACACTGGGTCCATGCCCTTGAAAGAAAAGGCCGCGATTGCAATCGAGGCAATCACCGCCGATCCGGAAAACGGGTGGGCTGTTTCGGCCTACGGTGGGGTTTCGGTGTTGATTGAGGCCTGCCGATCTGGTTCCCAACCAACGCAGACACACGCGGTGGGTGCTATTAGAAATGTTGCCTCCGTGGAAGATATCAAGATGGCTTTGGCGGAGGAAGAAGCCTTACCAGTTCTGCTTCATTTACTTGTTTCCGGCACCAGCGCCGCCCAAGAAAAGGCGGCGAATTGTATCGCAATACTGGCCTCCTCCGGTGAGTACTTTCGCAGTCTGATAATAAAAGAAAGGGGATTGCAGAGACTAATGCAATTGATTCAAGAGTCCTCTAGTTCAGATACTATAGAACACGTTTTACGGGCACTAAGTTCTCTTTCGGCCACTGATTCCACTGCGAGAATCCTCTCATCATCAACAGGTTTTCTCATCCATCTCGGGGAATATATCAAGCATGGAAACATGTTATTGCAACAAATTTCTGCGTCCCTTTTGGCTAATTTATCTATAAGTGATGGCAACAAGCGAGCAATTGCTAGTTGTATGGGCTCATTGGTAAAGCTATTGGAGTCGCCGAAGCCGGCGGGTGTACAGGACGCCGCCGCGGTTGCTTTGGTATCTATGTTGACCGTCAAATCGAACCGGAAAGAGTTAGTGAAGGATGAGAAGAGCTTGACGAAATTGGTTCAGATGCTGGATCCCAAATATGAGCTGGTGGACAAGAAGATTCCGGTGATGGTGGCGGCGGCTCTGCTGACCGGAGGGGGCAGTGGTTGTCGGACGAGACTTGTGGCTGCCGGAGCTGGCCAGCATTTGCAGAAGCTGGCGGAAATGGAAGTCGCCGGTGCTAGAAAGGCGTGCCAGAGACTCGCCGGAAATAGGCTTAAGAATATTTTCTCTAGGACTTGGAGGGAATAATGACAAAAGAAACTAACCCCGCGCCAAAAACAGGTACGGTTTTTTCAAGGATGAGAATGGAATTTAGATTTCTTTATCATATTATCGACCAATAAGAACGCGCCAAGTCAGCCTCCTGCGGCCTTTTTGGCAGCACTCGACATACTTGGCCGCTTGTGAATGGCTGTATATCCGTCTGAAATAGTTACATCGCTGTCATAGTACAATACTGCCCTTACCTCAAAAGGTGAAACTGACCCTGAAACACCGCATCTAGTCTGTATTTTTGGGGAATCTAATAAATTTGGAAGGGCTCATGTTCAGTGGGCGTGCCACGCATGATTCCAACTTGTCGTGTAATAAACACGAGAGAGATTTTATACAGTCGTTGTAGTTGTAAGAAGAACTGATAACTTTTGTTGATTGCGGAAGAATTCTTTTTTAATAAGTTAGTATAGCAGTTTTTATTTATTATTTATGATTAAAAACCTTGGGTTGATACTGTTCTTACTATTTTTAACATAGTAATTTTTGTACCGTAATGCAGGATGAGCCCGTTTGGATTTTCTAACCGTCCAAGAATTCTGTCGCATTATGTCATTTCGCGGACAGGCAACAAACAAACATACGATGCTTTATACTCCAACCCCTTTTCACTTTAAAATATTATAATTATTATGAAGCTATAATTCATATTATATTGCTTATCTATTCCTATTTTATAATTCATATGACAAAACCATGGATGCGGTTTTTGGAGTATCCTCGTTTGCCTTTCCCCTTTTCATGTTTTTAATCTTGTTAATTTATCCATTCACGACGATGTAAGAGGAGTTATGATCATGATCTTCATGTTCTTCCCATTGCCTTTTAGTCTTCTTTTTTTTTTTTTTTTTTTGGTTTAACATGTATTTCATGTTGTACATCCCCAAAGTCTTGTTTTATCTGTAATTGCCATGGATTTTGATAGAAAGAGTGCAAATGGATTGCTATGATGTTATCTAATTTCTTTTGATTAATTCTGCACACTTTACAGCACTCTAGGCTGAGATATGGGAATGAGTGAGCTCCATTCTATGATAGGTGTTGATGAGAGTTGATTGATATGGACCTGGCTGGTGTCTATAAAGGGGTACAAATTATATACTATGTGTTACTCAGATCAAGCCACCATGACCCCAGAAGCTTTTCAGGAGCAAAGATTTCGCTTTTCTTGTTTTTCTCTTTCCAAGTGGGTTTATGCAAATCAATAGTAATGATTAAGTCATACTAGTCTTTAGTATGCAGTATGAGTTGGCTCTTTCATCAGATTTGGTGATGGGTGGATGGCTCGGTGGTCCCAGCACTCGATTCACCACTTAAATGTTCTTTTTTTTTTTTACATGAACAAAATGAGATCGAATAAAGCAAAAACCCTGCGTGACTCAGTGGATTTTAAGCTTTGATTTTCTTTAAACAATATAGTCAGATGTGTCCGCTTGACCCGTTATTAGGCGACTTTCCAGCAGAAATTATTGGGGCTGTATAGTTTGGTATGAAGACAGTTTGATCGGACGGACTTGATCTATTTGTTTGTTATGCTGATTGTTGGTCAGTGGGCCCGCGTGATTCTGTGAATCTGGAAAAGGGTAGAGAGGATTGAGAAGAACAACCATTAACGAGTTTAAAATGAGGAGAGAGGAAGTCTCGGCGTAGATGTAGGGGAGAAAGGGGACTAGAAAGAGGGGGAAGGCAACAAATTGCAGGTCCCAAGCAATAACCTCACTAGCGACCTCACATGGGTTGTGAAGGATACGCAGAGTGTATAAAGCATATTAATAATATATGATGTGTGGGCCATTTCTCCACGACTTTCACAAGTTCACATGCTGTTGCTTGCCTTGTCTCTCTCGTTTAGCAAATAAGCATCCTACCGCAGAGGCGTAGAGTAACAAATGCTGTTGATGAAAAGCAGGGTTCAATGCATCAAACTTTTTTGTGGTTTGTTTGTATTGCGTTTTACCTCTACGGAGTTTCAATTTAGATCTTAAATTCCTTGTGGTTTTTAATTTTGGGAATTTACCCATGCAAAATTTTGTTAAATTTATCAACAAAAATTAGGTAAATTTACGTTATTTTGTTATCGTAGAGATTTCATCACATTTTCATTTGCATGTTGACCATAAATATTGTGTTAAATCCCTCTATAACAACATTTGCACTGCACTGAAAATAATAAAGAATGTAGATGACATAATGTAGAATATAGTTCAAGAATACACCGAAAATTTAATTTAAAAAATATATTATATATTTTTATAATTTTGGTAGAGAAAAAAGTTAGCAATTACAAAAAAAATTAATTAATTTATGTTAATATATTCAACATAATTTTGATCGAAAGGTAAATTGTTAAAATTAAAAACTACAAAAAGTTTAATGTTTAAATTAAAATTATAAAAGGATAAGAAAAAACAAAATAAGCAAACCAGATGGGAATTTAAGGCATTTACCCCATGGAAAGCATGAATCTTTTTTACTATGTGAGAGCTCCCGTGAACACCCTTTTTAAAGCCACGGCGTAGCCAAACTGTAAAAGCATTCACGTGACATCTTTATGTCATATATCACTAGCTTTCACAGTTATGCTCAACTTTCCCAGTCTTTTCCCTCCAAAATTCAACGGCTAGGATGGTAGCTGCAACTTCCCACTGCTTTTTTTTTTTTTGGCCTTTGCGGTATTTTGGGTTTTTGGGTGTCAAATAACTTAACACGTCATAATTGTTAAATTTAATTAGCATTCGATGGGCTAAATGAACTGATTAGATTGAAAATATAGGAAATGTCAAACTACTGAGTGATGAGTTGAAGTGAGAGGATAAATTAAATTCCAATATTATGTTAAATGATACTTTGAAACTCTAAATTTATCTAAAAGGTTTACATTGTATGAGGAAAAATTCATACATAATAAAAAATTATATTAGGTCTTTATCGATATCGATATGGAAATGGAAATTTTATATTTTTAACAAGGGAATGTTATGTAGGTAGAATATTCTTCTACTTGGACTTGGGGTGCGTCCCGGAGAAGCATTGCATATTTGCATATAATTTGTTCCCTCTTTCCCTTTTTTTTTTTTGGGATCCTGAGGTAGGCTAGTACACCTTTACAAGGGAATTAGGACTGAACGTCACTCACTGCAACCCCCAAAAGGGGCCACTGCACTCCATGTCTATCATGATCCAAACACAGGCGGAGACCTATAGGAGGCTGGGGGAGTTCATGCATCCCCTGAGAATATTCCAGACCGGATTTGGCTAGCCAATCAGCAGATTGATTACCTTCCTTTTATGTGAAATTTGTTCCCTCGTTAAGACCAAAAAAAATATAATTTGTTTCCTCTCGTACCAAGTTCAAGGCCCACGTTGCCTCCTAGCTTTTCCCACCGCCAAAGAGGCTGGCCCTTAATTTGGGCTTCTGTGACTACCTTGGATCGTCCTTTTGAATCAAGCACAGGAGGAAGCGAGAGATCCACATTCCCTGGCTTTTTCTGGCGACTATCCTGAAATTAATCAAAGAATGGATAGCACGGCGGGCAGGAAATGAAAATGATATCTCTGCCCAACATAAACAGACAAAGGCACAAAAGAGGTTTTTTTTTTCCCCCCCTCAATCCACGTTATATTGCAAATGACTTTGAGAACAAATCATTTCTAATCAGAAAATCTCTACTGCACGCTTTATTAAAGATCAAATTGGCATTTTCAGTGGGTGACAATGACCAAGATCTCCAGGGAGCATTTAGCTAAAATTGGAACTTTGTTGATCTAAACTTATCAGCAGTTGGGCATTCAAGCTCTGTGAAATTAATAAGGATTGGACCATCCTTCGCCATGATTGCTGTCTAGCGTATCCATTAGGCTTAATGTTTATCGTATCCAAGTGCGTGGACGAGGCAATTGGGCTAGTCAGGACCATTTGGTCCAAGACAGGGATGGGGTCCGTGTCCAAGTTTAGGTATTGTTTGGGTTTCGAGATGCCGAGCTTTGAGGCCCCGTTAACTGAAAATTTCCATTTTCGGCACATTTTCCTCCAAGCCCACAATTGAAATTTCCAAAAAAAAAAAAAAAGAAAAATTCCAAGAATGGAAAAATAGCCGCTTTCATGAAACCGAATGTTAGGAGCCCATTTACTTAAGTCTATTAGCTGACTGTAAGGCCCAGTCCAATATAGTATGGCCACAATAAGTGTAGAACGAGTGTCATGGTTGATGAGCTAGTATTCTAGAAGAGTCCTAACAGATAGAATATTCTAGGTTGTGAGGGGTGTCGTGCATATGTAATGGGTGGGAATTGTTGCAGAGTGGGTTATGGAAAAGAATATATGATTTCTCTCTCTTAATTTCTCTCTCTCTTCTCTCTTCTCTGTCTCTCTCTCCCTTTCCCTTCCTTCAATTCTCTGTTCCTCTCTCTCTCAATTTCAATTTCTTCACCGTCAGCCCCTTGGTCCTGACATTGGGTATCAGAGCCCAGGTCTCGTGGCTATCTTCCCTTCACTCTGGCACGGAAAAAAGCTAATTCCATGGCAGAAAATACTCGCCTCAAGTCCTTAGACGAGCAGGTTAAGCGACATGATCAGCAACTGCAATATGTCTTGGACAAACTGCAGGCGTTGGAAGTGTTGCCTACTCAGTTGGAGAGTTTTCAGACGGCGAATCAGGAGTCATTCAGCAAGTTGGCCGAACTATTTCGCGGATCGGGTTGTGCTTCGACGCCGGACACGGGGGTGCTCGCTGAAACGCCTATATTGGCCTCGGCCAAGGGTCTTCTTCCTACCCCTCCGATCCAGCAACTGGATACCGGCGGCAGCAGTCTGCGGGAAACTCAATCTTCTCCCCTCAGCACGGCCATCTTGCCATATCCTCCAAAGATCAAGTTGCAACGCTTTGAAGGTGCGGATCCACGGGGTTGGCTACGGAAATGTGAACGTTTTTTTCGTTTATATCGTATCGAGGACGCATCAAAACTGGAGACAGTGGCGATGTATCTCGACGGCAAAGCGGACGTGTGGTTTCACGGGTGGACCACTAATCAGCCTGATGCTACATGGGCCATGTTTCAAGAAGATCTCTGTAAGCGTTTTGGGGACCCAGCTATGCGAGATCCGGTGGAGGAATTGAAGCTGCTCCAGCAGACTGGCACAGTCCGAGAGTATCAAGAGCGATTTGAAGAGATTCGCTCGTTGATTCAAGCCCACAATCCGGCTTTACGTGACGGATTTTTTATTTCCACATTTCTGAGTGGACTCAGTGACGAGATTCGACCCATTATCAAAATTGTGAAACCCAGATCGCTGGCTGAGGTGTTTGAGGTGGCTTCCTTGCAGGAGGTTGCTGTTGAGGCAGCCACAAAGAAACAGAGAGCCATCAGGGCTCCAGCGAGTCAGGGGGGGTTTTCTTCTCCGACTACTAAGTTTTCTCCTCCAGCGGTTAAGCCAGCTATTGACCGATCAGATAAACGGGCTTGGGAAGATGCACGACGTGCCGGTAATTGCTATCGATGTGGGGAAAAATACACACCTGGTCACCAGTGTGTAAAACGGCAGCTGCACGTGATAGATGGGCAGGAAGAGGATACTGAAGAGGACCACACAGTGTTACAGGTGCCAGCTCAAGAAACTGGGGTTGATGACACAGGGGAAATCTCGGTTAATGCCATCTCCGGCAACACGGGTAGTGGCACTCTTAAAGTATTGGGGTTTGTTGGCCGGAAATCGCTCGTCATTCTTATAGACTCCGGTAGTACCCACAGTTTTTTGGACACACGCAAAGCTATGGAGTTCGAGTGTGAGATTCTCACCGGGCCGTCCATGTCTGTCACTGTAGCTAACGGCGAGCGAATGAGCTGTTCGGAGTTTTGTTCTGATTTTTCTTGGAAAATGCAGGGATTCACGTTTTCCATGAACGTTCGGCTGCTGCACCTATGGGCTTGTGACATGATTCTTGGGGCAGATTGGCTTCGGACCTATAGCCCATTAAAGCTAGATCTCGAGGCCATGCGGATTTCATTTAAGCGGGATGGGCAGAAAATTGTGTTATATGGCCAGCCTCCCAGCCCAGGCCCAACAGTTATTTCTGAAAGGAGAATCCAGCAGTTAGTTAACAAAGGCGGACCCAGTCTTCAGGCCCATTTCATGCTGTTGGTCACCCAATCTACTAGCTCCCAATGTCCAAAGGAATTGCAGCCCATACTGAACGAATGCCAGGACATCTTTGAAGAGCCTAAGGCACTTCCACCGGCAAGAGCAGAGGATCACCGTATACCCTTGATTCCGGGAGCTTCTCCGGTGAATGTGCGTCCATATAGGTATCCCCATTCCCTGAAAAATGAAATTGAGCGACAGGTGCAGAGCATGTTGGAGACAAATCTGATACGACACAGTAACAGTCCCTTTGCCTCACCAGTCTTGCTGGTCAAGAAAAAAGACGGAAGTTGGCGATTTTGTGTGGACTATCGCCACTTAAATGAGTTAACGGTTAAGGATAAATATCCGATACCTATCATCGATGACCTTCTGGACGAGTTGGCTGGGGCACGTGTTTATTCCAAGTTGGATTTAAGGGCCGGCTACCATCAGATTAGAGTCCACGATAATGACATTGCAAAGACCGCTTTCCGCACGCACCAAGGCCACTATGAATTTCGGGTTATGCCGTTCGGCTTGACGAATGCGCCGGCCACCTTTCAATCTCTAATGAATCAGGTTTTTGCCACTTACCTGCGCAAGTTTGTTCTTGTGTTTTTCGATGACATTCTAATTTACAGCTGTAGCTTGTCGGATCATATGCTTCACTTGAAATTGGTTCTATCTCTTCTCCGGCAACACAATCTTTATGCCAAGTTGAGCAAGTGTGCCTTCGGTCAGACCAGAATTGAGTATTTGGGTCATGTTATTATGGCTGGAAAGGTGTCAACAGACCCGTCAAAGGTTGAAGTGATGAGAACTTGGCCATTGCCGACCACTGTCAAGGGCTTACGGGGATTTCTCGGCATCACAGGCTATTACCGAAAATTTATTCGGCACTATGGACTCATCAGTAAGCCACTCACCAATTTATTAAAGAGGGATAGTTTCCAGTGGAGTGATGAAGCCCAAAATGCATTTGAAGCCTTGAAATTGGCCATGTGTACAGCACCGGTGTTAGCCTTACCCGATTTTCAAAAAGCTTTTGAGATTGAGACAGACGCTTGTGATTCCGGCATGGGGGCAATTTTGAGCCAAGAAGGGCATCCAATCTCTTATTTGAGCAAGGCCTTTAACGTCCGCAATCGAGCTTTGTCTATTTATGAAAAGGAATTTCTGGCAGTGATCATGGCAGTATCTAAGTGGCGCCATTACTTAGAGGGCCACAGATTTGTCATACGCACCGATCACGAGAGCCTGAAGCACTTATTGCAGCAGAGGTTGAGAACCTTAGTGCAGCAGCGGGGAATTACGAAGCTATTAGGTCTGGACTATGTTATCCTTTATCAGAAAGGGGCTGACAATCGCGCAGCTGATGCTCTTTCTCGCCAAACGGAAGGAACATGCTTGGCAATCTCGGCTGTTGTTCCATTGTGGATGGAAGAATTACAAAACAGCTATGAAGGGGATGAACTTGTTCCTGAATTAATTGAAGCAGCCTTGGGAAAAAGCGATGCGGACTCTAAATTCCAGTACAGCCAAGGGATTTTACGCCGGAAGGGGAAGATATATGTGGGCCAAAAAAGTGACTTGCGGGCTCAACTGATCAAGGCCATGCATGACTCGGCAATGGGAGGCCACTCCGGGGTCAGAGCTACTTACGCGCGTTTAAAACAACACTTCTACTGGCAAAGGATGAAGAAAGCAGTGCAGCAATGGGTAGGCTCTTGTGAGGTTTGCCAGCGATGCAAATCGGAAAATCTGCCTTACCCCGGTCTTTTACAACCCTTGCCAATTCCTGACCAAGCATGGAGGCATATAGCTATGGATTTTGTGGAAGGACTTCCGGAGTCAGAGGGAAAAACTGTAATTTGGGTTTTGGTTGACCGATTTACAAAATCAGCCCACTTCATTGGACTGAAGCATCCATTCACTGCCCCATCTCTAGCTAAAGTCTACTTTGAGCAAGTGTTTAAGCTCCACGGCATGCCTCAATCCATCGTTTCCGATCGTGACAAAATATTCACAAGCCATTTCTGGCAAGAGCTTATGAAATTGGAAGGGACGGCCTTGCATTTGAGTTCGGCATACCATCCGCAATCCGACGGGCAAACTGAGAGGCTGAATCGTTGCTTGGAAGGGTACCTTCGGTGTATGTGCTTTATGCGGCCTCAGAAATGGAGTCAATGGCTTCCACTGGCAGAATGGTGGTATAACACCACCCACCATACTGCCCTAAATATGTCCCCATACCAGGCCCTTTATGGCAGCCCACCTCCGCAGTTACTGTCACTACCAGCTGCAGCAACGCAAGTAGCTTCTCTGTCGGAATTCATGCACGAGCGGCAAGTGCTGTCCACACTACTCAAAGAGCAGCTTCAAAAGGCTCAGGAACGCATGAAATTTTTCGCCGACCGTCATCGTACCGAGAGGACTTTTCAGGTAGGTGATTGGGTGTTCCTTAAACTTCAGCCTTACCACCAAACTTCAGTTGCTGTTCGGACGAACCTGAAACTCTCTTCTAAGTACTATGGCCCGTTTGAGGTAGTAGAGAAAGTTGGGGAAGTGGCGTATAGGCTCAAGCTTCCAGCTGGTAGTGGGATACATCCTGTTTTTCACGTCTCCTTGCTCAAGAAATTGGTTGGGCCGCCAGCTTCAGTCTCTTTGAAGTTGCCACTGGTGGGGAATGATGGTCAGATTAAAGTGGAGCCGTCCTCTATTTTAGCCCGTCGAATGGTTAAGCGAAAGAACAAGCCTATCACGCAGGTGCTGGTGCAGTGGGTTAATTTGTCGCCAGCTGAAGCCACTTGGGAGGATGCCTCGTTTCTTCAATCTCAATTTCCAGATTTTATGCAGAACAATCCTTGAGGACAAGGATGTTGTCATCGGGAGGGAATTGTTAGGAGCCCATTTACTTAAGTCTATTAGCTGACTGTAAGGCCCAGTCCAATATAGTATGGCCACAATAAGTGTAGAACGAGTGTCATGGTTGATGAGCTAGTATTCTAGAAGAGTCCTAACAGATAGAATATTCTAGGTTGTGAGGGGTGTCGTGCATATGTAATGGGTGGGAATTGTTGCAGAGTGGGTTATGGAAAAGAATATATGATTTCTCTCTCTTAATTTCTCTCTCTCTTCTCTGTCTCTCTCTCCCTTTCCCTTCCTTCAATTCTCTGTTCCTCTCTCTCTCAATTTCAATTTCTTCACCGTCAGCCCCTTGGTCCTGACACCGAACTATGTCAATTGAGGTCCATAAATCTTCGAAATTTGAATTTTAGGGTTTTTAATTTCTGCATACCGAGATCGGAGTTTAGAAATCCGCAAGATGACATGGAATTATATTCGTATATAATAGCTCCTTGATCTCAAAATGTGTTCCACGAAGGAAAACTACAACTCTGCACCAAAATCTTTTTCGATTTAAGTTCCCTTCTCGGTATTTCTCCAGCAAATCAAAATAGAGAAAAAATAATACCGGACTGCCCTCTTCTTCTTTAGATAATCTCCTTCCATCTTTATTTTCCTCTTTTTCTGTTTTCTTTCTCCATTTTTTTTTTGGTCGAACCTTTTTTTCTTTTTTCAAAGAAGAATACAACGCAGGGGAGAGAGATCGACATGGACTGATGTTACTTATAACCAAAATACAAGATGTTCTGAAACTGAAAGAGTCCATTGGTTGAAGAATTCACCGAGAATAACTGAGTAAGTAAACATATTACGTTGGATTATAATTACAAGAAACGTAGGCAAAATAATTTTCTACCAACCCCATTAGCTTCAAAATAAATACAATGAGCCCCTTCCAATAAATACCCTCCAACTTCCCATAAATGCCCCCAACGACCACACTTTCTTTCTTCAGCCTTTTAGTCCACAAAAACACCCTTTTGCAGCTCTCCCTTTCATCAATATCCCGTTGGAAACTCACATTGCCCAAATTCTGCAAAGACAAAACACTCTTTTTTAGCGTACACTCCAAAAGAAAACGGAAATATTAATAATAAAAGACAAAGTGACAAACTTTATCAGCCACAAGAATTTGTTTGTGTGCTCTCTAAACAGGACCATCAACAACAGCATCCCTAACCCTTTCGTGAATTTAAAATTTAAAGTTAGGGATCACATAATGCCTTATTAAGAATCACATAACGCCTTGGTAATTTAACCAAGGCCAACACAGCTGTAATGAGAAAATAGGCCCTCAACGTCAACAAGGTAAAAGATTCTCCAACAACATCCTGACGCGGTCACATGGTCTACCCTTGTTGACTTTACCTCTGATCTGTGGTGCATTATTGTGACACAACCAAGCATTTTAAATTTAGTTTAAACATTTAAATAACCATTTTAAATCGGCGCACATTAGCATGCTAAAGAGAAAGAAGGCTACAATACGCACTGGGTGGCTGACTGACGACGTACGCCGCTGCTCCAAAGTAACAGCTGCCCATCGTGCGCCCTTTCTTCTGGTAATAACTGTTGAAAGCGAATGAAGCATGTGCCTCAATTGTGTTGGGATCGTAACACGTGGCGCCAGGTTGGATCGGACGGCAGTCAGCGCCTCCTTCTCCGCACGCGTAGTCTAGACCAGCCTGTAGCCTCTCTTTCCCCGCATCAACAATCGCCACGCACCACGTGTTCCCTGTCGTGCTCTTCGACACGCCGCCTCCGCTAATCGGAGTAGTAACCTGCCGACCACCGGTGACCGGCGACCGGACGTCGCGGTAATTCTTCAGCCCCTCCACGGTGAAAGGGATATTGTAGACTTTTTCCTCACTGGGGTAAAACAGCCCGTAATTTCTCTCTGAAGTGGGCCCGTTTTTCTTGTTCTCGTTGAAGAGAGCGAAGATGTAAACCGTTAGATCTGCTTTTGGTCTCAAGGGCGTCCCACCACCGGTGAGAATCCTACGGACGAGATTCCCGTTGTAAGCAGCTGCATTTTCCACGGTAGCGCCCACCTCGTTCTCGTCACCTTTAGAGGGCCAGCCGGTCTCGGTAACGACAATCTCAATGTCGTCGTACTTCAAGGCGGACATGGCGGCAAAGACGGCGTCGATTTGGGCGTCGAAGAGATTCAAGTACCGCAACCCGTTTCCCGAGTCCACCACACCCGGGTTCTCTCTAAATAAAGCGTAATCCAGAGAAATGACATCAGAGTTGGACTCGTATGCGAAGAAGGGGTAGGCATTGACCATGAGGTACGACCCAGTTTGACGGAGAAACTCCAGCATGGGCCTGAAAACGGGTTCCACTAACTCGGAACGGAATGACCCGGCTGACGATGGATAGGACGATTGGAGAGCGCTTAAAGCGATTGGAGAGGAGACCTTAATGGAGGAGTCGAGATCGAACTTGACAAGAGCTTGGTGCACATTTTTCATGGCCAGCACGAGGAACTTGGTGGTGTTGTGGGGGTCGACGAAAACTTCGTTACCAACGGCAATGGCTTCAATAAGAGTTGACGGGTGATAAGCGACGACGTTTTTCTCGACCCACGAGCGGGCAAATGACGGATATTTGGCAACGGAGTAGAGCTGCTCATTCGGCAGGTCCACGGTGACCTTGACGCCGGATCCGGAAATAGCTCTGAGCACTGCCGGGTCGGTGTCAAATATCTTGACCCGCTCCAAACCCTGAGACTTGAGGAGCTCCACCACTTTCACTGCAGAAGGCAGGTTGTTTGCGATTCTTCCATAGTTCACTCCGACCGAGCCCGCATCTGCAAGAAAGTAAAACACATTTTCGTTCCAACAATGTTGTATTCCATATAACCAAACAGAAAGTTTCGATTTATAACGTTGTTACCTGCAAGAGTGAAAGCACAAAATAGTAATAAGAGACAGCAGCAGATAAAGCTACGCTCCATGATGCTTTGGTTCTCAATGAAGCAGAGCAGAGCACGAGAGAAAGAGAACGAGACTTCTAATTTGTCTGCGCTGTTTGGGTTCTACTAAGATGTGGAAGCAAAAGACGGAGTCCATATAAAAGACACTCAAGTAGGGATAGTGTCTAGACTCTAGAGTCCCGTTATATTTTCATAAAGTTTTTTTTTTTCGATTTTTTTTAAATATAATAAAATTTTTATTTTTTTAACTACAATAATATATTTTTTAATAAAAGGAATAATAATACGTATTTTTTTCATTATAACAAATATTATAATAATTATAAATAATCAAAAATTTATTATAATCTGAAAAAAAAATAGATAATTCAGAATATAAATTTTTTTTAAGTATCTAGTGTGAGAGTGTGCAGCGATCGAGATGGTGAGGTGGGACCACGATCCTCTCTTTTGGAAATGCATGCAACATGGAAGGAGAGAGAGAGAGAGAGAGAGAGAGAGAGGGTGGGCTGATGTCTCCTATTGCAATGTTACTAACCACGTGGCCCCACTCCGCGCTTGGACCCACTGAAACTCGACCGTTCTATGGGAAAGCTTTTTAATCTGTTGCTTCTGAAGCTCGACATTTACGATTGCGCTCTTTGGCTCGATTGTTTACACGTGTCCTGCAAGTGGGAAATTTTAGAGTGTGTGGTAGATTGAACTCATTGATGATCGTGTTCTGCTCATGTCTACGCTGTGCGATATCGAATTGAATGGTGCGGGTGAAATTAGGCGATGATGAAAGCGTCCTTTTTTTTCCGTTTCTTTTTACTCAAGTTGTGACATGTGAACGTTAGCCTTGGGACAATAAATAGCTGTGCTTAGCTGGTACCCAAAGGAGGGGAAAAAAAAAAAAGAAGGAAAATGGGCTAATTATAACGCTATTTTCTAATGTAAGACAGTGACGCGTAAATGGGCAGGTCAGATCAACTATGACCTTGGAACTTGGCAGTAGTATTATACTGTGATCGGGATTGTGATTGAATAGTAAGATTTTAATTAGAATGAAAGTAATTAATAATAAGATTTTAATTAGAATAAAAGTGAATAAGAAAAGAAATGATTAATAAAAAAATTGTAAGAAAAAAATGAATTAACTTATTATTTAGATAGGTAAAAAAATATGAAAAAAATTAATAAAAAGTAAATTAATGTATTTAAAATGTAAAATGGTCAAATTATCTTCATATATATAAATAAATAAGTTAAATTATTTTAATAAATTAAGCATTTTTTGTATTTTTTTTCAATTCCTATTTAATAGTCTAACACATATTTCTTTCAGTTTTCAACGTGTACCAAACGAAAAAAAAAATACATTAATTTATGTATTTTCATTTCTTTTCTTTTTCTCTTCGGCTACCAAACACAGGATTAGTGGTGAAGATCATCAGCCACTTCCTTCCACGACACTGAGAAAGCCCATTTCCTATAAAGAATCAAATCTTACCATTGTGAAAGAATTTTGGGTACGAGCGTAAAATGTGAATGGTTGGATGAGAACGGTAACAAATAAAAGGGAATTTTTATTTTAATATTTTTTAAATGAGTATAATTTATTCATATTATTATATTATATAATAAATAATATTTATTTTAATAAAAAATTAAAAATAATATTAAAATAGTGTTAAATCATAAGTTAATTTTATTAAAAAAATAAAATTAGTAAGGATAAAAAAAAAAGCGATGACTTATATCTAAATGATGTATGTTTTTTTTTTTTTGACTAAAAAAATATGAATGATTACTATGTTTTTATTCCTGTGTCTGACGGGTCTAGGGAACTTAATTGTGGTCTCACCCATCAAAAAATCTTTGCATTTGGAACCCAACTCAAAATTGCCACCATCAGTCCCGGGTGTCCCCGAGAAATCAATATGGGCCAATGGCCCCTTGAACTTGGACGCCCAAAATCCAAATGTTTGGGCCCCAATCAAGTGTATTCCAGATTTTTGCGTGAGCGAAAAAGAAAATTTTAATATCAACCAATAGAAACAGGACACATTTTCCCCGATGTCCGTTGACGAACCTATCGACTAGCCTCCGGAAGTCGGCCGTGGTTTAATGGAACTTAAATTGATAGAACGATTTCCTCGTGGCAACAATTAATATTCAGTAGTGATGACTTATCACACACACACCAACAATAATAAAAAACATATATATAAATATAAAAGCAAAGGGGAAAGGTGGAGGAGAAACCCTCATTCGTTGAAATCAAAACACAAATTATCGCGTACTTTCAGAAACAGAGAAGAGGAGAGGAGATAGCAGCGGAGAGGAGGGAAAATGTCGGGTGTGACAGGTCAGACTAATGAGGAGGACAAGAAGCCAAACGATCAAGCTGCTCACATCAACCTTAAAGTCAAGGGTCAGGTCTGTGTTCAAATTTCCTCCTTGAAAAGGAAAAAAAAAAACAATAAAAGATCTTTTTTTTTATAAATAAAGTTTATTGTGTTTTTGCTTGTGGGTGTTGGGTTTTTTTTTTTTTTTTTGGTTCTTGAGTGATCTGGTTTAATTTCTTGTTTATTTGGTGTTTTACAAGCTAATAGGGAATGGGGTTTAAGGGTTTAATGGTTCCGTGTGGAGATAGGAGGAGGGTTTAAAGTTTGATTGCGTGCATGTGCTTTATACGGGCAGACTATTTGGTGGGTTTAAAGTTTCCACCTTGTATCAAAAAGACTAGGAAGGGCAGATCGCACAGAGTGTGGGTTATTCGTAGTTTTATCTTCTTTGCCTTCTGCTTTGCTAGTTGATAATAACTAGTTGTGACGATAGATTTTCAGTTTGAGGTTGTTTTATCTGGCGATTTACTGGGTATTTTTTTTTTGTGACATTTGGTTAATTGTTTTCGTAAGTGCTCGTGTAAGTTGCCTACAATTTCTAATGCATTAGGACGCAGAATATCTACTCTTTGCTGAATGTGGGTCGTGTTTAACATTCCAGTGAGGTACTGAGGTTGAGACTTGCTTTGACAGTGGCTTATCTTTCATATCCTGGTTCATCCGGTAGTTAACTAGATTTGAGAACTTCAACTTGTGCCAGATCATTGGCCACAATTACCAAAACAACCCATTTTCACTTAGTTTCATTCCACAGCTGATCGTGCTAATGTCTGTGACACTGAAATTGATTTCTTATTTAGTCATGTTAATGTTTTGACTTTTGAAAGTGCCATTTGGATCATACCCCGAGTACGAAGGCAATTAATTTGACTCCAATTGTAGGATGGGAATGAAGTCTTTTTCAGGATCAAAAGGAGCACTCAACTGAAGAAGCTAATGAATGCATATTGCGATCGGCAGTCTGTTGAGCTCAACTCCATTGCTTTCTTGTTTGATGGCCGCCGTCTCCGAGCAGAGCAAACTCCTGATGAGGTCTCTCTCTCTCTCTCTCTCTCTCTCTTCGAACACACACACTCCCCACATCGCCTGCTTATATGATCTCCTGCTTAATGTTTTCTTTCTTTTGCAGCTGGAAATGGAGGATGGAGATGAGATCGATGCTATGTTGCACCAAACCGGTGGTGCTCTGTGAAATTAAGCTACAAGCTCTTAATGGAATGCTAATCTATCTATTGTAATTAGGGATGCAATGCTGTTGAAACTGTAAGGGATGTTAACTGTTGTTTTAATAGGTTTGGAACCTAAAAATTAGCTTTACCGGACAAGCACCTTATAATCTATGTCCTTATCGTTATTTTATGTTTTCGTTGCAAAGGTTTGACTGTTTGAGTATTCCGGTTGAAATTGCGGGTGTTCACGCTTTGTGCTGTGAAGTTTCAGCGTTGCATAAAGCAGATTGTTGACGATTAGACAGGGGGAAATGGGTCTGGCGAGTGCAAGGACCATGCGGACCGAAGAATAAAGTAGGATCTAGAACGTGGAATATAGAGCGGAATTAGCTGCGGCACGGAAGGCAATAATGAAAGATTGGTATCCAGATCTTATTGGTATGTAGCCAACGAGAATGTAGATTACAGAATGACTAATCGAACGAGGAGATTCCCACCGAACTTTGTTTCATATAATCTAGAAGACAAACCAAATTGGCCATGGTATGATCTCTATTTGGTCTCCTACCGCATCAAACGTAGAAGCAACCCCAGCCCAAGCAACAGACTGAACGCAAGCGCTCTCGGCTACTGAAAAGAACATGTTCCATATAGGAGTAACAAAGCCTAAAATTTCTGTAAGGGGTGCAACTAATGGTTTTGTGAAAATTGAAAAGAATCAGCGAGTGGTACCAATAACCATTAAAGACCACGTAATAGGAAGTGGAGCATTTGTTTAACTGATTGAGGGGGTTGTTTCTCAACCAGTAGGTGGGGGTTTAAATCTTACTAAATTTCACTTTTTCCCCTCAAATGCCCGATAGGGGTCCTTATAGACCAAAATTAAAGACCACGTAACAGCCTTCTCGAAGTTATGTAGAAATAACATGATTTCGAAGTACCTGATCTTCTAACTTTCTATCCATTGAAAAAGTGCTCCACGCAAACGAGATGCAGTAGCTTTAAGAACTGGGACATTCTTATATCAATCATAAAATCCTTATCTTGCCAGAGGACACATCCAAGGGCGCTAATGATGACAAAACCCGGGATATGACCAAAGAAAAATAACCCAAGATGGTAGCCTAGCCTCAAGCAGGTAACCACAAGTTGGACATTATTATTGACCTCAACTTAAATGGAAGGTAATGGTCATTGAACATGAACAAAATCAGAACACCACGATTATTCTTGCCTTCCACATTGATTACAGAGTCACTGGTACAGGTATCACAGTCGTCTAATGAATCTGCAGTTCCACTCTGTATTTCTTTGGAGTGGGGAGGCGTATGCGGCTCAGTTGCGTTAGTTTCCACCATCCCAGGAATTAGACAAGAACAGCAAACAAGGCATTGAGAAGAGCAATCCTCAAACCAAAGATTATCAGGACTAATATCCTCATCATCGACAATAGAGACAGTCTGGAGAAATTTTCTTCGAAGTCATGGAAGACCTCTCCTGAAAAATTCTACATTACATAATGCGGTAAAATTCTTTTGCTCTATCTATCAAATAAAGCATGCAAGTCCACTGTTGATCATGCGACATGATTCCCGCGTAAGCTAAAATGTGGAACAGAGGACCGTAAATAGGCTTTACTGCAATGGCCTGATAGCATACTATTTCAAGGAAAAGAAGATGCGTGCAAGTAGCTGTCTAATTATCTAGCTAATCAGAGATATTATAAATGAACGCAGTGGCAGCAGAAAATAATCAACTCGCACTAATATAATAAAAAAAAAAAAGATGCCTTTATACCTTCATCCTTGTTGATCAGAAACACGAACAAAGCAACTTTGGTCATTCAAAAATCTCAAGGCAAAATCAGAGAGGTATTTGATATTATTGATATATTTTAATTGCCAACTCATAATTCAAACAGTTATTGCCGATAAAATAATTATTCTCAGGAAAATAACAATATCAACTGCAGAATCCAGGAAGTCTTTCAATTGTAGCTGCTCAGGCAGTGTTCATGAGAACCACCAAAATATACAACTAGCAACTTGTGCTAGGCTATCAAATTCCCATCTTTGCATGGTCTTAGCCTCGATTGCCAGAGATGTATCAGTCTGCAATCAGCATGAAAACCATTGACCAAACAACACAAGAAATCGCAAACAAGCTATGGACCAGTAAGAAGGGGCAGGCCGGGCAGTATCTGCAGCTCATTCAAGTAGTTTATAGCTTAATTCAACCACAATAAAACCATAGAGGGTTCTCTGCAACTCATTGAGAAAAGGCAAATATTTTGATGACGATTTCACAGGTAACAAAACAGTTTTCCGAGATAAGGTTGCTGCATCAACCAGCGAGATCCATATCTTAATCTTTTCTGATTGACTAAGCTGAGTCCAAGAAGCTGCTTTTCGCCTTTTTCTTCCTCTCTGTCCCTTGGTGTTTGCAAAAGGAGATAACCTAGACTGCTGATGGAAAAATAAAAGCAAATGCATTACCAGGTTTAAGCAGCAACAAGTTTCACAAGGAATATGTATTTCCGGCAAATACAGCTATTCTTAACGACCTTGGTAACCATCAACTGCGACAGGTGTGCCCTCCATGAACCGGGGTTTCTCAGCCATAGCCAATTATCCACCAGGATGTATAACCTTTTAGTTTGAAACGCCAGAAAAAGACTAAGGTCGGACAGATAAGACTGCAAGTCTCTGCAGTCAAACAAAGCACAAAAGAAATGAAAAGTCAGCAACAATATATCAAACCATACAGATAGAAATGAGGAACAAACATTCATCATTTGAACCCAAGAAAATTCAAAGGCACATAGTCTACTCCAAAAAAGGGACAAAGCTGATGTTGCAAAATTAGGACTCCTTAAGCCCAATGAAACTTTGGCCACTCATTCTTTAAGCTTAGTCCAGCGAAGCAAAAAGTAAATATTTGAAGGAAAAAAAAAAAAAAGCAATAAATAATCCAACTAAGAATTAGATGAAATATAAAAAGTAGATTCTTTCAGAAATTAAAAAAAAAAAACTGGAATTCATCAAAGAAATCGTTTTTGTTCTCCGAAAACTGATAAAATGTTACAAAATTCCGAGCAATTTATAAACAAAGAAGGATGTATACTACATAATACGTACACAATCTGGAGACCCGTTACAGGAAAAACACATTTGTCATCGTCACATTTCCCCATCAAAAACCAAACGCAGAAACCTCAAATTACCTCCAAAAGGGGGACAATTCTTTGTCTCAAACACAAGAACAAAAGACATTAGCTCCCTCTTCGGAAACCAACAGTCACAGAGACAGAACAGCCAATACATTTAGTCCTTTTTCCAGATTCAACACACGGACAAACAAACAACATAAGCGCACAGGCTTGTATGAAACAGTTCTTTAACGTAGGAGGGAGCGAGAAAGGCAAATCAATAAAATTTGTACGTCTATAGTCCTATGCGCAATCACATGCTCTGAATTTTCAAATCATAGTCGATCAAAAGGCGAATCATCACTTGGCTGCCGACCCTAGTTTCTCAGTTGATTCTTTTACATGATCTTGATCTTCCATATCCGAAAGATGGCTTCAACTTGCTATTTGCATTTTGCAAACGGTGGGCAGAGATGACTACCGTAACTCTACTGGTCCGCGAAGCATTTCCCTATCGGCCCCCTACTTCCTTCCATACGACGACGTATGGGCAAAACTAGAAAAGACGTCCATCCGCGTAAACTGTTTAACCCTGCAGCCCGCACTCCACCACGCCCCCGGTCCCACTTCTGTGTTATGAATAAAAGAGCTCCGACGGGATTGGTGAGCATGAAAATATACGTAATTAATTTAACGAGTAAAAAGATTTTCAGCCACATCTAAGCAATTAATTTAATGACCGAAAAGATTTTCAGACACATATGAGCGGAACACCCTCCTATCTCATTTATTCAATTTAATTAATATATATAACAAAAATTCACTCAGACGTTACAATCTCGATTATTAACTTTACATTCTCAGAAAAATTAAAAGATGACTTAAATCAACTAGAAGTCAACCATAAGCTTCAGAAAGTTTAGAATGAAGGAGACTGCTTTGTTTTATAAGCAAGCAGTCCTTCCTCCTCTCCTCTCACATTCAATGTGGGATTGGGCATGTGAGTTGTGGATTGGAGAGCAAGAGAGGAAGGTCTATTTTCTTATAAAATAAAGCGGTCCCTTTTCCTTCTACAACATAATTTCGGTTGTGACTTTTCCCCCCTGCTTGGCTGCAATTTCCGATGAAAGTCAGAAGGCAAAAATATTGAAAAAGAGGAGGGAGAGTTGTCAGAGCAAAGTGAATTATGCGATTCGTTCTCATCAGACCATTCCAAATATGAGGAACCCAAATAGATGAACTAAAGGCAACTCCGCAGATCGTATAGGAGTTATAAAATATGATTAAACGAAAGGAGTGTCGTCAAATAATAAGCAAATGGGTATTGTGGTATTAACATTGTAAAAGAATGAGAACCATGGATTTCATTGCAATGAAATTATCGTACAGAAATACAATTTCAAGAAAACATAATAAGAAGAATGAATGACAAGCTGTATTCTTCATCTACCACTCTTTTTAACTGACACAGCCCAAGACAACCTCCTATGATGCGTGCCGTCAGCTTGATGTGAATCAGCCACTTCATTACTTCCATCGTCCGATTATTGTTGCTCATGTTCTTGTCTCCGTAGTGCTAAATCATCACAACTTGATTCAGTTCTCCAAGTACGCGGAGTCATGCAGTCTGAATCCCATGGTACACTTCGTGAATCCTTCAATGGTGTCGTAGGCAAGGAGGAAGCTGAATGACCAACTTTCAGATTTTGAAGGGTTGTGAATGATTCTCTCATGGCAGACATGGCTTCAAAGAATCGAGTGCAAGATGCTAGAGCAACGGGAATGGGACGCAGCAGCTCCTGCATAAACAGAAAGAGAGTTCATTACATGTTTCAAATACTTCACTTGACCATCTCCATTGCAATTATATCCTCTTAGAGATTAGATGTGTTGTTCAAGGTGATCCAACAAACATTGTCTCGTCTTTACAATCTATTTTCCCTGATTATCTTCAATACGAAACATTAACATTTACAAAAACCTCAGCAAAGTTTGAATAGTTAATTCCTTGATATTTCACTGCCACTGTTAGCTACTTTCTTCTCATGAAAAAGCAGATTCCATTATAATAAAATTTTATCCGAAGGCTACTGATAACAAGATGACATACTGCAATCTTTCTCTCCTCAATGCAAAAACTCCTGTGGCTATAGCATCTCATGTAGAGCAATGCCCTGGATTTGTTTGATACAGTAAAAAAAAAGGATAAATTTTCAGCAGAAGCAATATACCTCAGAATGGCACTAAAACATGCTTAAAGAACATACAAACAACAATTAAATCAAAGGACACAAAATGCTCAACATCTTCTTAACATACCCCCCACACTGAAGGAGACTCTTTAAAGTTTTGAGTCCATTGAAAATCAGCTACAGTTGCAGTCAAGGGACCATAATCGCTAACAGCGTTAATCAGCAATTCTCAAAATTGTTTCTGCAAAACACAAACAGCACCATAAACATTCCAAATAGTCATTGTCATGAAAAAGTGCATCATCATTGGATGACCAACCTGATATTCAGCTTCCACTGGTATGCAATCCAGTGAATGGTTGTTGGAGACAAGCTATGATATGATTCTGCAAATGTGTTTGAGAGACACAAATGAAGTAATTGAGAGACACAAATGAAGTAACATAGAAAACGGTATTTATTGGAGAAAGACAACATGATGTCTCAAACAAAGGCACTACATGTAGACAAGCCCGATACCTGTCTGGACAAGGAGTGGCACAAAAAACAGCAATACTCTAAGGTATTCATTAGCCCTCCATATTTGTTGGGAATTTGAAAACAACAGTGTGACATAAACCAGCAGCCGATTCAATCCTGAATACTGAAGCCAAAAAGGTGGACAGAAGCAATATAAGAACGTGAAGCCCCAACTCGTCTCATTCTAACCTTGATGATAGAGGCATGGATAACCAAAGTAGGTAATGGAACTGAATCATCAAGTTTGTTTGCCTTGCAATCTATAAAACACAAGGCTTTAAAACTTGAGAATCTTTTACCACAAGATTCTTTGCTAAAAAATGCACGCTAGGTCTAGCGGCGATTGGGAATCCTAGATCGGCGGCGATGGAGAGGGCATCGGACATACCAATGATGCGCCGGAGTAGCTCCTTGCCCACACAGACATTTGATTCTCTCACCCAACAAGCGGCTTTTCTCAATTTGTCTGAAAAGACTTCAGAACCGTTGACTTTTCAACTTCGATTTTAGTCTGCAAAGACTTCTGAACCGTCGAATTTTCAACCGGCAGTCGACGGACAAAGCGGGCTCGACTTTACGTCTTTTGTTGTTTTGGAAGATAGAACATACTTGGGCGTTGGGAGCATTATCGTACTGGTCTTTGGGGTGGGTCCACTTGGGAGGCCCGCACGAGCGAGTTCTGCAAAAGTAAGCAGCGTCAGCGCTCGGCCAGCCTATGGCCCCTCCAAAAATTTTTGCGCATGCTTTCATCTACAGCGCGGCTAACGGTTCCCACCGTTAGCTTTGTTTTCCTTACTCATTAGTTTAAGGCAAGTTGTAACTAAATGCAGGAGAGTTTATTTATTGGTTCCAGGCGGGCTGCCCTTCCGTTGGTTTTAGATGTGGGATTTTGTCAATATCTCAACAAAACATACTGTGAGATGCACCACTGTTTTTTTTTTTTTTTTAGATATGTATACATATTAAGAGAGGTGTATTAGATTATAAATTATATAATAAAATTAATTTTTTTTTTAATAAATTTCACACTCTCTTTTTTAAAATTAAAATTTAAGGCCTTTTAAATAAAAGTTTAAGTTATAATTATTAGGATGTTCTTAAAAAATTAATACAGCAATTAGACATGACATTTTCAAAAAAATCTAGAATGAACGAAAACAAGGACATTCTATTCTATTGTTTATATTATGTTGGATATATTTAATACAGACATGTGTCAAATACATATTAAATACAATATGTATACATATTCGACACAGTAAAATGTTTTCACTGAAAAAATTTTACGCGCGTCTTTAACTCGCTATAAACATATCGCGAATGCAAATAGGATATGTGTAAGATATTTTTTTCTTGTCTGTAAAGCTGTAATCTCTATGTCTAACACAGTAGAAAACAATGAACTGCAACAAAACTTCATCGTACGTGAGACAAAGATGCATATATCAATTTTTTTTAAAAATTTTATTGGCTCAAATTGGGCCTCTAACTTAAGATCGTAAGTTTTAAAGATGAACTCATTATCAATTAAGTTATAATTCATTTGTTATGTATAACTTTTTGTTTTTATTTTTTGCTTTCAGTCAAGCTTAACCAATTAATCGAAGATAAAAAATAGTTAATATATTAATTCATTTTTTATTGCAAAAGAAATTGAAAGGTAATAAAACAAGATAGAGACACTAATATTCAAACAAAAAATTAAAAGAGAAGACTCCCCTATATTTTAAGGCGTTAATTTCAAAAAAAGATCATCACTTTTACACTTTTTAACAAATCTAACATAACTTTTTAAAATTTACAAATTTAGTACAGTTTAATTATTTTTTAATAAATTTAGTACAACCTTTAAAAATTTACAAATTTAACACAATTCAATTATTATCTAACAAATCTAGTATGTTGTTATTTAAAAATAACTAGTTGAAAGTAACTGAATCCCTTAGTATATACATATAACACGTCTACGTCTAAATTTAGTACAGTTTAAAACCCTGAAATGTCATATGTACATATGTGCATACTGAGAAATTCGATTATTTTTAATTGACAGTGTGCTAGATTTGTTAGAAAATAATTAAATTATACTAGATTTGTTATTTTTTAAAAGTCGTGCTACATTTGTTAAAAAATAATTGAACTGTACTACATTTATAAATTTTTAAAAATTGTACTTAATTTATAAAAAAGTGTAAAGGTGGTGATATTTTTTGATATCAATCCTATTTTCGGTGGTTGAAAGTAGTGACCTTCAACTGGCAAACCTTTTGTTGTAGGCTTTCTCCATGCTTTTTTTTTTTTTTCTTTAACATAAAAATAAGTAATAGTTAGCTTATTAGGTAATAGATCCAAAACACCAATTGTAAGTGTTGTGCTCTTTAGAAAACAAAGCCTTTAAACTCGCATTTATATGTGATTTTTAGAAAGAATTAAAAGATGAACTCCTAACTCTAGCTCTTATCTTAAGGATAGGTGGCCATTTTGGCTAAGCTCCGATAATTCTCATTGCCCTAATTCCACACCTTCATGCAGCTAACGTGGTTAACGCAAGCAAATAAGAAAAGTGATAATTGGCTTAAAATTCAATTGCAGATAAGTTCTCAATTGCGCACAATACGAGACACAATTGATAAGAAAACATACGCAATAAAAAGCCATAAGACTATTTAAAAAAATAATAATATGCAAGATAAATGTCTGAACCATACACTGTGCAGGTATTATCTTAGTCAGCTCAAACAGTGGAAAGATTGGAGGAAAATACAATAAATGAGTCAAACCCGCCAATTTCAGCTATTCAACCCTTTAAACTCTGTAAGAGTAAAGTAACATAAGAAGTTAGAAGCAGCTCTGAAAAGAATAGAAATTGAATGGAGAAATTAACCTGAAAATCTAACATCAAAACTTTCATTCGTCATCTTTTATTTTTCAATTATTGGGTTACCAACTCTAGGGGTGTTTGTGGGTCAGATTGAGCGAATTTAGAGGTATATCTCCATCCAACCCGCCGATGGTGGGTTGGGTAATTCTCTATCCACACCTAATCCACCATATAACTCAATCCAATCTGTCAGTGATGAATTAGATTAGATCAGTTTTAGCAAATTATATGTAATTAAAAAAATTATACATTTTTTCAATTTACAATCATCATCAATCATCAAATTTATAAATATTTCAATAAGATAATATATTCACGTCATTAATCACAACAATTTGGATTATAAGTTATTAGTCACAACAATAATTTGAAAAAAAAAACGTTTGTTACAAACCGATACATATAATTCACATATAGTTTTATAATTCAAGTTGAAAGAAACGTTTATTTTTATATCATCAATCATCAAGTTTATAAATATTTTAAAGAACATGCCCTAAAACCAGCTAGGCCTTTGCTTCAACTTCTTGATAGCTCTTATGATTGTGGGTAAGTATTGTTACTTATCATGTAAGTGGCCGTTCTCTTTAAATTTCATTGTTTCCTATGGTTTGTTTTTCTTGTCCTCTCTTTCGTACGTGATTGATAATTTGTAACAAAATGGTTTGTTTACCCCATCTTAGGAAAATGAGAAAATGTCTCATAATAGTTTTTATGCTTCTTTTTTCTTTTTATTTTTCTCGTCCCATATATATATAAGTGGATCGAGTTGGATTGGACGGATTAAACCTCAATCAACACCTAATCTGTTTTTGGCGGATTTTTTAATTTTAAAATCGCAACCAATCCAAACTTTTACCATTTTGGCTGGTATAAGTTCGTACTGGTTGGATTGGGCAGGTTGGATTGGTCGGATTATGTTGGATTAGTTGATTTTTGAACAGTTCTAACCAACTCCAAAAAATTAACAAAAATTTTAAAAGATTTCAGTAGAGTTCTCCAACTAATAGTGCTAGAAGTAAAGGACTAATATATTGATGAAGATTATCACAGACAATAACTTTTTACCATCTCTTTTACGATTAATAAAATAAAATTAACATAGAGTATTTTTTAATGAAAAATTTGTAATTTCTTACTTTTTTTTTTTTTATAACTATATAAGGGGCCTTGTACAGTAGGAGCTAATACTCTGAATGGGCCTATCTTGGCCCATTGAATTCATTACGATTCGGGTCATAAACAATAACATTGGCCCATCAGACGTCGTGGTCGGAGCGGCTGACTGTAAAATTCTAAAACTATTCGGGTCCAATTTCTATAAAGAAAAGGCATACAAACTAGGGTTTACGTTTCACTTCTCTATAAATGAAAGCTAAACTACAAGTCTCCAAACCCCTCGCTCCGCCTATTGCTTCAATCTTTGGGGTTTTTGGTTAATTTTCGTTTATGATGCCTTGTTTTCAGAGTACTATGTTAGATCAAAGCATCAGATTCTTATCCCATCTGTGTTTTCGAGGTTTTAGATTTGTCTTTTTTTTTTTGTTTTTGAGAATTGTGATTTTCCCGATGAGGAAGAAATCCCAAAAGATAGGAAGTGCCGTATGACACTTACAATCAGCAGCGGCTGCACTCGCGAACCCCAACTTTTCCCAATCCACCAATCGGCAATTTACTTTTTCGCATTGGTCGGGACTAGGCGGGTTACGTTGCACCGCTGTGTGGGTGATTTGAAACGGGTCTCTGAGGGTTATTGAAATTTGTATTGCTTTTTTTTTTTTAATTCTGTGTTTTAATTTTCTTTTTCTTTTGTTTTTTCGACAGTGGAAAGGTCCAATGCCACGTCGCCGGTAGCCGTTGTGCTTTGACCGGCGATGCTATGATTGGACCAATATCGATTTCATGTTTCGCTTGTTGATAGGAATCTGTGGATCTGTATTTGGGTTGGTCCATGGAGCCGTTTTCGGCGATTACAGTTTTTAAAATTAAAATTCTCTTCATTATTGTGTTGTTGGTTGGTTATTTTCAATTACAATGAAGCCAATGAGGAGCGAAGTTTATATAGTTGGAATTACCGGCTGAATTTTAACTTTGATGTCATTAGACTGGCTTATCTGAGGCTTCAATCAAAACGTTTGTTTGTGTTTCATCCACTTTTCTGAATATGGTTCGTTTTGATAAGTGATTTTATTTATGAAAGTGTTAAAAGACGTTTGCTTCTTGGCTTTAGAGGGTTTCAATCATTTTTTTTTTCTGAAATTAAATTTGAACTCGGGCGTATTGGGAGTAAGAAATTCGTCAATTTGAGGTCAAATATTATATTGGACTTTATCGAGACATCTAATTGAAAGAACTTGGTGGCCCTTAGACCTTAAGCAAAAATAATTTGGTGGTCTCATTTGCATTCCAAGCACTGGCCCATTTCTCTGGAACTGAATTACGTGAAGAGTGAGTTATTTACCAAAACACCCAAGAGTGATAATTTGATAAATTTTCACATTTTAAGTTTTGTTTGAAACTTAATCACAGCACATTATTATCAGAAGATTAAAGAAAGAACATTAAAAAATAGAAATATTCACCGCACTATTTTCAGGTGGATATTTGCAACCTCCTAAATAATGAATTGCTAAGTTATGCGGATGCGTAACAAAAGTTCCGGCGGACAAGATGACAATTCGAGTCTTGCAGTATATGGATAAATCCAAAGAAACTAAGAAAGGGCGGCAGACAAAGAAAAAGTTATCTTATTAATGCTCTGCTGAAGCAGCATTCATCAAATGCTCTACAAGCCTATGCTGGACCTCGTGATCCACAAAAAATTGATGAATAAAATTGATCAGATATCCGGGTTTTTGCCAAGGCGCTTGTCAAACGTTGTCGGATAAACAATTCTACCGCGGGCATCGATCTTCAAGTTAATTGAATTGGACCGTAGAATGAATTAGTCACTAAGTAGGTGGAAAGAACCTGTTAAGATTGAATGGCAAAGTGTAGAACTCTTCATTTCTATTATCTCCTCGAAACGATCTGAACTTCACCCACCATGGCATTCCTCGATCTTTCTTCGACTTTTCCACCTCCAATGTGTTATCAAGAAAAACCGCAACAATCAAGCCCACGGTTGGTGCAGATGAGAATACCGTGTTCAGAAAAGCATTAAACTGCAAAATGAGGCTGAAATTTGTCATCATATAGTAACAAGCACAAAGAAAGCACCCAAAGGCATGCCCACCAGGGCTCTATACTTTTTGCCTTTTGGTATTAGAACAAATTACAAAAAAAAGATTCATTTAGCCGATTGCAATCGAATTTGGGATTAAGATTTAACATTGATAGTACTCACCCATCCGGCCCGGGTATGAACAAGACCATGATGTGTAGGGTTCCAATACTCATTGAAGAATTGGGGCACAGAAATACCGAGAAAAAGTGAAAGTCCAGTAATCATGAGGTTTCTCATTGAGTTCATGTTTGTGAACTGAAGAAATGATAGTCCAACTGAAGCTGAAAACAGAAAGGAATTATTAGAGGATGTTACTAAAAGTACAGAAACAATAAGACACAGTATTCAGTTCAATTGGATACATACTGACGAGGCCAAAGAGAACGCAGTACAATGCTGCGAATATTGGGAAAGGTATTGATGCAAACACAGCTCCAAATTTTCCTGGAAGAACATAAAACTGAAAATTAATTGTGTATAAATAGTTAAAATTAGATACTAATTGAAAACCATTGGAATAAATAAACTGGAATGGTCGCAGCATGCACACCATCCTGTTTTGTCAAAAGAGCTTGTGGAATAAAATTATATGGTTTAAACAGTGAACACAATAACTTTGCACTGTCTTCGTCAGGAGAATTTCAAAATAATCTGTAAAGTCGGCTCGTTATATAAAATCACAGAAGTCATAACAGGTTAAATCATAACAGGTTTTGGCGGGCAACATTTTATGGATCCAGCTTGAGTTTCAAGGCTTCCACCTCTCGCCATGCCCCAAAGTTCCCCATTATACCAACCTAATGTAGAGAAGAAAATCATGAAGCCCGCAGACAATTGAACAACTCTGCGACTTCCAACTCGGGTTAGTCCAAGTAATCCCACATTTTCCCTAAAAAACAAGGCCAAGTTCTCTGTCAAGGACAACTGACATAATAAAAACAATATGCAAGATGCAGTTGCAGATGAACAAGTAGGTGACTTACACAGAAATAGTGGAACCAGTGCCTGTCCCAAAAAGACCATCAAGCAATACTCCAATTCCCTACAAAGACACAAAATTGTAGCTTTACACAATAAGAAGGTGAATGCATGTATGTGAGCAAACTGACTTGAGTTCAATTTCTCCTGAATATAATCTGATGGTGTTGACAATCTCCAGGACGTCGGGTTGGAGTAATGCCAGCACACGCTAAAGTGGATACACAAGTAGGAGTGACAACAGCAACAGCTTACCTGCCAGCCAATGCCTCTGCTTAATACATAAGCAGGGGGTGGAGTAGCAATAGCCAACCTAGATGCAGCCTGGTATGCACCTGTGGACTGCAACATCACATTTAAGATTGGACATGAATTTTGTAGAAGGCATAAGTTGTACAATGATCACACTTTTTCTCATACAAGACCAAACATATTTCATCTCTATACAGGGAACAGAGGAGCAAGACGTTGTGGTGAACAAGATAACAGTCTGGTGGCAGGTCACTGAAGATATACCTCAACCATGGACACAAGAACTGCGGACATCATGGCAAATGAATGGCCTGCTGAAAAAGTGGGTGGTCCCCACTGCAAGGGGTATGGGAATTTGAACCTGAATACAATCACACCCGCTCAGAATTCCACATCCAGCAAAACTACGGTGCATGGTGTGGCAAAGAGTCAATTCTTTAACTTACCATGGGGCAGTAGATATGAGGTTAGCTTTGTCTGTACGGCAACTGGTTTGAGTTATACGTGGTTTATCCCGGTAAGCCCCACTAGCGGTTAAAATAAGAGAGTAAATCCACACTATTGCCACACAGATCAACACTGGAAATCGTTCAAATATCGGAAGGTCTCTAAATGGTCTCACGTGCTTTAGATACTGAAGTTCCAAAATCGACAATGTATTAAAGAGACAAATTTATGGTAACAATGCCATCCCCATCATTAAAGATGACACTTACTTGTGAAAATCCAATAACCAACAACAGCATCAGTAATCCAATTTCCACGCAATTACCCAACTGAACACAGTATTGCAAAGCAAACTTGTGAACTTTTAGAAGAGAAAGGGCAACAAAGCACAGCTCAAGTAATATTAACTTAATAAGATGTTCATCAATCTAGATAATTGCCATGGAAATGCTGCAAAAAGATTTTTAAAATAAAATTTTGAAAACAGAAACCAAGAATGAAAATTATCTGCCACGATCATAAACTTTCACAAATACTCTGAAAAAAGAGAGGAAAAGAGAAGGGGAAAAAAAAAACATTCCATTAATGTAAGCAGAATTTAGGGGGATGAGATCCAGGGTAAGATGCATGTAGCTTTCCTTTGCCTTTGCAGAGAATTCATTCCATAAGTACTAGAATTGATTGATGGAAGAAGTTCATGGAAACACATACTGCAGGAAATCCTCGCTGAAACAATCCCAAACCAACCAATCCAACCACAGGTGCCATGCCCAGAGGACTGAAAAACCTGCCAATGTGTTGAAAGGAACCTTGCATATCAGATAAAGTTAAATCGGAAGTTAGTCAATTTGTCACATTTTACTTGCCTAGAAAAGAGACCCCAAAGTTGGCTGTAACCTAGGATGATCTGTATGCTTGATGCTACAATCAAAGCTCCCTGGATAGCTCGCATTGTTTGTATAAATCTCTGCAAACGAATCACATTGGAAGATCTCTTTCAATTAACCTAGCACATAAAAGAGTTATTAAGTACAACTATTGAGAAGGGGATACATTCCTGACATTTATTGGGATCTGATTGGTGCATAAAGGTGACATGTTTGCGGGCACTTGGGTATACATCAGAATAACCCCCTTGTATTTTCAAATTCAAAACATATAGTATGAAACTTACTTTTCCATGCATTCAAACATGTAAGAGATCTTGGAAAAAAGACAAGGATAGACAGAGATCTTTTTGGTGTGCTCTTCTTCCAAACACGGACAATTGTGCTAAATATCAAATTTTGCATTTTTGGGTACTCAATTTAGCAAGGTAAACTCTTAGTTCCAGACCCACCCAACATTAAAAATTTAACATCTACTTCATAATTACATGAATTCTTCCTGGATTAGTTTTTCACGCATATATACCACAGGCATTAAGGTTTTCTCCAGCTATTCTCTTCGGGTACCATAAAATGTATGTTATAAACAAAGAGAAAAGAGGAAGAACACGGAACTTACTTCATGCTGATCAGTTATCCGTTGCAATGAGGAGTCACTTATTATATAAGCAATTGGGATGACATATGCATAGGATCCTCCTACGACTGCGGGCAACCTGGTTCCAAATAGTGCTTGAAGAAGTGTGTTTATACCAGCTACAAAGAGGAGAGTCTGTATCACCCGTGCTTTGTCACCCTATTTGAGTGAAAAAAATGGCATTGTCAAGAAGAGAACGAAAGACACGACGAAACTAGACAAGGAAAAAGAAAAAATCACAGGTAAATCCAGATAAGAATAACCAATATAAACCAAGAACTGTCACAAATACCGCCAAAAAAATCTTTTAGGCCAATCTCGTCATATTTAATCACCAAAAGTATTGAATCGGCAAAGAATTTGGAAATGGAAAAGGACCAAAAAGAAAAGTGATCAAGAAGGGACCATCATTCCAAGAACATGAAAATTCAACCTGAAAGATGTCAATAGGTGAAGGATTTTCATGTCCCAGCACATCATGGATATAAAGAAAAACATCTCTGAACAGCAATTTACTATACCGTAAACAGTTAATAAGAAAACATTCAAGGGGAATCGGGAAGCAGGGGCAACGTAAGAAACAAGAATCTTACATCACTGCCGCCCATTGCAGAAACTAATAAGGAGGGGATCATAACACTTGTACCCAGCATCAGGATGTAGTTTTGAAATGCTAATATGATTGTTTCAACTGCAAGATAAAAAGAGACCTAATTATAAAACCTGAGGCTAAAAAAGACACTTCAGTGCATGAAAAATCTGAAATTTGCAATTCATAAAAGGGGAAGGTTTAATACAATAAATTCAACATCAATCCTATCCTGTCATCTTCAATCATGAAGTTTGGCTTAATTGAAAAGGTCATAGAAAACGATCATGTCCTTTATCAAAAGTAAAAATTCCAATTTCTGATCGAAGATTAATCAATGAATATTTAAATTGAATAACTGCTAAGTTATTGCATAACAAAAAAAGAAAAAAAACCATAAAAAAAACAAAAAAGAAAAAAGGATTTGACATATCATAGACACTAACATTGCCAACTAGAAACGTAATCGATGCACAAGAAGTGCAGTCTTCAAACGTTCTGTCATTAACTCATTACATTATTAAGGAGGCAGATAACTATAAAGCAATATCCTAAGAAAACGATAAAATGCAAAAGATTATTACAAAGAAAAAAAGAACAAAACAAACAGAATGCCTTCGTTCGTCACAGTTTGTTCCGCTAGTCATATTCAGGAGCACATTGTCTCCACCAACAACATCTCTTAAGTCAGGAACATGACAAAGTTCAACCTTAAAACGCATGCATTAAATGCACACACACAAAACGTGTTCAGGTTCTGCAATGCTACAGTTCGGCAATCTCATATTTGCAAGGTACACCAAAGATTTTCGACATATCCTCACCAGCGACACGGCGAGAAAGATGAAAATAACGAAGGAAAAATTGAAAAAAAATAAAAAAAAAAAGTTAGCACAATTGTTTGCTTTTTTTCGAGAAAACAGAAAAGAACACAGCGAGAGAGAGCACGTACTCCAAGGAGGGTTAGAGTCTATGCAGTACTCGAGGTCTTGAAGCTGCTCCATGGGAGGATGGCTAATATCTGCCATTTCCACGAACTCTTCTTTTACACACAGACAGAGAAAGAGATAAAGAGAGAGAGAGAGAGAGAAAAAACAGAAGAAATGAAGAACAAGAAGGAAGGAGAAGGACGAAGGAAAGAAGGAAGGAAAACTAGGAACAAAGTTAAAGTACAGAGATAAAGTGGGGAAAAAAAGTAAGTAAAAGAAGGAAAGAAAAAAAAAAAAACATAAAACAGTTTTAAAAAAGAGAGAGAGGAGAATATTTTTGCAGTGCTTCGAAAACCAGCTGAAAGTGCCTCCGTGACGCCACCTTTCTGCCTCCTACAATCTTGTTGCTTTTTTTTTTAAAAAATAAGTCTCGTACATTTCGGTCTTACTCCCGGTTTTCGGTTTATTTACCGAATTGCCATTCCGGGCCCACATTTCGTTTGAAACAGTCAAAAATGAGGAATGCATGACCATGTATTTTACTCAGACTTTGTGTTTGGTCTTCTCTGACATTTGTTTACCATATTATTAGCTCCATTTCAGGCCAGGCGACGGCGTCGTATTGCGGAAGGACTGAGCCAATTTCTCATGCCTCTTCCGGGGGCTGTTCTTGTTATTTCTAGTGAGAGGGTCGGTCCCAGCACGTGACCAGTTGCACTTGCTTATCGTGAGATTTAGGTACTATACTGGCGTATTGATATGCACAGGCTGGCCCACGTCCCTGTAACGTAACTTTTGCAACAGCATTGGAAATCAGGATTTGAGAATAAAAGATGGGTCCCTTTCGTTTGATTTATATAGCGCTGGAGGTGGACCCATTTAGTAAAACGCTGCAAATATTGCAGTGCTTGTGGAAAGGAATGGCACAGTTGGAGCTGGGCAATGTTGGTAGGTGCTCAAAATGAAAGCGCACCTTTAATTGCCACCAGGAGCCAGATGTGTAAGTGTAATTAATCCTGCAATGAGTTGATGGTTTTAATAAATGAATTTGTAATTTGTGTAAAAGAGTAAAAATTTTTTAAAAAAACTAGGAATATACCAGATCTAATTTAAGAAATAATAAACTCCACTAATTAAAGCTGTTAAAATAAAAAGTTTAATTACGCAATCACAGTAAAAGTAAGACGTAGAATCAATACATTGCAATCAATTACTTTTTTTTTTTTGTAATCATGTACTTCTTTCTTATAATAAAAAAATAAATGAATAAATATCTTCATTTTTTATTACATAAAAAAGCATCTGACAACAAAAAACAATCAATTATAATATATCAATTTCACACCCTTTTTTTTGTCATTAATTGTCGCTAAGTATTTTTTTTTTAAAAAAATTAACTAATTAAAACACTGTATGTACTAAGCGTATTAGAATGTGGGAATACTAGTGGCAAAGTGGTGAATAAAAAAAAGTTAGAGGGGGGAAATGTTTGGAGGAGACAAGGTAAAGTCAAGGGGAATTAGGATTTTGGGAGGTGACGTCGCACGTGCGTGTAGGCTTTTGGGTTGGTGGTGTTAGAGTTTGGCCTTCTTGGCTACGCTCTTAAATTGCATTTAATTTGCTTTCAGTTGGAGCACGACATTCTCTCGCTCCCATGATCTTGACGGCCCCCTAAAATCTGATTCCCCAGTTTTTATGCGAACTACAAAACAAACCAAACAACTAACGATACTCTTGCCTGTTTTTTCCTTTCGTTTTCAAACCTTCGAGATAAGATTACCAGAATCTCTCTCCCTCACCGTTATCACTGTTCAGCATCATATATATAGGAACTAACGTCGCTACTTCGTTTTGGGTATCCGATAGTTTTTGCCAAAAAAATAAATAAATAAATAAACAAAGAAAAAAAATAGAAGCAATGAGAAATTTTGGGCTTGGGCTTTGTTTTGTGGACTAACCTTGACTTCTATCTGATCTAGTTTTGGGCTATTTGGCATCCATTGCTATGTGGGTAATGACAATGAGGTTCTATTTAAAGTGTAACCTAAACCACCCCCCAAACTAAGAAAAGATACACAAAGGATCCAAAGAAAAAGGAACCAACATATATATATGTCTCTATTCGAGTTTCAATATTAGAGTTTAGATCTCTATTTTAGAGATCTTAAATTTTAACCCTAAAGAATGAGAGTGCATTTGTTATACAAACTAAACAGTACGGTAAAGGATAGTATAGGCTAATATAGTATAGGATATGTTAGATTATTAGTTTATTTTATATTTGGATGTTATCAAATAGTATAAAATAGTTATCCTATTTAATGTTTGGATGATATGGGACAGAATAGTATAGTATATTAAAATTACTTTTTTACCCTTAAAAATAATTGATTTACATTTACTATGAATGTTAATCTTTTTATTAAAAATAATTAAAATTAAGTAATGAAATTAATATTTATTTTATATGTTATTATACATTATACTGTTTATAATTTTTCAATTTTGTACAAATTTTTTTTTAAAATTAAGTATTAATTTTATTTATACAAATATATTTTAAAATATCAAAAAAATATTAATATTTTTTTTTAATTTTTTGAAGAAAAATTAAATAAATTTTAAGAGATAAATTTTCAAATTTATATAAAAAAAAAAGAAAGAATGAGCAAGAGAGAGAGAGAGAGAGTGAGGAGAGAGAAAGGAAGGGAGGAAGGAAGAGAGAGGGAGGAGAGAGAAAGGAGGAGGGAGGGGAGAGAAAGGGAAGAGAGAGAGATGAGAAGTGAGAGAGAGGGAATAGGGAGGAGAAAGAAAGGGGAGAGACAATGATTGAGAGAGAGAAGAGGGAGCAGAGAGAAAGGAAAGAGGGAGGAGAGAGAAAGGAAAGAGAGAGAAGAGGAGTGAGAGAGAGAGAAGGGAAGAGAGAGAAGATGAGAGAGAAATGAATTTTTTAAATTTTATGTTAATTTTTTAAAAAATATTTAAAATTTATTTTAATTAAGAGAATATTTTAGTAAATATATAATTTATTAACACTAATTCATAATTTGGGATAGACTAACCCATAAGAATTAGATGGATAGTACTATCACATATTCATGAGATAGTAAGCTCACACTAGTCTATCCTATACTTATCTTATTAACCAACTAAATATGGACTAAAATAGGATAATTAGTCAATAGTCTATTCTATCTTATCCTATTTTATGAAACAAAATAGGATAATAGACAAAATATTGGATTAACAAATGGAAAAGAGATCTGTGGGGTTCCATTATTAAACAAATCGTTGAAATGTTTTAATAATTTGGAATTTGGAATAACTTCAGCGACCTTCCCAACACCACCCAAAAATAAAAAAACTTTTGGGTTGTAGTCTTGTAGAATTGGGGCGTAGAATCAAACAAGAAGTTAATATGGGATTAAACAATTTGTACTATACAGAGCTCAACACGGTGTTACAGGGTTGCAGAATTAGGGGCGTTATTGTTTAATTTCCAACCAAAAAGGCTATGTATGGCATTTAGGTAATTCATTATCTTTTTCAGCACTTGTCTGATTCGGGCTATTTATTCTTCTTTTTTTTATTTGTTAAGAAGTAAGTTAGATCATGAATTAAAAAAATTGAGATAGTATTATAGTACATTGTTTTGATCATATATTATAATATTATTAAACATGATTAAATCAATATTTGAGCTGAGGAATAAACCTCATAGTTAATTTTATTCTTTCAGCCACCATAATTTTTTTGTTTTTTTTTTGTTCTAAGGAGCTAGAAGTGCAACAATAAAAAGATGAGTAGTGAGAATAAGGTTAAGATTTTGAGTCCAACTCTCTTTAATTTTATTTTTATAATATTTTTATTTTTATATCTTTGACTATATTAATATGTGTCCACGCGGGAGTATTTTAGTCAATAAAGGAACTTTTCCAATTGAAGGGATGTCCACAATCCGAATCTCGTAAGTATTCCTGACTGACTTGAAACTTAAGCATCACGTAAAACGATCACCATCCTGTCCACAATCCGAATCTTATAAGTATTATTGACTGACTTGAAACTTATTTTATAAGTATTCTTCACTGACTTGAAACTTAGGCATCAAGTCGAACGATTATTATCCTGTCCACAATCCGAATCTTATAAATATTCCTGACTGACTCGAAACTTAGGCATGAAGCAAAACGATTACTATCCTTATTCCTCACCGACAAACGATTCTAATTGGTTTCAAACTATATATAGGGTACGTCCGAGTTACGTATCGTTGTCTTGCTTCTTCATAGGAGATTAAGACCATGTTGCTTTTCCAAAACATGGAGGCAGAAAAGAGGCGCATTGATGTGGATTGGTCAAATCTTCCGGGAGAAATTTTGGAGCAAATTTTGAGGAGATTAAGGCATGCCAAAGAAGTTATTCGATTCGGTGCTGTGTGCAAGTCATGGCAATCAGTTGCTACTGAGGCTCGGTTCCGACTTGTCATCCCACTTTGTCCGTTTTTGCAGTTATATTCAGACGAGTTGGACAATCACGATGAAAAGCAAACAGTCATCCGGTTCCTTGATCTTTCAGACAATAAGCTTCTTGATCCCATCAAGCGAGCCTTCCCCAATGACAATCTTATTACCAGCGTTACTCGAGGTTGGCTGGGAATAATACGATTTTATGATATTGGCCATAGTGAGATATACCTTCTAAATCCATTGTCGGGATTAAGAATCGAACTTCCTCCACTTCAGTTTCCAGTTCACGGGCTTGTTCTGTCTTCCAGTCCTCTGAATCCGAATTGCATTGCAGTTGCCTGGGGTTCGTTTTGTATATATATCTGCAGAATAAGCGACAAACGTTGGAAAAGTGTTTTTTTCTCGGACTCGGACCGAATTCGAAGTATCAAATACTGCAAGAACAACTTCTATGCTATAAACATCAAAGGAGATGTTTTGCTTGTTGAGTCCTGTCCCGATCAACCGAGGGTTAAGCTAATTTTGCCCTCACCCGCAGTTGATAATAATTTTAGAGTTGTAAGATTCGTGCATGTGGTGGAGTCAGATGGGGACCTTCTTCAAATCATATATAAGATAGACGATGTTTCCGGTTTTTACGAGGTATTAAAGCTGAACTGCAATACCTGGGCATGGGACAAAACGACCAATTTAGGCGATAACGCGATCCTATTGGATGAGATTCAATGCACGTCCATATCTGCCGTAGGTTCGCCTGTATTTAGACCGAATTGCATTTACGCACATCCATTTATTGATTCCGAGAAGAAATTACGAACCAGTGAGTTTGACTTGAGGACTGGGAAAATTTTGAAAAGAACAATTTTGAAAATTCCACGAGAGCTGGTTCCGAACTTTGCTGCTTCTTGTTTTACACCAGATATTTCTTCGGTACACTGCATCACTAGAGGTTGAGAATCCATAGATTGGACTCTTTTCTCTCCTCCATTTGTCCTTTGCTCCAGAGATCTGAAGATTTATTTGATCAGACCGAACAGATGAAATTGCTTCTGTAAAGGTGTTTGTGTTGTTATTGTTATTGTTATTATTATTATTATGATCATCATCAATATTATTTGACCAATTATCGTTTTGCTGCTTCTGTTTTTCTCTTTTTTTCCCTCTCATTGGTGTTGCTTTTCCTCCGCGAAATTAAGACCTTATTGCTTTTCAAAAACAAGGAGGCAGAAAGTGCAGCTCTGGCTGATGCTATCAATTGGTCAAATATTCCGCGAGAAGCTGTTAGATTTGACGCCGGGTGTGTTAGAGCTTAATTAACTGAATTCACTTTTATTAAATTTAAAAATACTATACAATAATAAAAAAAAGGGTACTCTCATAAGTACTGATAATATATCAAACAAATCTAACTTCTACTCAGATAATAATTAATTGCTAATCTAGATTAACATGATCAGTGTGCAAGTCATGGCAAACAGTTGCTATACGGACTCTTGGCATCGACTTGTCACCCCACTTTAGCGAGTGGAGCAATGGCGATGGTAAGGAAAAAGCCTGCTGCCTTTTCGATCTTTCAGACGAGAAGCTTCTTCCCATTAAAATAGACATCCCCAGTAGCCATGTCACAATCAGCGGACTCAGAGGTTGGCTGGTAATGATACCGGGACTTTCTGATATTGACTCTGCAGAGCAATATCTTCTAAATCCATTGTCGGGATTTAAAATCCAGTTTCCTTCACTCGATTTTCCAGTTCACGGGGTGGTTTTATCTTCCATTTCCCTGAATCCCAATTGCAAATAGCTCTTCCTTGGTTTAATTTTATCTGTGACTCTCCGGAGGACTGCTCCATGTTTCTTTGGCGTCCTTCCTTTGCGCTGTCCTTCTCCAGTGGCGACATTGCTCATTCGGACAAAAACTATTCAACGAATGGGAATACATGTAAGATCGTGGATTCCAGAATTTAGAATGGACTTGGAGATGGAACAACTTAACTGCCACTGGCAAGCCACGAGTGTTACAAGCACCTGCGTATTTTATGTTCGATGAAAATACGCACTGAAAGCAACTAGTGGAAGTTATGTGCCTTTCCTTCGTTTTAGAAGCAGCTCATAAGCCAGATCTTCTTGGTTGTCTGTCAATGAGAGACGCCAACAAACTACTAACAAAGAGCATTTTTCTTTTCTTTCTTTCTTTCTTTCTATTTTTTCGTAGTCCCAGAAATAAACAAGAAAATCCGATATTCTTCGGGTTTTTATATTCCTCTTAATTTCTTTGTGTTCATTAATCATACGACTTTCAGGCTTTTGTCCGAGTCGCTATGAAATTGACGTATTCCTTGACCCTTCCTCGTCACTAAACTGAATTGAGACTCAGATTGAAATTCCAAAATCAACATGACGATGTAAAAAATACACATGAACACATTCGAAATGAACCAACTCAAAATCACCACCGCCGCTCTGCTCGTAATAACGTTGGTCGGCATGAATGTGAAAAACATTTTCCTTGTGCTTTTTTTTTTTTTTAACTTTTAGATAAAGTTTAAAGGTAAGAGTAGTGCTCTTATCGTAGGAATTATAATAAAATTTTTGTATCATTCATTTATAAGAGAATCTAATAATAGATAATAAAATTTGAAGTTAATATGAAATGCATCAAAAATTGAATTTTTAACTAGATAATCGCATTATGAACTGTTGAACTAGATTAATATATTTTTTTTCTCTTTGCTTTGCATTTTTCTTGGTATTATACTGTAAAAATCATATTAAGTCTCAACTAAATTAAGTTAGTTCAAGTTGAAAAAGACTCGTTAGAGAGATAAAGTTCATTTCGTACACATTTAAGGAAAACTAAATTCCAATCAGTCGGACCAATAGGCACTTGCATTTTCCCTTATAAGGTAAAGGCTTAACACTTCCAAGATTTGCTTGGTGGGCTCTAAGATTTGGTTTTGTATTTTCTTGTCCAACCCATTTCCTTGCCTCAATTGAATTTGGTTTGGGTCCATGAAAAGAACGCGTCGAAATCATTGAGAAACCGTCCCTGCTTTTGTAGCAGGAGTCGCTACCGAGCCATTTACGTACTTTACATGATGAAAGGACTTAATATGTAAGTTACATATCCCATGGCCCAATAAGGTGAACGAAAAGCAAAAATCGAGTTGGACGTTTTTGTAGACCGACTAACCTAGTGAGTATTGAGCTTGCATTCCAGGAGTTGCTCTGTTGTTGGTGACCATTGTAGTAGAAGCAATTCATTCATATTACCTCTTTATCCAATAAGGCAAAAATGCATGTAGTACATTTTTACAGCTCCTATTTTAACTTTACACAAAAACAAGGAGCAGAGGTCTCTATTTTTGCTCTGTCGGCGAAGAAACCAATGGGGCTTTAGCACCATTGTTCAGCCCACGGAAAAAGTAATTTGAGGAAAATTTCCACACACTATTCTTTGTTTGTGATTACTTCTAATAAGAAGCAACCAAAGGCTGATTTTGAATCCGATCAGCCTTTTTGTCCTCGATGTGTAACAACTTCGCAAAAACTCCAACCAGCGGTGCCGTATTATATGTGCATGCCTCAGTTTGCATGTAATTCCCCCTTTGGTCCGTGAAATTGTCCTGATTATCAGGTCCTCCGACCAGCGCCCCAACTAAGACATTCGGGTTCGGCTCCGGCCAGCCATACCAATTATCGTACCCTTGGGTGCACCCAATGAACCCCTTGTTCTTTCTATAAGTCACAATTGAGGCCCCTCTGTGGTGCACTCTTGTTGGGTAGTTAGGACCATAGCCCACCAAATAACTCATATTCATAGGGTTAGATCCCAGTATATAATCAACTTGAGATTTAGCAAAATTGAGTATCTCTTCGTGACCCACCAATCCTCCATTGCACTTGAGCATTTGATTCGAGTTTTGAAGGAAATCAGAGTACATGGTGAGAAGGAACGCCGCCGTCGAAACATATTGCATGTTGTTCCATTGACGGATGTACAGGAGACCTCCAGGAGTGCGGTCCAAATTGCTGCCATTGTTTTTGTTTAGGCATGAGCAAATGTAGTATTCCGCCTTTGATTGGTATTGCTTGAGTATGTAACCATGCTCTTTGTGCTTTTCTTCTACAAGCAACTGCGAGTATAAATCTGTGTCAGGAAAAAAGACAACCGAAATCCAACAGGACCATAACTATAACACATTTAATGGAATGTCAACAAATATCAATCCATATATTGACAGACAGTGATTTCAAGTTTGGACAGTTTATGCATGTGCATCACGTGCAGCATTTTTCCCCTCTTCAGCAATCTATCATCACCACTCACATTTCACCTTCAAGGCTTCAACCTAGGTTTAAAAACCTAAATTCCTCAACAACCATCCAATGCTGTCCACTTAAAAGGAGAGATTTATTGCAACGAGTGGTCTAACTATACCTGGACCTACCCTGATAAACAAGCTTGTGGAATTGTGCCATATCTAACCGACTTTAACAGTTAGATCATAAACAAAAGAATTGTGTCCTTTCACTTCTTTTCACTAATGGGGCTAATAGGGACCCACAGTCTGTGAAGCAGACCCCAATAACAATATCTGCTACCTGCATATGGTTATGGTATCCATCCCCTTTCCTGTTCCCGCTACCCTTTCATTGGAATAACTTCAGGGCATGATGGATCACAGGATGAGCCATTAAGATATTATTACTATTTATAAGTACAAAGGACTGTCATTCAATACATCACTGCACGTGGTTTCATGCTTCAAGAATTTACTTTTATTTACCTCCTTTTTCATCCTCGGCTTAATCTATCAACTTAGCATATTAGCATATGATACCTTAAGTCGGGCTTACTCAATCTATTAACTTCTTCTACCTTTATTAAAAAGCAAAAGTGGGAATATAAAGTTCAGTATGCCCTTATTTCACTTAAAAAAAAAGGGGGGGGGGGGGGGAGGGGGGGAACAGGCAAAAAGCAGATCCTATAAAGATTGGGATTTGGGAGACCACAGTGCCAACACAGTAACCCGTGGCTCCATTTTTCAAGCAGACGCAATGGTCAAAGAAAAAGAAGAAAATTTTACCTTAGAGGCCATAACTTGCAGGCCAGCGTATTTAACATCCCAACTGAACTCTGTAATGGCCCAACCAATCCCACCAAAACTATGAGCCTTGTTAATAACGTACTTCAAATACTCCTCATTGTCGGTGGCCTTGTACAGCCACATGGCCCCCCACAACAACTCATCCTTGTACCCACTCACCGACGCATAGTAGCCCTTCACCACCTCAATGCTCTCGTCATACTTCCCTCTATATTTGTCTCCAAACTCGAACAACTACACCCAAACAAACAAAAGACCCTTATTAGTCAACTAAAACAATTAGTTCGACTCAAAACAAAAAAATCTAAATCAATTAAAGCCAAAAATGTACCAAATTTAGTACAACAATTTTTGAAAAAAAAAAATTAGACGCCCATATTAGGTTCACCAGAGAGTGCCATCTAGTTGGCTGTAATGATATTAAAATAGTGAGTGGTCCAAGTAGAATTCCAATTAAGCATCATTATCCGTAACCCCACAAAATCTATGAATTCAAATCAAATAATTTCTCATTAGTTTACCTGCTGAGCGTGGTGCAACAGTAGGTGAGAGTAATGTGGATTAGTTTTCTTGAACACCATTGATGCTGCAGCCATTGCCGCCGCGGTCTCTCCGGCGATATCCGAGCCGGGATTGTTCTCGTCGATCTTGTAGGCTTGCCGTGACGTGGTCATGTCCTCGGGCCGTTGCCAGCAATAGTGGTCGGTGTCACCATCGCCCACCTGTTGCCACGAAAAGTAATATAGCACATAACGACTAAAATTCGAATTCTGAAAGTAATTAAAAAGACAAAATAGGAGTTTGAATTTTAAATTTGTACTGTCGTGCACCTGAGCCCACAGGACATTCGGGCTGGTGTGTGCCTTGATGAAATAATCAGTACCCCATTTGATGGCTTCCAGAGCGTGCTCCAATTCTCCGGCATTGGCGATCTGATCACGGAATTCTATGACACCCCACGAAAGCATTGTCACGGTGAATGCCATTGGCAGCCCGAATTTCACATGGTCACCTGCATCGTAGTATCCTCCCACCAAATCCACCTAATGTGCCAGCGCCATAAAGCATGCATTTTTATGAATTAATATTGAGTCTTTATGAGTAATTAATTTGGGACTAATTCGAAATTTTGGTTGGTAAATAGTTAATGTTTATACTAACCCCTTGTTCTAAGCCGTCGGTGAGGCCGGAATGGTCACGCCAAGAAACACGCTGGTTGTGGGGTAGGCGGCCGGAGCGTTGGGATTCGAAGTAGAGTAGGCTCTTTGTCAGTGCATCTGCGTAATCAAATGCAAGACTGCTCCTAGTGAAAATGGTAAAAAGGGAAAACAGAGTATACAAATGTTGTAGGGAAAACAGAGCATACTGGGGTAGTCTGTGTTTCTTCTTGTTCTTCTCCATCCCCTTTTGCCTCCTGTGAAGAGCTTTCCAGGAGCAAAGGGAAGGAGGAGATGGAGAAAGAGGAAGAATTGAATTCACAAGGCAAGAGACACTAGTCTTTATTCTTGGAAGGGAAATGTCTCCCTTCCCTTTCTCTTTGTGTCTTATTATTATTTTTATTAAAAAAAAAATAAAGTATTGTCTCACAACTTTGTTATCATAATAATACGACTATAAATTTTAAAAAGATACAAAATGATTGAATAATTATGATTGTTATTATTAGATGAAGAATCATAAACTTAATTTTACTATTTAAACTTGATAATATTCAAGTGAATTGAAATTTTTTTAAATAATTGAGCCAAGAGTGGTAGTGTACGTTTAATTACTTTGTGAGAGTGTAAAAACGTCTCGCATTGGACTTGCACATGAGAACGTGAAATGCCTTTACTTTTGTTTGTCTCGACTCGGCTACAAGCGTGATTTGTGCAATGGGTTATTTCGTTATTGCTTCTTTTGTTGCTTGTTTTAGACCAAAATGTGGAAAACGTCGTGAACCGTGTCAGGTGGCATTTATAAGGGGCCGTTTTTTTGTCTAGTTTAAAATAAGAAAAAATTATTAGTGTGATAAATTTTAATATTTTAATTAATATTTTGTTTAAAATTAAAATTAATAATTTTAAAATAATATTAATAATTTTTAAAATAAAAATTAACAGCTATCATTTTTTATTTTAAAAATTATTATTTTTATTTTAAAATTATTAATTTTAATTTTAATCACCATAATAATCAGGATACTAAAATTTATGAGATATATTGATATTCTTAAAATAAATCATTAGATTGATTCTCTCACTTAAAGTATGCGTTATGATGACTCCAACCTCCCTCTTTTCTTATTTTCCCATCTGGGCATTTTTCTCCCTAGATTACTGGTTCAGGTCCAAAGCAAAACCCAAATGTTGCGAACAACTAAAGCTGGTTCGCGCGTTCCTGATTCCTACATGATTTTCTGCCTTCTACGGCGGTCTTTGGCCAATAAGAGAAAGATGAATTACACAATTGGTTCAGAGGTTTTTCTGACTGATTTCGAGCAGCAAAGGAGTGGAATTATCCCCTTCGCATCCGCTCGGGATGTCCAGTCCTATTAATCTTTGCCCATAACAGATGGTCGTGGACAAATGTCGACAGGATAAATAGAATGGTATAAATTATAAAATATTACATTGTCAATTTGGTGGACCCCAACAACAAAATAATTGCTGTTCTTGATTACACCAATTAATCCGAGATTGCTGGTTCTGTATAGCATCATGTCCTGATCATAACCTCGAATCAGTAAAAAGCAACACAACTTCATTATTATGTCCAAGCAAAAGCATATTGCCAATCAATTGAATAAATTCAAAAAGAAAAAAAAATTTTATGAAAATTTTTAATTATGATCAAAATTATAATTGGGTGATTAAATTTACAAAAATATAAATAAATTATTAAATATTATCAAATAAATTATATAATTATTTTAATATTATTTAAAATACAATTATATAAGAATTCATTCCAGAAATCAACCGCTCATACGCATGTCGACCGTGCTATATTTGTTTTTGGGCAGTGCAATTAAATATTTTTTTTTTTTAAGCTGGCAACTAAAGCCCACTGGCCTTCTTCGAAGTAGACACCATAGGGTGGGTACGTGCACTGCACATTTTTTTTTTTTTTCCATTTTTCCGATCCACAAAAGTAATAGAATCGTTGAAACTTACATGCTACATAATACTCTTGCAATCTGCCCATTTTGCGCTGATATCGTCGGTGCTACCTTCGCCTCCACGTGTACGAGTCTATGAGACTCAACGGTACGGCTCTGCTCCTCTATTAGCGGAAACTGGGTCCGTTAAAAGCGACACCGGATTAGCAGGTCACGTCGGAGCAACGACTAGCAGTGGACCCGCCCGGTTCCTCGGCCGACATTTCGGTGAAAAAAAATTTACCTAAATTTATTGTTGACGAGCGTCCAATTTGGAAATTGGAATAAACTTTCGGAGGCCAATTGTCTATGAATATATGGATTTGTGTTTAATAAATTTTTTTTTTGTCTATTAAAAAGTTAATTGAATTATTATTTATATATTAGAAATTATTCTTTTTTTTCATAAATCTCACTCACATTTTTTTTTAAATTTAAATTTGAAATTTTTAAAATAAAAATTTTAAATTTTAACTAATAAAGCGTTGGCGGTGTTTAATAAATTCTGCGAGGATTTTGATAGCATTGAGATTCTTGAGATTCTTGTCATGTCGAGTTCCATTACGCGTACAAAACAAAACGAGTGATTTGACATGAAAAAAAGTATAATTTTTTTATCCATTTCAATACTTGTTGAATATCAAATTTACTCTTACTATATAAAACATTTGAATATGCGAAAATCACACTCTCTCTTTCTTTCCTCCCTCTCTCTTTCTCTCACATTCGGTCACCCCGTCCCATCCTTCCCGGCCGTCTAATGTTTTCCATGTCAAAATGGCAGACCAAGAATTTTAAACTCGGCTGTCGAGATAAAGCATGAGCAACGGTCCTTAATTAGTGATCAAAGCATTTTCTAATTAGTAATTAGCTTGGCCTTCTGTCACCAATGCGTGCCTTTCCGCATTTTGTGAGAAAAATATGCACTATCATAGATAAACGTGCATTTTGCAATAGTTACATTCAATTTAAGTAACATAGAAATAGAAAAGAAAAATGGAAGACCAGATCTTGACTTCGCAGGAAGTACCACGCAATTAATGCAAGAGTGAATATACGGTAACTCAGCAGAAAATAGTCAATACGAGTCCTTTCTTGTGTATTGGGTGATATGTATTGTTCTTGTTTTTTTTTATTGTTTGTTACCTAATCAATTCAAAATTCGGTGTTTGAAATACTAAGACGAATGTAGTTATTAGTCTGTTACTGTGCAGTAGATATTGTTATATACAATTTTCTTTAATTGAGTTAAGTCTAGTTAATATTTTGAGATTAATTACATCTCTTTACAGTCTAATTAGTAATTTTTAATTTTGTATCTCATTTTTTATAGTCAGTTTGATATTTTTTATGTAGGTCATTTATGTTAATATACTCTCTTACTTTTAATTGGTGCCTTTATACTTTAGCATCGATTCTATTTACAAATTTATCTCATATTAATACAATAATTTTTTTCTGGTCAAAAACAAAAAATACGACTCCTTTCTTTAGCTTTGTTTTCTTCAAAAGATCTATTTTTATACCGCGAAGAACCTTTTAAATTGTGTTCGATCCCTTTCCAAGTGTACGAGCCAGCTGGCCATTTGGCCTACAACTACAAGTACAAGAAAGAAGTACCCGTCGTGTCGTAAAAATCTAGTGGGAATAAATACTTGCGGGTATACCAAATCTATTATTGACGGTTGGTGCACCAGCTACATTTACTAGAAAAATTAGAAAATGGGAAATTTTGTGGATCAAGTTCTAAACACAGTTGTTAAAAAAAAAAAGTTCTAAACACAAAGCTCAGAGGATTTTATACAGATTTTGCTCATTACTATTCGTCATAAATGCGCCCCTGCTATGTCCAGCAAGTGGGCCGGAAGCCATCGCAATTATTTCCTTCTGGTACGCTCACGTTTAATAAGAGCTTGGATTTCACTAGTTGCACTTGTATATATAACGGTGAGCCAATTCAGGATGTCCAAAACCACGTAAATGAAAAAAGAAAAATTTCACATAAAAAATTTCAAAAAAATTTAAAGTGATATATGTTTATTGATGATAATTAAATTCATAAAAAAAGAGATAAAAAATATCGTTAAAGATAATTATATTATTATTTTAGTACTATTTGAATAAAATTACGTGAAGGTGCTTAATTGCAAAAACATAATAATTTTTGGGCGCCAAACACATGTTTAGTAATATTTCAATCTCCTCGAGGAAGCGTCGTTTATAGTGTGTTTAGATTTGAAAGAAGGATAAGAAAGAAAGATAAGAAAAATAATGATGAGAAAGAAAGTGGTGAGAAAACATTTATAAGAGGAAAAATTATTTGGATAAATTAGAATATAGTGAGAAAGAAAATAGTTAGAAAATAAATTTATTATTTGGATACGATGAAAAAAAATGAGGAAAAGAAAATATAACTTATATCAAATAACCAAACTGTTTTTTTTTTTTTTTTTGAAAATTGAAGAAATCACATTTTATAGCGTTAAGGGTAATCTGGTAATTTCACTTTTCTTGCGAATGTCAAACTCAGCCAGCCATTCCTTTCTCACGGTTTTGGTGAGGAAAAAACAAACATGTAGGAGCATGAGAATTTATTCGCTGGACAGTGGAATTGGTTTCTCACATATGCAACAATCTAAACACATTCATACTGATTCTTTCTAAGCAAATTCTTTCTCATGCAAAAAAGGCAATCCAAACTGGCTGTAAAGCTATGGTAGCCAAGCTGAAGGCCAAATCTGCAATTATTATCTCCAAATTAAATTTATTAGGAGATGGAATTTTTACTCGAATTTTCGGTGATGATCCTAATTGCTGCAGTCTCTAAAAAAATAGATTCATTATGTACAATTTTTTTTTTTTCGAAAAAGCTTAATAATTGTAATTTTAGAGAGTTTCTGTAACTGTCATTATAGGATGAAATTATACGATTTGTAATTATCTATTTAAAAAATTTTTAATTTTTAATAACTAGTAAACATCGTCTAAACGTTGTATAATTTTTTATAAATTTTTTATCATATTACATAGAGTGTCATTACATCTCCAGAATCGGACATCTGCCCGAATATTTTTTTGTGCAACAAAACAGTAATTTTGTGCAACAAGACTGCTATTTTATACAATAAAAAAAATACAGAAAAATACAGATTTTTTTTGTTGCATAAAATATCAGTCTTATTGCACAAAATTACTGTCTTATTGTACAAAAAAATATTTAGATAGATACCCAATTTTGACAGTCTAATTTTTTCCTATTGCATAATTTTCTCTGTTATGTCCAACAGGGCTAAGAGAAGCATGACATTAACGGCGCCTTAACGGCCTTTCACTGACCCAGTGGTGTGGGGTTCCCACAAATTGCCACGTGTACAAACCCACTCCGCGGATGACAGATCGCTTTCAGTCAACGTTCTTTTCTATTCTTCTCCATTCTCCACCCAACATGTACTCAACCGCCTTCCCGGTGCCCCCAATGTTACGTTAACAATCTCACCGGTTGGGCTCAAAGCTCTAGGGTTTCGTTTTCCCGTTCTGCCGAAATCCTGTAATGGCGGCGGCTTCTGCTGAGATTGACGGGGAAGATCGCGTGGTGGAGATGGTTATTCGCGACGCGTCGGAATCCGCAACCGACGGTGGCGGGACAAGCTTCGACGAAATAACTCCACTCGTGAAGCCGAAGATCAACATCTTGTCTGTCTCTTACTCTAATAGAAGACCTAGAGTAATCAAGCCCTAATCCATTATTTCAAATTTGTTTTTGCCTTTTCTTTGAACTATTTTTTTCAATTCCGGTCGATGACATTGGTTGGTAATAGAAGATCTAGAAGATTCTCTTCTCTGCGCATTATTTCTGCCAAATATGTATCTGATTTTTGTTTTTGTTGTTGTTTTTTTTTTTTTTATGTGTGTGTGTGTGTGTGTAGGAGGAAGCAAAAAGATTGTCTGATACAGAGACGGTTTCTGCAGTGGCTCCATTTATTTTGTGGGTTTGGAGCGGATCCAGATACTCGGGCCTGCTTTGCGTTGCCCTATCATCAACTATTTACTTTTTCATGGAAGTTCTTTCTGGTCTTTTTACCGGTTAAGTAAATTAAAGTAACCTTTGGCTTTTGAATGGTTGAGTAAGGCTTTAATCATTGGTCTTTTCTGGTTCTTTATGTTGCTTCATGTACTGGGATGCTGAATTTAATCATTGGGATAATCATCCAGCATCGTTTTCGCATCCTAGAGTAAAACTAAAAGTAAAAGCATGTTTGTGCATTGAAGATTTTTAAAAAATTCCCGGAAGGCAGCTAATAACCCAGTATCAAAGGTGCTGTGTAATCTGAAGTCTCACAAACTTTCTAAAACCTAATGTTTTAGTTTTTTTTTTTTTTTTTTTTTATAGTTATGTTGTATCTTTGTGTAAATCACTGTTTCATTGAGTGTGGCATGAAGTATTCTTTGAATATGCTCGTGGTTGGTGGTTCGCGTAAATTGCCAAAACATTGCTAATCATGATCAAAATTTGATGGAATCATCTTAATTTGCACTCGAGTATTTTACTTCCACAAGTCTTTTGGATCACAGTGATTAGGTTTCAGGATACCATCCCATATAGCCAATGTTATGTGTATGCAACTTTTCTTGTTGATATGTCATTAGTTCCTAATTATCACTTCTACTCAAGTTCTAATGTGTCATGTTCTTTTTCTTTTGTAATTACCCTTCTTAATGACAGCTCAGTCTATTCGTTTGTTTGAGACTTCATTTACGAGATGCACAATAGTCTTGGTATTGTCATATTTGTGGTTGAGAATAAGCGGACAGCCAATATTGGGACCGACACATGCAAGAAAACTTCTGTTTTTGAGAGCATTAACTGGATTTCTCTCGTTGTTCAGCTTTATTTATTGGTGAGTTTCACTTCATAGACTAGTTATTTTTGTATCCCATGGATTACTTTTATCTTGTTTGCTGTCGTCACCAATTTGCTCTGTATTCGCACTCTTTAGGAAATGTTCATGAGTTTGATCACTAGGATCCAATAACAATTAAATTGTCATCCCAATCCCGTGAAGCACGCTAGGTGGATTGGGTATATTAAGCCCAAACTGTCCACTTGAGGCACTGATTACTTGTCCTTGAATCTGAGAATTTGTCATTATGCACTCCTTTCTGTCAGACGTATGCATGCGGTTTTAATGATTTACTATTAAATGATCAATTCCCATTCCGAAACTAAACTTTGCAGTACAGCAGAATAAAGAGAGCTAAAATAATGCAGGAGCTTACATTCCTGTAGTGCCCCATGTTGATAATTCTACGATGAAATGTCACAAATGTGGTGATATTTTTAATCAAGTCTTTTCTGGTTCAGGATTTTTACTCTCTTTATTTGAGTTAGAACCATTGTTGTTATTTTTGTGGCTAATTTTTGGTGCTTGCTCTACCTGATTTAAGTACCTCGAGTTTTCTATTGTTCTCATTAACTTTCTTACTTGGAAATTCATTTAACCAACATAATGCTGTTATGACTAACGGTTGACTCGTTCTTTTCTTTCAGCATTCAGAGATTACCTGTGTCTCAGGCTATTGTATTGAGTTTCACAACTCCAATCATGGCATCAATTGTGGCAAGAATTATGTTGCATGAGAAGCTCAAAATTGTGGATGTTGGAGGTATAGCTACACTTTCATGGCTTGTTATGCATTTGATATGAAAATTGAGGTGGCTTCCTTTATATTCTAGGTGATTGCTTTGCTAACTGCCAATCTTTTCCCAGGTCTTGTTTGCAGTTTCTTCGGTGTGCTATTTATTTTCAAACGGATGCTTACTACACAAGGTAGAGAAGTGAGTTAACAAAAACTTTTTAGACTCTGCTAAGATTCCTGCACTGTCTAGTGGCAAGAAATGAGAAAATTCCATCACTATTCTCTTGTTGTAAATTGGACCTATTCTTACCTACTTGTCTGTGTGAATGGTGTCTGTTGCCTTTTTGCACTAGAGGAAGTGTAGTTGTGCAGATCGCTGAAATATTTTCGGGATTATATTAGGTTGCTATGTATTTATAGTTATGTTTCTGATTGGAAGCTATACTTTAGTAGATGAATTGGCAGAGGCCATGTGATTCTTTGTTTTCCCAGTTGCAGTACTTTATGTCTACTACCTGGTTGTTAACCGATGCCACCTTTTGTTTGCTTTCTTGTGGCAGGAGGGTCGATTAGATCTGTGGGACAAAACAATATTGTCCGGGGAAGTCACCATGTGTATGCTGTATTGGTTGGCTTGTTCTCATCACTAACTGGTGGAATCAGTTACTGCCTTATAAAGACTGGAGCAAAGGCTTCCGATCAACCCGTGTAAGATGATTAATTGTGCTTGTAGGTCAGAAAGATGGTTCCTATGCATAGCCTTACATATTTAGCCATTTTGCTTCTGGACATCACAATTGGTTGCCAGTGCATTTACTCCTAGACTAGCCTTCTGTATTTGCCTCACATTACACGATGAAAATTTGAAGATATACCTTGATATTTTCTCAGGGTTACTGTTTTCTCTTTTAGCATACTGGCCAGCCCTGCTGCGGCCATTTGTACATTTTCCTTTGAGGTATGTTCCACTTGATTCTATTTCTCTACATGCAGGTTTGGCACTGTCTTAATATGAAAAGTTCCTGTGATTGATTGCACTGGTGTGTGTATACTTTGAGCATTTTGTTGTTAACCACTTATGAAAAAGATTTATCTTAAAAAAAAAAATGTTAATTGATGTTATATCACTCAAGTGCCTCAACATTCACTCTCATTATTATCCTTCAGAAATCAGATTTGTGCCCAATTTTGTAAAATTGCTTATTTTCTCAAATTTAGAGCCATGGATTGTTCTCAATTATGAAATATTTTTTGAAATATGTGAGGAAATTAGCCACATCAAGCAAGATCATAGCGCTTGATGTAGATGCTTCACTTATCCATCTGGGAATAAGCCCTTATTTAGTTTCAACACAAGTTCTTGGCATTGAGGTGAGGTGGCATCACTTATCATATAACTTGTCTTGGCATCTGTGACTAAAGCTCTAGTTTAATGGTTAAAGATATATCGCACCTAAAACCAGTATGCATCTTTAGAAAAGCCTTATGTCTAATTTAGACTGTACCATTTCTTTACCTACATTTGGGGGCCACAATTTCATTATGTACACTTCAGAGATCAATTTATATGGAAAATCTCAGCAAGTCCAAAGGAATTAAAATAGTTTATATGAAGTGAATAAACTGGTGGTACTTATTTCAATTTCCATGCTCATGAACATTGGAAGCTATCACACTCTTGTTTGGGAAATGGATTAGATAGTGAAGTTTCTTCAGAAGTCATCAACCCAGACACCTTTTTTTAAGATTTGTATTATACTCCCACAGCAGATTTTTAAAGAGATCATTGTCTTCAAACATTTTATAACATGAGCTCCCTTACGCTTTTCAAAAGCATTAGGTACTATTTATGTTATACTCCCTAATGCTTTTCTATGTGTAATTTCTGGTGTACTTGATCAAGTTTTTTTTTTTTTAATATTGTAGGATTTTGTGCTGCCAGACATTTATTCACTTTTTCTCATGCTTGCACTTGGTGTTCTGGCATTCTTTGCGGAGGTGCTACTTCAAACCGTGTTTTTGCTGCGTCAGTTATGCATTCAAGTAGTTTTACACGGAAGCACAGTCTTGCCTTTTCTTGATGCGTTATAGATTTATGACCGTGCTTCAGCAACATTTGGACATTTAAGTTTCTGTCTGCGTTGCAGGTGTTTTTAGCACGTGGGCTTCAGCTTGAGAAAACCAGTAAAGTAGCAAATGTCATGTACATTGAGGTATTTCTCTCTCTCTCTCTCTCTCTCTCTCGCTGACATGCACGTTGATGTGCACAGCCATATCAATTGAACTGGCATTTATAAATGTTATTGTCAGAGTTAACACAATTTGATGGAGCTATAAGCTGTGATTCATGCTCACTGATGATTTGGAAGCTGTGCTCATTGACCTTTCGTTATTGAGCATAGTCTGTAGCATCGAGTACAATGACATCTGCTGCCCATTACTCCAAATATTATTTGTAATGCAAGCGATGATGTGATAATGATGTCAGACGCATGAATAATTGAATATGGATATCTTTTTCATTTAGATTTCTTTTTCTCAGGCTGCCATGTCACAGGTATGGGCCATTTGTTTATCAAGGATTGCACCATCCTTCGGTGGACTAGTTGGATGCTTACTAATCATAACATCAGTATGTTGTACCCTGTACTTTGGACCGGAAAAAGAAATGGAGTGAGAGGCTATATTTTTGTTTAGTTTAAGGCAATTTACGCTTTTGTTCCCTTCTTTTGTCCTAATCAGCTTGTTAATTTTCGAAAGCCCAAACTTTGTATATGGTGCTGCGCATTATTCCGGCAATTTTGGCGTAATTATTGGTATTAGTTCAGTAACAGGTGATTTGGCAAAATTGTGAATGTCATTAATAGTTGGAAAACGATTTGCATGGCTAAACGGAATAATTTCCGAATTTTTTAATTATTTTCTTAAAACACTTGTTATAATGTCCAAGTTACCTGATATAAGCTCATGAGTTGTGGCAATGGCAGTCCATATATATGCAAAAGAAAGCGACCACTCCGAAAAAAAGGAACAGAAACAAAGGACAGGGCCAGCCATGAAATGAAGGTTATGGCAGTCAAACTTTCCTACCACCAAACCCAAGACAATCTACAAAGAGGACATACAGGAAAAGGGGCAAAACTCCCATCTATGAACTTTTTGTCTGGACGGCACCATGTCGTGCTTCTTGTTTGAATTACTCAAGCAAGTTCCTCTCACCAAAACGAAAAATTGGAAATAAGGTTTCATATAATTTGTGCTCTCTCATAAAACAGGGCTTGGGTAGATTTGGAAATAGAGCAAATTAATGAATAGAACCCAATCTGTTCAGCTTGCCGACAGTAGAACTGATAAGAAGACAAATTCGATAGGGAAAAGTAAAATAACATCCAGAGGATGACCGTGCAACAATGATGCTATCACAAGAAAGAGAGCAACGTCACAAACATAAAAGTATGTAAAGACATGTACTTGTATGGTCAGAGTTACTCAAAGATATTAGCTTTTCAGAGGTACATCAGCTACTTGGGCTGGGGAACAGCCAAAAATGAAAAAAAGTTAACAAAACGCACAGAGCAATGTCAATGTGTTTGTGCCGCTCGGTGTAGTAAAGCGTGGCACTTGGAAGCATATGTGCAAAGCAGTAGGGGCAGGAGGACCGGGGTTTCGAGACTTGAAAGCGTTCAACCAAGCACTCCTATCTAAGCAAGCCTGGAGGTTATTGAAGAACCCTTCGGATTTGTGGGCCAGGCTAATGCAGGAACTCTACTTTTCAGCGGCCTCTTTCATGAATGCTACAGCTAAGAATGTTGCATCTTGGGGATGGATAAGTATTCTATATGACAGAGAGTAGTTGAGGAAGGCCATGAGATGAGAAGTAGGCGATGGAGCCAATATACAGATATGGGAAGATAGGTGGATACCTAGCAGTCTGGATTTCAAGATTGCTTCAACAAGGCCGGCGGATTGGAATATCTTTACGCTGCACAACCACATTAACAAGGGCAGGGGTAGTTGGAAAGTGGATGTATTGGGGGCTCTCTTCAACCCCATGGAGAGTGAGGCCATTAGGAAGATTCCACTGCCAGCAAAACAGGTCACGTATAAGCTTATTTGGCATCCAGACAAGATTGGAGAATATACTGTTAAGTCAGGGTATCACACACTCACCAAGCCAATTTCGGTGAACCTAGGAGGTAATCAATCTGCCACTCTTAAACCCGGAACGTGGAGGAATATTTGGAAATTACAAGCCCCCCCAAAGATCCAACTTTTTATATGGCGAGCAATAAAGAACTGGTTGTCGACATTTGCAAATCTACAAAGAAGGCGTATCATTGCGCAAGCAGAATGCCCTGTATGCTGCCTAGCAGATGAGATGGTTGAGCACCTGTTATTTTTCTATCCTCATGTAGCTGCAACTTGGAGACTGAGCCCGTTGGGATACAGCCCAATATTAGAGGCTTTCCAGATTTTGGTTGTTGGTGGGAATTAGTGGCACAGTCAGTAAGTCCATCAGCTTTCCGAAATGCACTAGAGATGACGGCCATCCTTTGTTGGGAAATATGAAAGTCAAGAAATGAAATAGTATTTGAACACAAACGCTCAAGCCCGATGATCACAGTGCAAAAGCCTTATATGTGCAATGAGCTATTGGCAACCTATCAACTGCCCGAAGGAAGCCCTACCTCCCCCCTCCTACGCAAGGGACAGATGGACAGCACCCAACTGAGATTCCTTCAAGATAAACTACAACGGTTCTTACCATCCAGATAGTAAGCAAACAGGTATTGGAGTGCTTTGCGGGAACACCAAAGGGGAAGCATGTGATGGCATAGCAACAAAGTCGCGGGCTACCTTGGCATTGAGAGCGGAAGCTAACGCACTCGTGTGGGGCTACAGATTGGCAAAGGCTAGAAGATTCTCTAATGTCATTTTAGAATCGGACTCAGCACAATTGGTCCAAGCTCTACATGGACCTGAGTCCAAATGGCCATGGGAAGTGGTCGGGTGAAATCCTGCAAGCGTACATGGCCGATCGTAGTAATAAAACCTGGTGAATACTTCAGGTGTCGAACCCAAGGGAACAAAGAATTAATTATGATTTAAGTTATTTAAACTGAAAGTTTTATGTTGAGAAAATTAATGAGAAGCAGAATTATTAAATTAAAAATTAAACAATTTAACTAATGGAAAATCAGAGGCAAATTAATTAAAATTAAACACAAGATAGAAGGTACCAGGGCTATGGGTTTTCACCTAGAAGGGGCTGAATTACATGAATTTTGTGGATTAATGATTTGAATGTCAATTCTTCTTCTTTAGTTAGTGTTCTTTGTCAAGCAACCATAACCGTATTTAATCTATTTATGATCTTCTCTCGAACTCACACAAAGTAGATTAAACCCATTAAGAACAGAGAATTTATAATGACATCATATAAACTTATTTCATGTCTGACTCAAAGTTCATATGTTTATCTATTTAGTGCACGATTGTGTCTCATCTATCGATCTCAACACAAATCTTATGACTACTTTCATGATGGCCAGACACAAAAGCATATTTAAGAACAAAATAGATAAATCAAATCAAGTTCTCAACATATAATAGCAATATAATCAAAAGAACATCTAAACATCCACAAAATCAAATAATCCAACCCTAAACTAGGCTACATCCCTTTCGCCCTAGTTTAGGGTTCTAGCTACTCATGCTAAAAACCAAAGATAAACAAATATCCAACATCATTAAGTTCAAAAGAAAAAGAAGGGAAAGAAAAGGAATCGAAAAACTCGTTTCCGATGTCTTCGTGTTCCTCCCTTATGCTCTTATCCTCTTCGCTCCCTACGCTTTTTCTTGGTCTTGTGTCTACAAGAATAGCCTCCAAAAGTCATCTAACTCTGCTGTAACTTTCGTATTTATAGTCCCCTCAAATAAGCCCTAAAGAGTCCAAATTCGAGTCGGAAAAGGATTAGTAAATTTTCTGGACAGTTTTGACCCTGTATCTACGGACCCAAATTTGGACTCCTTCCACGCAGAATCCGAAGTTTGTTAAAACAGCAAAGTTGTAGCTTTATCTCTTAGCTTCGATTCGGCTTAAGAATCATCAAATTCCGAGTTGTGTAGAGGAAGTTATGGCTGAAATACCGAGAAGTTTGCAAAGCTGTGAAATTCTACCCGAACTGACCACATATTAGCTTTCCAACCAAACTTTTGGTTCGGTTCTTTGGTGCTTGGCTTGTTTCTACTCCTTCAAACCCGATAGGTTCCTTTTTCCAAGCGTCAATTACTTCGGTTATGTCCAATTGTCCTACAAAGTATAAAACAAGCAACCGAAATAGAATTTACCACAATTCACAATATTTACATAGTTAAATTATCCATATATATATATAAATTATGCATAAACTTATGTAAATATTGAACCTATCAAATTCCCCCACACTTGAACTGTTGCTTGTCCTCAAGCAATTCAAAAATATCACATGACCTTCACGAGAATTCTATTCAAATCGAATTCTTCAAACAGTGCCTCATCAACACATTACAAAATCAATCTAAAAGTATCACTCAACACTTCACTAATCAAATATAATCAATAGCGTTCTCATTCCCCACAAAACATGTTTTACATAGATTAATCATGTGCAAGAACCCTTTATTAATCAATGATAACGCTTAGCTATCGTCATGTAGAAAGTAATTACACACACTCATCCAAAATCCAAGGACAAAAATTATATTCTCTTAAAAATACAAAACCACACAAGGGATCAATAGAAATTAATTATTTTAACTTTTTTTTTTTATGTAACAGAGGCTTTAGTACTCTTCTCTAAATACTGACATGTTTTTTGACATGAATACCATCACTTGTGGTGTCGGTACCCGATTACTACTTCACAAACAGATATTTAGAGTGCTTTGCATACTCATAATTCAAGTTACTTTTTTACGTGAAGACCAACAATTGTAATGCCGACCCCCAGTTACTCAGTAACTCAAAACAGCGGAGTAGATAACATATTAACAACTTGCAAGCCTCGTTTTTTTTTTTTTTTCAATTCAATTCCTAAATCATATCCCCAAAATTCTTTAAAAGAAGAGAAGATAACGTTTGTTCAAGTACTTTAAATGAGTGTACATAATTAAAAACTACATAAAAATCTCTAAAAGCTAGCATATCTCTTTAAAAGATCATCGCACAGCTTTAAAAGTAAATTAGAAATAAAAATTTTTCAAGTGGAAAACAAGTTCACTATTAATTATCTCTAACTAGCTAATGTCAAATACTACTCAAAGACCAACCTTGCATGCATTTGTACTATCATCGACGTCCAAAAATTCAACTCAAATAGAATTCAAGTGAAGCTCATGTATAATCATGCAAGCACACAAAAATTAGCATTAAAGAGTAAAAAATTTTGGCAAAAAATTCAAAATAACACATCTCCCCCACACTTAGCCAACATTGTCCTCAATGTTGCAATAAAAACATAACTGAAAAGAAAAGAAAACAAAGAGGACGAAACTACCCGGACAAAGCGGAGGAGAAAAGCAACCCTCACGTGCGCTGCCATCATTGAACAAACAACCGTAGAATCAATAACAGGAGATAAGAAAAGTAAAGACAAAGAGAAGAGAACAAAGAGCAAAAATATGCGATAACTAAAATCTTAGAAAGTAGATAAATCTAATCCTAAAGAATCTAAGTCATGGAAAAGGAAAAACAAAAACAAAAATGACGCAAGCAATAAAAAGAACTAGATGCAAGGAATGAGATAAAATCAATGAGGAGGTGGGCGAGCAATGAGAGCATCCATAAGTTGAAGAAATTGGTGCTCTGGAGTCTCCAAAATCTAGTGCAATAACTTATAACCAACGTAGAACCCTCTCCAATAAGAAAAAAAACCAAAAACTGAGGGAAAATAAAATTAGAAAGCTTTAAGAGAAAGATGGGTAGAGGAAAGAAGAATGAGAGAAACTTTGAAGGATAATGGATGCTTGGGTTTTGGATATGGGGGAATAGAATAAGAGATTTGTGAAAGAAAGAAAGATTTGAGTAAAGGGAATATGAATTGATTGGGATTGACTATATAAGGGAAGAGGAGAAGAAGAAGAAGAATAATAAGAAGAAACGTGGGACGGTAACATTGGGTTAAAAAAAAAAACGTGTAATTTTTTTTTTTTTGCAGAATTGGACCGGACCTGGACCAGGTCCGGTCCAGTGGTCAGAATGGGACCGGACCTTGTCCGGTCCATGACCGGACCTTGTCCGGTCCATGACCGGACCTGGACGTAATTTTTTTTTTCTTCGGTTCCCCTTTGGGTATACATATGTATATATATAAAAATATTTCAATCAACACACAAATACTCATCAAGAGAATTCTTTTCCTACTCATTCCCACCCCCACAATTAAGATAAACAATAACAATGTATCGAATAATAAGGTCAAAGGTGAGGGTAAGAATTACTCCCTGAACCAAGCAGCTTGTAATTTGTTGCTTTCTAATGAACATGCTTTTCCTTCCCAAGTTCCTACACACAAAAGAAAAGAAAAAAAAAACTAAATTAAACTTAAGCTTATCAATCTAATTAAAATATAAAATAAACATTGGGTTGCCTCCCAACAAGCGCTATGTTTAACGTCTATAGCTAGACGTTTTGCCCTTGAACTAAGGAGGATGATCGCAAAGAGGATGAGGCCTTAAGTTGCCTCTATGAACCTTAATCACCCCAAACTTCTTGCTTCAAATATCGATCGCCCTTTGAGGATACACTTTGTGCACTGTGAATGGTCCCAACAACTTTTTTTTCTTTCGTTTCCATGGGATTGGTCCACTGTAGGCATCATAGAGAAGCACTTTCTCTCCCTCCTTGAAGTCTTTTCCCATATAATTATGCTCTAAAGGGAGAGAAGGTTGCTTAAGCTAAAAAGGAGTTGGCCCTGCAATTGACGGTGTTTGGCTCAATTTTGCCTCTAGGATAGGTTGCTCAAATATTATCTCAAATGCGCTTCTCAAGTCCATATCCATGTTCTTTGGGTCCTCTTTTGATGACTTCAATGTTTCCACCACGAAGCATGTATCTTCTCGTGATGGACTCTTCAACGCTTTGAATACATGGAATACCTGCTCTTCTTTTCCTCCTCGGAATGTCAGCTTTCCTTGCTCTACATCGATAAGTGTCTTACCAGTGGCTAGGAACGGCCTCCCTAAGATTATTGGGATGTCTACATTTTCATCCATATCCAGTACCAGAAAATCAGCCGGGAAATAGAATTTTCCCACTTTAACTAGCACATCCTCAATCTTTCCACATGGGTACTTAATGGACCGGTCAGCCAGCTGCAAGGACACTGAGGTTGGCTTCAATTCTCCTATCTTCAGCCTCCTGAAAAGAGATAAAGGCATCAAATTAATGCTTGCACCTAAGTCACATAAACAACGTTCAATATCTAAACTACCAATAGTGCAAGGGATAGTAAAGCTCCCTGGATCTTTTAATTTTGGAGGTAGTTTATTCTGAAGAATAGCACTACACTCTTCAGTTAAGGCAACTGTAGCATGTTCCTCGAGTCTCTTCTTGTTTGATATAATCTCCTTCAGGTACTTTGCATAATTTGGCATCTGTGCAATAGCCTCTGCAAAAGGAATGTTGATGTGGATCTTCTTAAACATGTCTAAGAACTTAAGAAAGTTTTTGTCCTCATTCCTCTTTTTCAGCCTGTTGGGAAATAGAATCGGCGGAACATACGGCTTGACTTGAGGGGGAGGAGTGGGTGGTACCGGCTCCTCAATGTTGTCCTGCCCTCCCTGTTCATTATCCATAACTTTCTCTTGCACAGGTTCCTCCTCTTTACCACAATCTTTTGTGTTCTTGTAATTTTTCTGAGCATTTGTAGGATTCTCTACCACTTTCCCACTTCTCAATGCAATGGCTAAGACACTCTCCCTTGGATTCACCTCAGTATTACTAGGGAGTTGACCTTGATTCCTAGTCGAAATTGCTTTGGCAAGTTGACCCACCTGTACTTCCAAAGTATGAATCGAGGCTTGGCGAGTGGATGCAACTTGATCAATTTTTAGATTCAATTTCCTCAAATCAGCATCCTGTTGTGTCATTCTCTCATCCATCTTTGACATGTACTGCATGAACATGTCTTCTATCTGTGGCTTTTTCTCCTGAGGGTGAGATAGATGACCCTGAAATTGGGGTCTCGGTTGTTGAAACCCTGGTGGTACTACTTGCCTTGTATTTCCCTGCTCCTTCCAGCCAAAATTTGTATGGTTACGCCATCCCAGGTTATAGGTGTTGGAGTATGGGTCATTCCTCTGCTGTTCTCCAGCGTAAGCTCCAGCATAATTAATCTCTTCCACCGACTTGGCTAAGTCTCTACCTGTGCAAGTAGCTTCAATGTGTCCAAAACATCCACAGTAAGAGCATTGTTCCCTCTCTACCAAGTCTCTGCTCAACAATAACTGTACTTGACGAGACAAGTTGTCTATCTTTGATGCCACGTCAACGTGTGAAGATATCTCATAAGCTCTAGCTCTACGCCCTCTGATAGCTTTTTGCTGCGAGTTATTTGCCAGCAACTCATAAATATCATACAACTCATCTGCTGACTTGTTACCCACATAAACTCCGGCTGCTGAATCTACCAACATCTGAGAATTGCTAACAAGACCATCGTAGAAGAACTGCATCTGGAGTGGCTTGGAAAATTGTTGGTGTGGGCACTGCACTAGAAGCATTTTGAACCTCTCCCACACCTCGTGAAAGGGTTCAGCATCCATTTGTGAAAAGGAACAGATTTTGTTCCGGAGTTCTGCAGTCTTTTGAGAAGAGTAAAATTTCAGCATAAATTTACCATAAATCTGCTCCCAAGTATTAAATGATTCATCTGGTAGGTTGATCAGCCACGTCCTTCCCTTATCCTTGAGAGTGTATGGAAAACACCTCATCCTTAATTCATCTACTGAACACCTCCCTGGAGGAAAGGTCTCGATAGTACTGTAAAAATCCCTAAGGAAAGTAAGTGGGTCTTCACTCGGTAGACCATGAAACGATGGTAGCATGTTATAGAACATGGTCTTAAGCTCGTAGTTACGAGCTGCTGTACTCAGCCTGATGCAAGATGGTGAAGGACCAATCACTGGCCTTTGGATATCCTTCATGCTAATTCTAGCCTGCTCCCTCACCTCCTGCCCATTGTTGAAGGCTTGATCTTCTATCACCTGACCATCCCTGTCACCCACTCTTTCAGCCATCTCAGCTCGCTTTAATGCCCGGTTTTGCCGACAAAACTTTTCAATCTCGGGGTTCAACGGAAGGAGATTAGTGCTCTTAGATGCTCACAATTGCATGCACTACCTGCAATCGTGAAAAAGAAATAAAGAAGTAAACTAAAACTTAAAATAAATAAATAAAACTAAACTAAGCTAAATCTTAAAAAATAAAATAAAATAAAATAAACAAAAATAACAAAAATCACAATTAATGCTCCATTCCCTGACAACGGCGCCAAAAACTTGGTCGGGTGAAATCCTGCAAGCGTACAGGACCGATCGTAGTAATAAAACCTGGTGAATACTCTAAGTGTCGAACTCAAGGGAACAAAGAATTAATTATGATTTAAGTTATTTAAACTGAAAGTTTTATGTTGAGAAAATTAATGAGAAGCAGAATTATTAAACTAAAAATTAAACAATTTAACTAATGGAAAATCAGAGGCAAATTAATTAAAACTAAACACAAGATAGAAGGTACCAGGGCTATGGGTTTTCACCCAGAAGGGGCTGAATTACATGAATTTTGTGGATTAATGATTTGAATGTCAATTCTTCTTCTTTAGTTAGTGTTCTTTGTCAAGCAACCATAACCGTATTTAATCTATTTATGATCTTCTCTCGAACTCACACAAAGTAGATTAAACCCATTAAGAACAGAGAATTTATAATGACATCATATAAACTTATTTCATGTCTGACTCAAAGTTCATATGTTTATCTATTTAGTGCACGATTGTGTCTCATCTATCGATCTCAACACAAATCCTATGACTACTTTCATGATGGCCAGACACAAAAGCATATTTAAGAACAAAATAGATAAATCAAATCAAGTTCTCAACATATAATAGCAATATAATCAAAAGAACATCTAAACATCCACAAAATCAAATAATCCAACCCTAAACTAGGCTACATCCTTTTCGCCCTAGTTTAGGGTTCTAGCTACTCATGCTAAAAACTAAAGATAAACAAATATCCAACATCATTAAGTTCAAAAGAAAAAGAAGGGAAAGAAAAGGAATCGAAAAACTCGTTTCCGATGTCTTCGTGTTCCTTCCTTATGCTCTTATCCTCTTCGCTCCCTACGCTTTTTCTTGGTCTTGTGTCTACAAGAATAGCCTCCAAAAGTCCTCTAACTCTGCTGTAACTTTCGTATTTATAGTCCCCTCAAATAAGCCCTAAAGAGTCCAAATTCGAGTCGGAAAAGGATTAGTAAATTTTCTGGACAGTTTTGACCCTGTATCTACGGACCCAAATTTGGACCTTTTCCACGCAGAATCCGAAGTTTGTCAAAACAGCAAAGTTGTAGCTTTATCTCTTAGCTTCGATTCGGCTTAAGAATCATCCAATTCTGAGTTGTGTAGAGGAAGTTATGACTGAAATACCGAGCAGTTTGCAAAGCTGTGAAATTCTACCCGAACTGACCACATATTAGCTTTCCAACCAAACTTTTGGTTCGGTTCTTTGGTGCTTGGCTTGTTTCTACTCCTTCAAACCCGATAGGTTCCTTTTTCCAAGCGTCAATTACTTCGGTTATGTCCAATTGTCCTACAAAGTATAAAACAAGCAACCGAAGTAGAATTTACCACAATTCACAATATTTACATAGTTAAATTATCCAAATATATATAAAAATTATGCATAAACTTATGTAAATATTGAACCTATCAGGAAGTTAGGGTTATTTTGAGAGATGTAAAAGACATTATGAACACTTTCTCTAATTGTTTTGTTAAAGTCATATCTAGAGTGGCCAACCAGTTGGTGGACTAGATTGCCAAACAATCCAAAATCATGGGATGTCCACTGGATTGGGTTAGCAAACCATCACACCAGCTAAAAACTCTCCTTTATAATGATTTATCTGCTTAATGAATGAAATCCATTTACGTCAAAAAAAAAAAAAAAAAAAAGCAAAGCGTCGCAGTTGCAGCAAGCGTATATTAAAAAAATCCAAACACCCCATGTACAGTGAGGATAACAGCACAGAAACTATAGAAGAAGAAGGAATAAACCCAAAACAGAAACATGAGTTAAGTTACCATTTCAACATCTTGGCTCGATACTGACACCCCAGACATCATTGTGGCACTACTCGAGGGGAAGAAATTTAGATGACTCTGCAAAAACCTCAACTACCCTGCAGTGAAGAAAATGAGAAAAAAGGACAAACGAAAAAATGCGTCAATGATCAAAACATACAAGTATTACCACAAATTCTTTTCTATCTGCCCCTAAGTTCAGTTGACTGGGCTTCAAAATAGATCAGATAGCCAATGCCCATCAAATAAAAGACGAAGATCAAGAGTAGAACTGTGCTAGATTTACAAAGCAAAACCTGAGGACATAACAGGATCTGAAGTCAGAACAAAATAAACAGCAATTGTCAGTCATTATGTAGAGAATAAACCAGTGAAAAGAAGTACAGTCAGACAGTAGGCAGCAGGAGGGGAATCTTTGACAGGAAGTTATAGCATTATTCATGGTCCATAAAATGACCCCATTGGTCATGTAATGAAAAGGGCTAGCTCCAAAGTTAGACCACTTCTTACAGAAGACTCAGGAAGCATCACTTGGACACAGTTGTATCATTCAGGTTGCCCCAAAAGATTGTCCTCAATAAAATCTTTTTATTCCTTATTCATAATGTACTATCACAGCATAATCCAGGACCAATTATACTTGTGCTATAGTTTTCACTGGTGTATAGCCAGCTAATGGCATGGTTTTACTCCACAAAAGCGAGTGAAAAACATGCATGGAGACCAAGAAATAAAACAATCTACTAATCAATTATGCATGGAGTAGCAATAAGTTCAAACTCTAAAAAATGTTTAACATGGATGATATACCAACAGGTTTATCAAGAAAATTATGCCTGTTTGAACATGAAGACACAGCATATGAGCACACAATACCAAATTAATAATGTATTGCTGAAGAGCAGTGTATCCCACAACAAAAATCAAATAGCTCATTTCAGGTTACTCCTGGTAACAGTTAAAGGGATCAGAGTAGCACATACACATACAAAACCAGAAGCATGAAGGTCAAAATGACAACAGAATATCTATTCAACAAGCAAACAGTGCCTTCAATGTTTAAATCTACGAAGCATGTTTACTATTATATCAAGCTAGTTTAAATAAGGTATATAGGGCAGCATTAACAGAAGTTTCAATAAGGGTGGCATTGATTTCAGTTGGGATATAGGGTAGAATGGTTACAGTTAAAATTGTAGAACTGTTTATAACTCATCCATACTGAAATTCAATATATTATAGAGCATGTTTGTTCATTTAAAAGGGATAGAAACCAGGCAAGTGCAGCCATAACCAATTCGCAAAGCCTGTTAAAGCACCTTGAGCTTTTTCTAATCAATCAGCACTCCCCCAGGAGGCCTTTTTCTTTCGGTAACACCCAAACTGCATTTCCTGTCAGATTGCAGATATTAACCTGCCATGTTCACTGATTAAAGCCATTTCAAAGAATACCTCTCTCATTTCTTTTCAGTCTTTGAGTAATTGAAACTAGAATAAGAAGAATGATAGCAAATAAACAGTAAGCTGGCCTACTCAGTAGTTATGAAATAACCTAAGCACATTAAGAAGACACAGTGCCTTAAAAAAAAGACCAAAAATTTACCAAAAAGGTATCAAACCTTACATCCTAAAACAATAAATTACTCACCACCTAACAGTTTGAACAAGCCTATCTTGCAGAAGTCCAAAATGTACTTAAAGGATGGACCTCATCTCACTGAGACCATGTTGTCAATGAAAAGAAGATGGTGATAAAAATAGTTATTAAAACAAGCACAAACCTAACTTAGTTAGAGGGAATCCACAACTGGTGGTAAGCAATATTTCAAGTTTCACTTCAGTTAGCATAAACATTTTTCCACCAGTGAAATCTGTGTAGGAGCGTACACCACTTACCAACTTTCTCTGAGGAACTTTTTGCCTGAAGTTGATGTCACCCAGTAAAAGAAAGAAGGTTCAATTCATGCACAGTATACATATTAGTCCCAAAAACTAAATCAGGAAGAAACTGATATCTGTTGGTAGGTACAGCCAAAGCAATCAAAAAATATTCCACTGGAGTACCTTTAGTATCCCCCCACCCCACCGACACCTCTCTATGTAGAAAACATAATCCACGGCAGAAAATAAATAAAGGCAATCACCAAGAAAAATAGTAAAAAAAATTCACTTAACGCATACTCAGCAGGCCAGCTTCCTCCACAAGAGATGACAAAAAGGGGATAAGTTCTGTAGTCCTGCAGGAAATTCACCCTCTAAGTTGCAAAAAAGGTATCAAATGGGACCACCATCAGTACAACTTTCCTTTTCCCAAGGCTGAACAAAAAGCGAGGACTGCGGAGTCCATGGCGAGCTCTCAGTTATTATAAAGAATAAACAATAACTCCTATAATACCAAAATCATTGATATGTGCACACTCTCCTCAATAGGTAATGTCCTCCAACTACAGCAATGAGAAAGCAGAAAAGTAAGATGTTGGGAACTGATGTGTGATAAACTCTAAAGAAGCATAAGCAGCTACCTGAAAATTGATCTTGTAAGATGAAATAACTGCGAAAACATAAGTTCTCAAGACACTTCAACATCAAGCAATGGACCTCTTGAGAGAAAGAAAGCATATCCCCATAACAAGCAACAAATATCAATTGCATAAGCAGTATTGTTAATCTACAACTAAAAAAGAAGCAGCACTACAAATCTTAATGGGAGAAAAAAATGGTTCATTGTATCCCAGTGTGAAAGCACTCAGAATGAATGGTAACTAAAACCGAGTCACACCATCAGCAGACTAGGAACAACCTACCTCTGATGATCAGGCATTAGAGTGATAAGAATTCACAAAATAGCTTATCACTCAAAGGCAAAACGGTTTCCAGTTTATGGTTCATGCTCAAGTACTCAATGATAAGAAAAGGAAAAAAAAAAAAACAAAGAAAAAGTATCAAATGCCAAATGAGAAAAGCATTAATGATAAAAAGATTGGTCATGGCAGACTTACAAATATGCTGAATAATCTATTGGGACTGGGTACACTGCAACAAGCACTCTCAATGTAGTAATTAAGCCGCATCTACATGACAATAGGAAAATGGAAAAGTGAGAAGAGGTCAGAAAAATCCCCAAGCATAGACAATATTACCTACGAAGAGACGATCATCTTCAAAAGCCGATGAATAACAGACATAAATCCAGATCAGAAAGCCCTGAACAAAAATACTTGAAATCAACCAATGTGTTAATTGGATAGCAATAAAGCCAAATAAAAGTAAAGTTTCCTCACCAATCAGCAACAATTGAGACCGGGCTCCAAAAGTAGATGGACAGAACACACACACACACACACACACACACATATATAGATAGAGAGAGGAAAGATATTTTTTAACCATAGAATCTCAAGAGAGCTCTCTGCATGATTGCGCCTCGTCCAAGCAAGAAGGCAAATCAACTGCATCTAAGGGAGAGTATAATATGATTAGTCAAATTTACATTTACTCAAAAATTAAAGAAATCCAACATCAATATCTCGAAGAAAATCGAAAGCAGAAAGAAAATAAGAAACAAGCAAAAGTAGATTACCAAATAGGAGCTAACATTACCGTCAGCCGATTTTGACTTGCGGCGAGATCAAGCCTTATCTCTCAGAGTTCGCATTTGGCTCTTGAATGGAGATGCGTAGTCATGGAAAATGGTTGTCTATCAAATTCTTCACCCTGAATAAGAAGACGAGACACAGAATCACAGCAGAACACAAATTTACAAATAGAGAAAGGCATTGAGACGAACTCCGACCTCGACATTCAAGAAGTATCACCTCTCCGCTTCATGTATTTTATATCTACATTCAAAAATTAGAAAAACAAGAATAAGAGGAAGAAGAAGAAACCAAAAAAAAAAAGAAAAGAGCACAGTGGATGTATTTCACCTTTTCGCGCTTTATTGGGTCTGTTTGGATCAGAGACGCTGCGGGTTTTTGAGAAGCGCCCGTTGTGCTGCAAACACGCAAAACGATTTGCTTTTTTTATTTCATTAGAAATCAGGTGTCGTTTCCTTTCAAATTCATCGCTGTTCCTCGCCGTATGATCAAGCCCGAGCCGGTTCAATAGTTTGACGGGTGGGCCCAAACTCCAGAGTCGAATCTGTTTCCAGGTCCATCCCAAACAAATAATTCATTAAGGATCAAATTATGTAAGGCAAAAATTAGATCAAGATTTATACTCTGGTAACCAAAAAAAAAAAAGAATAATTAAATAAAGTTACCGATGGATGCCCAGAAAAGCGACCACTGCAGCAATAGAAACAGGAAGACATTAAATAAGAAGATCAAGAGACAAGATAAACAATAGATCAAGAATCGTAAGAAAAAAAATGGGATCAGAACCGAAGAAAAATAAGAAAATAATTAATCTGTTCTGAAATCGGACAAAACAATCAAGAACATCGTCAACGAATCGGGAAAAAAGAAAAAACGCAAGATAAGTAGTAAAATCAAGAAGATCAAAACAAGCACATGTACCAAAAAAAAAGAGGAACAAAAGAAGAGAGAAACATCAAATGTGAACTCATAAATAATCAAAAAGATCAAGAACACAGGCAATCCAAGAAAAAAAGAGATCAATGACAAAAATATCAACATAAACTAGACAAGAAAAGCACAAAAAATTTCAAGAACACTGGCAGTCAGGGAAAAAAAAAGAAAAACAAAGGTTAAAGACATAATTATCAAGAAGATTTAGACAAGAAAAGCACAATATAATTGTAAACATCCAAGAAAGAAACAAAAAAAAAGTATCTATGAAAGAGCTTCGTGGTTCTCTCCTTTAAGCGAGGCCACACCGAAGTAGCAACCTTCCACAAGCACTAATTCTTTCACTTTGGCTTGGCCAAGTATACAGCAGATATAGAGGTTTGGAGAAAAAAAAATTTTGAAGAGAAAAAAGAGATGTTGGCATCGACTAAAAGAAAGCATAAACAAACAGATTGGCTCCCAGAGGAGGCCACCTCTATGCCGTCGTCAATCTGTGAATAGAAAGAGGGAAATACTCGGCCAGGGGGGAATGGGTGTTTAAAAAGGGAGAGGCTACAAATTGACGGTGGAGATGGAGATTTAGCGTTGGATTTATTATTACTTCTCTCTGATTTTATTAAAAAAAAAAAAAATAGCTTCAGTTTCAGGCCGTCGGAGGATGTTACCGTTACAATATATTCATTCAAAATTCAAAACAAACAAAGCATTTTCTCAAAAAATTAATAATTAAAAAAACGTTAACAGTTATGGAACATTTTATTCCCTTTTCTACCCATTAATAGCAGGTGCCGTCGGGGGAAAAATGCCAAACCAGAGTGGCAAAAACGGTGTCGTTTTTTTCCGGGCAAGCAATTTCATTTTTGCCGGTCAAAATCAGACCGGTCCACCATTTTCTTTGATTTAATTGACCATGAAACACAAGGTAACAGCCATGGCAAGTTGGGAAAGTGGTCTGAGCGTTGTGAAATGTTTGTGAGTAGCAGAACCCAACTCGTCTGTCTTGTTCGTGTTTGGTAATTTCTCTCATTGTGCCCCAAAATAGAATAATTCTTGAACTTATCGAGTCCAATTAAAAAATTGGATTAATTACCCGATAATTCCATAAAAAATTGATAGAATTAAGAGATACCGTGCATAGATGAGGAGGTGGAGGGCGGCGGTAGCAACGCCGTCGGACCTCCTCATGAGTAGTGATATTATCGGTGCAGGTCGCCAGACGTGAGAAAGGCCCCGGATGGCCGCGAAGGGGTATGATTGATTTGTTGAGCTTTGGTGTGTAACGTCTGACTCTGGTCTGTGACTTTGAGAACGGAAAATCTAAGTGGGTACGTAGAGTAATGCGAGTATGCAGTGATCTGAATTGTTAGATTATAAAAAATATATTAAATTTTAAAAAATAAAAAATAAATAAACTGTTAAATTTTATTAAATTAACTATATACTTTATTTATGCACACTTCTGTATGTATCTATACAGACAACCTCGAGAATTTGCATCAACTTAGAAACGAGGGAGGGGCGTTGCAGGAAGTGGGCCCCACTAAGGGCCACCTTGAAGCACTAGGGCCATGTAGTCTCGACCAGCCCGGCCCAAATATGATAATTTTCTGTATATTTATCTTCGTTCTTTCTTTTTATTCCATTTTTTATTGTTTTTTCTTCCTCGGTGGCGGATCAAGGAGTTTGTCTTTCCCAAATCCCACCTTTTACCTCCCTCTACGTTTTTTTTTCAATTTTTAATTTTTTTTTCTGTTGTAACGTTTTTCTCTGTTGTCCTTTAAAGGAAGTAGGTTCACTGTGTTAACGTATGCGCTCATTCAATTATTTGGAATTGATACAAATTCAGACTTTTGATTCGTATAACAAAAGATACTTTTCTTTTTATGACTAAAACAAGAGCACGGCACTAATGTTCAACATTGTGCTCGTGAATAGAGGCAATAAATTATTTATTAACATCTTTGTTAAATTTTTTAATTGGGAGGATCCACCTAATAAAATAAAATTGAATTAAATAGTAAAGATATAGACTCCTTTGACCAAGTGTCACCCGCCATCTAGTTGATTTATTTTTTAATTTGATGCGTAACGTAGAAATTTCTTATTTATATGAGTTATTTTTCAGATTTTTGTTTAAAAAAAAAAGTCTTATAGTCACCAATATTTGTTAATTTCGGTTCGTTCGACAATGAAGAGGAAATATCCTCAAATGTTGTAATATTCAGTCAGCTTGCAATCCTGGTCAAAACCGATTCAAAAGTCAATGAAGGAGATAATTGCCTCTGTTTGTTTGATAACCAGACAGAGTCCAACTATTTTTGTCTCGTTGTCTGGCTTGGTCATTTCATCTCAGAGTTCCCCGAACACAATAATTCTTCATCTTAACCGGAGCTTGGTTAATCGATCAATATTTAAGTTAATTAAACAAAAACCAAGAAAATTAATAGAATGGAGATTGGAGAGACACCGGCCATGGGGAAGAAATTGGCGGACAGCAACAACAACGTCGGACGTCGGACCTCCCCATGGTTAGCCACATTACCGGTGGATGCCGTCGGACCCGAGCAAGCAGTTGGGTTTCGGCGGAGGTGTATGATTTGTTGGGTTATGGGTGAGATGTTTGTGAGAATGAGGTTTTGAATTTGGGTGGCGGCTTATTTCTGTGCTGCGGCTGATGGCCCAGTGGCCGGGAAAAACGAGGGAAATGGCGTTGGAGCAGGTGGCGACGCGCGGGCGAGAGAGAGAGCTGCTGCACCTGGGCGGCTGGAAGGCATAATGCAACGGACATGTCGGTTGGGCAACACACAGGCATAACCTACGTGTCCATTGCTTCGCTTTCCGGACTTGGGCCCTCTCCATACACAAGCCATAGGCCTTATGGGGTCCAGACTAGCCCTTGTTTGGATCTCAAATGGTATGCAGCATTTCTAACTTGAGGGCCAGTGGGCCACTAATGTACATTCAGCCTTTTATCAAAATAAATCGAGTGAACTCAATAATAACGAAATTAGTTTGAGATAGTTGTTTTTAATTAGGGAGACTCTCAATTTCTTTCTTAACTTTCATTTGCCAACCGTTAGGCTGCTGACTCTAAAAGACAGGAAAAATCAATCCTAAAAACCAAAAAAATATATATATATCACCGAGTTAGCTTTATTGGGCAGTTATTCACTGAAGTAATTTATCACGTTTGTACTCTCTCTTTCTCCCCTTATGGACTCAGTTGAGCATTGAACTGATCTTCTGCCTCAACAACAAATTACTATTGTCAGTTTAGCCAATATTGGTTAAGCATTCGTTTGCATGCGTGCATGTTGGAAATTGTCATATGAATAATATTAACTACATTCTTCCTTCATTTGGCAGTTTAAGATTTTATTTTATATATAAATATATATAGATATGATCAAATTGATTGAGAAGTCAAACAATAATGCCCATAAAAATGTCATTAGAATAAGATTAGGGTAAATTGCAACAATTTACTTTAGGCAGTAAGATTGTGCACATAGTTCGAGAACTGATGCTAAAAGAACAAACTTTTTCAGAGACACTTCCGGCATTTACCCGTGTATCTTAAAAAACAACTAAATTTAAAATTAATATATAAAAATATCATCAATTTTTTTAATAAGAAATTTAATATTAATTTTAAAAAATAATAATTTATCTTTTTTGAATTTCTTTGTAATAAATTTAGTACATTATAAAATTTTTAAATAGAATTTATTTGTTTTAATAATGTGATATTAATTTATATGATTATAGTATGATTGAAATAAACTTATTTCTATAAATCTGTTATCGAAACTGACAGATTTTATTTATGAAAAATTATTACATGTTAAATTTGATATAAAAATATTTAAAAAGAGATAAACTGTTACTTTTTAAAATTAATGTAAAATTTATTATTTTAAATAAAATCGATGATATTTTTGTCAATTAACTCATAAATTTAAGGTTCCACATAAAGTGTTCAGCTAGCACACAGATATAATAAGCATGGATGTATTCACATTTTTAATCTAATTGTCTACCGTAAGTTTACTTATATCTAACTCACACCATAAGCGTCCTAAATTTTTAATCCATTTGTTCTTGATATGTACAGCATGCAATTTAAAAAAAAAAAAGGCAAGAAAGGAAATTACGAATAAGTTAGACCTTTTTACTATTTTCTAGATTAAGTTAATTTCTAACTTAGACGTTTTCTATTTGATGAATAAATAAGTTTCTTTTTGATAGAACATCCACCATTGTCACATATGATTGTACTTTTTCTTTAATCACCAATTAAAATAAATATTCGGGATAAAAAAATGTTAGGTAAATGCGAAGAGTGATGCAAATTAAAAAAATATAATTATAGTTACTAGATGGTTAAGTTGTATATTTGTTATTTTTTTTCTTTGAATTCTAAAATAGTGGGTGGTTAGATGTTAGTGAAAAAGAAGATATAAACTCAAGGTTGACCGGTCATCGAACCGAAAATATTAGTGGGTTAAAGTTCAACAGGTTCAACTGGTTGAACTGATATTTGAATCAATATTTATTAATATATATATATATATATATATATATATATAAGTAATTTTAAAAAAATAATACTTATACATGGTTATTAAATTTTTTTTTTTATTTTTAAGGATTAAATTGAAATTTTTGAACAATTTAGGACTAAATTGAAAGTTTTGATCAATTTAGGACTCAATTGAAAGTTTTAATTACATTTAAAACTCAAATTATAATTTAAATAAATTTTGGGATCAAATTGTAATTTATGAAACTTTTGTACCGGTTTGAACCGGATTCAATTTTTCACCGATTTTTACCTATTTTGACCGGTTCTTGACCGGTTTAGACCAATTTTGACCGGTTCGAATTAAGGGAGAACAATGACCATGAACCAGTCGGACCTACCAGTTCGAGCCGATTTTGAAAACCATGTATAAACTTGATCATCTGATCTATGAAGATGGTGTTTTGCATTTCACTTCACTAAATGTGGGAGATTAAAATAAGTTTACTAGTCACTTAAATTTGTCTAAATAATTTATATTTGTAAGTTTATCTTTTTAGTTGAACTTTAAGAAATATTATATGTTGTCGTTTGAGGGATGATCACGCCCAATCACCAAGAACCAGTTATTTATCCTTGCCCTTACTTGACACCATTTTCCGTGCTGCCCATAATTATTATATCTGTGATTTGTGCAAGTTAAGGAGAATAGATATCCGATGAGCAAGTAGTTTTTATATTTAATTGTGCTTTGAACAAGTTCATGATGTTTATTTATTTTGAGCGCAAGAAAATTCTAATTTTATTTAAAAAATAAATAAAAATGAAAAATTGGAGATTTATTAGTCGACAGTTTCAATCTTTTATAAGAAATTAAAACTCAATTAGATAGTTCGCTTAGCATTTGTAAAAACATTTATGGTACTAGGTTATTACTATCGATTTTATTGGGAACTTATCAAAACAAAAAGGCTTCACTATACTTTTTTTTTTAGGAAATACAAAAATGATAATGTGGTTTATTTACTAATATTTAATAATATTTTTTTATAAAAAAATTTAAATTATTTAATAATACATATTATTTTCATATTATTTTAATTATATTTATATAATCTCACTAAATATTTCTTAAAAAAAAAGTTGATAGTAATGCTATATTTAATTTTTAATGATTATTGTTACATCATTTTTTTTATTTTTTAACATATTTTTTATTCATTTAAGAAATTTATTTTTCTCACAATTATTCTTTCACAATTTTTTCTCATATTTTTTTCTTATTATTTTTTCACAAAATTTTTTATTTATATAAATAATTAATTTTCATATTTTTTTTTTCATTAGCTTCTCTTTATCCAATCACACTATAGATTAAAAAAGGATAAATTGAAGTGCCGAGAATCCAAGCTCACAAAGGGAATATTTATGCGTGAATAGACGGATGGATGGATGGATGAGACTTGAGGGATTACCATCAATCAAAAGCTTCTGCTCAAAAAAAGAAAAAAAATACCATCAATCAAAAGCTACGGGAATATTAAATGTATGAACGGCTGAGATTAATCGTACCATCAACCGAGGGCCAGGGTACCACGGGTGACATTTTATGTTTATGTTTTTTTTGAATAAGAATCAGTCACATAGCAATAAAAACATACTAAACAAAATTAATGTGATTTAATTTTAAATGTGAATTTAATAATTTATTACATTTTAATAATTTTTTTATTTCGAAAGTGATAGATAAATAGGACTAAAATGTACGTACAGAGAAGAAACTCTTTTTTTAACACATTAATAAATTTATTTTACCTGAATTTCAACTATATTACATATTAAAAGTTAAAAATATAAAATGTAGGGACTTATAAGAATTTATAATATATAATATAATTAAAATTAATAGATAACATACTTATTAATAATATATAAAAAAATTATCTGAATCTTTTTTTACGTTAACTCCCTCTTGGGCCTCTTCTATATATTAAAGCTTTTTTTTTCAATCTATTTTCTTTATATTTATTATTGTATTTATTTTTTTTTGGTTGATACCACCCACCTTTGTGCCTTGACCTTTCTTTTTTTATTTAACAACTTGTACCCTTGATCTAAGAGGGACGTGTTTAGATGTTTATATTCATTTTTTATTAAAAAATTTATTAAATTGATGGGTTAATGAATTTTTTTTTCATACATTTCATTATTCTTTTTTAAGATTTAAATTTAAAATTTTAATTTTTTTGGTTGCCGTCATTTCCATCGCTGGCGCATTATCCATTTTGATACCCTCTATAAACCCATCATTAAGCACACTCTCTCTCTTTCCCTCTCTCTATGCCTCTCTCCAATCTCAGCCAGTAATAGTAGGAGTGCGTCAGTGGCAGTGCGACAAACGAGGTGAAAGTGCTTTCATTGGGAAGGAAAAAGCTCAGTGCTGTTTTGTTTTTCCTTTTTGTTTTTGGGTTTTTTTATTTTTTTCTTACAGAGGCACACGTTACGTTATCACCGCGTGCACACACAAAGCCTCCCCCCATGTCTCTCGCTCTCTGTCTGTAATCATATACGTGTGTAAATCAACGAGCGATGATAAGAGAGAAGGGCTAGCTCTCTCTATGTTTAGTGTGTTTTTTTTATAAAAAGTGTGTTTTTTTATAAAGAGTGAGAATATATCAGAGAGAAATGTGTATAATGTGTGTACGGAAGAAACAGTGAGAAACTGTTGATGTACAGATGGTAATGAAATGAAAACTCATTTTCCGAGAATCTGAGAATCTGAAAATTTTAATAGACCAAGCAAGCTAAGAAGGAAAAGGAAAAAGGAAAAAGAAAGAAAAACCCTTCTCTCATCTGGGGTTCTCCTGACTAGGATTTTCTGCTCCTGAATTCTGAAAGCAAAGACTACAACAAGTAGTATTATTATTAACTGTTAAGCACATTAGCCGGAAGTGCTTTTTAAAAGGCAGTGATAAAGATTGTAACTCTTTCTCTCTCTCTCCCCCCTTTTTTTCTCTCAAGCCTACACACTCTCAGAGACTCTCACTTAGAAACAGGCGCAGAGAGACAGAGAAAATGGCGGGAGGACCAAGTACTGGTACATGCTCCATGATGGGTTTTGCAGATAGCGATGGTGGGTTTTCTTCCATGGTCGTGATGAATTCTGGTGGTGCAGGCGCAGGTAGAAAAGTGTTTCTTCTCGTTTACCTAATTTTGAGCAACAACCCTAAAAATATCATGGGAATAGTTGCAAGTTTTTTCCTTGCTTTGATATGAGCTCACAGAACTGATGAGCTACTCGGACAACAATGCGCAGGTTCTTATGTCATGGAGACCAACAATATGTCCGATCACGGCAACAACATTAATCATTCTATGAGGGCTAAGATCATGGCTCATCCTTACTTCCCTCGCCTCTTAGCCGCCTATGCTAATTGCCAAAAGGTGGAAACTTGGAAGTCCCAAACAACTTTCCATGATCAAATTACCTAACTCTTACGTTAAACCTACAAATTTAAAATTGTTCTACTGCAGGTTTCTAATATAAAAATGGGGGGGTCCATTTTTAAGTTAATTGGTTGTACTATTATTAAATTGTCTGTCTTGTAATCCTCAGTCACGCTACATTTCATTTTTACATAAAAAAGAAAGACTTGATGTGAAGCCTTTTCCTTTTATTTTAATTTTCTTTTTTGGGATCCAAGCCTTTTATTTTTCTTTGCATGTACTTGTGATGATGGCTGATGGAAAATCACCAGATTGGGGCACCTCCTGAAGTTGTGGCTAGGTTAGACGAAGCTTGTGCATCTGGGGTTGCTAGGTCTGTTGTTGGAGGTTGCATAGGCGAAGACCCAGCGCTTGACCAGTTCATGGAGGCTTACTGCGAGATGTTGACCAAGTATGAGCAAGAGCTTACGAAACCCTTCAAAGAAGCCATGCTTTTCCTCTCAAGGATCGAGTGCCAATTGAATGCCCTAACGGTTGCCTCTTCTAGTTCTGGTGACATGCTTTTCTCTCATATTGTCTTTTCCTTCCCCTTTCTCCGAGCGGGCGTCTTTGTTCTTCTGGAGCCTTTTGATCTATAAAATCCTGCACTGATAAAGTGACAACTGACAACTCCTTGTTATTTTGCATGTAGCTTTCCATAAAATGAATGACATATACAAGGGTATCTTGTAACAGTTGGGGAAGTGTGTCCTTGTCCTTGACAAAGTTTTTATGGTCGGGATTTAACATAGATGGTTGTTTTTGAACGTCTGTTTTAACATTGATCCGGTTCCTTGATCTGCATACTTTGTCTTTTCACGCCCCCCTATGGCTTAAATCGTTTGTAGGTTTTGTTTTTCGGTGGACTAATTTTATAGGTTTCGTGTCTGCTAGCAAGCTGTTAAAGGGATCTGAACTGTGAGCTCTGACCTATTGATGGGAAGAGAAATTGGTTTTTTTGTATTTGACAAGTAAGGAAAATATGAGGAATCTGTTGGCCACTTCACACTTCTAAAGCACTTCCTCTACTCTCTTTAGTAATCTGAGAGGCGTAGTAGATATCTGCATGGTCTCCGCTCTGGATACATGTCCCAAAACGATTGTAGATTGCTGATTGACACAGAGAGGAAGAAGCACAATTCTATTATGAGGTCGTCATTGATATATGGATGACAGACGCACTTTTTGATGCGCAAAAAGTCGTAATATAGCTGAAAGTGAATTTTATAAAGACACTGTGGGGAATTTATGAGTTCTTTTGTTTAGAAGAGCGAAAAAATTAATGATTTTTAAGCCACAGCAATACTAATGCTAATACAAATAAGTAACAGCCATAGTATGTTATCTGTTCATAATTAAACACCAGCAAAAGTTTAAGTTTAATAATTTTTATCATTTAAGATTGGCAAATGTCTAGGTTTTTATTATTTGTTTGGTGTATTAATATTGATAATGTCATTAATTAATAGACTATTTTGAAGTGCGCATGAAGTCTAATATATCGTGTTTCAACTTCCAGCTTGCCATTTCTAAAATTTTCTCTTGAAAAAGTAATATTTTTCTACTGCCTTTTTCAGGCCTTTATGATAGTTCCTCGTATATCTGTCCAGTATTGATTGGCAAGTCTTTACCTTAGCTCTTTAAAGTTTGTTAATTATAAACTTTTGTGATGCAACCAATTTTTTGAATTGTCCAAATGTGACATGGATACATAAGGAACTATTGTAAAGCTTGGGTCTTTCTTCTTGTTTTATTTCTCTTGGGGCTTTTTAGTGGAGAACTGAGTTCAACTTATTTAAAGTGAGGGCTTTCATCTCCTTAAAGGACATTTATATCAATTTCATATAATGTGATTGTCAATAGTTTTGTAAAGATTTGCTTTTTGTTTGTTTCCCTGAAAAATTTTAATTGATGCAAGAGCATCCCTCTCTAATTAGTTATTTTATATTTTATTAGTTATTAGTTTTAGTTAGGGGTCATGTGATTAGCATGTGACAATTTAATTAGATGGATGATTAGGATTAGTTAGGGTTTTATTAAATTAAGGGTTGAGATTTTCTGTAGTTATGACTCTAGTATAAATAGTATAGCTGCTGGACCGCTTATTCAGTATTCAATATTATTCGTTAGAATTATCGTTTTTAGAGTTTTATGGTTTCAATGAACTCTAACCCTAATTATCTTGTTCCGCTTCAATTTTCTACTCAAAGTTTAGCCTGTAAGTGTGGATATGTGAAGGAAATTAATCATTTACATTTCTTATGTGATTAATGGGCTTTACATGGAGAAGAAATATCTAAGAAAGGAGGAGTTAAATTGACGAATTGTGGCAAGTAATTATTTTTAAGTCAAAGCATGATGCACCCATGAAGTCAACCAAGAATTCGCGTAGTCAGGCTAAAACACTAATATCTGCTCAAACTGTCTGTTTCAATGAGTAAATTGAAGCTGTCTGTTGGATAAGCTGTCATATATATAAATACATTGGAAATGATCTGGATTTCAAAATATTCTGTGCAATCAATATAGTCTGGAATCCTTTAGGTTCTTAACTGCAAATGTTGTGTTTGTCCTACTGTCTTCAGAAGGATGTAAGAATTGAGAAGTTACTGAATGTTCTCTGATGAACAATCATCTTCAATGCCTTGACCATTTCAAAGGAATATGAAAGATGGAATGTTATTTTTTTGCATTCAAAAGATGCAAAACAGTTTGTTAGTTTGATTGATTCAGAATTCAGGTTCTTCTGGTGTCATTTCTAAGACTTCATTCATTGTCAGCTATATGCATGCATGCATAGCCTTAATTCTACCTCATTATCTGATTTCTTGTGATTTGATAATCATATGAACTTTCTGCGCCAGTTTCTGGTGATTTTGGAGGTAAAAATGGATCTTCCGAGGAAGAGGCTGAAGCAAATAACAATTATATAGATCCCCAAGCAGAAGACAAGGACTTAAAAGGCCAGCTTTTAAGGCGGTACAGTGGATATCTGGGCAATCTCAAACAGGTATTTTTAAAGAAGAAGAAGAATGGGAAATTGCCGAAGGAAGCTCGGCAGCAGTTGCTGGACTGGTGGAGCAGACATTACAAATGGCCTTACCCATCGGTATCCTATGCTTGCTTAATTTCTGCCAATTATTCTTCACTCTCAGTTGATTATTGCATTCTGTCATTGTTTTTGCGTAAAAATAGATTTGCATGTGGCAATTTGATTTCCCTGGCTTGCCACATACAAGCTAAGAGTTTTAAGAACATGTCTCATTGGGCCTTTAAAAGGATTAGAAGATTTGACAGTAACAAATTACTGCCTTTAGGCCTAAGAAAATCCCTACTCATTGGGCAACTATAAACGAATTTGCAGCTAATTAAGAGATTAGAAGACTGATTCAATTTTGCCTTTATTTGGCAAAGATTGACATTTAAAAACTAATTTGTTACCGATCATGCTTAGTTGAGTAAAGGAGAAATTCAAGAAAAATTGCTAATACATCATTGCATTTTATCTTTTCAAAGTCCTTTGGTCTGCCTGCTCAAATGGATCCAAATGTGAAACATGTCAATCATGAGATTGTAGTCATTTTTATCCTTGTCCTTTGCACCTGCTACTACTGTATGGGCATCACTGCAATGAATTTTCTCTTTGACTTGTTTGGCATCTGTAAAATTAATATACCTTGGACTAACATTCATTTTGGTCTAGCTCATGGGTTCCTTGGAGGAATGCTGATTCTTCCATTTGTGTGTAAGTAATAAGTTACCTCCATTATCATGTCATATGACGTACATGCAGGAGTCTCAGAAGCTGGCACTTGCAGAGTCCACGGGTCTAGACCAGAAACAGATAAACAACTGGTTCATCAACCAGAGAAAGCGCCACTGGAAGCCATCCGAGGATATGCAATTCGTTGTTATGGATGCTGCATATCCCCATTACTATCTGGAGAATGTCATGGGCAACCCCTTTTCCCTGGATCATACTCCTACGGGCCTTTGATGCAAGATTTGTGCGTCTTGTATTTGGGCATGCAACCGCGAAATGGTTCTCCAAATTTCATTAGAACATGTAGCTGCTGCATTATGGCATCCATATATTATGGCCTATTGAAATGACATTAGCAATTAAGCATTGGAGTTATTGTATCATAATTAGCGAGAATATTGAAGGAAACTTGGTAGCTCTCCTAGTCGCTGAAGCCTGAAATTTACAAGAGAAGTGTCCCATAAGGGTGTCTTAGTTATTGATGCATGGTGACTAGCGTGGAATGTTTGCCCATATATATTATTACAATGGCCATGCCTCCCAATTTCTGACTTGAACTCAGCGAACGACTTATTTACATTGGAAATAATTGATGGTGTATATTTGCTAATTAAAGTAAAATTTGCTCATTAATTATTTTTCATTGTCAGCATTGAGATTTTGTCTCGTAAGTTAATGCTTTATAAGTTTTTCTAAACGGAAATAATTCTGTAGAACTCTTCACCTCTGGACATGTATGCATTTTGGCAAGATAGTTTGCTAATGGAATAATTTTGTATTAACAAATACAACAGAAAGATACACTAAAAAATGTAGTTAAAATTTTTTTACAAGTTTGTGAGCCATTCATTTTATAGTTCCAACTCATTCTCACGTCTTATTTTTACATCTTCTATTGCAAGTTTGTAACCTTTTTTTATTTTTGTTGTTTGTGATTTTGCGTCGAAACCCATCTTTTATTGCTTACAGTCCAAGGAATAGGAATAGGGTATTTCTAATTGAATAATAGGACACACAAGAGGTTTTTATTTATTTATTTATTTATTTTTTATTGCCTGAGAGCGACCACGTAATCGCAACCTTAACGCCACAATTGTAAATTTGTAATAAGCCAATATCGATGGGGAAAACTGGTGACATTGGTTTTTCATAATTGTGGCGTTAAGGTTGAGCTTACGTAGTCTCTCTATCGATGTTAGCACAGGAACTACTGATAATTATTTTTGGTTGAAAGATTTCTTATTTAACTAATATTTTTTTCTGATAATAACTCATTCCGATCCTCTATTATATAATAAATAAAAAAATTTTTTAAAACAAAAAAAATAATGAAAATAGTAAGTACTTGATTTTGAATGGAAAACTGGTTTATACTTTTTCCAAAGGATAAGAAGACAAAATATGGATCATAGATAAATTAATTGGAATCAACATGCAATTAATGTGCCATTAACTATTATAAACGAAAGCTAATTATGGCTGAAATTATTTTAGGAAGAGAATTGTAGAGGACCAAGTAGTACCTCCACGGGATGAAGCATTTCCTCCTTGAAATAATGGCATCCCTTGAAAATAACACAAAAGTTGTGGGCGACAGAGCGTAGCGTCTGTTGGCTAGATGGTCAGGCTACTCCTATTTTTGGCTTGCCGATAATGACTTGAACTTTGTTCTCTGTTTCCCCTTATTTTCAAGAAAAGAATTTCTAATTATAAAAAAAAAAAAATTCTAACAGTCATTTGTTGAAGAACAGAACAGGATCGAGAAAGAGAAAGTAGCATGAATCAAGATAAAACTTACAATCGATTTGACTCCAATACTGCAATACTTTGTCCAATAGTATTTTGGCCTTAGAATAACCTTGTCTCCATCTGCAAATGTACTTTTGTACTTTTCGTTCTTTTAAGTAAACATGTATTTGGACATTAATTCAACGTAGTTGATGGATATAAATAAAACAATAGAGATATGTACAGTGAATTAAAAGTACGTGTAGCATCCTTTTTTAATCAAATTAAGCGCTGACATTTGGTGTGTGGGTTTGGACATAATTAACATGGACTGACAAATGCTCCAATTAGGAGGGTTGTCCAGATTGAGGTGGATGATGAGAAGAGAGGAGAAGACAAGTAATTTTAAACATTCGAAATTAGGAAGGATATAGAGCATTTAAATCTTGAGAGAAATACCTATATTAGTTTTAGATTCCTTACTTGAGAAAGGTTTAGAGCATTTAAACATTGAGAAAAGACCTAGATTAGCTCAAGAATCCTTAACTGAGAAAGATTTACAGTATTTAAATCTTGAGAGAAAGACTTATCTTAACTTGGAAATCCTAACTTAGGAAGGATTTAGAGCTTTTAAATCTGAAGAGGAAGACCTAAGTAAAATGGAAAATCCTTACTTAACAAGGATTTAGAGCATTTAAATTTTGAAAGGAAGATCTATGTTACTTTGGAAATCCTTACTTAGGACAGATTTGGAGCTTTCAAATCTTGAGAGAAAGACCAAAGTAAAATGGGAAATCCTTACTTAAGAAGGGTTTTGCGCATTTAGGTTTTGAGAGAAGATCTATGTCAACTTAGAATTTCTTATTTAAGAAAGATTTTCAGTATTTAAAGATTAAGAAAAGACCCAAATCAACTAGAAATCTTTATTCGAGAAGGATTTAGTGCATTTAAATCTTAAGAGAAAGACTAAATTAACTTAGAAAACCGTATATAAGAAGGACTTAAACCTTTTAAATCTTTTTCCTGAGTTAAAAATTAACAAGATTTTGTGAGGAGTAAAATTTTGTATAATAAAAAATAATTAAGAAAAGTCAAAATTTAATTGTTATTTTTGTAAAATATGTCAATCAGGGCGATGATGTGGCTTCCACCCTGCGCTTTCTCACAACCCAAACGAGAGGTATCTTCCACTCTCTCCTCCCTGTGCTGGAGTTGGAACTTCTAATTTCTGTTGACCAGCTGTAGGGTTTCTCATCTTTTCTTTTATTTTCTTGCATTCTTCTCTCATTTTCTTTTCTCTTCCTAACATTCCTTACCAAACTAAACGGAAATCTCACACGCATCGCTTTGCTGTCCCAGGCTCTAACATTGCATCACCATTGTCAGTTCTGCCAAAAGTACATTCAGAAAAGAAGGAGAAAAACGAAAGAAAAACAGAGCGCGACAAGGACACTTTCTCAGTCACTACCAAACAGAGAGCAAGCAAAGTTCATGGCCAAAACAAAACCTGGGAAAAAAAGATGTCGATTCTTACACTATCAAAGGCACCAGCAAAGTTGTTCGACGTATACCCACTTTCTTTGTCGTCTCTCCATGCTTTTATCTTTAGCAACATACTAGTTTTTTCCCCTTAAAAACCCCCCATAAATTCCGCATTTGGTTGTTGACTTTCTATTAAAAAAATCTCTGCGTTTTCGTCACATCTCTTCTTTTAATAACTGTTTTAATTGATTTTCCCATAATTTCCCGTTTCCTGCTGTTGGGAATTTTTGGTCATTGTTGGTTTATATTTTTGAAACCCCAAAAAACAATCTTTCTACGGCTTGCTTTCGGAAGCTTAGTTCTATGGTCTGATTATGGTTCGTGTTCTTACTATTTGTAGTGGGCGATTGTGTGTTGATGCGCCCATTGGACTCCGATAAGCCTCCCTACGTGGCGCTCCTGGAGAAAATTGAGGCTGATGACCGTAACAACATCAAAGTCGGTGTCTGGTGATATTACCGGCCGGAGGAATCGATTGGTGGTCGCCGCCAATTCCATGGAGCCAAAGAGCCGTTCTTGTCCGGCCACTTCGATGTAAAGAGCGCACCCACAATCGAAGGCAAGTGCATTGTGCACTCTGTCAAGAACTACACTAAGCTTGAAAACGTTGGAGCTGAGGACTACTTCTGTAGGTTCGAGTACAAGGCCGCCACTGGCGCGTTCACCCCGGACCGTGTAGCCGTGTGAGTCCATTTATTGCCCTCCACGCCCTCAAAAGTACTAGCTTTGAAGTTGTTTTTTGTGTTTGAGCGTTGAGCTGATTGTAGTTATATGTCTTTTGCGTGTTATGTTTTTGAAGGTATTGTAAGCGTGAGATGCCGTACAATCCAGATGATCTCATGGTGCAGTGCGAGATGTGCAAAGATTGGTAAATTTCTTACTTCTTTTGTTCCTTTTTTTTAAACTGGAATTTTACATTGCAAATTGCAAGGATTGTATTCCCTTCTGCCGGTAATTTTTTGTCAATGCGGCACAACATTAGTGCAATCAGGTAAATTACTGCAGAGAACGAGCTACTCAATTTCCTGTGAAAACTTGTTACTAGCATGGATCATGAGGCAAAATCTCCTAAACTGGGGTGGAAATTTTAATCTTCAAATAATCAGCAGTTAGCATTAGTACCAATGGCCTATATTTTGCAGGTTTCATCCTTCTTGTATGGGTATGACTATCGAAGAAGCCAAAAAATTGGATCAGTTACTGTGTTCTGACTGTTCATCAGATGATGATGCTAAAAGATCAACAAATGCATACCCAATTTCACCATCTATCGAGGCCAAGGTAAAAATTTCTATATCCTGTATGTGAATTTGGATGTGGGAGGGGAGTTGAGGTCTTTTGTTCTTATTTTGTTCTATATTCTGGCATGCAATTGAAAGGTTTATATATGTATGATCTTTTGTCTGCCATTTTGTTTTTTAGCCGCCTTTCCACGAGGAGCTAACCATCCCAGTCCTTTTAGCCATTGTTATTCGGGACGTACACTATTGAAGTAATTATCTTCCATTCATGTATGGTCACCCTTGCCTTTTTAGCTTAAAATAAATGCCACGAATAGTTGCCAATCTGCTCATTTTTCTCTAAGAATGAAATGGAAGTTGCTCAATAGTCTCTATAGGGGGCTAATCTGATATGGTTCAGGAACGAACTTATGGTCTAGCCTTGTACCAACAGTCTTCTCCGATAATTATAGTGTTCAGTAAGATTTCTTGAAAACAAGGAATGGTGGCTGAATCACATTCCTTGTCCTCATGCTTTTAGAAATGAGTGTTACCAATCTTCTGCAGCATCATCGTCTTTCTGTCATAAGCATTTATGCTGCCTATCAAATAGTTGCAAGACACTTATTAGGATGGACACCCGGAAAGTTAGAATATGAAAATATGTTCATGTGGCACCGATGAGATCGACTCCTATTCTTAAGTCAAAATGTATAAGGCCAAAATTAGCTGACTTCCTTGAGGTAGCTTTTGCGTCGATGATTTATATATTGCTTGTTCAATGAGGAAGCTTACTGTTATGATCCTAGTTTGTTGACTTTTGGTGACAGAGCTAATATAGCATCTGGTGAACAGCATAAACATATTCAGTTTGTCAGCAGTTTTTGCGTGTATGAATTTATTGTTTGAAGGTTGGATGTGAATGTTGCATACAAGTAATGCTTGTTTTCAAGATTGTGTTTGGAGAGAAGCTAATAATCACTTATTCAATGCTTTGAAATAAAGTGGAAATCTTTTGTTACTTTCAGCGACGGTTTTGTAACCCACTCTCTGGTTGGGACATTACTTAATGTTGGTGACTTTTTCTGGTTGGAACATTGCTTGTTCATTTATTCCCCTTCTATTTGTTCTTTCCAGTTTAATAAGGTCTTCTTGATCTTAATGGTAGGTGGAGGCAAAGCGTCCGAAGAGATGACTGTAAATTATGACGCATAACAAGGAGGAACTGGTTCGTGGCATGTTCAACTCCAGTTTTCTGCCTGTACAGTTTTGAGAAGATACTGTGATTGCACAAGCAACCGGCTTTTGGTTATTTGCCTTGTGCTGGTGATTATTGTGTTAATGGACTCGGGGATGACTTTGTGAATTGTGATCAGTGATATCCTTGTCATCCCTGCTGTGCAGGAAGTGCAATTTCTTGTTTAAACATCCATTGACAGGCCATCAATTTGGAAACAAACAAACTTTCGAATTTGTGCGTACAATAGTAAAAAATTGTTCTGGAGATTCGGTTTACGAGTAACTTAGAACGTTAAGGTAATCCTGACATGAAATGAAATTCAGTCTTAAAATGTTTGGTAAGCCGATTCCATATCTTTAGCAGAAGTATTTAAATTTGAAGCTTGTTGGTGGGTGCCTGATTGGGTACGTTGGCAGCTTGGAATCTCTTACCCACCGAGGGAAAGTATTATAGTAGAAAATGAGCGGCGTTGCCAAGCCGTTGTGCCTCGCGACTTTTTCTCTGGACTCTCGTGACTTCTTCTTTGAGTTTTATTTCATTGTTTAAATTTGAATAATAGTAATAATATATATTATGAAAATTATATTATGAAATATTTTAAATTTTATAATTATAAATCGAATTATTTAATTTTTAACATTGTTAAACAAAAAAAGAAAAAAAAGTTGATGAAAATCCTTTTTTTCCTTCAACATTTCCGTGAAGAGCAAAGATGGTGTATTCAAATTCTGTAACTGTTTCCACTATAAAATGTGGATCAAGGAGTAAACAATCAGCTAGCTAACAAAGCAATGTTGGATAAAAAAAAAAGCTTACAAGGCAATTTTATGCTTTTACAGTTGGCAGTTACATAATCTAGATTACTCTAAAAGAACATGAATTAAAACCATTGACGTGATTTTACAAAATCAAAACTATTAGCTTCCTCAAAGTTTCTCTTATATGGTACTGTAAATGAATTTTGAAATCGCATTCAAATTAACGTCATGGGATGTCACACCTTAAAGAAACTCCAATAAAAACCAATTAACGTTCATTTGCATTTGCAAAAGTTAGGTGGGTGCTTCGACTCTTGTAAACAAATGTAGCGTTATTGTTACTATTGTTTTTTGGCAAATATAGCATTATTGATAGTTTGTTACCAAACTCTTTTTTTTCCAAGAGAAGAAATGTAAATGTATGGTAAATGTAAAAAAAGGTATCTCAAATTTACTCTAAAGTGAGGTTCAATCACTAAATCTAAGATTTGCAAGGAAAAAAAAAAAAAAAAAACAAAACTGTTAATTAGATTGAAGAACTGCATGTTGGTAAAAGAAATATTAACACTCACCATCAGTGACAATAAAATTGTTGCTCAATAATAGAAGTAAGCCTAGAGAACAATTAGAAGGATTAGGCAGGTCTCTAAAATTAACCCAACAAGCTTCCCAAACAAAACAGATTTCATTGCGTAAACAAATCCAACAATTCCAACGCATAAAAAGACTAACTAGGAAACTCTCTTTTCTTTCCTAACTTGGCATTCTGTGACTTGGAGACATAACCAACTCTGCTTAAAAAATAAACCGCAACAATTTTGCCATGAAGAACACAATATAATATTTTCTGAATCGTTTTATTTGCTTAATTTTGTAAGTAATTAAGCCATCAAAAGCTTTCTTCCAATCAATCAAATCCTTCACCAGCTTACATCGCTGCAGCCTTCTCCAAATTCTCCAACTCTATCTGCAGCTCACTTTGATGTTTTTTGCATTTCCTCAACAAGACCTTCCCCTAAAACTAAGGCGTAAAATCATCATGATCTTGACATGGACATTAAAATAAGGAGAGCAACAAACATAATAATAACCAGAACTGAGATTTTCTTATTGATTGGTCCTATATTTGCATAAATATTACGTTTTGGCACAACATTTAGCAATAATAAGACTAATACATAATTAGACTTTAGGGAAAGGAATAACGAAAGATCACAGTTGTAACTAAAGAAATATTTCTGTGAAATAATTCAGCCCTTAAACTTATATAAGTATTTATAACTGAAGTATATGACTAAGAAAGAAAATATGTTAATGACAAAATTAAAATAAAAAATAAAATAAAATAAGTCTACGATACTCCAAAACATTTAATATTCTGAAATATTCAAAAAATATACTAGGAAGATACTTAAAATATTCTGGTTATACTTGAAAGACAAGTGTTCTTAAGTTTTCTTAAGTCTTCTAGAATCACTCTTTGTTTATGAGCTTCTTCTCATGGTCCCTCTGATCGAAAAAGTCTTGGGTTAGTGCTACTCGTTCTACGTCAGTCCCCTCAACTCAGAAAAAACTCGAGTTCGAATTCAATTCAAGTTCAGGATATAAAGGTTTATCAACAAAGTAGCACGAATAAATATCTGCAATATTGAAAGTCCTTGAAATTTTCTATTTCATAGATAGATCAATCACATAGGCATTGTTATTGATTTTCTTCAATACTTGATAAGGACTCTTTAATACTTAATAAGAACTATACTTTATAGGTTGCAACTTGTTGTAAAACCTAATTGGAAACTGCTCCTTACGAAAGAACATCATCACCATATCACATTCCTAAAATATATGACTCTTTTGATGTTTGTCTGCAGTTTTCTTATACTTTTTATTGGCAATTTTCAACTTCTTTTTAACCTCAACTTGGATTGATTATACTTATTTTACAAGATTTTTAGCTGCAATGCTAAGGCCTGGAATGCGTGGAAGTTTGATCAAATCCAAAGCATGTTGCAGACATTTAGTGTAAACAATAAATAAGGGAGACTTTCTTACAGCACTATGAACTACACTGTTGTAGGCAAACTCTGTTTGAGTTAAGATAAAGTCTCACTGCTTTGGTTTTTTCTCCACAAATTTTTCAAATAAAATTGCCCATGGTCCTGTTCAACGACTCAGTTTAACCATCTGTCTGGAGATGAGTTGTACTACTGAACTTCAGGGATGAATCAAAAAGTTCCAAAAAAGTGATTCATAAGTGACTAAGAAATCTGATGTCATAATAAAAAATAATGAATTTGGGCACTCTATGTAAACGCACTATCTCTTTAAAGAACAATCGAACTACCCTAAAAGAATCACATGTCTTCTTATAAGGTATGAAATGACTTATTTTGGAAAATCTATTAACACTAATAAACCTAGAATCTGTACCGCGTTGGGTATGGAGCAAGTCCAAAATGAAATTCATTGACAAGTATTCCCAAATATTTTCTAAAATAAGTAAAAACGTGTGAAGTCCAATGTTTAGTAATTGGCCCTTAAATGTTTGACATATGTAATATCGTTGGACAAATTTACTAATGTCCCTCTTTAGTTTGGCTAATAATACCATTTTTTAATAGTAGCAATTGTCTTGTCTTATACAAGATGACTTATAAAACCACTCTCATGTAAATCGCGAATGATCTTTTCTCTCAATGATAATTGGGGAACACAGAGTTGATTCCCACGTATCAAATAACCATCATGGATATGAAAATCATTTACAGGTTGCTTTTGAATACATTCCTTCCAAATAGTTTGGAAGTCTTCATCATGCTCATTTAATTCATGAAGAGTCTCAAAATTCACTATCTCATTGCTCAATGTGATCAATAGAGATGCTCTTTGACCTAATGCATTAGCAACCTTATTCTGTTGTTTCGCCTTCTGAAACAACTTGAAAGGAAACTTTTGTAGGAAAGTGGACCATTTGGCATGCATATCATTGTTGATTCACTTCTAGCTATGGAGATACTTCAAGGTTTGGTGATCTGAGTACAAAATGAACTCATGGCCCATCAAGTAATATTCACAATATTTCAAGACTCTCACAACAGTATAAAATTCCTCATCATCGGTAGACCACTTTTGTCGGGTTTCACTGAGTTTTTTTACTAAAATAAGTGACTAGCCTCTTTTTTTGGCAAAGAACAGCATTGACTCTCACTCTACTGGCATTACATTTAACTTCAAATAACTTGTCAAAGTTAGGTTAAGCTAGCACCGGAGCGGTACATAACTTCTCATTAATAAGAGCAAATTGCTATTCTTCTTATTGTCCCTATTAGAACTTACACTTCTTAAAACTCTCGATAATGAGTGTTATACTAGTATTGAAGTTGTGGATAAACTTTTGGTAAAAAGTTGCTGAGTCATGAAAACTCTGCATGCCACCTACATTTTTGGGAGTAGGTCAATTAAATTACTCACACATTTTCCTCGTTAACCTGAATGTCATCGGAACTAAGTATGTACTCTAAGAATAGTAGTTTGTCAGTCATAAAGTTGCACTTCTTCTAATTCACATATAGTTTATCCTTCTGCAGCACTATTAATACATCCCTCAAGCGTGAAGTATAATCTTTTATTGATCGACTATAAATAAGAATATCATCAAAATACACAATAATAAATTTCTCAATAAAAGGTTTCAGTACCTAATTCATCAATCCCATAAAAGTGTTAAGAGCATTAGAGAGACCAAACGACATAACTAGCCATTCATAAAGACTATTCTGAGTTTTGAATGCAGTTTTTTACTTGTCTCTAGGTCTGATTTTGATATGATGATAGCCACTTCTAGTACAAAAATAAAAATTAAAAATAAAAAATTACTTAATATATTTTCTTATTAATTTCTCATATTTCCAACAGTTTTCCTTTTTTATTGAAATTTTCTCCCCTCTAACGCAGCCAGCGAGACAAAGGGAAAGGAAAATTTTGTGCTAGCTGTTGGAGAGAATTATTCGTGGTATACTTGCTTTTTGCTTATGGGAAAAACTATTTATATATATAATAATAAATATAAAGTTGACATGTAAAAACTTAAATTATTAGATTGTGAAAAATATATTAAATTTTTAAAAAGTAAAATAGATAAATTGTTGCATATTTTTTGCTTGTTGCAGATTGCGTAACTACAACATGATGTCTATTATTATATCCCTAGATTTCTTTTTTTTTTTTTTTTTTGCAGTAAAAAAAATCTATCTTAAGTATGTCGGGTTTGCATCTGTGGGCTGACTTAACAAAAATATTCATTGAGGATCTGTGGACCGACCGAAGTTGGAGTAAACACTGTTAATTATCTCATTTAACTACTTTTATATAAGTAGACTTACTATCAAAATACTGATGGGTTCGAATAAATCTTCCTCACAACTAACAGTGCTAACGAATTTAAAATCCAACAATATACTCCTAGTGTGGACACCATTGAAAGAATTCAAGCTCGAATCATAAAAAAAAGACACACTAAATAACTACTAAATTACTATCTTTAGGTTGAGCATTTACTCAATTACTTAAAAAGGTTGTCTCTCAACTAATAGGTGGGGTTCAAATCCTACTAAATCTCACTTCTCCTTCTCCAAATGTCCAATAAAATTACTTATAAATTAAAAAAAATAAAAAATATTACTATCTTACGTAGCATATCCCTAAATTTCCGATAGAAAAATTTCGAGGTTCCAAAAAAGCCATAGAACGATTTTAAATTTATCATTTTATTTGATTTTTTTGTTAATTTTTCCAATTCTTTCTTTGAGTTGTTTCTCCCTCTCCTCCGAATCCACCACAACTCTGTCACGAATTTGGGGCTGGAAGTTTTAAATTAGGGTTTATTTAGTACAGATCAAATTCGATATCGAAGCTTAATTTTCTAGGGGCTTTTCCTTGATTTCTTTCACATTCAAGCAATTCTTCGGATCCCTTGTTCCTCTGTGCTTTTAACGTAAGTCCTTTATCTCTTCTATCTCTCGGTGAATTCGACATCCTAGGTAATTTCAAAATACATGGATTGTGTAGCGCATATTATGCTTGGACCAGTTTACGGATTTAAATTTTGTTCAGGAAATGTACAATATTGATTAGGCGTCCGGCTTGTAAATTACGGAAACGGCTTTGTTTGGGGTGTTTCAAGGTGGAAACTTCGATTGTTTTTTAATGGAGATAGAGTAAAATCAGGAGTTTAATTTCAGGTTCGTGTTCTGGGTTAGGATTTTTTGTTCTGGTAGATATGATCAGACAGATATTGGGGAAGCTGCCGAAGAAACCATCAAAATCATTGAACATTGATTCGAACAATGACGGGGCTATCAATTCATATCCGGCTGTGAACTCATCGATTGCTTCCAAATCTTCAAATTCGCGTTTGGGTGGTTTGCACGTGAATAATGGGACTCATGCCCCACTAAGTAAATCCAATCAAGTGAAAAAGTCGGCTCCTATTGCAGCCCAAGTGGGCCCTGTCTTGGCGTCGGGAAACTATGAGGCATTGCCGAGCTTCCGGGATGTTCCTAGTTCAGAGAAACATAATCTGTTCATTAAGAAGTTGAACATGTGTTGTGTAGTGTTTGATTTTAGTGATCCATCTAAGAATCTCAAAGAGAAAGACGTTAAGAGGCAGACTTTGCTCGAGCTTGTTGATTACATATCAATAGTGACGTCAAAGTTCAATGAGGTGGCAATGCAAGAGATTACAAAGATGGTGGCAGCTAATCTTTTTCGAACGCTTCCGTCTGCAAATCATGATAACAAGATTCTAGAGCCATATGACTTGGAGGAGGAAGAGCCAACTTTGGAGCCAGCCTGGCCTCATCTTCAGATCGTGTATGAGTTTCTCCTAAGATTTGTGGCTTCAGCCGAGACTGATGCCAAGCTTGCTAAGAGGTACATTGATCTTTCATTTGTGTTGAGATTGCTAGACTTGTTTGATGCTGAGGACCAAAGGGAGAGGGAGTACTTGAAGACAATACTACATCGAATTTATGGGAAGTTCATGGTACATCGGCCATTCATTCGGAAGGCGATTAATAATATCTTCTACCGGTTTATTTTTGAGACCGAGAGACATAATGGGATCGCAGAATTTCTCGAGATCTTGGGCAGCATAATTAATGGGTTTGCTTTGCCATTGAAAGAAGAGCACAAGCTCTTCCTTGTCCGTGCATTGATTCCACTTCACAAGCCTAAGTGTGTATCTATGTACCATCAGCAACTTTCATACTGTATTACACAGTTTGTGGAGAAAGATGTCAAACTCGCTGATACTGTAATTCGAGGTCTTTTAAAGTATTGGCCAGTAACTAATAGTTCCAAGGAGGTTATGTTCCTCGGTGAATTGGAGGAAGTTCTAGAAGCCACTCAGGCAGCAGAGTTTCAGCGCTTCATGGTTCCTTTGTTTCGCCAAATTGCTCACTGCCTAAATAGCTCCCATTTCCAGGTACTGATTTGTGATTGTCATTTGTCAACTTTTATTTGCCTTGTTACTGGTCGCTGACTTAACTGTCCTGTAAGTGCATTTAATATCATTAATTGTAATTGTTATCAGAAGGATACTTCAATTCAAAATTGAACTTGTTGCCTTTTTATTTTGAGTATTTCATGTTTTGTGGTTATGTTCAAGCATTAGGAATATGGGGTACTCACAGGTGTATTCACTTGTATCAGAAATGGTTCTGACCAAGTATCGCATCTCCCCACTAGCCCCACTGGAAAGTGCATCGGCAATTTAACAGCAAAAAGCTTTTGCTTCTCACATTTTATATTTTTATTCCTGACACACCTCTTGCTAAAGTGTATGATTATCGCTAAATTCAGTAAATATAAGACTTTAGCTGGAAGAAGTGCAAAAAGCTATAACATGCACACGAATTTAAGGGCATCCACGCATCGAAAATTTAGGTTAATACAGTAGGAAATTAGCTTGAAGCTGGAACCAAGGGAATTGAGGATTTGCCGCGTTAAATTTTATGATTACTTGTGATTGCACAGGGCCAATTTCTTGCAAGAATAGGACCATATAACACATATTTGACAAGTTGAGGATTTGATATATTTCCGAACACCCCCCACATGTGAATTCATATGTGGATTCAATATTCAAAAGCATGTGGGTGATGGAAGGAGGGTGCATCATGGGACTAATGATTGTTTATACAGTGTTGCTTCAGAGGAAGTTTTAGGATCGGTAAAAGCCATAGTACTTACTAATGCATTTTGCACATGCATGTCTATTTTTGACACAATTTGCTGCATATCATGCATATCTGCCTGAAAGAGTGAGAAATTTTGGAAATTTTCTTATTAATATTGATCTTGCCAAGTGCATTTTTCTGGCAGGTAGCTGAACGGGCATTATTTTTATGGAACAATGATCATATAAGAAATTTGATCATGCAGAACCTTACAGTAATATTGCCAATAATCTTTCCAGCTTTAGAGAGAAACATGAGGGTTCATTGGAACCAAGCAGTTCAGAGTCTGACCCTAAATGTGCGGAAGATATTCTCAGACGCTGATCAAGAGCTTTTTGATGAGTGCTTTGTCAGATTCCAAGAAGATGAAGTCGGGGAGAGAGAGATAAATGAGAAGAGAGAATCAACATGGAAACGCTTGGAAGATGTGGCAAATTCTAATGCTATGAGCAATGGTCCTGTGCTTGTATCAAGGTTTGCCTCCTCTGTCGCCATTGCCACTGGGACAAGCCCACAACCTGCTGCAACTAGTTGAAAACTTGGCAGATGTAAAACTTTAGGAGCTTACCGTTGTTTATAGGTGAGGGATAGAGGCTTAGACCTCATTGATTCAATGTAGTGATTATTTAGGCTCCCTTCCCATTGATTTCGACGGCATAATTCTTGATCCCATTGCTGGTAATGAAAGTAGAGTTGTGGTGCCGAGGTTAGTTATGTCTCGTTTCTTGGTCGATCTGCTTTCTTTTTCGCTTCGGCCATGAAACTGTAAGCGCATGTATTATAAAAGATTTGATTTATAGAGGTAGTGCTTTAGATTATTTTTACCCGATATTTATTTATATCTTGTAACGGTTTAAAGAAGATTGCTCCTTCCATACTACCTATTTGTAAGCTACAGCTGGTTTTTTTTATTTTTTTTATTCCTGTGAATGATTTATTGTTTTTCTTTCTTTTTTGGGACCCCAAGAAGAATGCTAGACTGCCAAATATATATATATATATATTTCTTTGGATCCTAGTGGCAGAATGTGGAAACTATTATGACGAGGTGCTCTAAAATATTATACATGAACAAGTTAGAGTTGTCTGGGAGAAACTATGTTGCCTATATGCTAACATCCATGGCAACACTTCAGATGCTCTATATCTGCTGTCTCAAGCAACAACACTGGGGTTAAACAAGCCACCAAAACTGATTTTCAATTTGAATTAAGAGAATGATCCCAACGTGGTTCATGATACGTTCATGAATCTTCCCAATTGATCATTACCATAGAAAATGTTCCGTTCAAATTTATCAGATGCATTCAACAATACAGTACACAGTAACTAAAAGGCTAACAATCTGTTGCACGTATCCTGGCATAGAAATATGATCAATAATCATCACCATATGCCCGGAAACTATAACGTTCTTGGTATGGACCATTGAAGAAGAGGTCCGCCTCAAACCACTTGGGGTAACCAACCAAGTCTCACCAATGCATAGAAATATGATCAATAATCATCACCATATGCCCGGAAACTATAACGTTCTTGGTATGGACCATTGAAGAAGAGGTCCGCCTCAAACCACTTGGGGTAACGAACCAAGTCTCCAGCCACAAAGCTCATGTACCGTTTGCTCCCTTCAGGCACCACTCTCACTTCCCCTTCCTCTATGTAAACGAGCTGATCGACCTGCCAGTCCCAGGGCAACTTGCATTTGCCGGTCTTCCACACTGACCATCTTGAAACCCCAAGCTGCGCCAGTCTCTCAGGTGATACTTTCCTTTCCACCCTTATGTTGTACAATTCCTCCTGAGGCTTCTCTACATGCATTGCCTTTATACCCTGACATGTTTTAATACAACTTCCTACATTTTTACCATCTCGTGTGCTCCTCTTGACAGAGAAGAAGGTAAAAGCCGGCTTGGTAACCATGCCTGCCATAGCCATGTTCAATATATACCTTGTTCACCTCTTTAAGATGACCAAATCGCCTGCAAAGACTAAGAAAAGTTTAAACATTGCCATTGACAATGACCATTCACCAAGTAACTAGTTCGATTAAGTGTTTGCCACAGGGTGAATCATTTCTATTAAAGAATTGACCTATGTCTAACCTTATATACAGATTAAAACGAAAACCACTTCAGCAATTTCTAAGTACTATTAAGCGAGAAACCTCTGTCTTTCCCATCCTCTCTCTTATAAAATTCTACAATTTCAACCACTGCACGCAAGGAAAGAACATAGGAAGGAGAAACACATATATTCGGATTAATAGAAAAAAGCCCCAACTTTTCCAATTATTTCACACCCACTAATAAAGAAATCTAATTGGAGCAAGAGATAAGCTTATATAAGCACTCAAGATTTTCATGGGTTAGGTTTTTGAAATTCTCAGATTCAAACTCACTACTCGTGAAAAGGGATTTCAAATTCCTGTTCAATTCCCTGATTGTCTAGCAAACAAATAGAAAGCAGGTTGAGAAGATGAAAACTATTGACAACCAGAAACCAGAATTTTTTTTTTCTTTACAAAAAAGACCAAGGAATAGAAAGCCGTTACCTGATAAATGCGAATGCGTACGACTTGCAGAGCCGAAGAATAAGGAAAAGAATCAAGATTGAGCCTTTTTGTCCTAAAACCCTGCTGGAGCCCAGGGTTCATCCGATTGCCATTATCAAGAGCCCTTGAATAAAGTCACAGGCAGGTGAGCGTCACATGTCACCCGCGGGTCCCACATCTCGACGACGTGGCTAGATCTTATGGGGACTTTTTCAGCCGTTAACGTGCGCAGTTCTCTTACACACATAGAGGGAGTTGCTAACGTTAAAGATTGATTCTTGGGAATCATGTTATAGATTATAAGAGAAGGAAGGGACAGAAACGTGGAGGGAAAGAATATGGGAATGGTTCAGATTGGACAGTCTTATGGGTTGTGCCGGTACCCAAAAGCGAGACCCTTTGTCAAGAGAAGAAAGGAGACTTCTCACAGAAGAATGTCCTTGCAAGCCCAAACGCTTCCTTCTAGAACCCAGGTAAGTATTCTTTAAATTCTTTGAAGACTCCCTTTTGTTCTGAAAAGGGCTATGGCTATATTTGCAAATGTTTATTTTTTATGGAAATTTTGAAATGGCTTTTGAGATATGTGGTAATTTGAACTTACTTTATTCTTGTTCGATTACTTTCTCAAAAAAAAAAACATCTTTGTACATGGGTTGTAGTTGTATTATTTCTGTTCATGTACGGTTTGTAATTGATCAGTCTTGAAACTGACGTGATTTTTACAACTATAGCACTTAATCCAGTTGTCTTGGATTAATCATATTTGTCGTCATGCAATGGAGACATCCACGTAGAAGAGCACTCCTATGTTTATCTCAAGATTTATATGTCCTAACCTCAAAGAGATCATGTGATTTTACTTTTTGTGAGATGTTTGATTGCACGATTTGGATGCCATTATAAATCCTATCCAGTTGTCTTGGGTTGTAGTTGTATGTAGTGCTTAGTGAGGTTTAATTTTCCCTGGGATGAAAAATGAACGAAACGTGATTAAGTTTTTGTGCAGAATATTTTGGTTCTATAACAGACTCATAGCCACTGAAAACCCCAAAAGGCCCAAAACTGTAACGTCAAAGGGGCATTTGGTCTTTGGAATAGAGAAAAACACCTATACGCAACTTTTTCAAACGTTGCAGGACTTTAACAGGTGATTTTGAATTGGATTCTTCTTGTTATGATTTTCGTAGAGGATAATGGAGAGCATTGCGATTAATAGTGAAGTTGGAGGTGCCGGCGGGTCATATTCATACGATGCCCTAAAAAGGTTGGACAACATCTGGTCTAGTATATGTTCTGCTCAAAAAGGTTGAGTTCTTGTTACTTACGGGGTGGTTATGCTGTCTACGACGGATCTTTAAAACTTTTTGTGATCTTGAGAACCATTTTGCAGTTTCTCAACAACCTCGGAAAGTAGTGTCAAGTTTTCCAGAGACATCAATCCAGTCTGATCTGACTGACAAAGTGGCGGATAAATTTAATGTGGTAGTTTGTGGAGGGACTTTGGGAATTTTCATTGCTACAGCCTTGAGTGCCAAAGGTCTTCAAGTAGCCATTGTGGAAAAGAATATACTGAAAGGGGTAAAAATAATTTGAGTTCATCTTAGAAAATGCAAGTTACAAAACAATGCTTTTAGAAATGTAAATTGTTCTGATGATTAGAGGGAGCAAGAATGGAATATCTCGATGAAAGAGCTCCTGGAGCTTGTGGAAGTAGGAATTCTCACAAAGGATGACATTGAACAAGCCACGGCTGTAAAATTCAATCCTGTGAGTTATTTTACTGAGTTATTGTGTTTTGTAACGTACTGTGAATATTATATCCTGGTGTTTGGAGCGGTGTTAGTACCCCCATCCCCAACCTCTGGCTCAGATTATGGCTGAGCCAATTTATCAAGTAAGAGCATTCAGAGATTTCAAAATTGTAGCGGCAATGAAAAATATTCACATTCAAAAATATATTTTTATGGATAAAATTTATTTTGGACCTTGCCAAAACATGACCTATGAATTTTATCAACAAAGGAGCACCCTGAATTGTTACCAAATTAAAATTTTCAATTTAACACTTGGGTAATCCATTTTTATGTTCCATGCTTTTATCAGATTTTATCTTGCTGCATCCATTATCAAATTTTATCACCATGCAGAACAGGTGTGGATTTGAAGGCAAGGGCGAAATCTGGGTTGAAGACATTCTCAATCTTGGCATTTCGTAAGTTATTATCACTTATAGAAGGTACTCTGGAATAACATGTCACATAGATATCAATGACGTGTAGAGAACAGAAATCATGAATTCCCAAAAACTGCTAGCAAATTTTTGTTTATGTTGTGATTTCAACCTTTATTGAATTAAATTGCTTACAAATCAGGTTCTTGGATGTGCTATGCAATCAAACATCTCTAATTGAGCATGGCTATATCGTAGTCTGTTTTTATCAATGAGGCTTTTTTGGCAAACTGAGCTAGAAGACACTCTTTATTGTTTAAGGTGTGTGTACATTCACCAATGAACTTTAGCTCAATTGTACTGGAGTCGTCTCCAGGGCTAAAGATCTTGAGTTCAAGTCCTAGTCAAAGCAAATTGACCAAAAAAAAAGTTTGTGTGTGCAAATATATTCAACAAGGTGATTGATGGTGCTGTTCAATTAGTGTGGCAGATTATGTAAGCTTCATAAACATTATTCTATACTACAGACCTGTAAAGCTCATTGAGATTATGAAGAAACGTTTTATTTCCCTTGGTGGAGTCATCTTTGAGGGACATACTGCACATGGAATTGCAGAGAATTGCTTAATGCAGTACTCAAGATACTCTATTTATGAATAATTTTCATTTATCGTAGGCATTGCAACTTGAGGAGGGTAAGATTCTTTTATCCCATATCATTATTGATGCGATGGGGAACTTTTCTCCTGTTGTAAGACAGGTCAGTTCTTCTCTTTGTGCAGGGTTGGAATTTCTTTAAATTCTATATTTTTTTAAATTTATTTTTGTCATGTTCAACATTGGCCTGGTACTACTTGTAGACATAACATGAGTAATGACTTATGCATTTAGTACTTCTCTGCAATTTGGGCTCATATGGCCTCTCAATTGTATGCGTTACAGATAAGAAAGGGGAGGAAGCCCGATGGTGTTTGCCTTGTTGTTGGATCTTGTGGTCGTGGTTTTGAAGATAATAACACCAGTGATGTCATATACAGTAGTTCATCTGTGAGGAAGGTTGGTGGCTCGAAAGTGCAATATTTTTGGGAGGTACATACCATTCTAACTAAATTACGGATTTTGTTTTGCTTTTGGGAATTGAGCCAATTAAAAGCATTTCACAGGCATTTCCTGCTGGCTCTGGTCCTATGGATCGCACTACATATATGTTCACCTATGTGAACCCTCAACCTGGAGCACCTAAACTGGAACAGTTATTAGAAGACTATTGGGACTTGATGCAAGAATATCAGGTTGACTTTCATTTTAATCTGCACTGTTACGCAACAAATCAGATGCTTTATTCTAATTTTGAAGGATTGTGGATCCACTTTGCTTTTAATTAATGGTCAGCATAAAAAATTTGGTCAGTCTCTTTTTTTTCCCCTACTTAAAATTTGTTAGCGTCTAAGTTTCTTAAGGCAATAGTGCACTACTAGGTTTATCCTTTAAAATGTTTTTCTAAATATTTGTAAGAAATTCTAGTTATCTTGCTTCTGGAACTGAGTGAATGTAGTGTTCCCCTTTTTTTGTTCAATATTGTCATTCTGATTGGCAATGTTCTTTTTCTTGTTTTGTAGGGAGTTTCTCTTGACAATATAAAGATCTTGAGAGTTATATATGGCATCTTCCCAACATACCGTGACAGGTAAATAGTGTAACTAGCATGAAAAATAATTCATGAGTGATTCATTCCTTATAACGTGATAGACGATAACTGATTTGATTTATTTTAGTATTCATGCTCAATATGAAGATACACTTACACTTCTAACAAGTTGAATATGCTTGGTAACTTTGCTTTTGAATCTGACTTCAAATCGTTATGGGGGAGGGTCAATTTTTCAGCCCATTGCCAGCAGCATTCAATCGTATTTTACAGGTGGATTACACATGCTTTGAACCTCATATTGAGTTTTGGTTACATTATAAAACATGATTAACAGTCTCAAAAATTATCTTCCAGTTTGGTGATGCCAGCGGTGTGCAGTCGCCTGTTTCGTTTGGCGGTTTTGGAAGCTTGACTAGACACCTTGAGAGACTGGCAAATGGTATATCCTTGATATGCAATCTGCACTGTGATATATATTTGCTAGTTTACAAGTTCAAGCTATATATTAGCATTTAATTACGAGTTAGATAATTGCATTGTATTATAGGCATTTGGCATCAAATGTTTGGAGGAAAAGAAACAAAGTTGTAGTTTTTATATCAATAAACGAGCGATGTCTGAAAACATTAGCCGAAAGGAAATAATGTGCACTCTCTTTTGTCTGACAATAAAGGAATACATGAGGCAATCAATGGAGATTTTCTTGACGCATACAGCTTGTCCCTGCTGAATCCTTACATGGTTGGTATTTTGTGCTTCCTGGCTATATGGCTGTACAGCATCTCATGTTTATCTGACTGAAAATTTCCTGTGATGCAGCCTAACCTAAGTGCTTCATGGCTGTTTCAAAGAGCAATGTCAGCTCAACAGAACTCTAATGTTTCTCCAGAATTTATTAATGAGCTTCTTCATGTCAATTTCCAGTGCATGCAGGTATGCTTTTCTGTTTAGTGGAGCCATGACCACTTTGTTCTACTTCATGCGCTTGTACTAGTTATCTTGCATTGCTTAAATAATACATGTCTCTTCTTCAGAGGCTTGGGAATCCTGTTTTAAGACCATTCCTTCAGGTTATTTTCCTTTCTGCAACAAGTGCCTACTTCTGTTTTAGCCTATCAATATCGTACTTAATGGTTACTCATTTTCATCTGGTTCTGCGTCTGATTGCAGGATGTAATAAAGTTTGGACCACTTACCAAGACATTGGGGCTTGTGATGCTAACTAAACCTCAAATTATCCCATCAATATTCAAGCAGGTAATGAAGGATTTTCTTGTCTCTCTCTATTGGACATGATCTGTCTTCAATGCAAGATATGGATACCCAAGTCAAACGACATGAATGACCCATTTCTTCTACCATTTGGTTCTTTTAATTTTTCTTTCCATTGATTGGAAAATGTTTAGCATGGGACGTCAATAAAGCATGGAGAAATGAAAAATTAGCCTTAGTGGCCGGGCACCAATGGGTTACATACATAGGTAGACATGAATGAAAAAATATTGGAAAGCATATGTTAAACCAAATTAATTTGTTGGCATCTATATATTCGCATGATCAAAAGAATCTGGCTGCCTCCAGGTTGGCATTCCTGTGCTTCTTGACTGGTCTGGCCATTTTTTCATGCTGGGTTACTATACTCTTCTCTCCACCTTTGCGGATCCTGTTTTAAGGTAATTACATGGTTGTCCTCTCCTCTTCTGTATCTGTGGTAGCTAATCGTCTTGTTGCAACGACTTATGCTTGTTAGAACAAGTTCTTGTGCGTGCTCATTTTCACTTACAACTACCCTAATCTTTTGCAAGACCATTACTGAATTCGTTTCCAGCCAAGATTAAGTATGAGTGGAAGCGGCGTCTCGAGGCTTGGAAATACGGATCTGGTTTAGATTACAAGCTATAACAAATTTTTCAAAGATTTCTAACAGGGTTGGATGGAACAATGGAAATTTTGAAGCTGATACACCTCATCTGCATTTGAGGTTGTCAGGTACCAGCAATGGTCGGATTTGTAGTCTATCGTTACTAAACTTCGTATTCTTTCGTTTTCTTTTTTTAATTTTTTAATTTTTTTTGGGCATGCAAGCTCTTATATGCAGGTACAATTTACTGTGCGAGCTAATTCTTTATACAATTTGCTTATTATTCAACCTCATACAACTTTCAAGTAAGGATGCACGGACACGTCTATTTTAAGGAAGTGTCCGACACGGACACTTCTTGGATACGGACACGTCTCAGACACGGTACGGATACGTGTCCGACACGCTAAAAAGTGTCAAACAAAAAAAAATTGAAAAAAAAAATCAGACACGGATTGGACACACGGACATGACTAACAAAAAGAAAAGTAAAAAAATAAAAAGAGATGGCCTGTTGTCCGCTTGTAGCTGTCTCTTCTTTTTTATTTTTGAATTCAAATGAAAGAGAGTGAGAATTGGGAAAGATTTGAATTTTTTTTAAATTTATCATTTTTTATTAATATTTATTATTTAATATGTATTGTGAGATCTTAAATATACTTAAAAAATATATTTTATAAGATTTATTTTAATAAAAAGTAAATTTATATATGTTATTTTTTAAGTTATAATTTATATTTTATTTTAAATAATAATATTTACTTTTATATATATATATATATATATATATATGTCTATGCTGTGTCCGTATCTTAATTTTTTTAAAATTGACGTGTCGCCGTATCCGTGTCCGTATCTGTGCAACCTAGCTTTCAAGACATTTTGGTGGTCATCTGTTTTACCTCGCGAACTTTTTTTTCTTCCATTATTCTGGTAGTTCTGGGGCCTAGTGGCATCAACAACCTTAAGAGCAGGAACAAGCTAACAAATGAAACTTTTCCATTCTCGTGAACATGCATAATTCAAGTTTGATGTACTTTCAAACAGACCTACTTGATACTCATCTTTAACCTTTGGACCGAGGATTTGTATCTATTATTCTGTTTCTGTTTCCGGTCTTTATTTTCCCGCTCTGGGAATCCCAGAAAAACAGGGACCCATGCGCCAGAGACGCTACAGTGTCTGCAGAGAATCGCCTGGTAACGTGAAAAATTCGGTTTATTCTAAGTTAAACCAAACAAATTTTACACATTGTTGAGGTCTTCCAACACATACACTACACACAAACATTTCTCCAATTTTCCTTTTATTGTGCCTATACACAAAATTGACCAGCATTGTCCGCGCGTATGGAAATGAAAGGAAACTGGTGGAGTGACGGGATTAATTGGAGTTTTTGGCGCCCAAAAGTTTTGAAAGCTCTTTGACGATGGGTTTTTCTTTAATATCTTCTTCCTTATCAAGATGCCATTTCCTTGATCTTTCTTCAGCCTGAAATCACAATAAGGAGAATTGGTAAAACCAAATGAAATTAACAGCAAATCACCCCCCACCCCACAACTTTGCAAAACTAGCATACCCATGTTCTTAAAGGCGCCAATTGCTCCCTGATCACCTCAAATTTTGGCTGTAGAAGGTTCTTCCCTTTTCTTCGAATATCATCACTCTGTCAAGAATCAAGATAATCAACATGCTCATCAACCATTGTCATGCTTGTTCCAAGACTAATTTCAAGATTCGCGACTAGCAAGCAGGGTGGTGTGCCCACGGTCTTGCTAGAAAATAATTGAACGCAAAAAGACAGGATGGATGGTTATGACGCTATAGGTTTAACCCACCACTTAGACCCAACAGAACTCGAATCGACAATTTTTAATGCAGATCCGAACTCCCTAACCAGTCACGCAACACAACACATGTGGTGGTATATAACTTATAAAAAACTTAAAACCAAAAGGGTAACATCTCCACAACGGTACAGAGGTCCAAAGACCAACAAAGGCCAAGGTAAACAGGTACATAAGTTAAAATATTTAGCAACTTACATGCTGAAGCTCAAGCTTGGAAGCTGCCCAACTGAAAACCACAGTGGCTCCACCAAACACAATCACTGTAGCAACCCCAAATGCCTTTCCAACTACCAAAAGAAAAAAAAGGAATTAACATAAGCAAGCGGTATTTTCTGATTAACTAATGATAATCAAACCCAAGTAAATTACGGAAGCGACCACACACAAAAGAACTCACGTTGAGACAGCCCTTCAGCCGCGGCCTTGAGTTTCTCGGGATTGATAGGGGTATATTTGTCTTTTCGATTCTCATTCGCCGTCGATGCCAATGCCGCATGCTCTTGATCCGGCGATTGCCACCTGCACATCTCTCGCCATCAGAAAATACGAAAAAGAAATAGAAAACAAGAAAGAATTATATAAAATTGAAAAGAGCAGTGAAATTACCTTTTAGGGCCGAAGGTCACCTGAGGCAGAGACAGATAGGCACGGAGGGGATTCAGTGCATCTGGGGACACAGGAATAGGGCTATTTGGATCGGAGTGTAAGGCCCACTTGGAGCCGGCGGAGAGGGAAGTTGATGAATCGTACGGTTTTCCGAACATCTTGGCGGGGAGGGAGTGCCTTAAGACCTCTGGAAGGACGTCGGCCTGGGACTCGTGCTCGGTTAGATGTGAAGCATGGGAGGAGGTCGGTGACGGGAGGTTTTTCGCGGCGGCGCTGCCGGTGGCTTTTGAATTGGCGGCGGATTTCTCGGCGAGGCGGTTCACGGCGTGTTTGGTTTCCTGGAAAAAGTAGGCTCCTTCTTTACCAGCTAATCTGCCCGCGAGAAAACTCATTTTGGGTTATGTTTATGAGATTTCTTGCAATTGATTGGCTAGGGATTGGATTCAATGCAAATGCCTGGGCTCGTCTCGATTTGGCATTTATAGTTTTTAGGCTTTGGTTTCTGTTTAATTAACTATTATTTGCTAACAAGTGTGTTGATCACGTAAAACGAACACTAGTTTTCTATTTGCTAACAGAGGATTATAATTTTTTTGGATTATAATGAATTATTCTTACAAAATCTAATCCGTTTGAATTCTCGTAAAAACGAGTTTTAAACTTACGTGAAAAAAAAAAGGGAATTTGTTAACTTTTTTTTAAAAAATTTTGCAGCTGAAGGGATAGACCGATGCAAATAGAACCACACTAATTGCGATTATTATTATTATTTTTTTTTTTTTGACATGGATTACTAATTGTTATATATTCTACATTGTGTGATAGTCATTGCATATCATATATTTTTTTTCCAGCAAAAATTTTTTGACACGGGTCCATGTAATTGTTTGCCTTCCATCTTTCTCACCCAATATACTTAAATTTTAATTTTATTTGCTTTCAAATTATTACTATTTTACCATTCATATAGTAGTTTGAGTGATGATCCAGCGTGTATTCCATATAATTAATTTAAATTTGAATTTTTGTGTTAGTAATTACCTCTCATAATTCAATATATAGGTTTCTCACCTAAAGAGTTTGAAGAATTGATGAGTCAGTTGTCGAATTTTAAATTCGACAATCATCCTGGTTTGTTATGATGGGTAATGTTTGGGGGTATATTAATATTCAGATGGTAAATTTTTCTTATAAAAAAGTTAAATAAAAATGTTAACGTTAAAAAAGTCGATTTCAACCCATAGATGACATTACTAATATATGTGCAAGTATATTTTTTTTGTTCAAAAAACATTTTACGAAAAGAGATAGAAAATTAACGCTAACTACATGGTCTCATAAAAAAAGGTTACATAAATTTTAAATTTTAAATGTAAGGTTTGATCTTCTTTTAAAAAAAAAAAAACAGATTGAAATCAAAATGGCACAATCCAATACAAAATAATAAAATTTAGTATACATGGTGCAATGTCAAATTTTTTTAAATAAATAATTTAGAAACAGTAATGTTTTGACTTTTGAGGATCAATCAGAAAGGCAATCTTCTTTATTTTGCTTGGAGAAAAAGATTTTGAACGAATAGTCCAGCTAATCAGCATGGTCAAACTATAGGCTAGATAAGTATTCCGTGGTCAATAAGCTATTGTTTAAAATTAAAATTAAATCCAAGGGATAAAAAAAAATAATAATAATAAAATTAAATCCAAGAGAAAGGCGAAGTGGTCTGACTTTGACCGCCGTAGATGAAGGCAAGCGATAGATAGAATCGCAGCCTGACACAAAAACGACACCGTTCTTCTACTCTACTTTGGCTCTCTTGCTGCGACGTCGTGTGATATTAATCGGTGTAAAAAGGAAAAAAATATTCCGTCCCTGTTAATATTTTTCTTGTTTTTTGAATGAATATAATTGTAACGGTAACATATGCCGTGACCGCCCAGGCGTGAATCTAAAGCTGGCACAATAAATCTCCACCGTCCATTTTTAGCCTTTCCTTGTATAAATACCCATTCTCCTCGCCAATAATTTCCTCTTCTATTCTCAAAACGGCACTGGCGCCTCTCGCCTCTTCTCAGAGCCTTCGGTACGGAATCTCTGTTTGTTTATGCTTTCTTTGAGTCGACGTCAATATTTCCTCTTTCTTCTTCTCTGTTTTCTAATGGAATCTCTGTTTGTTTGTGCTTTCTTTAAGTCGATGTCAATATTTCCTTTTTTCTTCTTCTCTGTTTTTTAATGTTTCTTTCTTTTTTTTTTCTCTACACCTCTATATCTGCAGAATAGTTGGCAAGAAGAATTACTGTTTATAGAAGGTTTATACTTCTGCGTGGCCTCGCTTAAAGGAGAAAATCACTAAGCAACTTTCAGAGAAATATCTTTTTCTTCTTTTCTTGGCTGATTAAAATTACATTGTGGTTTTCTTGTCTAGTTCTTTTTGATATTTATGTCATTGATATCCGTTTTTCTTGGATTGCCTGTGTTCTTTTGAATCTTGATCTTTCTTGTGCTTTTCTTGTCCAGATCTTACTTGATATCTTGCCCGTTTTCTTATTATGTTTCTCCTTTCTTTTGTTCCTTCTTATATTTTCCCGTCCTGATCTTCTTGATTTTATTGTTTTCTTTGCCCTTTCTTTCTTGATTTCATTGGTTACGAAATCGGATGGATTTATGTTCCTGTTTTTCTTCGGTGCTGATTCCGTTGTGTTTTTCTTTTTTTCCCCATGTGAATGTTGATTTAATTTTCGCCTTACATAATTTGACCCGTAATTGATTTTAACGTTTATCTTTACTTTCAGTTTTGATCAACCTTTTTACCCTCCTCTTTCTCTTTTCCTGCTTTACTTTATTTTTTTTTATTTTCAGTTGGTCGATTAAATCTTGCGATGATTTCTTTTTTGGGTATGCCTTTTTTAGCAAACATTGAAAAGCGGTAACTTAAAATCTTTTCATTTTTTTTATTTGCTCAACTCAATTGTTTTTTTTTTTTTTGTAGGTATAAAAAAAATGAGAGGGCTGAGGTGGTGCGACGGTTTCAATAGAGAGTATTTGACTTTCCTTTTAATTGTGTGAGTAATTTGGATGATTATAATATAATTTATACTGGACGAATGCTTAGATTTAGTCTCGCCGCAAGTCCCGACACACTCAAACCTAAGACCTTTTAATTAATACATTCAACTCGTTACCTTTACATCACAACACAGGGTAAAAAAAATCTTGTTTCTGTTGTGATGGACTGGAAACAGATACCAATTTGGGCCCGTCTGTAGTGCCTCAAATTACCGAATCGGGCCTGGGCTTGATCGGATCAGACAGACCGAACCGCATTCCTGCTTCTGCTGCTACGGCGAGGAACGACCCAGATTTTTTTAACGAAAACGGGAAATCTGTTTGCGCGTTAGCAGCGTTGCGGGGGTGTTTCAAACCACGGCTCACTCCCGCAGCGTCTCTGATCCAAAAAAACCCAATAAAGCGCGAAAAGTTAGAGGTACATCCGCATCTTCTAGCTGCTCCTTTCTTTCTTCTTCCTGTTCTTCTAATATTTAAATTTAAATATAAAATATTTGAAGCTGGGAGGGGCTACTTCTTGAATGTCGAGGTCCGAGCCCGTCGATGCCTTTCTCTGGTGAGACTTCCCCTTCTATGTGTCTGATACAGTAATAGAGCAAATACGTATTCTGCTCTGATTCTGTGAGTCGTCCTTTTTTTTTTGCTGGTGAAGAATTTGAAGGAGAACCATTCGTGGTTTGGTTCCTGGACACCGGATATCCTTTTACGCAGCCAAATGCGGACTCGAGAGAGGCATTGTGCCCACGCAAGTCAAAATCAGCTCATGTCAATTTACTGTAAAAGCCTGAATTCATAGATAAGGCTTGGATTCTTTTAATTTTTGATTAAATATAGCTTTGCTTAAACGTATTATGCCTTCCCCTAGATGCATTTGATTTGCCTTCTTGTTTGTTTCAGTACTTAGATGAGGCGCAATCATGTAGAAGGGTCTTTTGAGATTCTATAGGTGAAGAATACCTTCTCTCTCTCTCTCTCAACTGTTGCTGATTGGTGGGAAAAAGGTTACTAATTCTTTTGGCTTTATGGCTACCCAGCATTGTATGATTTCGAGAATTTAGTCTCTTAATATTGTCTATGCTTATGAACTTTTCTGACCCTTCTCACTTTCCCATTTTCCTATTGTCATGTAGATACTGCTTAATTACTACTTTAAGCAATACGCTGTACCAGTAGATTTTTGAGCATACTTGTAAGCCCTGACCTTCTTTTTTTAATTATTAATGCTTTTCTCATTTTGCAATTCTTACTCGCTGTTTATTTTCCTTTTGCTGTCATGGAATACTTGAAGTGTGAGCCATAACCTGGAAACTGTTTTGCCTTTAGGTGATAAAGCTATTCTTTGAATTCTTATTACTCTAATGCCTGATCATCATAATGGTTGAGTGAACGTTGGATTGAGAAAACGTTGAAGAAATAAGCGGTAAAGTTGATCTGATTGATTGGAAAACAAAATAATCCCTGTATTGAAGAATCTTCTCATCTCCAGTTATCCTCGGTTGATGGTATGTTCCTAAGAATTTTTCAAAGTAGATGTGCACATTACCATAATGTACAACAGGCAACTTGAGACTTCTGGTATCAGATGTTCAGAAGTATTACTAGTTATACATATATGACAAAATCTACATATTGCTTATTGCCTTCTGCCCTTATACTGTAGAGTCATATTATCAACTTTTGTCGTTTGTCGAAATGTTTTGAGAACTTGTGTTTCTGTATTTATTCCATCTTATGGTATCAATCTTCTGGTAGCTGCATATCTTAAGATATTCTCACGTATGAGCTGCCCAACATCTTACTTTTTCTGCTTTCTCATTGCTGCAGTTGGAGGACACTACCTATTGACATTTGTTGCTATAACTATTGAGGAGAGTGTGCACATAGCATTGATTTTGTTATTATAGGAGTTATTGCTTATCGTTTATAATTGGTGAGAGTTGTCCATGAACTTTGCAGTACTCGCTTTGTGTTCAGTTTTGGGAAAAGGAAAGTTTTACTAATGGTGGTCCTATTCGATACCTTCTTTGCAGCTAAGGGAGTGAATTTACTTCAGGACTACAGAACTTATTTGCTTTTTGTTATCTCTTTGTGGAGTAAGCTGGCCTGCTGAGTGTGCGTAAGTGAAACTTCTTATAACTTGTCTTGGTGGTTGCCTGCATATATTTTCTGCAATGGCAAATTTTTATGTTTTCTACCTAGATAGATGGATTTTTTTTTGGGGGGGGGGGTGGTGGGTGTGGGGAGGATATGAAAGGCACTCCCATGGAATACCATTGATTGCTTTGATTGTCGCTTTTCTTTGTCAATTGATATCAGCTTCTTTTGTTGAACTATCATGTATACTGTGCATGAATTAAACCTTGCTTTTTTTATTGGGTGAAGTGAACTTTAGGCAAAATGTTCCAAAGAGAAAGTTGATATGAGTTGTACAGCTCCTACAGAGTTTTCACTGGGGTAGAATGTTTCTGGTAATTAAAGTGAAACTTGAAATATACATTACCACTCATTATACATTCCCTATAAGTCACTTGGGTTTGTGCTTATTTTAATACTGATTTACGTTGCCAGATTCTTTTCATTGACGATATGATCTCAGTGAGATGAGGTCCATCCTTTAACTACGATGCACACTTCTGTGAGATTGGCTTGTTCAGATTGGTCAGTTTGGTGAGAAGTAATTTGTTGGTTTTGCATGTAATATTTGCTACGTTTCCTGGTAAAACCTTGAGTCTTCCTTTAAGGCACTGTGTATTTCTCAGTGTGCTTAGGTTATTTTGTTACTGTTAAGTAGGTCAGCTTGCTGTTCATCTGATATCATTCTTCCTATTCTGATTTTCAATTACATGAAGGCTGAGGTATTCTTTGATATGGCATTAATCATTACGTGATAGTTAATAGCTGTAATCTGAAAGGGATTCCTGTTTTGGTGTTATGGAAACAAAGAGGCCACCCCCCCGCGCGCCGGGGGGTGGGGGGGGGTGGGGGGTGTGTGTGTGCTGTAACAGGTGCGAATTGGTTATGGCTGCCTGTCGAAGTGTACCCATTAGACTCTTGAGCATACTTGTAAGTCCTGACCTCCTTTTTTATTATAAATGCTATTCTCATTTTGAAATTCTTACTCTTTCTGTTTATTGTCCTTTTCCTGTTATGGAATACTTGAAGCATGAACCATAACCTGGAAACTGTTTTGCCTTTGGGTCATAACTATGCTGTGAATTCTTATCACTTTAATGCCTGATCATCAATAATGGTTCAGTGTACATTGGATTGAAGAAACGATGAAGGAAAAAGCATTAAAGTTGGTCTGATGGATTAGAAAACAAAATAATCCCTCTACTGAAGAATCTTCTCGTCTCCAGTTATCCAGCTATTGCACGACCTTATAGAAACCCCAGACGTGTAAACTTTTCTTCGGTTAGTTGATGATGACACCACTTTCAGGTTGTCTCTCCCTTGCCATTAGTTTTATTTCATTGACATTTGGATGAAGCATAGTTCATTTTAGCCCTTTTGGTGGTGGCAGAAATGTTGCAAGCATCTCAGTACGGTATTCTTTGGTTGGTGTGTTTACTTGCACTTGGCATCTGTCAAGCTACCAAGTTTACAGTTTCATCAATTTTGAAGACTTTCTTGGGTAGTCTGATATTGTTTTAGTGTTGCTTAGTGGATTTTTCATTTTTGTTTCTATCTTCTTTACGTGCCCATCCAAGTTTTAGAACTTTTGCTTCTGTTATTTCTCAGGCCGCAAACTTCCGTTTTTTTTCTTGCGCGATGTCCGGCATAGTGATGCACTGATGTCTGTTTCTGATATTTTGGAGATGAAAGAAGCAGACCCACTAATCCCCAAATGGGCAGTACGTCTGTCTAATTTCATCAATTCCTCCAGGTGGTTTCTCTAATGATACTTTCTTCTCTGGGATATGCGCATACTTTCTTCTTGTGGATCATGTTGCTTATGTTTGTCGAGCCTTTCATGGTGCAATGCTGAGTTATTTTGTGGAAACTTTAAAAAGTGGCGTGTTAAGGATTCAGAGGCGGGTTGTTCCTAGTCTGCTGACGGTGTGACTGGCTTTTAGTTACCACTCGTGCTGAGCGCTTGCACACTTGGATACACTAAACCGTATTGTTTGCCAGTAACATTGGTACTGCTGCTTCTTTTTTTTGGGGGGGGGGGGGCCCAGGGGTTTATGTAATGATGCTGCTTATGCTATTGATAGTTGTTACTTGTTATGTGGATATGCCTTTTTGCTCTCAAGAGGTCCATCACTTGGTGTCGAAGTGTCTTGAGAACTTATGTTTCTGCATTTATTGCATCTTACGGAATTAATCTCCAGGTAGCTGCATATTTTTATTAAAATTTTCTCACATATCCGCTGCCCAACATCTGACTTTTTCTGCTTTTTCATTGCTGCAGTTGGAAGACACTACCTATTGATATTCTTTGCTATAACTATCGAGGAGACTGTATGCATAGCAATGATTTTGTTATTATAGGAGTTATTGCTTATCGTTTGTAACTGGTGAGAGCTGTCCATGAACTTTGCAGTTCTCACTTTGTTTCAGTGTTGGGAAAAAGAATTTTATACTTATGGTGGTCCTATTTGCTGCTTTCTTTGCAACTTAGGGAGTGAATTTCCTTCGGGATCACAGAACTTATTCGCTTTTTTCATCTCTTTGTGGAGGAAGCTGGCCTGCTGAGTATGTGTAAGTGAACTTCTCACACCTTTTCTTGGTGGTTGCCAGTATTTATTTTCTGCGATGGCAAATTTTTATGTTTTTAACCTAGATAGATGGATTTGGTAGGGGGTGGGTGGGGAATACTAAAGGCACTCCCATGGAATATTATCGATTGCTGTGATTGTTGCTTTTCTGTTTCAACGGGTATCAGACTTCTCATTTTTAACTATCATGTATACTGTGCATGAATTGAACCTTGTCTCTTTTATTGGGTGAAGTCAACTTCAGGCAAAATGTTCCAAAGAGAAAGTTGATATGAGGTGTACAGCTCCAACAGAGTTTTCACTGGGGGTAGAATGTTTCTGCTAATTGAAGTGGAACTTGAAATATCCATTACCATTCATTATACATTCCCTGTAAGTCACTTGGGTTTGTGCCTATTTTAATACTCATTTACATTGCCATATTCTCTTCATTGACAGTATGGTCTCAGCAAGATGAGGTCCATCATTGAACTATGATTCAGACTTCTGCAAGGTGAGAAGTAATATACTGGTTTTGTGTGTAATATTTGCTACGTTTTCTGGTAGAATCTTGAGTCTTCCTTTAAAGGCACTCTGTATTCCTTAATGAGCTTAGGTTATTTTTTTACCATTAAGTAGCTCAACTTGCCATTTATTTGATATCATTCTTCCTATTCTGATTCCAATCACATGAAGACTGAAAGCCAATGAGGGAGAGGTATTCCTTGGCATGCCATTAATCAGTACGTGACAGTTAATATAGCTTTAATCTAAAATGGAATTGCCTGGGGGGTGCTAATTGATTAGAAAAAGCTGAGGGTGCTGTAACAGGAGCGAGTTGGTTATGGCTGCTTGTGCCCGATTTTCAGTCCCATTAAATGCATAAAAAAACCTGTACAGTGGCTTTCAGTGTGAATTGGAACCAATATTACAAATTTAACTGTAACCATTTGACCCCATTTCTCATTTGAAATTATTGCCACTCTTATTGAAAATTTTGTATTTAATTTTGTCAGTTGCAATAGATATAAAACTAGCTCGATATAATAGTATTGTAGTTGCAAACATTGAAGGCACTGATTCCTTGTGGATAGTTTTCTGTTGTCATGTAGACCTTCATGCATCTGTTTTTGTATGTAGTTGTCATCTGTTGTTGTCAATTATTCCTTTAATTTTTACCAGGAGTTACCTGAAATGAGCTATTCGATTTTCATTGTAGGATACTGTTCTTCAGCGATAAGTTACTTACTCGGTATTGTGTGCTCATATACTGCCTCTTCATGTTGCAAACAGGCATAAATTTCTCGACAAATGTGTTGGTATCTCATCCTTCTTTGAAATTACTAGCAAACCATTGGTTGACAAAATTTATCAGATTGTTGAAACTCACCAGCCTCTTTATGTTCCTAGGTTTGAGGGTTTGCTCACGCCGAACAACACTTCTGGGTATTCTGAATGTTATAGGTGGTTATACTGCTCTTGTGCTTTGAGAGGTAAAGACACAATATCTCCATGTTGACAATGTTTGCTTATTGCACGCCATTTTGGTATCTGAGCAGTTTCCTTAGCAAACAACACTTGTTCAATTTGGATTTTTGCTCTTAAAGACATGAGAATGATAAAGAAAGCATGTGTGCTCTTTTTAGTAGGCATTTTCTTTCTTGGTCTCCATGCATGTTTTGACATTCTTTTGTGGAGTAAAATGGCATTAGCTGGCATTAAACCGATGAAAATTGAATATAATGAAAGTATATTTGATCCTGGATATGCTGTGATCGTCCATTATGAATTAGTTATTCATCTTAAAAAGACCAAGTTTTAGGGCAACGTGAATGATATAACTGTGTCCAATTCATGCTTTCAGAGTCCTCTGTAAGAGGGGCCTTTTTTTGGAGCTAGTCCTTTTCATTACATCTCCATCATGGTCATTTTATGGGATCATGAGTAATGATATAACTTCCTGTCAAAGATTTTCTTCCTGTTACCTACCTTGTGAATATTGTTCTTTTCACTGGTTTATTCTCCATATAATGACTAACAATTGCTGGATTTTTTAATCTCATTTTAGATCATGTGCCTTGTGTCCTGGGGTTTTGCTTTGTAGATCTAAAACGTTTCTGTGGGACTTCCTCTGCACTTTTTTTTTGGCTGCCCGTGGGGACCCTAGCAAGACTTACATTTCTTTTGTAGTACACTCAATCAGGGGTGTGCATCTTGCTCCTGCAGTTGGCTCAACTGTTGTTTGTGGACAGCAATGACAAAGGCTTTTACCCCTCTTGACCTCCTTGTCTTTTTTTTTGTTTTTTTTTTTCTCGTGATGGGCATTGGCAGTTCAATCTATTTTGAAGCACAAGCAAATGAACTTAGTGGGCAGTAGAAAAGAATTTGTGGTAATCAACATCAATAATTTTACATTTCCTTTTCATGATATTATTATATGTTTTGACCCTTAATGCATTCTTTGGTTTATCTTTTGGTCAGTCCTTTTTTTGAATTTTCTTTTTCTCATTTCCTTCACTACAGGGTGGTTGAATAATTTGTACAGTGATAAAAAATTTGCCCCCAATTCCAGTAGTGGCCCAATGATGCCCATGAGTGTCAGTATTTAGCCAAGATGATGAAAAGGTAAATTAACGCATGTGTCTGTTGGCTTATTTACGGTTTATTTTTATTTCTTGCAGTCATATCATTTCTATGTTGTTACACTCCCTGTATATGGGGTGTTTTGGTTTTTTTCAATAAACTCTTGATGCAACTGCTATTCTTCGCTTTAGGCAGCGGCCCAAACACATTGAACTCTTTCGTTGTAGTTAACTTTTTTCATTTTTGGAAGTACTCCATCCCAAGTAGCTGCTGTACCTCTAAAATTTAATGTAATTGAGATGGAATTAAAGGCTAAGAATGTTGGCGCTAACTAACATTAAGGTAAATCCAGTGAATCACGGTTTTGCTTTTATATCTGACCGTGTAAGTGCATGTCATTGATAGCGTAGGTGTGCGCTCACCTATGATGACCTTGAATTTTAGGTGCCTAAATGTGGGCATGTTGATTGCGTAGTTTAGGCTATGGTTTTGCTTGGTTCTCTTATAGGCATTACATGTTGTAGTGTATGTCACGTTGCGATCTTTTTCTAGCGATAGCATTACTGTTGCATGGATTGATCTGCATGTTACTTTCTTTCTTTCTTTTTTTTTTTTTCGGTTTTTTTTTGCTCCTTGGGGACTTTTTTTTCTTATCAGTTTTACTGTTGGCAAACTAAACAGATCAAGTCGTATTTAGTTTGCTTTATTTCCAAAACTACCCAAGCCTTATATTGGTTAATGAGACTGCATGAATTTCATTTGAGAAACTGTTTCAAATTTTTGGTTTTAATAATAGGACTTCCTCAAGTAATTCAAACAAGAAGCACAACATTGTGCTGTCCAGAAAAAAAGATGAGAAATGAGAGTTTCATCCCCTGCACTTCCTTCTCTCCCTTTTTCTTTTCTTATTTGTCCTATTTTTAGATTGTTTTGGGTTGGGAGGTAGGAAAGTTTTCTGCCCTAACTTTCGATGTTTCTGTTCTTTGTTTTGCAGTGGTCGCTCTCTTCTGTATACGTATGGACCCCATTCCCAACTGATAGGAAGTTCTGATATTGTTATTTTTTTTTGTCGTTTACTTTCCAATGTCCTCTAATTCACCACGACTCTTGTGTGTGCTCTAGTGAATGCACCATGACTTTGTGTGTGCTCTAGTGGATCATGGTTGCTCTTTGAAAACTCGCAAAAATGATCTTAACAGACTCTGAGCAGAATGGTTGCGAAAACCCATTGGCTATATCAGGTAACTTGGTGATTACAACATGTTCCTTGGTTAAAATTATTGTCTTCTCTTTGTGTCATTTGTGGCTTTGCAATGTGCTCCTACGGTATCTGCTTGTGGCAGTTGGGCTTTTGATAATTATGTTTAGTACTTGGGTTAGGACGTCAACTTCTCTCATTTTCTGTATTCTTTGTTCTTTATTTCCCATACTTTCGCATGTAATTTTCCTTTTCCTCTCTCATCAAACTTCCCTTCATTTTCCAGTCCTTGTCCCAAATAAATACCATTGTTTGAGCTCTAGTCTCTTGGATGCAGCCATCGTCACGGCAGCTTCCTTTTCTTGTCTTTGGCACAATAAAGATTCGTTTTATGGTGACTATTTTTCACAATTATTGGGTAAGATAATAGGTGATATAAAGTTCTTTTTTTTTTTTAATAAGAAAAATATGAGATAGGTGATATAAAGTTCTTTTTTTTTTTTAATAAGAAAAATATGAGTGCATCCAACAATTAAGAAAGGTAAAATAAAATAATTATTAGTCGTAACGTGCTCATAAATTCCGTTGATTTCTAAATATCGGAAACCTGCTTTGTCAGCAGTGTCTTTTTGAGCCGGAGGGGTCGACAATGACATTAGTCACCATACGACGGATTAACAATATATGATTTTTCTTATTTTTTTAATAAGTTAAAAAAAAGATCGCAAATATTTTAATTATTGTATGTATAGATAAATGTTATGAGTCATTTAATTTCGTTCAACTTTTTTTATAAGACTTATCAATAGAAAATTGTTGGGTTTGATTAGACTTTTTTTTACGTCTTACTTTGATTTTAATGAGTATGAAATATGACGGATTAATAATATATGATTTTTCTTATTTTTTTAATAAATTAAAAAAATTTGCAAATATTTTAATTATTGTATATATAGATAAATGTTATGAGTCATTTAGTTTCGTTCAACTTTTTCTATAAGACTTATTAATAGAAAATTGTTGGGTTTGATTAGACTTTTTTTATGTCTTACTGTGATTTTAATGAGTATGAAATTTAATGTAGGACTTTTAACATAAACTCGTTTTTATTGAGAGGAAGATGATAATGAGAAGAATCAAATTTGAATTAATGTAGAAAAAATGCAATGACTCAATGCCACATTACTACTTTGGTTGTAACATATGGTTTTATATGTTTTCTCGGGTCTTAGAAATGGGCCGCCCAGATAGGATTTCTTGGGGAGATGGATGAACAGGCTGGCAAGTTCCACATCGCAAACGAAATTATTAAATTGTACGGGACCGCTCTTGCACCCTTTTTGTCATAGCGAGGTTCAAAAGTATGATCAATTAGGTTAATCTCGAGCCTTCTGTTTAATCTATCTTCAACTTCGATTAGTTAGCTGAATCTGTTGCCTTCATCGGTGCTTAGGGTTAGCACTTCTATCAAATTTATAGTTAACCAAAGAAAATTTTCAAACTGCATAATAATTTGTCCAACTAAGTTCAAGTACAGCTTGCGCGCATACGCAGAAAGGACTTGGTGCGGTGTAATAACCAGTGTGTGCACTCACGAAACATTATTATGAACCACACCCACCTGGCCACCTCCACACAGTCAAGCACAAACTTACAGCTGCTAGCTAGCTCATTTTTATCGATTTTCCCCTGCATTAAAGTGCTTGATATTTTGGTACATAATGCATGATATTTTGGGTATGAAAAAAGGCTGAACCCATATCTGGTAAGAAGCATTGCGCCTCACACATTCACTCGCATCACTTACTTTTGGAGGTTTCCCACTACACACCTCGCTAACGGCTAGCATAAGAAGTTGAGATTCGAATCTACAACTTGTTAGACTGAGTCTCACCTGTTTAACCACCCGAACTCACCCTTTAGAGTATTAAAGTGCATGACATGGCGAACAGATATCTTCTCTACATGGATTGGACCTCATGGCGCATGAAATAATCACAACCCCTCCCTTTTTGTGGACATTTGTACAGTTGTACTTAAATAGCTCTGAATCTTGTGCAAGTATGAAAAGGGTGTAATTGCTATGGTCCGTTGCACTTGATTGTGCTGGGTTTTTGTGGTGAAACAGCTAGCTAGCAAACACACATTCCTTACCTGTACAATGGGACTCTCCCCCTGTCTTAATTGCATGGTTGTTGTGAGAAATAAAGGAGTATTTACACCTTCCATTAAGAATGGGGACTATGGGTCAGGTCCGGAGATGACTGGTCCATCAGTCCATTTTAGACTCTCGATGTTTCAATCAGAGAAAATTGAAAACTAACGGCACGCACAGAGATTGCAAGTTGAAACCTATAATGTTGACTTTCATGTAGCTGTTAAACTTGGAGGTCATCCTTCATAGTTGTGAGCAGCATATTATATTGGTCAATGTTAGGGAAGCCGCAATCCCCCTCTCGGAGCAGTTGCGAAAAGGCCAAGAAACTATATCTAACATATATTTGTTTAATGTACTTCGAAAAATATTTTGACAATATGGTAAATATTTGGATTTTATGTCATTGTCCGGGTTACCTGAGTCAAAAAAATGGGGCACCGGCTAGAGCCATGGACTAAGTGCAAGCTTTTGCTAGAATCATAATAGAATAAACATTTTTACATCCTGAGAAAGAAATCCCAATTCAGAGTCCACACTGTGTGCAAATAAATACGAATGAGATAAAAATCTTTGTGTCTTTTCACACGCAATCTATAATACGAATGAGATAGCAATACATATGTAGCACCGAAGAAATCCTAACTAGTACTCAATCCAAACAAAAAAAAAAAAAAAAAAAGAGGCACATAAGTCTATAATGATTCCAAAGCTCAGACATCATCCATCTTTACCTTCTGTACAACATCTCCACAAGCAGACACTAGGTATTCGAGTGGTGTAATACAATTAAGTGATCATGGAAATGGAAGTGCCACCTAATCTAACTGTGATGCTATCCTGGAATTTTATGGTTAACTTCTTGTATCTATGCAACGTTGGTACTGGTAGAGATAGAAACTTACCTAGGTAATTATCCAAGAAAACGAACATCGATCATCGCTTGTTTTTCTTTTTTTGTACTTTGGAGGGGATGGTGAAAATGAGAGAGGGACTGGAGTTCGAATCTCAAATCCTTGCCTCCGACCACTTTAGCTATCATGGAGCCTCAAATCATCGCTTGTTATGTAATGGGTTCGAGCCTGTAGGAACCCTTCGCTTCTGCGACTCGAATTCCTTTGGTTGGTGTGAGAGGGAAGCTCCATAACTGGAACTAAGAACTTGTTGGCTTGTGGTGGAGGGGCCAGAGTAGCTTCTACTAGTGGCTTGGCTCTGATGAGGAGCATTAAAGAGAAGAAGAAAAGCGAGGAAAAGGCAGAAGTGGGAACGACGCATTTTGGAAGAATGTTTTTGAAAGAGATCGCAATATAGGTGGAAAAGGCAAAACTTATACGGCTTTTGTTAATATATAGGCATGCGGTTGGTCCATATATAATTTCTTGATTCTGTAAATATGTTAATGTGAAGGCCAAAAAGTTGGCATCCCTTTCAAGATTCAATATTGAATAGTGTTAAGTAAGTAAATAACTGGGTAGATACCAGATTAATCAATTTTTGTTATATTATTTTTGGTTGAGATACTAGTTTTTGGCTTTATATTTCACTGTTTTACGTCATCTATCATATTGGTGAGGATTATTAATTAAATAAGAAATGTAGATGTGATCTGCTAAGAATTTTTTTTTTCTTCTATGGCATCGAGAGTGAATGTAGACTCAATTATTGCCATCCGATCTTGATCCTATGGTTTCTGCAACCATGGTCAAAATGACTATGGCCTGACGGTGGAGCAAGTGGACTATGGCCTGACGGTGGAGCAAGTGGAGTTCATAATTTATTACGGACATAATGACGCGAACAAGGACTATGACACGAACTCGGATGTGAACCTGGAGCCTGGAGGATAAAGTGAAGGCAAACTGCTTAGAATTTAAGTAATTGGTAGAATTTTTTAAATATGATTAAAATTAAATTAAAATAATATGAGTTTTGTATGTTAAAATTTAAAAATTAAATAAATAAATAAATTATTAAATATTATAAATTGTGTGATTGTTGTATTATTATTTAATATACCTACGGTGGAACTGTTTAGTCAAAAGACCAATTGCCCATGTCTTTCATATGTTAATCATAACTTCTCCTTTATTTTGCTTAAAAAAAAATCATAACTTTTAAAGAGATCCATTATAGTTACGAAAAAGTCAAAGGCCCAATACCGACGCACTGGAGTAGGGTCGTAGAAACAAGAATTAAACAGTTGAGAATCGCGTGGCTGCCATTAACATATTGGTCAATTGCAAGAATCAGCTAGACGGTAACACATACGATATCTTAGAGGATATTAGTATGGACACGTATTCGAAAAAGTCGGCAGTGAACATTGAAAATTTTACCAACCCGTGGAATACGAGGATCGCTCAGTTTCTCAACAGTTACCCTCAGGTAGTTAGTGCTTGGGGTCACATTGATAAAATTATATACGCAATTGCTGTGAAGCCGTTATATATATATATATTTGTTATGATTCTTGTGAATTTATATTAAAAATCAGTTATCGACGTTCTTATTTAACTTTTTCATAAGAAAGATCTGCATTGAAGTATTATTAAATTTGAGTAGATCTCTTACAAACTCGATCACAGTATTAATAAGTCTGAAATTTAATATTGTACTCATGCTTGAATCCCTTTTTAATTTGAAAAAAATGTCAATAAAAAAATTCGAATTCAAATTAATATCAGAGAGACAAATTAAATCATTACTAAATTACCAACTTCAATTAATTTTATAAAGCCATTTTCACCTCCAAAGTTGAGGAATGTTAATATTCATGTTCTCAATGATGAGAATATGAAAGCCGAAAAATAAAAAGAAAAAAAATTAGAAAATATGGAGGCAAATAAAGAAAAAGGGTGCAAGTTTGGCGGACATGCTATATATTGCGAGGTTGAAAGAAGCCAAAAAGAAAGCCTACACGAGATGGCGTGGGGAAGGGATTCCTAAAGTCGGATATTGACAGCAATCAAGAAATTAAAATTTTTTATGGAGGAAAGGTATAAAGTAATCCCCACTAACACGGAGGCCACCAACAAATAAACGTCCGTCCTACTCTCACAAGCCCCCCAGAAAACAAGGGTTGAATGATCATTGGCTGATGGGAAGACTTAAAGCCTTTTTGCAATAATCGTCAAGAAATTTTGAGCCATAAAGAGTTAGAGGTCAAATCTGTCATTTTCCTTCTTGTACGGCACTTGGACAGTGTTCTTATTCAAACACAAAATTTCATGGCGATCAGGGCACAGATTTTTCCCTGCTCCACGCGCTAAATTGTTCGTTTGCAAGTTTGTTTAATTTAGTTTGTCACAAAAAGAAAAAGAAAAAGTTGCTTACTTTAATTAGTTAATTATAACAGAAATAGCTACATAATTTATTTTTTTATTTTAAGTGAATCTCATTTTTTATATAATATAAAATTATAAATAAATTATATTTATTAAAAAATACAAATTAAATTAAAAATTCCCTTTTATTTAGTCGGCCAAACCAATCAACAGTCGATGGGAATGGCAATGGCCATGTCGGAGGAATTGACAACGTTTGGTGTATGCAGGTATGATTAGTGCTGATATAAGCTGTTGTGAAAGTTCGTCCCCCCTCTCCTCCTCTACATCTCGATCTCTACCTGATTAATGACCTATTGATTGGAACAATGGTGTAGTAATCTGCGAAAAATTCTTCATTAGCATCAAATGGACATATAATTGAATATCAAAGTCCTTAATAATATCATAAAGAGCATTGAAAAGTTTGGTACTTACACGGTATGATGTAATAATTGACCCATCCAGGGGTTTGCCGTCGGCAATTTTTCGTATACGGATGTTGGCAGTACCATGAGCGTGCCTGAAAGAAAATTTTCAGATTTACAGTTCTTAGTATGCTATTGCCGTGCAACAGGTCCATAAATGGGCAATTCTGGGTCCGTATGAACTCGGCTTCAAATTGTTATCTAGAATTAATTTAACTTATAAAACCTGTTTTCAAAAAAAACTTATAAAACCACTAAATATAGTTTGGTGGCCTTATAAGTTAGAGTGAGATTTAAGATTTAAATCTCCATATCACAATTAGGGTCTGTTTGAGTTAACTGTTAAATGTTGCTGTTACTGAATACTGTTGCTGATTGCTGCTACTGATTGCTGATTGTTGATTCCTGCTTTTTGTTACTGATTGTTGATAAAATTAATGAAATGTTTGGTTAATTTTACACTTGTTGTTACTGTTGAACAATGAAATGTATAATTTAGACATATAATTTTTATAGATATATTATATTAAAATTTTTATTTTTATATTTTATTATTTTATATTTTAGAATAATATTTTATAAATGATATTTATAAATAATATTGATAATTATTTTACTTAAATTTTAAATTTTTTTAAAAAATATTAATTTTTATTAAATGATAAAAAATATTATGTTTGAAATTTTTTTTATAAATGTCAATATTAAAAAAAAATTGAAGTGAAAAAAAATATTATTTAAGAATACTTGAAAAAATTATTGAAATTATATAAATACTAATAAAATAAATTAACATATCTAATTCATGTGTCAAGTAAAAAAATAATAGTAAAATTATATTAATATTCCTTAAGGGTAATTTAGTCCATATAAATTATTATTAATATTAAAAAGTGAAAAGTAATTCAAAAAGTAGCAAAAAGTAACCCGGAACTACTTTTCAATCAGCTGCCGTTAGAAAGTCAAATAAAGAAATAAAAAGAATCAAACAACAATATAAAAAAATTTACCAAACACTTATCTTCCTACTTTTTGAAAATGAAATGCAAATGTTCAAAAGTTAACTCAAACACTGCATTAGTTAAATCTTCTCTCCACTCCAATTAGAACCCAAAAAAAAAAAAAAAAAATTATTTACCTCACACACAAATGTTTAAGGGAACATTAAGACATCCTTTCTACATTTTTTTTTTGTCTGGTATATGAGGGTCAAAGTCCATACTTCACCTCAAATAAATAATTTGGTTGTCAATAGGCTATATCCAATGATTTCTACAAAATCTGTTTGTAACTAATGGTTAATTGTTATAAACAACAAACTTTGTGATGTTTTATGTAAGTCATTGTATAAATTATGTTAAATCAATCACGATACACCTTTTGCAACTTTGGAATTACAAACCACATCCTTTACTAGCATTCTCTTCAGAAAATTGTTCAAGAGTATACAGTAAACCAAACATTTTTAAATTTTATATCTAAGAATTTTATTGGGTAAGATTTGGAGTTCCTCCAACCCAATAAGTGTTGACATACTCCATGTTGTATGTTGTCGGGTTTTTAAGACTCACATATCATGTGTGCTTTTTTCATTAACAATTAACAAACTAACCACTTTTAAATTATTTTGTAAACAAAAGCACTTAATAGTTTAAAGTTTGAACAATTATTAAGTAATGTCGAGACTGAAGGCAAATAGTAAGTATGGCGACCCAGATCATAATGGTTTTCCGATGGTCCAAGCACGCACTTCGTTTATATATATAGTTTTTTTGACAATACTTTCCCATATATATGTTTTTTTTTTTTTTTTTACCAAAGAAAAGGTAGCATAACATTAAACAGCAAATAGTCCAGTACATGGCCCAAGCACAAGAAAAGTAGATCCAAAATACACTATAAACATTGAGTCAGCAACAACCCAAACCCACTAACAATGATAGGCCCACCAACAAGCAACAATTCAGAAACAGTAAGGTCAGCCCAAAGACCTAATAAGCCCTGACCCATAAGTCATCGGGCAACCCAACCCAAACGCTCAACGACCCTCCCCTAACCAGAGGAGAAACCAGTACCGGTCAGATGCCGGTGCGAGCCTTAACCGGCCACAAACGGCCACTAGCCACTATGGCTTCAACACAGAGACACAAGCTGGCAGAAATCTCCACCAAAACCTCATCAAGCAGGAGAAAGGCAAACAACAAGCACAGATTGGGGTTGTAGCCACCACCCAGAGCCCATCACTGACAGCTGAACGAACGCCGATCCACAAAAGCGGATCCACCGAACGTCACTATGCACGCTGTGTCTAGAGCAACAAAAAAACACCATACTTCCTCCACCCCCTCGCTGACAGCAACGAATGAGAAAGCAGGGGAGAGAGATCGTCCCCCAGACCGCAACCAGCAGCAGTAGAGCTTGAAAACCACAAAACATCAAAAGAAAAACTAATTACGAGGCAGCGAGGCCCCCACAACAGCCCACCAAGGGGCACGAACAACCACCGACACGCCAACAACGAGCGGAGTCGACACACTGCTCTCGACACACGATAACAGAATCATGCCCACGATAGTAGACGTAGACTGAAAAATCTTACTTTTACATATATATATATATATATATATATATGTGTGTGTGTGTGTGTGTGTGTGTGTGTGTGTGTGAGACATCAGAGTTTGACATTATTTATATTTTTGTAACCCTACAAACGGACAATTTTTCTTTCTCTCCATCAAATCTATTGCTTTCGACACAGTAGACATTTTGTAGTTGATTGCAACTAACCGTCCAGGATAACCAACAAATCTTTTATAGGGGCCATTTTTTTTTTAATGTTGCTGCAACAGGCCCACATTATTCTATTTTATTTTATTTTTTATTTTTCGGATTATCATCAGGTAGTGTCTTGAATTATATTTTATTAGACCAGATTTAACTTGTAATTTTGCCAAAAAAAAAGGTTAGTTACTCTTAAACTATGAGAAATTCATTTTATTTTTGAAGATTTCAAATATTATTTTTCTTTTTTTTTTTGGGTTAAAAGGAGTGTCAGAACCCAAATTTAAGCATAATTGTTTACCCTTTTTTAAAAATATTTAGTCCATAAGTCAATTGAATGTGAAGTTGAAAAAAATGCCGTTTTTTTTTTTTTGGCTTTCACCGAAAATTGTTGGAGACTTGGAATCAATCCTCTTAAAAATCCCGTTCATAATTTGTATATAAAGTACACAGCTACGTACCGTCTACTATGGGCTCATACTAGGAGGCTTTTTCCAAGGCAGACCTCTTGCAGGATTTTCATTCACTTAATTTAATTATCGCGAGACTTTCAACCAAGAAGCCGACGGCACGGAAGAGGAAGATTTCGCCCTTCGGCTACGAGCCTACAAGCACGATTTTGTCATTCCTGCCCGGTTTGGGGAGGCCGACATCGAAAGTGTGGGTCAGCACCGGGTTCTGAAGGCCCAAATACGATTTGCACGCCTCCATTTGATTGTATTGTGAATTAGCTGCTTTGATTAAAAAAAAAAAAACTGCTTTTTTTTTATTATTATCAATACCCACGTTAGAATTACACAATAAAAATTATATTTTTTTATTTTCATAAATTTCATATTATTCATTCGTAGATTATAACATAATACTTCAAAGATAAATTTTTTTTTTTTACTATCAAAAAATTTAGGAATATGAGTATTTTCATCTCAAGATTAGAGAGCGTCTATAAGTTATTAGGGATTTATAATAAGAATTACGTGTCACTTATTTACAAAGAATTTTAATTATGACTAGTAAAATTTAAATTTGAGATAAAATGTGTTAAGAATCGAATCTTTAACCATTGAAATAATCATTATAGACAAAAATTTAAGCTTTTTAACCACCTGGTTTAAGCTTCACCCCGCAGATTACTTTTGTTTCAAAAATAAACGGAAAATAAAATCTGGTCCAGTCCAAAATGAAATGCTTCCCCGATTGTTTAAACCAAATCAAGCCCAAAGTTCTGAAGAATTGCCCAACATAAATCCAGGGCTCGATGCCACGTGAAGTTTTTGAAGTTGGATCCACCGTGAGGCGGTTACACTGATTCGATCCCCTCCGTTCGCGGCTCAAACTGGCAGTGAAAGTCAAAAGAAAGAACAAGCAGTTGCCAATAGCTATGCGAACAAGAAACAAGAGAGGTTAATTAGCAGGTAATTGACATTGTTTTTCTCTAGTAATTAACTAATATAGATGCACACAAGTTTCTCACTGCATGACACAGTTTCGGATCTTTTCACAACAACTTCTTTATCCACTACATCTTCTTCATGTTGGTCAGAAAAGGAGTTTGAAAAGAATCTTAACTGTGAGATACGTACTTTTTTATTTATATTTTTATAAATATAATTTATTCATAATTTTATATTATAAAAATATTTTTTATTAATTATTTTTTTTAGATTTAATAAGTCAGAATAAAAATTTTTGTTGAATCAATATATCTAATAAGTATATATTTTTTTTTATCTGACCAAGTCCTGTATAGCTTGGACAAATAAAACGCGTCTAAACTTTAACCAATTTTTTAATGTTCCAATTTGGGATGGGCAAATTTACTTAAATCAAATTGCTTACTTTCTTCTACAAATTTTAAAAGGAAAAAAAATTATATATACTAATAAAGAAACCAAAGTGCCGGCATGGCTTTATTTTGCTCACAGAATCATAGCTTGTAAATCGATTGGTAGCTTGTTTGCCAAAATCAGCTACGCTCGTATTTCGGCAATTGTACAGTCCTAATGAGACTTCTAATTCACTCTCCTCTGGTGCTTCCCAGTTCACAGATCTTACGTATGCCTTTATTTTGGTTTCTTTAATCCTTACAGCTTTTGTCATAGGAAAAAAATAAAAAATCTTCATAGATACCTTCAAATTGGATTTAACGAAAGGAGAAAAGGACTTTTTTTTGAAAATTTAATTAACAGAAAAAAAAAGATAAATAAAGGGGAGGCAGCGACATGATACACGAGAAGTACTAATATTTTTGTAACTTGGATCTTTACCCTCTATAAGATTAAAAAAAAAAAAAGCACTAACATTTTATTGTGAATTTCCAAGGTCATGTTTTTGAGGCTTGGAGAAAGAGAAAATTGAAGGCTTAAAAACTCTGTTAACATAAAAAAGACAAAAAGGCGAATATTCTTTTAAGGCTGCAGCCACCATTCACGACAAACGAGATTATTCCTGTTCTTCGGTCATTAATTGGATGTTGAAACCCACATTGATATAATAAGTCAATACAATCTACGATTTTTTTTTAAAATTTTTATAAACAAGCTGCGAGTATTAACCCACGTAAAAACAGTAAACTTTAAAAAATTAATTTTTTTTGGGTTAAATCAAAGGAAAAAAAGATAGTTTTTTTTTTTTTTTTTTTGTCAAGAAAGATAGTTCTTTTTTCAGCAGAAAGAAAAAATGATAGTCGAGAAAACATGATTGTTGGAGTTTAATTCTTGTCCAGATCTTCCAGGTGGCGTTAAGACTCGGTAAAATAATGTCCAGGTCCAGCCCAATTTCATTGAACCAGCCACCCCTCGTGTACTTCACTTTTCGCAGGGTGCCATTATAGAGCTATTTTTTTTTTTTGGACAGAAATTATATAGCTATTTCTTAGGTAGTTATTTTATAATTGTTATATATGATATATTATTTAAAATATTTGATATATTAAAAAATTATATTATATATTAAAAAATTATACAATATGTGTAATATTTTAATGTTTAGTTACATATGTTATATATATTTTTGATATATTATATAATTTTTTTACTGCATTGTATAATTTATTTATTATATCATATATGACAACTATAAAATAATCACTTAAAAAACAGTTAAAAAGTTTTTCTTCTCTTAAAACCCATAAAAAAAAATCATGCGATTAATAAAATTTAGATATATATGAAAACCCAAGAGTTCAAATCTTATTAAAATTAGGCACTAAAGTTAAACTTATAATTTATCGTCTTGTGTTTAATGTCGTAACCGTGATACATGTATCACATTGCATCTTTTGATTATAAATTTACAATGTTTTCTGATTGCACTATAAAAAAAAAAAATAAGGCATGAGTATTACTTTTAAATTTTTTGTTTGATTTTTTATCTGAACTGTAATAAAGTTTTGAATTTTTTTATAATTACAATAATATTTTTTACAACAAAAATAATAAAATATATTTTTTTATTAAAACAATATTACTGAAATTATAAAAATATTTAAAACTTACTATAATTCTGACAAATAAATTAAACAAATTTCTAAAAAAAACAACAGCTGCTCTTCCATTTTCTCAATTCATAATAAAAAATAAATAAATAAACAAACCGGCGGGAAGTTGACTGTTCAACATAGGTTCGGTCGAAAAGACAAGAACCGAAACGGTCAAAGGTCAAAACACGACAAGGTCAAAAACATGTCGTCTTCTTCTTCTTCTTCCTATTCTCTTACAGTGAAAACATCGTTTTCAACGACCTTAATTTTCAACTAGTTCACCTCCACGTCCTCCCCATCCCCAATTTTTTGAAATTTTTTAATTTTTTCCTTTTAAAAAAATGCGTTCTTCCATTCTCGAGTCTAACAGTCCACAAAACCAAAACAAGACTTCCATTAATTTCCAGATCTCTTCTGCTCCTTCCATCCATCGCCGTCTCTCCAAAATTCTCCGATGAATTGGAAATTAGGGTTACAGTTGGGGATCTTGGCCATCCTCTCCGTCTGCCGCCCCGCCGCATCCCGATGCTCCAGCGTCTGCGACCTGGCTTTGGCCTCCTACTACGTCCGGCAAAACTCAACCCTGAGCGATATCACGCAAGTTATGCAGTCCAGCATCCTGCAACCGACGGATTTCGACACAATCCTCAGTTACAACCCGCAGGTGCCTAACAAAGACAGCCTCCCCGCCGACATCAGGATCAACATCCCTTTCCCTTGCGGCTGCATCAACGGCGAATTCCTCGGCCACGTGTTCCGCTACTCCGTCGTTCGCGGCGATAGCTACCTCCTCGTCGCCACCAGGTACTACGCCAACCTGACAACCGTCCCGTGGCTGCAGCGGTTCAATTCCTATGATGCGAGCAGGATACCCGACACCGCCGTGCTTAATGTCACCGTGAATTGTTCGTGCGGAGACAGTGCGGTGAGCAAGGATTACGGGTTGTTTATCACGTACCCGCTCCGACCCGGGGAAACCGTGGATTCCGTTGCGAGTGCCCACAACGTTTCCGTCGATTTGCTAACGAGTTATAATGTTGGTGTTAATTTTAGCCAAGGGAGTGGCTTGGTATACATTCCAAGCAGAGGTAATTTTTTTTTATTTTTCCTGAATTTTGATTTTAATCTTGGGCTAGATTTTATTGAAGTAGATAATCGAGATCAAAGATGAAGTAAATAATAAAATTGAATAACTTGTTGAAAACTTTTGCGTAGATCTATGTTAGATAAGTTGTTTGGTTCATGGGTCAACATCGTTTGACTGTAGGCCAGATACTAAGCCAGAAATGAGTAGAAGATGCAATGCAAATTGGGAGAATGGATTTAGCTCGTTTGGGTAGTTCGGTTGGCTAAAAAAGTAAAATTGTCTGCAGAATCCATCAGTTTTAAGATTAGCTTGCGGTGTTAACATCAATTTCATTTGTGGACAAAGAATTCTGACACCATAGTGTGAAAGTTTTTGCTCCCAATGACTTTGTTGCTTGAAATTGATAGTAAGAGCAGAATTGTGAATAATTTAAGTTCCGTGAAGCTATGGGAAATTTCAATTTTGTACAGCTAGAGACGTCTCATCCCCAATTCTAGTCATAACAGCAACTTACCATCCTGCATTGGAAATTTTCGAGTGCAAAGTTGCTCTTTCATTCAGAAACAAAAGGGGTTGGGATTTATGCTATAATTTCTGCTGATAATATTTAGTTTCATAAGGTGGTGGGAGGTGTAATGGTGTTGCTTGGATGATGGAACCTCCTTTCCTTTTGAGCTTGCTGGATTGAAGTACTGAAGCAAACAGTAAGCTCAATGTCTTGAAATCCCGCTATTCTCAGTCAAATAAATGACAGAATATGAAAAGCAGGTGTTCTAGTCCTCCATTTAAATTGGTAGCATCAGCTTATTTTGCAATTTTATAGCAATTTTGCATCAATTTGACTATCCTGGATAGCTTCATCATGTAAGGCAGTTAAAAACAAAAGAATAAACCAGTGAGCTGTAGCTTAATTGGTACTGAAGTCATCTCCAGGATTGAAAGTTTCGAGTTCGAGTCCTAGTCATAGCCAATTGACCGCAAAAAAAAAAAAAGATTAATCATTTTTTCTCCTTTTTTTTTTAAAAAACTTGCTTATTGTGACAGCGAATCCTTTATCTGGTTGTTTTCAGAAAGAAATACTTGTTCAATAGCTGTTTGCAAGTCTCCACAAGGCTGTGTTGAGCGAAGACAAGTGAATGTTAGCTTTTAATAACCATCAAATGGTATCAGTAACACTAATTGAAGCCTTTTTTCCTTATTTTGTTTGTCATTCACAGATACAAATGGTAGCTTCCGACCATTAAATTCAAGGTAGCTTTGATTACTTATTCTGCCCATAAAAACTATTCTATCTTTTCACCATTTTCTCCCTTGACATTTTTAAACATTGTTGCATGTTTTAAGTTATATACGTTTTACTTTTCCCCTTTTGCAGCACAGGTGGCTTTGCTGGTTTTCGTGCCTGTTTCTGATTCTACCCAACATTGATGTGAAACACCAAATGCAAACTCCATGCTACCTTCAGCTTATTTTGTGCTTTCTTATGAGCAGGACTGGCAGGTGGAGTTGTTGCTGGCATATCTATAGCTGCTGTGGCAGTGGTGCTGTTGTTTGCTGTTTGTATATATCTTGGATATTACCGGAAGAGGAAGGTGAAGGAGGCAACATTGCTGCCTTCAGCATCTCAAGACCAGTCGACTCAACGTATAATTATTATGCCTGCATCCTTTTTTATATATTATGGAGTAGCACTTAATGAATTCACTGTTCTCATCAAGTTCTGACTTTTTTTTTCTTTTTTTTTTTTTTTGTGTGTATATGTGTAATGAAACACTGGAATGTTATTCTTCTTGAACTCTTCATGTCTTGCTTAGGAAAATCTCCAACAGATGTTTATTGTATGGTATTTTGATGAGTCTTAATGGTATAGTATTACTATGGCATATTTCAGGAATAACCCTGTTCCTCAAAAAAATTTTGAAACTTATAATTGTTGTTTCTGGACTGCTAATGTAATTTATATTTCCCCTGTGCGCAAATGATTCTTTCAGCTTTCCGATGACATCTTTCTTCTAGTATTATTGCATGCCACTTGGAATACTTCTTCAGAGCATTGATAGTCAATTCTCTTGAAGAGAAGCTGTATACTTGCTTAATTATATTAAATTAACAAAGTTTCCAAACCTTTTTTTTCTACCATTCTGTGACCATCATGCTCCTCTATTGCTTCTCTTTTTCTTCTCCATCTTCTTCTTGTCTTATAATTTTAGGAAACGGAGATTCTTGTTTCTGCTTGGTTTTTCATTTTTCAAAAACAAATAATATGTAAGGTCAGATGCTCTCTTTAAGTGACTTTTTCTTCTTTGTTTGCACAGGTAATGTAAGCGGTGCCGATAAACCTGCTGAATCAGTTGGTGCGGCACAGTCTACTGGTCTTTCGGGAATTACTGTTGACAAATCGGTGGAATTCTCTTATGAAGAACTTGCTAAGGCTACAAATGACTTCAATATGGCTAATAAGATTGGAGAAGGTGGCTTTGGGTCTGTTTACTATGCAGAACTTAGAGGCGAGGTCTGTAACATGCAACCATTCAGTTCCAATAAATAATTATTGCAGGAATGCTGTAACATGCATGATCACTTTTGGCACTGCCAATACGTTATAGTAGAATCTAGATCTTGGTGGATGTCTTTATAGACCAGAATAGGCTTGTTTCCTCTGTGTGGCAGCATTTTTCCACATAATATGGAACTTGAGGGGAATAAATTAGATTCAAGAGCTAAGCAGTCTTGTGTGCTTGTGTTGATAACACTAACCCCTGTTGGATAATTTATGCAGAAAGCTGCAATCAAGAAGATGGACATGCAAGCATCAAAAGAATTTTTCGCCGAGCTGAAGGTTCTGACGAATGTTCATCATCTGAACCTGGTAATGCAACTCGTTTGGCACTGCTTTTACTTGTAAAAGAGAATCCATGAAATCCACACTGCTGTATATTTTTGGCAGGAGTATGATTTTGCTTTAGGAAGCAATGTAAAGTTTTATTTAGCATAATGTCTGTCAGCATTAGCTGGATCAGTTTTTGACAACCATTGGTGTCATATGTTATAAATGGACTTGACATCATTGATGGCTTTTTTGTCGTTCTTAGCAACTGTGCAACATGTATTGCAAGCTAACAACCTCCAATTGTTATATTTTCCTTTTTTTTTCCCTTTGTTTTTCTTCCCATTCAATAGTCTAAATGGTTCAAATTTTATTGCTATGAGGTGGTTTGATTGGCCAATCAATTTTTCCGTGGCAGTGTGGCCAAAACTAACAGTGTCCTGGTAGCATTTTGTGTGAGTCGGATACCGAGGCAATGAGAGATATTATATGAGTATGCCTAGAAGTTGATAGTGCATGTCAGAGTGGACATATATGTTCCCTCCAACAGCATGGATGTTCTTGCAAAATCTGTGGTTTTTACTTTAGGGACCCTTTTTGTCTTTCTTCATCTTTTCGCCGCTTCATAATTTGTACTCGTTGTTGCAGGTTCGATTGATTGGTTATTGTGTTGAGAGTTCTCTTTTCCTGGTTTATGAGTACATTGAAAATGGAAACTTAAGCCAACATTTGCGTGGATCTGGTAAGAATGTATTTGCATCTTGACAATTGTTTCTGGCAGTGGCAGAAAATAGACAACACTACTGATAACAGTGTTGCTTGTATCCAGGAAGAGATCCATTGCCATGGTCTACTAGGGTGCAAATTGCCCTTGATTCAGCTAGAGGTCTCGAGTATATCCATGAGCATACTGTTCCGGTTTATATTCATCGTGATATTAAATCAGCAAACATTTTGATTGATAAGAACTTCCGTGCAAAGGTTGCATTTGCATATCTCATGTGATGTTGACCTATTCTAAAGCCTCTTCACTTTAAGTGAACTAATTTATTTGTGAGACAGGTTGCTGACTTTGGATTAACAAAACTCACTGAGTTTGGAAGTTCATCCCTCCCCACACGTCTTGTGGGTACATTTGGATACATGCCACCAGAGTAAGAGAACTTCTGCTTATTTATTCCACAGTAAGATAAAATATTAGAGATGGTGTGGGATTTGTGTGCTTGTGGACAGGGATGGTATTCTTCTGAAATGGATCTTAAAGTTATTATGCTTGCATGCAGATACGCTCAGTTTGGTGATGTTTCTCCAAAAGTAGATGTATATGCTTTTGGGGTCGTCCTTTATGAACTCATTTCTGCCAAGGAAGCTATTGTCAAGGCAAAGAATTCTGGAGAAGAATCAAGGGGCCTTGTTGCTTTGGTTGATTTTCTGACATCCGTTTCAATTAACTTATTGTGTCAATTTAAATTTCTTTTTTTTCTTTTAAATTTCTAGGACATTTATAGTCAGGTTTAGTTAAGTTCAAGTGACTTGATTTGACATTTGATGTTAATTTTCTTGCACGTTTCTCAGTGAACACCCATAACCTGGCATTAGTGGTTGAATTTGTTTTACAGTTTGAGGATGCTCTTAATCAGCCTGATCCCAGAGAAGACCTTCGCAAATTGGTTGATCCGAGGCTTGGAGACAATTATCCACCAGAGTCAGCTCGAAAGGTAAAAAAGAGAGCACATATAAATTCAGGTCCTGATTTTAGTAAGCGCCATTTTACTAAACTTTTGGGGCTATTTGGCTGCAGATGGCCCAGCTTGCCAAGGCATGCACTCATGAAAACCCTCAACTGCGTCCTAGTATGAGATCCATTGTGGTTGCCTTAATGACCCTTTCATCTACAACAGAAGAATGGGATGTTGGCTCCTTCTATGAAAATCAAGCTCATGTCAATCTAATGTCAGGGAGGTAGAGTTAGAGGCCGTCTTTGGTGCTTCTTTTTTCTTCCATTTCTCTTTCCTTGATGTATACTTGCAATATTCCATCGGCAGATGCAAATAATGTTTGTACATTCATAGTTTAAATTTAAGAGAAAGAAAGTAGAATCTGATTTTTGAAGGATTAATGTCTTCTTTCTCCATTTTAAATCATCAATGACGAAATTAGACCATTGCTAATTAAAAGTGGAAACTCCTTCCGCTCATCTGAATTGTTCCTAAAATCATATCAGGGATCAAATATTTTTTCACTACGCCTGTGATATGACGCTATGATGACCATCGTCATATTTATAGTCTCTATTGGTAGTTGTGACCATGCATTGAACGATTGTAAATATGCAATTAATGACCATAACAGTGCACACGATACGTTCCGTCAATCTGCTTCTATCTTTCGTCGCCTCCATCTGCATCATTTCCATTAAACTCAATCTCAAATGCAGCGTTTTCCTTAAATTAAATCTCAAATGGCACGGCACTTAACCGGAAGTCTCTGTGCGGATTGATTCAACTGTAGGACCAGTAATTCTTGCTGTTTCCTTCACCGCAGGTTTTGTAAAGGAATGGTAATTGCAATTTCACACGTATAAAAATATTAGATGAGGTAGGTGGGGTCTAAAAAAATAGAAAAGTGGGTTTTATATTATAATGGTTAAGAGTAACAATAAGTGACTTTAAATAAGTAGTAATAAGTAATTACATAATCTCGGTTTTGATAGTATATGAATTTTTTTATTTTTTTTTAAATTTAATTATTTAATAATTCATATCACTTTATAATTATTTTAAAATTATTTAAATAAAACCACCGAGTATGATTAATTACTTTCTATTGTTTGCCTATCTCTTGAGAGCTACTTGCTAATTTAATGATTTTTCTTGGCTCACAAGAACCTGTGCAATTTCTCTGTTCTTTCCGCCCCAGGATTGCATGATCCTGGTAGGGCTGTAGCCATCGTTGTTGATGGCCGATGGCTTATTCTATTATTATATCCATCTTAGAAGCGAAAATTTCACTCATACCTTACTTAAGCATGGCCGCTTCTCAGTCCGGATTCAATGCGAGAAGGGTCCTTTTCTAGGCAGAAGACAAGCTAGTGTTAAAAGTTAACAACAACTTAACGCATCTCACACTTCTGCGTGCGGCACCCGCCACCAAAGACCATGCAGAAAATCAATGGCCCGGCAGAGCAAGATCTTGAGGATGCGGCATTTGACAAATTTCTATTAGTTAAAAATTAAAATAGCAACCTAAGTCTTTTTTTAACATGCGTCTGGCCGTCCCTCTGCAAGTGGGTCCATCTTTGTTTTAACTTCTGGTTCAAGAAATAGAATCGGTCCACTTATGCTAACTTAAAAACACGGCATTATTGTTCTAGATAATTTTAGTGCCCTGTCATCTCCTCATCCTCGATGGCACGTAGATATATGTAGCACCGTCGTATGCTATTTGTGGCAAGTAGTGAAACTTGCAACCATCTATATGTAAATAGACAACAACAAAAACGACAAGCAATTTGGTACCGACAAGGTTCACGTACTTATTCCACTCCTAATCGTAGGGAATGTTTCCTCTTTCAGAATGATAGCATACATATTTGTCCCGTTTAGAGTTTGTTTGATTCTGTACAATACCAAGGAAAACTAAGTTTTTTGTCATTTTTCGTCGTCAGAAACCTCCTTGTCTGTGAGCTTTATAATAAGATCGTTCTAATAAATCTTATATCCATTTTACCAGATTACGATGAAGACCTCATAATTTAAAATATGAGACTTTAAAAGTATATGTTTAAATTTTTAACTTGTCTCATAAATTTCATTTCCTTTTTTTTTTATTTTTTATTTTTATTCCAATTTCAAAGCCAATAGAATTCACTTTTAAATTAATTTTGGTGGTATAACTACATGATTCGCGTTTCCATTGATGTATTTATAGGCAAATGGTTATGACCCCACCGACCATAAACCCACCTGCACTAGCACTACTTGAGGAAATTTTCGTGAAACCAAAACTAGCATTTATATATATGAAGAGGGTGAAAAACTAGATATTGCCATAAATGACAAAAAAAAAAAAAAACAAGCCGTATGTAAGGCAGTAAGGGGGAAGAAAAATTGAAATTGAAGAGGTCTGTCAATTTAGCAATTCCCCCTTTTTTAAATACGGTCGTCCTGCCATTATTTTGTCTCGGCATCCCTGGCAACCTGCATATATATTCAATTGCTTCTCAACCTCTCCAACCTCGCACCAAAAACTCCTGCATTCTAACATGGAAGAAACCCAAAAACAAGAACAAAAAAAACAAGAAGCCCTTGATCCAAAGCAACCACTTCTTGGTTTAGAACTCCAAAACATGTTGGAGACCCAGACAGAAGCGGAGCCCTTGTCAGTGCTGCCCAGTTTAGATGGCGTAGAGGAAATTCTGGACTACAAATTCAGCAACAAAACCCTATTAGAGGAGGCTTTCACTCACTCTTCCTTCCCCGATACGGACTTCTCCTACGAGCGCTTGGAATATGTAGGAGACTCCGTGCTGAACCTGCTTTTCACAAAGGAGCAGTATTTCGGGTACCCGGATCTTCCACCCGGGGCTCTGACCCGACTCCGAGCTGCTAATGTTGACACCGAAAAGCTCGCACGCGTCGCCGTCAAACACGGGTTGCACCGGTTTTTGCGTCACAAAAAGCCTCTTCTTGAAGAACAAGTAAGTTGACATCAAACGAAATTTGACCTTTTTTTTGTCTTTTTGTTCTTGGGATCTAGTACAATGCATTTTTGGACCCCTAGATTTTGACCTTTTCTTTGTGCTTCGGGTTTGTCTTGGAATATGCACTGTTGTGATTTTCCGTATCTAAATGGATAAGATGTTATTGTATACCAAATATCTTTATAATGTGGCCGTCCTCTTAACAAATATTTAAAAAAAAAAAACAAATTGATGAAAAGATAATATAGATATGGCATTTCAATTTCAAATTGAAGTTATGGACTGGAAAAAATATTTATTTTTTTAATTAAAAAATATTTTGTTATTTGAGTTTATCTAAGCATAACATAAAGGAATTTTTAAAACAAAAAATCCCACATGACATATCTATGTTATCATGTTGCCTATGGTGCGTATCGGGGGAAGAAAATGTTAAAAGGAATCAAAAGACCATGTTTTTTTAATTTTTTTTGCCTAGTAACTTAGTGGCTATTACAGCCCTCTAAGGGACGAAAGAGGTTCGAATTTCAAAATTCTGCCTGAAAGTTAAGATACATTCTTATAGACCAATCAGACAAAATACCATATTAATGTATTGGTTTTATTATATACCCAAAAAAAAAAAAATTTCTGTTCATCGTATATGATATAATTGGGTATGCAATAATGATCGCCAAATAGGAGTCCAGGACTCAAAGATTGCGTCAAAGTACGACCCTATTGTCTTAATTTGTCTCCAACGGTTTAGCTTCAAAACCGAATGGCTCGTCCTAATTATAATCAATTAATTTCTATACAGGCTTTCTTCTTATTTTTTTTTTTCTTTTGAGAAAGGGGTTGTTTTCCTGATATGTTTTTACATGGGTATGAACAGATTAGGGAATTTTCACAGGCGATCCTGGACTTTCCCTTACATTCTCATGGACTAATTGACGTACCAAAAGCACTTGCCGACATTGTTGAGTCGGCTGTGGGAGCCGTTTTCATTGACACTAATTGCTCCACTGATGCCGTCTGGAAGGTATACAATTCTAGTCCTTTTAATTTGACTTTTATAGATTATAGTAGACCATTCTCAAAGGGTCTAATTTTGAACAAGAAAAACTTAATAAGAATGACAATCAATAACAGGGACTGTCGGCTTATAAACTTTTATTATGATTGACAAATTTTTATTGACAAAGAAAAGAAAATAAAAAATTTATTCATTTTCTGTTCATTTTTTTTTTCTATTTATTTTTTTATCACTTTAAATAATTATTTTTTACTTTTTTCTCACAAATTACTATTTATTTTTTTCTCATAACTTTCTAATCATTATTTTTTATCAATCATAATATCATCATTATTATACTATTTTCTATTCATTTTCTTTTCTATTCACTTTCTATTTAATTTCTCACTATCCAATCACACTATAAGCTGTATAACAGAAAAGTTTAGGACCATATGCATGAATCATACCAATTTGTTATATTGAAAATGACAAATATAACTATTTATTAATATATTGTAATTACATTGATAATTTGTATAAAATTATTTTTTAGGAAAAATTTTCTTTAGAGAAAAAAAATTTTTTAGTCGATGTTACATGAGATTTACATTTTAAATTATATGATAACACTTATTTAATTTTATTATTTTAATTTTATTATTTTATATTTTATTAATAAATAGTTACATTTATTAATTTGAGTATAAAACTTTTCTGTAATGCAGAAACCAGGCCCTATGTATAATTGGTTTCTTTTTTATTTTAACATATTCAATGCGGGTCTTTTGGCTTAGGTCTTCAAGGACCTGTTAGAACCCATTATTTCTCAAGAAACGCTTAAGAAGCATCCGGTAACCCAACTGTACGAAGTATGCCAGAAAAGAAACTTGAAGGTAAAATTTGAGGACTTGTGGAAAGAAAGCATGGCTTTCAATGTCTTCGTAGATGATCAGCTGGTAGGCAGAGGAACCTACCCTTTGAAAAAAGAAATTGCCCACAACAGGGCCGCTAAAGACGCATTAAACAACATTGGCAGAATACTGCTTGAGAAAGATAGTATCAGTAGTATTGATGATGGCTTGCAAATGGAGGAAGACAGTCTGAGAAAGTTCAGTACAACATAGATATATAGCGCTCATGAGTCATGATGATGATGATATCAGAAAAGCATAAACACTAAGCAGTTGATGAAATCCCTTTATTGCCTGGGTTACAGTGAAATCACTTGTTTGACCATATACTTAATTACCATTGGTGTTATTGCAACGTACAGATCAAATGAAATGTTCTTTCTTGTACAGTGTGAAGTAATAGCTTCACAATGCAAATCAATGCTTCGTTTTTACTCCTTTTTATTGTACAACCGTTCCACGGTCTCAAGCTGCCGTGTTCTTGTATCTGTCTTTCTCTGTGTGCAAAGTGAATATTCATGAGGAGATGTTAGGTGGACCGTGCGCGCCGAACATACCGAGCCCAATACAAAAATTATAAAATTTTTGTTTAAAAAATTTGTTAATAAAAAAAAAATTGTAACAAATCTCATGTGGTGTTTACACTTTACATTTTAAAATAATATTCATTTAGGTCTAAATTTTAATTTTATAAAAAATAATATTATATTATTTTCAGTCTAATATTTTTGTCTTGTTTATAAAGGTTTATTAAAAAAGGTCAATCCACTATCCTACTTTCTCATTTTTGTTATCAACAAAATGAATTATCAAAACAGATTAAAGTGTTACATATCCCCAAAGAAAAGGGGTGAATATATGTTTTTAGTAAGATTGTGGGAGCGTGACTCATTTTTTCTAGCCATATTATCGTGACATTCCTTTGTGGCTAGTCGGCTACCTTAGGAAAGCACTAAAGACATATGTCCTAATAAATAATCAGAATCTCCAGTTTTATGAGGTAGACATGGGTCAAAAAAAAAAAAAAAAAGGTCAAAAAAAAAGTTTTATGAGGTAGACCATGCTGTAATTACGTACTTTAATTTAGATAAATTTTGATTTTTTTCCTCACATAGTGCTTAGTTAGACACATAAGTGATTATTGTTTCTTCGTGAGTATAGTATAAATTTTATGAAAACTTATTCAATTTGTAAGGAAATGGGAAAATACCCCGCTTAGTCGTATGATTTTGCTATTGTATTTGTTCCTCTGAACACACAAGAAAATTATTCTTTCGTCAACTATTCTGACACAAGTATATTGCATCAAAGATCATTCTAATAAGATATGCCTTACTGGTAATGAAGTCATCTTTAAATATCCCTAGTTTAAGGGTTAATCAGGAAAAAAAAAGTCATTATTGTAATAGCGGATGTCAAAATTGGGATTTTCTTTTTTTTTTTAATCAAAATTGGAGGGTCAAAGACTTAATTTAAACTAAAACACTCTTAGGGAAAAAGACTTCACGTACATCTTTTTGAGCAATTTGCCGACCTTCAACCATGGGACACATCAATAAGTGAACCTCAAATTCACGGCCCAACGCAATGATAGGCCTAGTAATCTATCAACCTATTTCTCTTGAGATAAACATGCTATAACTTCATCTGCCAATCATTTTGGAGACCGAAGGTGATACCTGACGATCCTGTTAATGAGTATTAGGCCTTTCTTCAATCAGTATGGACAGTCTGGATAATTACAGTATGACTCTTATTAGGGGAACGCCTAGGTTTAACTCCACTGTACATCCCGGCACACTCGAATCCAAAACTTTATAGTCAGCATATTCAATATGTTACCGTTACATCACAACACGCAGTATGCAACAGCTTTATAAAGCCTTTATCTATCAAAATTTCAAAATTGGGGTTTAGTCCCTTCTTCTTAACCTGAAATTTAATTGGGCCAACTGGGTTGTTTACTGGACCAATGGACCCGATAAGAGACGGGGTCTGACTTAGAAAAGGTCCGAGGTAACGTCCATACAAAACTAAAGAAAGGCCCAGATCCTTCTCGAACTTATAGAAACCGAACCCAAATTACTAAGAAGGCAGGAGGTCAAAAATCTATAAAGCCGACGCTCCTACCTTCTCTCCAAGAAGCCACCATCATCAGGTTCCAAAAAACAAAAACAAATCTTCATCATCGACCTTATAAAAGAAGGCTCCATCTCTGCAAATCACATAGTTTCCGGCCATCGGAAAACTCACGACCGTCACCTTACACGTTAGATTGATATAAAGAATAGAAAACAAATGGATTTCGAGCTGAGAAGGGCGAGAGAGAAGCTGGAGAGAGAACAGAGGGAGAGAAAAGAGAGAGCGAGATTGAAACTTGAGAAAGAGAGAAAAGCTAAAGAAGAGGCCAGAAAGCAAAGAGAAGCCATCGAAGCTGCTCAGAGATCCAGAAGACTCGATGCCATTGAAGCCCAGCTCAAGGTTCGCATCTGTTACCTTTACCTACCCATATCTCTGTATGTTTTACATACTCTTTTTAACTTTCGATTCCGATCTTTTTCTTTTTTTGGTTGTCGCAGAAAGAATCAGTCTTTTTGGGCTTCTTTTTCTTAACTTTTTTTTTTTTTTTTTTGGTTCTTCACTTGAATGATAGGATTCTGAATTTTGATTACGCGTCATTTATTGTTTCCGAATTTAGGGTTTAGTTCTTGACTTTTTTTTTTTTCTCACGATTGAGTTCTGGAGTTTTGTTAATTTACAGATTTGTAATTATGTTTGGAGATAATTACCGTATAAAGCATGTATGTGGCGCAGCTTTGTCAAATTTTATGTAGAATTCTTATTTATATGACAGCACTGGATTAAAGGCACAGATCAGCGCCAGTTGTATTAAAAATTTTGGCAGATGTGCTGCTTCCTTCGTCTAGTTTTGTGTCCAATTTCATGAGTGCCGCTAGTTCCATAAACCTTGTTTGCATTGCTCTGCGTGGATGTTGATTATGGGAAAAATTATACATTTAGGAACAGCGCACCTCATTTCATTTAGTAGTTGAATCTTAGACGAACTGATCCTTCGTCCATGTATATCTTATATATGTAACAAGTCCAGGATGATTAATGAAGTGTTGTATTTCAGGCATAGAATCATTTGACATTTACTGTTTCCGCATTTAAGGATTTGATTGAATAAGAATTCTTTTGGCCTTCATGTTGCTCACAAGAACTTGGATGTTTTTGTAGGCTGATGAGCAAATGCAAGGAAATTTACTTGCTGGAAGAGGAATTATGTTTACCCGCATATTGGAGGCTTTGCCTTTCCAGGGTAACGGAGACAGGATTAAGTTACCAGCTTCCTGCTTTACAGAATTGTCTGATCAAGGAGCTTTTGACAAAGGACCACTATACTTCCAGCTATCAGTTGTTTATCAAGAAGGTCCTTCGGGGATGAACGCAACTGATGCAAAACAGAAGACAACTCACTCCGGTGTTCTTGAGTTCACTGCACAGGAGGGTTATGTCGAACTTCCTCCCCATGTGTGGAGTAACCTGTTTTCTGTAGATGCTCCAAATGCTCCTTTGGTGGAGGTTCGCTATGTGTGGCTGCCCAAAGGAACTTATGCAAAGCTTCAACCGGATGTGGGCTTTTCCGACATACCAAATCACAAGGCAGTGCTGGAGACAAGTCTTCGGCAGCATGCCACTCTTTCTGAAGGTGATGTGATCACTGTCAACCATGGGATTCTGGCGTACAAGTTACTGGTTCTCGAGTTGAAACCCTCATCAAGTGTCTCTGTCCTAGAAACAGACATTGAGGTTGACATAGTTGGTTCGGATTCAGTCGTGGAGAGTGCAAATCAACATTTCCTGAAGCCACTGACATTGCGAAGTTTGGAGACAGGAATAATTGAAGAAGGAAATTATAAGTACTATAAATTTTTAGTTGATAATGATACTTGGGGAACAATTGCTGCCGAAGAGGCCAGAGTGGAAGTGAAGTTGGAGGCAGAGACTGGTGGTGGTGATACTGATCTTTACATTTCCAAGCATCCTCACCTATTTCCAACCCGACACCAGCATGAATGGTCTTCCCATGATGTGGGGTCAAAAATCTTGTTCCTTAGTCCTAAGGATAAGAACTTTGGAGCTGGTGCTTACAGCATTGGTGTTTATGGCTTTAAAGGGACAACAAAGTACAAGGTATCAGTGAGTGTTCAGGATGTTAGCAACCTGAAGGTGGGTCAGCCAGCTGGTTCTTCATCATTGGTGGGAGCTGATACAGTTGAGTGTAGGAATTGCAAGCATTATATACCGAGCAGGAGTATTGCACTGCATGAAGCCTATTGTAGCAGACATAACATCGCATGCCAGCATGCTGGCTGTGGAATTGTTCTTAGGATTGAGGAGGCAAAAAATCATTTACACTGTGACAAGTGTGGGCAAGCTTTTCATCGAGAAGAAATGGAAAAGCACATGAAAGTGTACCATGAGCCCCTTCAATGCCCTTGTGGTGTAGTTCTAGAGAAGGACCAGATGGTAAGCAATGGAAACTTTCTTTTCCTCTTCATTGTCTCCTTTTTCTTCTGTTTCTGGAGACTGTTCAGAATAATGTTACAGTTGCTCTTATGGAACACAGTACCCAATTTTCCAAATGATATTTTAGTGGGACTCTTGAATTTTTGTACATTAAAAAATGGTTACTTCAACATAGAAAGGACTAAAGGAATACTATGCTTCCATGTTCGGGCGTTTGTTGGAAAACAGATAAAATCATGAATTAACCATTTGAGTGATTCAGTCTTTTAGACTTAGTTGTCTAGTTTAGTTTCTTGGTTTTAGTTAGAGTTGTGTCTGGTTCCATTTCGTGGATAATAGAAAACCCATTTGTAGTTCCCTTTGGTACTGGAATGATGGGATTGAAAAAGATATTTGGAAATTCCCACTAGTACTCGCCTCCTAATACAATAGGCGAAGCTTTGAATCTTTTTGGTACTTTCATCAACATGGTTAGGTTGATATCATATTCGTTAAAATTGCTGTGTTTATTTGTATGTCTCAACATTTTACATATGTTTATGACAGGTGCAACACCAGGCCTCAGTCTGTCCTCTTCGTCTTATTACATGCCGGTTCTGTGGTGATATGGTCCCGGCAGGGAATTCAGCGATGGATCTGCGAGACCGATTGAGAGGACTATGTGAGCATGAGAGTGTTTGTGGGTCGAGAACTGCCCCATGTGATTCTTGTGGACGATCTGTCATGTTGAAGGAGATGGACATCCACCATGTCGCCGTGCATCAAAAAAGTTGATACAACAGTAGCGTGGTCGTGTCGTCGTATTTTGTTTAGGCATGATCTATCAATCTGCTTGTGATCTGCTTGCTCCCTACATGAAGGGGCAGTGCGCATGCATGAAATGTCGGGTTCCCCTTCATCTTCACTTGGGGAATTTGGTTTGTCTTTTGTAAATTCTGTTAAAAATGTTGCAAAAGAAAAGGAAAAGGAAAACATTTCCCTGTTGTATGCGTAGCTCTAGTGTATGTTTCCTGAAGACTTTGGCATTATAAAAGAGATTTTTGTTAATTTTACTTTTTTTTTTTTTAGTAAAATTAATTTATAATTTAAAATTATTTAAATATTATTTTAAACTTTTTTAATCTAAGTAAACTTTATTTATTGAGTATTGAAAAAATATAAGTAAGTTATATTTATTTAAAAAAATTAAAATAAATTTTTTTTGGTAAGAATTAAAATAAAATTTTCCTATAAAAGATGCATGCATTTTTTTATTGGTAGTCGGAAAATTCCTATGGATTTGCCGATTCCGCAATTTGTGTAATTCGGGACACGACTTTTGCACGTGATGTAATTTTTTTGTTATTTATTTAAAAATTAATGTATTAAATATAACAAATTCTAATGCTATAAAAATTAAGAGTTATTATATTAAATATATCAAATCTTACTAGCAAAATAATTTAGAGTTTTTTTTTTATGAAAGATATTAAACGTTAATTTTTAAGAATTATAAGTTTTTATATAAAAAATATTAAATATTAATATATTAAAATTGTTATTAATTTTTTTTTTAGAGCAGGAATGAAATTTTAATACTATAAGAATTACAAATTTTTATATTAAAATGTGAAATCCTAATTCTATGAGAGCAGCGTTTTAACGTTCAAAAACAAGGCGGTTGTGATACCTGAGACCTTTAAATAAATATGCGCATCGAACGGTGATTACCACGCAACTTACCATACACCCAACTACACCCAAACTTTTCCGACCCCAAATTCAAAACAACTAATTGGAGGGAGAAAAAAATCAAACTAGGCCCGACACACACAGAGAGAAGCAAAAAAAAAAAAAATTGGAACCCAGAAATTGCCAAGAATCTTGCACCGATACTTACACTTCACCACTGTATCTATAGTATTAAACTATCTATCTATTTGTCAAAAAAAACTATTCAAACAAATGACAGATGCAGAAATCCTGAGCCCTAACCAAACCCAAAGGCAGCGGCTCCCCAGGCTCCAATCCCCGACCAGCCCTTTCTTCTTGGCGTCCAATGACGACCAGATCGAGCGGGCCCAGGCCCGCGCTGCCCGAGATGCAGCCATCCGCCGAAAGTCGCTCGCCGCCGCCACCGCTGCTGCCAATGCTCTGCCGTCACGGGAGAACTCCGATTCCTGCCTCGACAAGCAGTATATCCTCGACCTTTTCCAGAATTGCATCAAACTCGCCAGTGAAAATGTCAGTTCTGCCCTTCGGCCTCTCTTTAATGACTATGATTTTGTTTTTTGGGTTTTCTTGGGTTTTTTTTAGCGAGATTTTCTTTGAATCTTGGCAGAAAATAAATCAAAAAAACACGTGGGAACTGAATCTGATAGACCATCTTTGCGAGATAATCAAGGTGGAAGACGAAGATTCGGAGACTAATTTTCAAAAGGTAAAGTTTTCTTTCAGTTGATTTTGGCACAGTTCAGAACCCTAACTTTGCCCTAATTTTTGTTCTAATGAAAAATGAAAAGTTTCTATCCTGATCGGTTGTCTTTTTTTTCTGATTTGAACGGTCAGCGTTCTTTGTTCTTGAATTGTTTTTCTTTCTAATACCGGTTTCATAATTACTTGTTAGTTACCTTACCCGTGACGGCCCCGCCTGAATTTCTGCATAATCAATAGAAATCCTAGAGAATGTAACCGTGAATAATGTCAAAAAAAAAACGTAGAATTACAGGATTCTTCTAATTTTGATTTTTAGTCCGTTAATATTGACTCTCAAGAAAATTCTTCAGTGATGTCATGTGAATGTAAGTTTTTGGTTTGTTGCATTTTGCGTCTAAATTTCTGCAGGCTAGTTGCACCTTGGAAGCTGGTGTTAAGATCTACTCGTTAAGGGTGGATTCTGTGCATTCAGAGGCATACAAGGTCCTTGGTGGGATTAACAGAGCAGGTCAAGAAAATGAACAAGGTTCGGTTTTTTAGTTTCTTAAACGTGAACTTTCTGTCTGTGCTTTCGTTCATTTCTCTGCTTAAGTTTGTGTGATCTCTTCATCTTTTCTTGGGAGTATACATGAGATAATAAGTTGGGATTTACTCAACCATAAAACTGAGAGTAAATATTAAATAAGGCATATTAAAAATAGTACTTACCTGGTCTGTGTAAAACCTGAATCGTTAAGCATAATGCCAAACATCATTCTACGAGGTTGATAAATAGCATGAGATGGCCTCTATGGTAGAGATGTCGTATATTGGCATGCTTTGTTTCTTACAATGATTTTGACTGAATGTTACAGCCAAATTTTTTTGAGTTGCTCAGTTTTAGTATCACATTGCAGTGTTTTCCCTACTACATTTGATTTTGTTCCTTCTGGATTTTCTGTTACCATATCAGATGCCGTTGTGGAGGATACAAATGCTGACATTGGACATGGTGAAATTCATCACAAGAAAGAGAAACAGAAAGAGGTATACTTTTCTGAGCTAAGGAATAGATGATTGTTGAAGGATACAAATTACAAGAACTCTATGCATGCAGATATCGCCTTTGTCGACGCTGGAATCTTCTTTTGAGGCTCTTAATGCAAAGAAGTTTGATGGTGATCACACATCATATGCTATCTCTGTTTCTATGTTGAAACCCCAGGCATAGTTTCTAATGGAATTTCGGTGCTTTTCAGTTGCATTTGCTGTGGATCCCTTGTATCATCAAACATCTGCACAATTTGATGAAGGTGGAGCTAAGGGTCTTTTGCTGAACAATCTTGGAGTGTATGGTCATTGTCGAGTGCTATTTGATTCACAAGAGATTCCAGGGAAATTCATGTTATGTGAAAAGCAACTTGAAATATCAAATGCAATTGATCTTTCTTTTGCTAGAGGTGTGGCATTCTATTTTTTTGCTGTATTGGGAATTTCTGACTGTTGTTACATTGCCCTCTCTCCCTCAGTCAGAATTTAAACCTTTTCATTTCAACAGTTTTCAGTCCTTACTTCCTTGCAGATTATATCGAGCAGATGGTTCTGAACATGCGTACAAAGGATGAAATTTCACCTACGCTCAGGGACATAATTAATCAATTTGATGATGATAATAGAAGACCATTAGATACTTTTACTTCCCACCATAAACTAGGTGACCCCATAGACAAAGATAATGCTGCTTATGATAACGAAGTTGAGATTAATGCTGATGTAGCTGAGACTTGTGGAACTTGGAACTTTGATTATGAAGACCAACGAAGTGTTGTTGATGAGGACCCAGAAATCTTGAATGATAGTTTCCCAAGTTATCATGAGGTTTGTGGCATGGACTACTTTAAAAAATGGCTTTTCCTTTTAGATTTATAGCTTTGCTGTCGCTCTTCATTTTGTCAGAAACTTGCAGTTTCTTACAAGAGGTGGTTAACTCTTGCAGGAAAATGATTCATTTTCTTTGCACAACCTTGGCGTGGGAGACAGATTTGACAAGGTGGATACATACTTATTCTTGAATTTGGGATTTTCGTCAAACCAAAATTCTTGGGCAGGTCCCGACCATTGGAAATTTCGCAAAATCAAAGGTAGGATTTAGGACGAGTTAATGATTTTACAAACACTGTCTATTAGCATTTAGTCCACCCAGAATTTTAGTTTGAAAGCTGTTTTATAGGTTCAGAGGAACATTTTGCTGCAGACAAAGGATCAACAACAGCAACTAAGAAAGCGAAAACTAAGAAGAAAACAGAACTTGACATTGATTTCATAAAAGCCTTAGAGGGTGAGATGCCCGATGTCTTTGCTCCTCCTAAAAATCCCAGATCATTGCTCTTACCTGCAAATAGAGCATTGTGTAATAATAAGTTACCAGAAGATTGCCACTATCAACCTGAGGATCTTGTTAAACTATTTTTGCTGCCGAACGTAATGGTAATGTTTAATGCTGATTCTGTAATGAAGGGATCTTCTGACACTGATATGCTGTAAATTTTCATTGTTGTTGATGAAAATCTTGTGCCATTTGTAGTGCATTCGGAAGAGAGGAAAGAAGTTCTCAGGTACGTAACTTTTTCCCCTTGTCTCCACAAAAAGATCTTTGATTGTAGCATGCCATCTGTAGGATTCAGCAAGTCAACCCCATGTTTTTGTATTCAAAATTTTCAAACTGTGAACTAGAGCTAGTAACCTAGGAAAAAACAAAATTATGTAAGCTGGAATATGTTTTTACTCTTCTTCCTATTTACAAGGCACTCTTCCTATTTTATGCTTTAAATTTCTCGTCCACAGCATCAGAACTCTCTCATTATAGGTGATATTTTAGTGTAATGTGTGGTGCAGAAGAAAACTTTTGGTCCTTCCGGTCAATTATTATAGGTTCTTGACCTTGTTACCAATGTTTATACTCTTCCTGACATCATCATTTGCGTCAGATAAGTTCATTACCTTCTTCACTGCCTCGGCTGCTGTATTTCTGTAAAACATGCACGTGACAATAGAGTGTGTTTCCAAGAAGTTTGTAACCACTTGTCTCTGCTTTCAGATGAGTTAAGACAGCAATCTGATGATTCTGGATCAGTTCCTTCCTGGGATGATGGAAATGATTTCGGAGGCCGATTTGATGATGGTAATGATTATAGTGATGCAGAAGAATTGAACACACTTGTTTCTAATCATCGTCAGGTTGGTTTCCAGTTCTCTGTGGTATGAAAACACTTCTGCTTATTCTTCATAACCTTTATGCCAACTATTCAGGTAAAGAAAATCGAAGTGAACTATGACAAGACCTCTAAACAAGTTGATGTCCAAGCACTGAAACAAACGCTTTGGCATCATATACAAGGATCTCCACAGGTGTCTGTTCAGGTTTGCTAGTTACTTGAACATTTTTTTTTTATAAAATATAAAATTGTATGTCAAAATTTTTAATGGTTTATATATTCATTTGAAGTGGTTAGTTTGGCTACATTACCGTCAATAATTGTTGCTAAAACTAATTTTTTTACCATAGAGATAACGTCATCACTGGAACTAGTCACTTTAGAAGATGACTCACTTGATGACTCTCTCAATAATGGCATCTGACCTTGCTTACAGGATCTTCATTCTTTTTTACCAAAAAAAAAAAAAAAAGGGCATCCTGCGAGCTTCCTTTTTTTTTATTATTATTATTTATTTACTCAATTATACCATCAACAAACTTCGTTCGGGCATTTCAATTACCTGATGATGACCAGTCCCCGAGGAAAAACGGGGCTGGCATGGAGCTATCTCTGGTACAAATGTTAAGAATATAGTATGATTTAAATTTTCTCTTCAGTAGAGAACATGCTTCATGAAGCTTGAACAGAATGAACTGGGGTGTGATACTGGACAATGTTTAGTTGTTACCTTATGCATAGAGTAACCCCTTTGGGTTTGGAAGAGGTCTACCACTCTGAATGACCCACCCAGATTTTGTCATATATGTTGATGCCTTCTGATAATGGCCGAGAAGATGATCCTGATTTTGGACTTTGGTCTTCTTTTTTCTTTTTCTTTTTTTTTTTTTCCCTGAGAAGGATCAAGAGGAGGCCCTATCTTTCAAGAATCTGTTGGCCAGCTTTCCAAGTGATTGTGGAGCCGCTACAACCATCGAGGATATATCTCCCCATCTATGTTTCATATGTCTCTTGCATTTGGCCAATGAGCACGGGCTAAGGATACACGGTTGTGCCCGTTTAGATGATCTCAGCATACACCTTCCTTTCAATGACTTAAGCATGAAGTGAACTGAAATAAAATTTAACACATTTGTAGCAATTTTTTCTTTTGTTTTGTGTTTAATATTATGGAAGTTGTTAATCAAGCTTAATTAGTATCTAGGTTAGGCGAGACCAGAAATCCTCCAGATTCTGATTTTGTTGTACTGTCCCTCTGTTTGCTTTACGCAATGCCTAATTTGCAATTAGATGATGAATACTGGTTTGAAGCATTATCTCCTTTATATTTTCATTGTAAACTATCATGCGTCCAGTGGCCATTTTGATCTCTAGGGATTGTTTTCTGATTCGGTCTTGATATTCAGCTTCTCGGGCACTAAGATTAATGCTGTAGTTCAAAGTTTCAGCAGTGGAGTGGATTCGTTGGATGTTTTCATACCAATGGTAGCTTGATGCAGATGACAAGAGAGATCCAGGCGCAACTGCAATATGTTTTGAGTTATTTGGCACTTGCATTGTCCAGATTGAAAATAAAACTATCGTTTGGATGGCTGGCCGTTGGTCAAGTCTATAAAGGGTCCCGATTGCTCGAATACATTGTTTTTTTTCCCTTGTTAGCATGCTTACAAGAAAAAACATAACCAACACAAAGTTGTGTGTATTACAATCTTCCAATTAAGTTGTAATGATACCAATTCATCTACACAATGTCATCCTGATTAAATCGATGAGATGACATAGGAATGCTCAAAAAAAAAAGAGATGGCATAGAAGATAAACAACGATACTATTAAATTGAATGAAGAAACATATCTTCAGCATAACATCACCCGTAAAAATTATTTGAAAGTCATTGAGATAAATCCATTGAGCTCCTCATATTTTTTTTTTCAAAAAAAAAAATCCACTTTATCGTAGAAAATATTGTCCGGAGACAGAAATGAGCCATAGCCCATAGCTCATACTGGTATGGTCTCGTCTCGTGTTTCTACAATTCCTAACTTTTCTGTCTATTTTATAACCCAAAAAAAGAACAAAAAAGTATGGTCTCCTGGATCGACCTATGCCTAAACACGTTTGCCTTTGGTGGTTGCATTGATGTCGGCATAAATATTTGTCGGTACATTGTTAGCATACCATTTCAAATATCAATCTCGAGCAATTTCTCACGTTTTCTATAAAACGGTGGCGATGTCACTTTTATATATCGACGAATGACGATGGTTTGATGAACTTTTCAATATCATAGCCGTAGCGTAATCAGTAGCACAGATTTTTGCTTTTTATTAACTTAACCTTGTTTATTATCATAATAGTTTTTAAATTATTTTATTAACCCGTTTTTAATTATCTGGAGGTAATATTTTCCTATCATAAATTCCACCGAAGGGTTCGAAAATATCTATTCTTCATTTCTCTGTCTTCCAATCAAAGGAAGTAGGCCAAGGAACGACGTGTCCGTCAGTGTGAACACGTGACTCACGTTTTTGTGCAAGAGACAATTAGATGCCGCTGTCCGCTTGTCCTTTTGCTTATATTTTAATCCAAAGGGAAATGCGCGGATGGGACCACCCTTTTTGGCTTTCCTGGGATATTTTTCCCGTTCACAATGGGGACAACAGAGGGATAAGAAAGACTCGAAAAAAGCTATGGCTCATGGATGATGGATGTTTTCTTTTTTTTTTTTTTAAATTAAAATTTTATTAAATTATAAATTATATAATTAAAATAATTTTTTTATAAATATTATTTTTTCTTTTTTAAATTTGAATTCAGAAACTCTAAAATAAAATTATAAACATTAGCTCCTGACAAACATAAATGATGGATGTTGAAGCTTCACTTCTTTTACCATTAAAAAGATTGTTGCTGGATTTAAATGTTAAGTGCCTATAATTTTAAGCACAATGAATTGAGTGCAAATTCATCAATAATATAATATATAATTTTTAGATAAGAGATTATAGTTTTGTTATTTATATTGTAAAGCATGCATATGAGAGCATCTACTCTTATCACTTACCTTAAGTATATGTTTTATTTTATTATTGAAAAATCATTCCATTTATTCAATATTTATGTAAGTGTCCGTATTTTGTCTCACAAAAAAAAAAACTTGAAGTGTCTGTATTTAACACTACTCGTTTATCTAGTAGTTAAACATTAATTTATTAATTCCAAATCATGATAAAGTATGGTTAAACCATTAAAGTTATGTCATGTTGCCGTTAGAGTGGACCAGCCAATCCTATAAATAAAAGCAAGAAAATATTGATAATTAATAGATAAAAGAGACATGGTTCTCAAGAAACTGCAATTGCCTTACATTCTGTATGGGCAATCCTGCCTAGGGCGTCATGGGTTTTGTACTTATCTATTTAAGAGCTAAGATATTTTTTTTGTTAAGAGCTCAGACTTAGACGCATCAACGTGTCAATAATTTTTTTAACAAAAAATAATTCGTCATAAATATATTAATTATTAAATTTATAAATTAAATAAATAATTATTTGTTTTATACCTTTTTAACTCTACTCATAAGAAGGGATCCACCTCATAAATACTGTTAGAACTGTACGTAACTCCTTTAAATCTGATAAAGCGTTGCGAATCGTAAATTAAAATACGCGCATACTAAATATTATTAGATTTTTTTTAAAAGGGTAAAGATTTCAAGTGCAGCTTATAATATTCAAATCAAGATAATAAATTAAAAAAAACGTCAATTAACCGACTAAACTCTCATGTCGGGTAGTTATGTAAACATTCATAATTCGGTACCACTTAGTTTGCTTTAATCAAATAATAACCCATAAAAGAAACGGATAAATGTTTAATTATGTAAAATATGCAACCAAAAATAAAAGAATTTGCAAACGGATAATATTAAACATTTTCATTGCCCATTACACATTTTATACTTTATAATACACACTTTGTCATTCTAATTCCATATATATTAATCTTCAAAACAATTCAAGATATTACCATTTTTTTTTGGAGCTAATACATGAACAGAAAATGAGAAGACAGAAAAAGAGACAAAATTACTTTTTTTTACATAATTTTTATAATTTTATTACATGATATTTTTAATAATTTTATACATTATAAATTATATAAAAATAAAATATATAAAAATTCATAAAATTCATAACTAAATTTTATATATAACAAATTAATAAAAAATATGTCTTACAACTAACTCTATTATCAGCCAATTCGACTCAATTCCGTACATCAATCATTTACCTATTGTTTATTAGAAGCCACGCTCAGACCCACACTCTGGCTCTTCACTAAAATCTGGTGCAGACGTTACAGAGAGTACTGGCATCCCATCCCCTATTAGTAAAGCTTACATGATTCATAAAATGTTTCAGATTTTGTCTTAAAATAATTTATATATATTATTTTTAAAATTATAATTAATATTTTTAAACATAAAAATAAAAAATATTATAAAAATATTATTTTTTATTTAAAAAATAAAAATTATAATTTTATTTAAAATAAAAATTAACACACTAAATACTGTTTGATATACATTTTTTTCATAATAAATGGACCTCGTGAATAGCCCAGCTTTCGTGGTGCTCCAAAACACGCCCACTAGAGAGAAAGAGAGAGAGAGAGAGAGAGAGAGAGAGAGAGAGAGCTCTAGAGCACTTTCCGGCAAGGTGTTGAAACAATTCGTAAAGCCAGGAGCTTGCTGAATAAAAGTCACTCTTCCAACAACAAAAAGGGGCAAATAAAAGGGAAATTAAAAGCGTCCATGGCCACCAAGGCAATGGCCAAAATAATGAGCATGGCCCCATCATCATCATCATCACCACAATCTCTCCCCACACAATTCCCACCGTCGTCCACTTCCCTCCCCGTCCGCCCCATCCCAGGTTCCTACGGCTGGCCGTTGTTGGGAGCCATCTCGGACCGGCTGGACTACTTCTGGTTTCAGGGGCCGGAGACCTTCTTCAGGAAACGCATAGACAAGTACAAGTCCACCGTTTTCCGGACAAATGTACCGCCTAGTTTCCCTTTCTTTTCCGGGGTCAATCCAAACGTTGTTGCCGTCCTTGATTGCAAGTCTTTTGCGCATCTTTTTGACATGGAAATTGTCGAGAAGAAGAATGTTCTTGTCGGTGACTTCATGCCCAGTGTCAAGTTCACCGGAGATGTTCGGACCTGCGCTTATCTCGATCCCACTGAACCACAACACACTAAGGTATGGATCCCTGAAGTACTATTATACAACTCACACGATGCACAACAAGAGTTGGCTTTCTCCTCTTGCATCCTCTCGATTCCAAGTATTTCTTTAATTCGATCTTATATGTCTTGGGGGGACACTTACAAAACAAATAGAAATAGGTGAGATCGTTGGAATTAGTGATTTTCAATCGAGACATCTGAGTTAGAATCTTAGATGTTTTCTTCATCGTTTCCTTTTTTTTTTTTTACTGTTGGACTGCAAGTTTTAAAATCGAAAAAAAAAAAAGAAAAAAAAGGGTCATGGCAGCTACAGGCCTACAGCTGACGTTCACAGTTACTTTCCTTTCTTCGTGTTGATCCTACTATTACATTTTAATTATAGGAAACTATTATGAGGACATAAAAAGATACTGTGAAAATAGTGATAGATGGTAATTGTTTTTTTAGCAAAAGGGGAAAATTTTGAATTTCATTATATCCGACTTTTGGTCTGAACAATTGTTTTACTCTGCTTCATTTGTGTCGTTTCTTTCATGAATGAAAAGCGCTACTGCGCTCCGATATCTAGAATATTGCACAGTTCGATTTGTTTTTCGGTTTTTCATTCCTTTGGGGATAGTGGGGGGATCGGCAATTATTATGAGATTTATAATGATAGTCAGCTTTTTTTTAATCACTGGCTTTAATTGTGGAGGCAGAGGTCTGGACGTCCAATTCCTACATTGTGGGCCCAACTGAAAACTTCTTAATTAATGAGCCCAAGACTTTGTATTCTCATTAGTCATGTCAGCGCCTTCCCTGCCGGCGGTCCCAAATCTTTTCAAATGTGCACTTTCCGCATCATGCTAATGGTTTCCTCTTTTTTTTATTTATTTATTTATTATTATTTTTTTAATATTAATTATGCTCAATGTTGTTAAAATTGGCTCGGACCGACCGATTCAACCGGTGACCGACCAAAGGTCTGGGTCGATTCATGGTCACTGTTGTCCCTTAACTCAGACCGGTCAAAATCGGTCTGAATCAGTCAAAAATCGATCAAAATCGGCAAAAATCGATAAAAAATTTTACCCGATTCAACCGGTTCAAACCGGTATAAAAGTTTTATAAATTATAATTTGATTTTAATGTTTATTTAAATTATAATTTGAGTTTTAAATTTAATTAAAATTTTTAATTTAGTTTTAAATTTATCAAAATTTTTAATTTAATCTTTAAAAATAAAAAAATAATATTTAATAATCATGTATAAATATTATTTTTTTAAATTATTTATAGATATATATATATTAATAAATATCGGTTCGACTGGTTGAACCGGTTGAATTTTGACCCACTAATGTTTTCTGTTCGATAATCAGTCTGATTCTGACAACCTTGGTCATACTACGGTTTTTTTTTTTTTTTTCTGAAGAAGTTATAATCATAATTAAATTATTTTTCAACATCTATAGATAGAGTTAAACTTCTGGTTTCTTTTTTGTTATCGTTAATTATTTTTTTTTTCATTTGATGTCAGAATTTTTGTTTTCTTTCAGCAATACCTAAATAATTATTTTTTGATATATATATATATATATATATATATATATATATATATATATATATATATATTTTTTTTTTTTTTTGGTTTTTTTTTTTTTTTTTTTTGGTCTTTCGGGAGTTGGAGATTAACTGATAGGAGAGGAGAGATGGAGGCAAGAGGTACAGGTATGAACTCTAAATTTGATGATTTGAGGAAAATTTCTCCGATTGCTGCAGCTTAAGTGTTTTTTTTTTTTGTTTGGGGTTAATGAATTTCGATCTATGTATTTGGGGCACGGCCCATTTTCTTTTTAATTAAAAATCCTGCAATTGTAGACTAACTTTGATATGGTTAAATGGTTGCAGCCAGAAAACGGAAAGCTCGGTAGAGAAATCTCTCTGTTTTTTTTTTTTTGGTCCTTTGTTCTGGTAGAAATTTCTTTCTCCTCAATGTTTTGGCGATTTCGCCCATCCTAACTGCCATTCTGTTGTTGTCGCAGCTCAAAGGGTTTGCACTGGAGATCCTGAAACGCAGCTCCAAGGTCTGGCTAACGGAGCTTCTAGCCAGCCTTGACACATTGTGGGATACGATCGACGCCAACATCTCAGAAAAGGGCAGCGCAATCTATTTGGTACCTCTCCAGCAATGTATGTTCAAGTTCCTGTCCAAGGCCCTTACTGGGGCCGATCCGGCCAAGTCCCCGAAAATAGCGGAGTCCGGATACGCCATGCTGGACCGTTGGCTATTCTTCCAGCTTCTCCCAACAGTCAAAATCGGTGTCCTCCAGCCCCTGGAAGAAATCTTTCTTCACTCTTTTGCCTACCCTGCTTTCCTTGTTAGTGGAGACTACAACAAGCTTTACGAGTTCATCAAAAAGGAAGGTAATTAAACAAATCCAATTTAATCTCTGACAAAAATTTTGATCGAACCCCTTACAATTAAGTGTGCTGTAAAATGGGTCGAAACTATAACTATAAAAATGCGTCAAATTAATGGGTACCTCTAGTATTATGTAAAGATAATAGTAGGAAAAATTCATAGACTTATTTGTTATTAATCTGGTACATTGTATTTTTCGACATCCGCAACATTTCATGATTCATTATTTCGTGTCAGTACCAATTAACATATCACTGCATGGATTGTTTGTAATTGTGCCAATAGGACAAGAAGTGTTGAAACTGGGAGAGACCGAGTTTGGACTGAGCCAAGAAGAAGCCATACACAACCTTCTCTTCGTACTGGGCTTCAATGCATTCGGCGGGTTCTCCGTATTTATACCCACGCTAATAAACACAATAGCCAGTGACACCACCGGGTTACAAGAAAAGCTGCGCCAAGACGCCCGACAAAATGGGGGCTCCAGTTTAACATTTGAATCGGTGAAAAGCATGCCACTGGTTCAATCGGTTGTTTACGAGACCCTTCGGCTCAACCCACCGGTTCCACTCCAATACGCCCGAGCCAGGAAAGACTTCCAGCTCAGTTCACACGAGTCTGTGTTTGACGTTAAAAAGGGTGAGTTGCTGTGTGGGTATCAGTCTCTGGTCATGAGAGACCCCAAAATTTTTGACGAACCGGAGACTTTCAAACCGGGCCGGTTCGTGGGTCAGGGAAGTGAGTTACTGAGTTACTTGTACTGGTCAAATGGGCCGCAGACCGGGTCACCGAGCGTATCAAATAAACAGTGTGCAGCAAAGGACTATGTGACTCTCACGGCGTCGTTGATTGTGGCTCATATGCTCAGGAGATATGATTCCGTCAGCGGAACTGCTACTTCAATCACAGCTGTTGAAAAGGCCAAATAATTGACACGTGTGAGAAATGGGGTCTGGTGGGAAGCAGATATTTTGTTCGAGAAGAGTGGTGAGGTGAGGAGGAATCCCATTTAGTCAATTATATACAAGGGTGAACTAGATTTCAATAGATAATGCGATAAGATCTGTGGGCCAGTATTTTGATATTTATTATTTTGGTCGGTGTTATCTGTTTTACGCCGACCAGCCAATACCCAAATGCCGATTCCCCAGATCAAGAATAAATCCTCTTGAGAGTTACCACCATTGGAGTCTGACTAGGAAGAGAGTTTGAATATGCAAATAGAGTCGCAAGCGCGATATCTGAATTGAGTGGTAAGAATAAATTTACCTTTAATAAAAGGTGTGCTGTAAATATTCAAGTTTTTTTCCATTCTCCCTAAACTCATATTGGCAATGCTCCATACTAAAATTGTAGGGCACCAAGTGACAAGGAGAATTTAAAGAATTTTTAGTTTACATTTTGAAGAGCGTAAATCTATGTATTGAGAAGCAACATATAAGATCCAAATCCTTATTTAATAGAGGGAAAAACAATAACAGGGGAAGAAAATGATTAATGGTAACAATATTTATTCTAGCCTTGCATCTTTTGATTCAAAATTATTAACTATTTAACTAGTGGACGAGCAATCTCTCTCTCTCTCTCTCTCTCTCTCTCTCTCTCTTTTTGCTCTCTCTTTCCTTTTTTCGGAGAAGCAAAAAAAAAAAAAAAGAATTTGACATCTCATAGTCTTGTTAAGCAGAATTGTAACCGTATGCAAGAAAATTATCAAGTCATAGAAGTCATAGAGAGCAAATTCATACCCTAGGATCGCGCTGGCCATACCTTTAGTCTTTACCATTTAGTTTGGTACGATTTTGAATTTATGATATTTTACTTGAGAACAAAACTAAGTTATCGACCATATACTCTTTTTTTTGTTTGTCAGAGTTGGTAGTTCAGTAGTGAAAAAATAAAAAAGGTAAATATTAAATTTGAAATTCGAATCTAAACTTAAAAATTTAAAACATACAACTCTAATTAACTGAATTAAATTTAATATTCATAATGGTGGTATATACTAGCAATCTTAATCTATTATTTGAGCTGATGGGCCTTACAAGTAATTGGGAAGAACGAGTTTACTGGGCTAAGAATGGTCTCACAAATGACACGATGAGTCCTGTGGGCGAATCACGCAATGTTGATCCATCTCATAACTAAATGGGCTAACCGCAAAATAGCCGAAGCCCAAAGATTCTTTACAAAGTAAGAATACTTGTGGGCCATCATTTACCAGCGCCTGTAACAAGTTGGGCGGCCATGGTGGATTGCTTCTGACTGGAAGACCTGACAATGCGCAAAAGTCAAAACTGTGACAGCTTTAGGGTATTTGAAACGAAAAGAGTAGTACGATATTTTTTTTTTTCAAAATTTTGTCTAATTTTAACGAGATATTAAATTTTTATAATCATTATAATATATTTGTAACAAAAAATAAAATATATTTTGTTATTTTTTTATAAAAAATATTATGATAGCTGTAAACAATGGAAATTTCGTTATAATTAGACAAAATTTCAGACAAAAAATCGTCTATTGTTGTAATGGAACTCATTGGAATAATGGTTTTTTTAATTTTTTCTTTTATTTTGAAGCCTGTATTGGAATAATGACTTCATTTCCCTTCAGTCTGCGCAGGAACCAGATATACAGTATTTGGTTTTTTTTAAGGAAAACAAAATACCAATGAATCTCTAAATCTTTTGTTGCCCGTGGAAAATTTCAGCTAATATATTTGCAAAATACAGGCATTAGGACCTTTTTCACGCAGGTTGTTTGCTTAAAAGGCTCCTAAATTTCTAACAATGAGGAAACCAAAATGAAAAAATAAAACTCTAACGGGCTCCACATCGATAAAACAATGTCTATGTGCGATGGATGGATCTCTTACACGGCCTGCACATTTGCTTGAGAGTGGACACGAGTTTTGGCAAACCCTTCTCTCCACCCTCTTTGACATGCCCTCATCTCCCACATTGCCTTCAGTTTCTTTTGTGCTACTAATGCAGCTTCGGCTTTCTCCCGTGCCTCTTCACAGGCTTCCATCCCTGAATTGCACTTGTCTGCTTCCTTTTGATACTGGGATGTCATCTTCTTTGCCTCAAGCAAATCCTCATCGGCACGCTGCTTACTTTCCAAAGCTTCGACTTCCCACAGCTCCAATTCCTCTGTCAGTAGCTCTGCAAAGTTCTTTTCAGCATCTTCACTCAGCTCAGGGTCATGCTTTGCACAATCTGCATTATATTTTAAATGAAATAAGTGACCATGATACCATAATGCATTCAGGCTGGCAGAATATGAAGCTTCACAAGAGATTAATTAACCAGATTCCACTAACGATAAGGTGTTCGTTCAACATAAGCTAAAATATAAAACTAGCACAGGAAATTGTTCTTTGTTGCTCTTTAGTCAGCCTGATTGCTCACTCCCTGATCCCCACATTGGTCCCAGAACTGCAGAAGACTTCATTCTGATTTCCCTTCCTTTTGCTCCCTATGACCAAGGAAAAAAAGGTGTTAGCTTTGCTTTGGGCACATAAAGTTCTTTAGTTTGGTTTTGCTACAAATTATCAAATTTATCTAAAGTTAACGCACGCGAAGGACTAACCTCCAAAAGAAGCATTGCTTAATCCTGCATTCAAAAAAAAAAAAAAAAAGAGATAAGAAAGATAAAAATGAGAAAGCACATGATTCTTTCATTAAAGTAATCAATACACGAGAAGATGAACTAAGTTCACATATATTGTTCCTAAATGCGACAAACATACGCAAATGGCAGAAAAAGAGGAAAGCAGTAGCATAAGTCTCAATAAACAACCATAAACTTTGGCACTTTGAAAACAATATCCAAGTACTTCAACGCAGATGATTCTTGGATGGTTCACATAATAATGTAGGATATGTCAGCCATTGTAATACTTAGCTGCCCACCAGGACATCGCAGCTTACTTTGGATGCCCAATAGAGATGCAAATTATAAATTATCAGTAAAAGCCTGAGTTTGTCAATCCTCCTCTGCAAAAGTTCAAAAGAATAATGAGGCCAAAGGAAGTCAGAATTTTCTTTAACTTCACAAACAAACAAAAAAGGCTTCCATCAAATGAAAACCAAAATGCAAGTCATATTCAATGGGCATTAGTAACCATCGGCAATTGTTTCACAATCTTATTTCTTCTTTAGTAACAAACAACTCTTGAAAGTGGCACTCCAGTGGTCAATGCAAATGCATGCAGGAATCGCGGAACAAGCACAAGTGTATAGTAAACAAGGCAACAAGTACTTTCCGCAGCCCAAAACAACCAAAGTCGAAGGCTTAGTAATACCAGCAGAAATGCTTAATTAAACAAAGTAAAAATAATGTATCTCTGAGATCTATCTCAGATTAGTAATTTTCCTTTTTTTTTTTAATTTTATCCAGACGAATTAATAAAATAAGTATAGAATCAGTGACTCATCGTTTCAACAAGAAATTGATAGAATTTGTTATACTAAGCAAATGAAAACGAGGGTTGGGTGGGACGTAGGCAGATATAACCAGAGAAGCGCAAAAGCAAGGAGCCTGACCCGGAGGAATGGAGAGGAGGGGTTGAGAAGAGCAATCACAAACACAGGAAGGGCAAAGAAGAGGTCGAAGAATGGCCGACGGCAGCCAAGCCTTCCTTGAAGTGCCAGTAGAGAGGTGGGCCCAGTATGTAAGCCGCCAAGCACAGTCCCATCAGTCCCAGCGCCACCTTTAAAACTGCCGCATGGCTCGTCGTCACCATTTGTATTACCCGCCTCCTTCCAACTCTCTGTCCGTGTCCGCTTCCTGTCTCTTTGATTGTCTCTCTGTCCTTCCTCTCGTCCTAATAATGTCTGTCCACACTCTTCGTGGGAATGATGATTGATGGCAATTGGCTGCGTGCATGTGAATTGAGATTTGGAGATTGACCCGAGGATTTTGCGACACTTGGTAAGGTCAATCTAACCAGGTAAGTTTTTATTTATATATATACTAGGTTTGAACCCGCGCGTTGCGCAGGCTGAACATTTTTTTATAGATAATTTTAGTTATTTTTCTTTTTAGTATTTGACTTTTTTATTTTTCTCTGTTTCTCTAATGATTGAAACAGCCTATCTCTTGTGTTGTGTGTCTGTTTGTATATTGGTGTGCGAATGACAGAATACAATATAAAGAGGAGAATTAAAAGATTAAAATTTATTATCATAAATTACTAAATTTATTGTCATAAAACGTCTACTGTTATGTATCAAATTTAAAGAGAGTCAATTAACTTCGTCATAAAGATTATAACGGAAAAAAAAATTATATAAGAATCTGATTTTTTTTGTTCTTAAGCGGAAGCAAATTGTCTAATTGAATATTAAAATTTATTGGGAAGGAAACGAAAAGAATAAACAAATTGTTATTAATGACAATAATTAGCATGATTAAATCATATGAGAAAAAAAAAGAAACAAAATTAATTGTTTTTTATTTTATAAATAAATAATTTTTTTCTTATATGCAAATTGTAAAATCCGAAATAACCTAATTATGTAACCTTGTTAACACAATTTTTTTATTAGTTGGGAGTGGTCTGTACCCCAACGTGTTGAGCTCGACATCAAATCCCTTAAAAATGTAAACATTTTGCTCGGTAAAAGCATTTTCAAATCTCTCAGCCTGTCATTTCTTTGTTGTAGCATCAATCGTATTTTCCTATAAAAAAAAAACAAATCATATAAAGTTTAGTATAAAATCAGTTTCAAAATTATTTGAGAGCGAAGATATTACCTCTTCATCTGCGAGAATCATATCAACACTGATTAAATTGTTCTTATATTTTTTGTTCACGGCTTTCCATAAGCGTATGATGCGTACTTTGATGCCAACATTGGCCTCGTTGATTTTGAGATTTTTTAGTAATTGGAATTCCATAATCTGTATATGATATGAATAAATAAGTAGAAATAAAATTTTCTCATTATTGCAATTCAGATAAAAAGTGAAATAATTACACATGAAATTGAAGTTGAAAACAATGATATATTGAATTTTACCTGAAATTTTGGACGATCACAATGCAGTTCAGTCGTGCAATCCAATTGCTTCTGTAACACACAAATGGTAAGTCACTCACTTATATAATAGGTAAGCCTCCCAATTTAGTTATTATTTATCATTAATGTCAATTTCAATTATGAGCATTCCATTCATTTTAACGTTATTGTTAAAAGCATTCATTGCAGAAACAAAATTAAGTTATTATTTATAATTAATGCCAATTGAATTTATGAGCATTATTGTGTAATTTTTCGGTATTTTTGCCAATTAGTGGACTTAAGTAGACTTTTGGCCAGAATAGTTTCAGTTACAAATTGTTAATTGGTCGGTTACAATCGACGAAGGAAGATTTGATGTGCTATATTAACAATATTTAGTCTACTGTTTGTTTTGAATAATTTTGTAATGGTAGGAGCAGCATATAATGACAATAAAGAGGTCATCGAATTTATAAGCATTAGTGTGTAATTAAAGATAGGTAATATAAGATAATTATTAAAAATTAAAGAGAAAAATTTGTAACGGTAGGAGCAACACATAATGACAATAAAGAGGTCATCGAATTTATGAGCATTAGTGTGTAATTTGAGATAGGTAATATAAGATAATTATTAAAAATTAAAGAGAAAAATTGTAAAATTGACACATAGGAGATAGGATTAAGTATGAGCTTTCTCTAAACTTCTTTTTTATACTAATTAAATAGAAAAATTTTTGTAACTGTAGGAGCAGCACATAATGACAATAAAGAGGTCATCGAATTTATGAGCATTAGTGTGTAATTTGAGATAAGTAATATAAGATAATTATTAAAAATTAAAGAGAAAAATTGTGGAATTGCCACATAGGAGCTAGGATTAAGGAGGTGCTTTCTCTAAATTTCTCTTTTATACTAATTAAATAAATATATATTTTAATTATTTTTCATATAATTTAAATATAAAATTTTATTTTTTAATTATTTTTCATAATTTTCTTTTTTTATATTTTTTTTCTCCCTAAAATCTCACAATCTGAACAATTTAAAATCTAATAAAAATTATTGAAACATATCTTTTATAAGAATAAATTTGCGTTCAGAATTATCTAATATTTTGATAATAATTTAAACACTAACGATTTTATGGTTCAAATGAATCACCTAATTGAATTGGTGATTAGAACATCCATTTAATTATTTATCTTCCGTTCATACAAAAATTAGGCTTTTGGAGGTGGAGGTAGTCACCATTGAACTCTTGTCAATAGTCGTTTTTGGAGTGTGATCAGTTTGAGATTGCTGCCGTGAAGGAGCGTCAGGAGTCATTCGACCAACGATCACCTCTCCAGCGTCCGGTTACTCGTGCGTTGGGGCCACTTCCTGACCAGCGTATGTCTGGTTGTTGGGGACCACTGCCTACTTGTGGGTGGAGATTCTTATCCCTCTGAGCTCATTTGGGCCTATGAGTCTTATCTGAGTGCTTTTTTCCCTTTGAATTCCCAGTTTGTTGGGTTTAAGGTTTCTATTGGGTCTATGTATCGATTGGGGTCTAAGCTTATTTTTTGCAAGTGTTGTAAGTTTGGTTAAATCTCTAACATAAATTGCCTTCTGTTTAAAAAAAAAAAAAGCATTAATTATTTATCTTAAAAGAATAAAATAGGCGATTTGCGTTATATGACACTCGTATCACATGTACTTAACTCTATTTTGATATTGCAAGGATTTGATGATATTTCACGAGTGAAATCAAAATTTCTGTTATTTTGATTGGGATAGCCACGAGTGTCGCAGGCCTGCTGCTGGAAAATTCAGCAGTTGTAAATTAATTTCCATCCAGGGCCGAAAACAAAATATTAAAATGAGTGCGTATAAAAGAACAAGCTGCCGTCTTTTCATTTTTCCGAACTTTCGGCCTGTAGGTTAAACAACCCATGATCGGCTTCAGGCCCAAACATTATGAACATCTGAACCCAAAAAACGCATCCCGTGCTGGGCCCAGTCCACGGTTCGGTCTGCGTCCGATCGTTGATGATCACATCAAAAACGGTGAGAGCAGTCGTCGTTTCACTCCACAGAAGCCGATGAACGCCGCAGCCTCTGCTCACTTTCAAAGCCGCCCATCATCAAAAAACATTTCCATTTTTGGTTTTTCTCAGCATCAGAAAAAATGGCGGTGGAGATGCCGCACGATCTAATAAAATCACTCCAGATCTCGCTGCGGGAACAGGCGGGCATCTCTTCTTACGATCCCGGCGACGCTTCGCTTCCGGAATTGCCCTCCGCGGCCGACGGAATTGCGGAGCTCGACCCCTCGCCGGCCTACCTCCGGTGCAGGCACTGCAAGGGCAGGCTCCTCAGGGGCATTAATTCCGCGATTTGCGTCTTCTGCGGCCGACAGCCCAACAAGGATGTCCCCCCCGACCCCATTAAACTCACCTCTACTTTTGGTTATCGTTGGTTTCTCCAGTCCCTCGACTTGGACGGATCGGTTAGTGTCTTGTCCAATGACCAAAATTGTCTTGTCTAATGAACAAAAATTCACTGTAAAAATTTTCGGAATTTTCTTTTTCTGACTATTATTATTTTGTTCACGGTTTTAGTTGTGTTGTTCTTTTTCCTGTCTGTATGAGAAACCTTATCGTTTGTAGGAATGAACACGTGTAATGTTGGTTACTCTCAGATTTTGTAAACTTGATTGAATCTTCCTGAGGAATTAGGATTATAGAACGTTACGATTCGAACACTTAAGTTCTTGACTTTAGCAGCATTCTCTTGATCCGATAACTAATATTGATGTCACTTTTTTTTTCTGTTTTTTGAGGACTATTGGATTCAGTGTACTACTTTGATGCACCCCGATCGATCTTGAATATTAGGACTTTCTTTCGGATCACGAGTAATAGTGTAATATTTTTGGTGTTCTCATTATAATGAGAGTGGCTTGGAAATGTTTTGAGTGAATGCAGCACTTTTTATTTGCAGGAGCTTGTGGCACCCTCCACGGAAGCTAATGATTCAAATAGAGGGCATAATGCACCACAAAATGAGGTTCCCTTGTCTCACCTTTTGGATTTAGAAATAAGATGGCCTTCTGAGTCTGAGCGATCTGAGACTGGAGTTTTGGACAAGACCCCTGCTCAGAAGTTGAGTACCTTGAATTTAGCTGGAGTTGATCTTGACAACTTCTTTATTGGAGCTAAGGATGAATCTCTTTCTGCACCTTCTGGAGACCGACTGAATAAACATGGTGATGCTTTGGGGAGTAATGCCTTGCAAGGTCACAGTAACCTTAGTTTGTTTGAGAATGTTCAGCATTTAGAGCCAGAGCCAAGGTCCAAGGAAGATGAGAGCATTGACTCTTTTTCCGGTTGGGAGGCTGAGTTTCAATCTGCTGGTTCAGGAACTCAAAACAAAGAGTCTAAGCCATTTGATCCTTTTCTGGGTTCTTCCTCTGTCAATCTTTCTACCCACATGAAGGGCTCAATCTTTGGACCTGGAAAGGATTTGGACGATCAAAGGACTACAGAGGGTGCAACTTCTTTGGCATCTAAAACAAATGATTGGACGCAAGATGATTCGTGGAGTAGTTTTAATGCAGGGAATGCAAATTGGATTCGAGACAACCAACATCCAGCTGCCACCAGCAGCAAGTTGGCACACGGTGGAACCATTGATGAAGATGATGATTCATTCAACAATTGGAGTGATTTTGCGAGCTCAACCAGCAAACAGGCCCCTTCTGATAACTCTTCAAAGCAAGCTGATGATAATGCCATGCCATCCGTCGAACCTGCGTCAGTGCCTGATAGTAAAAGCATTTCTAAAGTTGATGATGCATTTGATGCTTGGAATGATTTTAGAAGCCTGACCAGTGTGCAAGTTCCCTCTGCTGAGCACACGTCAGGAATAAGCTTATTGGATGGAACTACCAACTCTCAGAATGTTGTTGGTAGCTTTCCACAACCAGAGTTCTTTTCAACTGTGTTCAATAATCAAAATGGTTCTGCTGAGGTGAACATCTTGCAGCCAGAGGCTACTGTTTTGGAAAGGTATTTACAAGCCTGCTATACTTGTTTTGCATTCAAACTCACTAACCCTGTATACCTACTCATCCTATACAAAGGGGACTATTTGTCTTTTTTTCTTTAAGTGAATTGCATCACTAAACTAGTTAATTTAGCCATGAATGTGGGAATGAGTGCAGTAATACCTGTCAGAGAGATTTGATGAAATGCTTCTGTGTAGTTGCTTATCTTTACTGTGCATGTTTGTGCATGCGATGTGTCCACTCTTTCAATTGAAGCTTACATTGGAAAACTACGCATTCCAGCCTACAGATAGATAAGGATGGAAAGTAAATGTGGAATACTGTTATTAAGTAGTGGAAAAGGACCTAAGAGGAGAGGTTGAAAGTAACATTTATCTTGCAAAATTATGCTAAGTGAAAAGAAAATATCTTGCTTAAGATTGAATGTTTGGTGACATTTTTTTAGTTTGCTGTGTTTTTCTCGACTACTGCGAGCTTATTTCCATGTTTCCCACAACATGGATGCTATGACCTATGGAGAAATTGTAGCGAGCAACTTTCATTTTCAAAGTTTTGAATTTTAAGTTCCTTGTTCTATGTGCTACAAGGTTGGGGGGTGTATTTTGCTTCTCTGGAAACTGTTTGCAAATTTTGTGGCATCTAGGATTTTTCTTTTTTTTTTTTTTTTTTTGTTGGCAGTTAAAGCATTATGTTAACATGAGATTCGTTGAAAATGATTCTGGTCCCATTGTGAAAATGATGCCCCTTTCTTCTAGCCAAGAGCTAGGATTTCTTGCGTTCATAACAAGCCACTCAATCAGACAATGTTTCCCATATATTGCATGTTTCAGTTGGTCTGGCACCAATGCTGAAGATACAGGCACGGCTGAAGATTTTAAAAATGTTCATGACGCATCCAATGGAAATTCAAGGTCAAAGTCTGAGGACGTAGAGATGCTTATGTCGCAGATGCATGATCTCTCATTTATGCTTGAAAGCAGCCTTTCAATACCACAAAAAAAGAGATAAGATATCGATAATGCAATTTGTAGACATTAATTTCATTTTCCTGTTTTCGTGATGTAATTTGTTGTTCAATGGTAATTTTTACTATTCTATATTCATTTTGTAATTTTTAAGGGGTTATCTTCCTTTTTCTTCCGACCATTTATTTAGTGCTATGCGACTGTTTGGTTCTGTGGTTAAATACTAAAATAATTCTCACCTTTGAAAGAGGAAATGGATGGAGAAAGAATACCGAGGAGGAAAGGAAAATTACATATGTGGGGCAGGAAACAAAATCAAGCCCTAATCCTCGCTAAATGATGGGTCACTAACATGCAACTATTTGAACCCTGCTATTTTAAAACGGTATGCCAATGATGGTTATTCTTATCAAGAATTTTGAATTAATGGGCTCACCCTGGGCACAAAATCGGGGTCGGACATAACACGGTAAGCTGGCAAAGCAGCCTAGCATGCTCAGGGATTGGGCGTAACCCCCCAAACCAAGACCCAAACATAGACCAAACACATCCGAAATTGGAGCTTTCCAGTGAGGATAGCAAGTATTGGGTTCCATTCGCTGATCAAGATTTTAAGCAAACCAGTTGCCCACCTTTTTTGTTGTGTCATTGAGGCGGGCCCGCCCGAAGGTTCGCAGTCCAAGGAAGCTGGAGGGTCTAGCGAGCAAATAGGCGGATCTCCGACCTCTGGTGTCTTTTTCTAGTTGCAGACGTTTAACGAGAAAATTTGCAACGTGTGGTTTGGATTTTGTCTGGCAATGTGGTCATAGGAGAATTTGTTTGTAGGTAGATTCAATGGTGGCGATGCATTGTATCCGGAAAGGTGTCTCTCAATCTCATCTCTGATCGAACTTAATTCAGAATATTTGTGACTTATTCAGGCGAGAGTAAGCTGTCCAAATTAGTCATATACACCGAGATTGAAACATGGTAACTAACTGAATGGCAAATCTTGTACTTCCACAGTATTGGGGTTTCCACAAATTCTTGAAACCTCCCTCTTAAATAACCCAATTGCTTTGGCAAGATGCATCAGGAGCCCAGACATGGACTTTTTTAGTTTAAGTTTATATAATTCTTCTTCGCTGTTTTGTTTTATGGGTGTACTACCTTCTCTTTTGATTAAAAAAAAAATTGCAACAAATAGACAAAAAAAAAAGAAAAGAAAATTTGCAACGAAATAAAAGATTTTATAAAAATGAAGACCACCAATTTATTATTGTAATTTCATGATCTGTCTCAAACAATCAAACTCTTCTTACACAACGCACAAAGACAATAGCCAGAAGAGTTGATTTACATATTGTGGACAAGGGAATACCATATTTGCCTTTCCTAAACAACCCCTCCATAAACGGCCAGAAGCATATCAACACCAACACACTGAACACTAGCTCCCCAAAGCCTGACCCGTGACCATCATTAACCAATGGCCGTGGCCCAACCAGGAACATATACAGTGCTGCCAGGTGCACCAGCACAAGGGTTGTCCCAGGCACAAAAATGGGTGATTCATCAAAAGTGAACTTACTGGCATCACCAGAGCCAGTAGAATTACTAGACTCGTCCTTCTGAGTTATTTCAAATACCGTGTCTGAAATTTTTAGAATTTTCAGTGCCCCGCTTAAAAAACCAAATAGCCATCCATTGATTGAGGTTATTCTTCCCATTCTTTGGTTGTTCCACCACTCTCGGATGGACAGGCCAGTTTGTATGTATTCCGATGAAGTGTATAGATTGTAAACCATTACAAGGGCAATGTAAATATAAATGCCTGGCTCCCCAATCTGATTCACATGTCAAGTCATTGAATTACTCTCAATGTTATTAAGGGAAAAAAGAAAAAAAAAAAGGCTATGAAATTTATAAAGAGAGGGTGTGGCCAGATATTTTGACTACATGAGAAAATTCAGGAGAAGAACATCTTTATTGGTACATCACCTCTATGTTTCTTGATGACAAAAAACTTTTTTTTTTTAAAGTTGATAAATACACATTTAGCAGAAATATGCTACTTTATCAATTATTTTAATTGGAGTTAGAAAAATAAGCATAAGTTGTACAAAATTATAATTGAGCCATCTACATGGGATTGTGTTAAGAATCTAAAGACTTTTGGCATGCATATTGAATATTTCGTTTTCTTTAATTGTCATAGAAAGAATTTGGAATTTCCCAAAAATAAATGGATTTGTTACGTGATACTCTACCCAAGCCCTAATCCTCATCCTCGCTAATCACAAGATGATAAACCACTAACATACAACTATTAGGACACTACTGCTTGAAAATGGTACGTCAATGATCGTTATTCTTATCAATAACGTAAATTAACATGCTCACCTTGGGCACAAAATAGGAGTTGGAGAAGATACAATACGCTGGCAAAGCAACATAGCACAGCTCAGGAATTGGGCGTAGCCCCCAAACAAAACCCCAAAGATAGGCCGAACACTGCCGAAATTGGAGCTTGCCAGTGAGGGTAGCGAATATTGGATTCTTTTCGCTGATCAAGATTTCAAGCATACCAGTGGCCCACCTCTTTTGTTGTTTCATTGTAGCTGGCCCACCCGGAGGTGCGCAGCCCAAGAAAGCTGGAGGGTCCAGTGAGCAATAGGCGGATCTCCAACCTCTTGTGTGGATCATTAGTCCCGTAAGTAGGTCCTCTGTGGTAGATCCATATTGCCAGCCAACCTGAAGCAAGACGAACCACAATACTACCAGTTAAAAATCTCACCAAGTGCAGACCCAAAAAAAAAAAATCTCACCAAGTGTTATTTTGAATTAACCTTGTCCCATATTATTAGAGTCCTATTAAGAGGGCATAATACTTTACAGTCCAATAAAAATGAGCAAAAGGCCCTAATTCAGAACGGAACGAGAACTACATATATATAATGCGCTCACAAGCCGACTAAGCGGCCATAACTCGGGTTTAATTTGTATGTCGAGAATTGCAAAAATTAGCTGGTACTGACCTCTCGTCCCCAACTAGTACCATTCTCGTATGAGCAATTAGCAACTTTGTGTGCTGCCTCAACCAAATCTTGAAGACGCCTCGTATTATTGGACTTTCCTTGCAAGGCACAAACAGCTGATTTGGTAAAATCCACTGATTTGCCAAATATTTTCAGCATTTCTTCTTTGTCAGCTAAATTACCTGCGAAATAAACAAGACTAATAGTTCACGTCGCACTCCCTCTTCTTTTGAAAATGATTGACAATCAAGGAGAAAAGAACATGAAAAGAAAAGAAAGAGGTGCAAGTACCCAATAAAAGAGAATGAAAAAGAAAGTACAAACAAATTCAGAATTAAGCTGCATACATCCCAATTCAAGCACAAAATGGAGATTATAAAATCTCTACCAGTAATTGGAGTGAGACGTTTTTTATTATTCCAAGCGTCATCTGGACATAACCCGTAAATAACTTTTCGTCTATGAAAACACCCCGTTCCGGCATAAAATGGTCCTTGAATTCCAACTATTCCTCGTCCCGCACACTAATTAATGTATGTCATGAAACAAAAAATAATCAGTTGATTTGATATTTCAAACAAAACAAACTTCACAAGTAACAAAAAAAAAAAACATAGTGGCACTCTACATAGAGCTGGTAATTAATCTTATATCAATGTTAAAAAAAAAAAAAAAACATACCTTTTGCAAAACTACTAACTGATTTCCAAATGGGTCGTCCTTCATTCCATCATAGAAAGTTTGTGGGCACTGGACAAACCCGCTGTCTCGTTCATTCTTCGAACCCAACAAGAGGCACATGGCATGGTAAATAATTTGTGGGTTATTAGCATACATGTCGCAGTCTACATTTAGCATGATTGGAGCATTAGTCATCAATCCAGAGACTCTTGTCTATCAAAAGGCAAAAAAATTGTCATCAATAACAAGTCAATTTTATTTGAAAAATAAACAATGAAATGCTATTTTATAAAGTATGTGTCAGCCTTGGACTTACTAGCACGTTCATTGCACCTGCTTTGTAGTGGTGTGGATGCTTTGGATGTTTCTCTCTAGATACATAAATCAAGTGCGGCAGCCCATCTGCCAGACCTTCCTTGTTCTCCCATATAACCTACCAGAAAAATTGAAGATATGCATCAAGAAAGTCATTGAAATGGAGGTCAGGTGCGCTGCAAAAAAAAAAAAAACTCTGGATCATCGTTAATAAAGATGTTTATTATTTTTACTTATTTCTTTTTAAGTGTAATATATTTATAATTTTATATTATATAAATTTATTTTTATTTAATTTTTTTATTTTAAACAAATTTTACTTATTTTATAATATAAATTTATAAGTGAGTATTATTAAAAAAATATTAATAAAATTAGAAATTTCCTCGAAAATTGTAATGTTCTTCTGAATGGCCCTGTAGCTAGATTGGGACAGATGCCTGTTGAGCCACAGTGGCCCAATAGCCGCAAAAGTTGGTACTTCCCGCAATTTTTCTGGATCGTATAGGCTACTCAGCCTTGAACCTCTACTGGAAGCCAGTGTAATATTTGCTTTACGTATTCGAGACAAGAAACCAATAATCAACACCTTAATAATAGTTGGATGATTTCTGCGATCTGTTTTGGAAAAGACCGCCAAATCGCCACTTAGATCCCAATTAATGTATTTCTGGGCTGCCTCTTTGATCTTGCGGCATAGCTCTTCATATTCATCCTATTAAAATTATTGAAATTGATGGAAGGAAAAGCAGTCAAAACTTAAGAGTTAGCAAATCGAATCCAATTAATGGTGAAAATAAAGAATCCAATTAATATATGAAGATAAAAAATCCAATATATTATTCCACATGTTCGTTGCCGGGCTAAATTAATTATACCTTCATCTTTTTACGTTCTTGTTGGAATTCCTGTGAGCCATCGCCACATGATGATTTGCACTCGTTAGCGAAGTATCTGAAGGGGGCTCTGACTGAAATGTTATACTTCTTGCAAAATGGGACCCATAGCTTAGCAAATTTTGATGCTTCGACCAGAGAATAGAAGGTGAGAGGGGAGCAGCCATCATCTGACACGTAGCAAGCTAGCTTTTGGGCTGGATAATCAACCGCTAACAAAGATATTACAGTGTTTGCAGTGATTATGGGCGGTTCTAGCACAGGGTCTGCTGTTGTAACAAACATATCCACTGGGGGAAGCTCCCTAACTCCACTGGAATTGGAAATAATAATCATAATAATAATAATAAATATCACGAAAGTTTCTTTGTCAAACTTAACGAATGGCGGTTAAGTTATTAAAATGACTTGTAAAACTGTTTACCTTTGCAGAAGGCGTTCTGGGTATGTTTTATAGTCCACTGGAGTCCATTTGGTGCTAATTGTGAGAACCCAAATGAAGATAAACCATGACTCACAAAGGAATGCCAGCAGCCAGGCAAATCCATGCTTGTCGAGAGAATGGAGACGGTAAACGACGAGAGACGCGAGAAGCAACAAGATTGTAATATCTAAAGCTCTACGTACGGGCATTTTAAGGGCAATTCTATCATAGAGAGGTGGATGGAATGTATTTGCCATTGACGCACACAAGTATAAGAACTAGTAACAAAAGAGTTGAACTTGTGCCCGTGCGGTCTCCATGGTTCCGAGGACATATATATAGAACGATAAGTGTGGCTAGTTGCGGGCATTGATTGTCCTTGTGGGCTGTGGCTAGGGACTCTTGTTTACTCATTGGTCACGAAAGCATATCCTATTGTCGGATAACAGTAGCTAACACCAGTCGTGAGCAAGAACAATATTAAAAGGAAAATTTTGAATACGCTGGTATGGAGATATTTTTGACTTGATTTCTTTCCATTTAAGTATTTTATTTACATTCTTAGTAGATTTATAAAAGATTTAGTTTCCTTATTTTTCTTTTCTTTTATAATCTTTATATACAAAATTATTGTACAGTTGTGAGACATGAATAAAAATTCACATATTCTTGACAACACCAACTAAAAAATTTAAGAGTTATACCTTAAATTACACTAAAATAATAATGTAATTTATTTAATAATATTTAATAATTATTTTTTTAAAATTTAATTAACTAATAGTAGATATTACTTTGATCTCATTTTGATTGCATATAAAAAATCTAACTAAGTATTGCCCAAAATTTAACTTCAATCCTGTTATAAGATGAATGAAAGACGAGTGCACAGACTGTTGATGTGTCCATGAATTCGTTGTTATTTTTTATTGAAAAATTTATGATATATATAAATTTAAATATAATATACAAATAATATTATTGAAAACGGTATGCACAATTTAACTAAGTTAATGCATATTCAATCTTAATTGCATGTACATTCTATCTTAATTACATGCATATTATGTTTTTTTTCCAAACAAATATTAAAAATAGGTGAGACTCATCTCGCCTCTACAACCATCCCTTTTGTCTGTCTTACGAGACTTTTTTTTTTTTAAAATTTGAATTATCTTTACTTTAAATGCATAATGTGTATATAGTTTCCAACATTTTATGTAAGACACTGATTTTGAATGTAGAAGAGCTAGGTCCCTAATAATTCGCTTTCTTAAAAATTATTTAAGTTCTATAGAAAAAATAGACGTCACCTAATATTCGTGAAGTGGTTAAGGTCAATTTAAGAGCTAACATCCACTCCAAAATTGCACCTATTGTCGGATAACAGTAGCTAACATCCACTCAAAAATTTAAGAGCTGCCAATAACTTAAATTACACTAAAGTATTAATCCAGTTTATCTGATAGTATTTAATAATTAAATTTTTTTAAAATTTAATTATTTAACAGTACATATTACTTTGATATCACTTTAATTGTACGTAAAAAATCTAACCAAGTATTTTTTAAATTTTAACTTTAATCCTGCTACAAAACAAAGGAGAGATGAGTGCACAGACTGGTGATGGGTTCACGAGTTTTTTATTAGTTTTTATCAAAAAATTTATGATATATATAAAGTTAAGTATAATATATAAATAATATTATTGAAAGAAGTATGCACATTTTAACTAATTGAATGAATATTCAATTTTAATTGCATGTACATTCTATCCTAATTACATACACATTATGTTTTTTTCCAAACAAACATTCAAAAAAGGAGGGACTCATCTCGCCTCTGCACCCATCCCCTTTGTCTATCTCATGAGACTTTTTTTTTTTTTAATTTTAATTATCTTTACTTTAAATGCATAATGTGTAGATGGTTTTCAACATTTTATTTAAGACACTGATTTTGAATGTAAAAGAGCTAGGTCCATAATAAGTCGCTTTCTTAAAATTTATTTAAGTTCTATAGAAAAAATAGACGTCGCCCAATATTGCTGAAGTGGTACAGGTTATTACTATTGTTACAAAATTTTCTTTTGATAAAATCTCAAAGAAATAAAACAATACGCGGCGGGTCCTTGTGGGTCCTTTCATAGTATGTCTCATTTCTCAAACTATACTATCGAGATATCAATATTTTTATTCTTAAACCTTTAAATTTTTTTACGTTTGAATCTTAAATTTTTTTGACATTTCATTTAAATGCTAAACTTTATAATTTTCTACCAAATCAATTCCTCTATTTACCAAAAGTGATCAATTTATTAAAAAATAATTTTAACTTTACAAAAATTTATTTAAAAAAAATTAAATATATGAATTGAATATCTTTTCTATCAAAAATATGCATATTACATATTTAATTTGTATATTTGTTGATTAAAAAAATATTTAATTTACATGTTTTGTTGATGAAAAAAATATTTAATTCATATATTTAACTTTTTTAAATAATTTTTATTATGTTAAACTAATTTATTAATCGATTAACTACTTTTTATAAGTTAAAGGACTGATGTAGTATGAAATCAAAAAATTTAGAATTCAAATATAAAAAAATTTAAAAATTTAAGATTAAAAATATTGATATCTCTTATACTGTCCTCCTGTCACTGGAATTAAAAATTAAAAAAATTAAAAAAATTTAAAAAACAAGAACCATAGAGCCACAAAGCCAGTACAGAGCAAATCAGAGCATCGGTTACGGGAGCTTAAAAAGTAACGACGTCGACCTGACGAAGCAAAATCATGAAACAAAAATTCTGTGTCATTCTCATTTTATTATTTTATTTTATCTTATATTTTTCTATCCACAACCTCTTAGACCTGTACATAAAAACGTGCATATTTTGTTATTTTAATTTCTTTTATGCACACGGATAAGAAAGCACAGGTTTTTTGAAATAAAGGAGCTGCAGATTCTTTTTTTTTTTTACCTGAAAAAATTAAAACAAAAATTGAAATGAAAGGAAAAGAAAAGCCTATTTTTTACGTGTTTTTGTCTTAAACGGTAAAACTAAAACCTATCACGTCAACTGCCAAGCTTGAATCTCTGACAGGGAGTTTTGTTAGTACAGCTCAATCACAGTCGAAATGATTGAGTAAATCAAAAAGGTGGGGAAATGTGGAAAAAATAAAAGAAAGTGAAGAGAAAATAAAATTGTTTAAAATAATAAAAAAATTAAAAAAAATATGATAAAAAAATAGTAATTTATAAGAGAAAAAGTGGTGAAAAAAATAAATTATTTAAATAAATATAAAAATTAAAAAAATATATAAAAAAATAAATTATAATAGTTATAATTTTTTTCCTTCCTTTCTTTTTCGTTACAAAACAAACAAGCTTTAGCTTTAGACACCATTGCGTCCAAAATTTGTGGCAGAAGGGGTGACATCTCACTCTTCTGCACGCATTTGTTCACGACAACAAAAAGGGAACAAATGGCGGCTATATCTCTCGTGAAGCTTTGGCAGGCATGATGCAACCTTGATAATAGTTAAGAGGAATTTTAAAAAAAAAAATTAAAATAGAATTAAAATAATATTAATTATTAGATGATAAATTTTTTAAAATATATAAATAAATTATTAAATATTATTAAATTAATTATACAACTATCTTAACATTAATTAGAATATAATTATCTAATAGAAATCGTAGCTTAAAATGATGTTTGGTACCATCTTTGTTCAGAGGTCTTTTTTTGTCGGCGTTTTCTTGTTCAACGTTTGCACAAGTAATAAGTTCTTAATGCTTGTCTTTTAGATAAATTATTGTTGTGGACGGTTAGGACAGCTGTTTTGGGCAACTTTCCGTCCCTGTCATCTTCGCGTTAAATGGCGATGGTTCATAGTCAAATCTTTCTCTGCTAGAATATAGTAGTCAATTTGATTTCGACACGAGGAATTATTTCTCCGGAGAAACTTTCTTCCCAATTCCCAAATTATTATACACTCTAACCAAGTTCTGAGAATCATTGGTACCTGATGCTAAACGAAAGCCCTATAAGCCAACGTGACTTTAATATTTCTACCAATTAGCACATGAAAGAAGCGTAATCAAAATTCAGAGACACGCTCTCTACTGGAGTTGCCAGTGAACAGCCATTTAAGTAGTTCTAGCCTCTTCTGAGGGCAAGATCCTCATATAGTCCGGAGCACCTGGACCGCCCTGGCAAAGGAGCAGCAGAAGCATTAATTCGGAAAACAGCGTCTTCCAACAATTTGTAACAGGGAATAAATGGGTTGATAGTCATTAGACCTACGTTGCAACATAACCATTTCCTGTTATAACAAGTTCTACGTAGTGCTATTATAACAAATTCTACGCAGTGCTGCAACAAATCGCACAATTATTGACGCGTTTCTCTACTGTATGGACAATTTATTTGTTTGTATAATGGTACTCTTAAGTAATAAATCTGCGTTAGTTCTCACCGCTTTCCCCACCTCTCTCCTGTCTGGTTTAGTCAGCTTACCTATACGTAATGACAATGTGGACAGAGGCGGCCCATACGTAACTAAATTGTCGACAAAAATTGAGGAGACTGGAACTTGTGAGAACATATTTTGAAGATATTTATTTTTCCCTTCTTTTTTTCCCGGCATGTCTATTCTCAAACTGATAATCAAAAGTCAAATGTCCAATTACTTTTTTTTGTTTAGCCCATAAAAGATTTTTTTTTTTTTTGAGATGAAGATATTTTCTTTCAAATTGCAACAAATGGCTGAAACTCGTAAATCCCCTTGCCGTCCTGTTGGCCATCTTGTCTGGACCGTCAAGATCAAGTATGGTGTAGCACTACAAGATACCCGTTTGAGTAACTTATCTTGCGGCGCCGGACTATTGGAAACTAAAATCAAAGAAATAATCTCTTGCCATGGCCCACCAGAACATTGGATGGTCATTTTTGCTGTTTAGTCATGCTTCTAAATGATAAATCATTGTTGGAACTGCCGAATGAGAAGAAACGAGAAGACTCAGAGGAAGTAGATAGTGGTTACCGAATCGTTTGAACCCCGTCCCCCTCTGCCTCTAGTAGTGGTACGGATATTAGTTTCAATTATTCTTAGACCTGTAATTCTCCAAACGAACAATAGCTAAAAAGAAAAGCAATTAATCCACTCGTCGATTGAAAAATTAATATATTTGATTTGGGAAAAACTTGATGGGTAAATGAAATTTCTCTATTACTTCCACACGCTTTTTTTTTTGGTGTAATTGTGACCGTTTTTTGTACAACCACAACGATAAAAAGTGATACAAAAGGTAATAATATTTTTTCGTTTCACATTCATTTCTTGTGGTTGCACAAAAAATGCTTGTAATTGCATAAAAAAAAACTCGTGTGGATACAGTAAGAAAAATTCATTTGTCCATGTAATGGAACCCATTTGATTTAGACGTAATTGTGATCTTTTTTGTTTTCCTCTAATAAGAGAGTTGTAAGCTCATAATTTACAGATTAAGAATAATTCTCTATTTTTTTGTAAATTTCATAATTTCCTTTCCAAAATTAAAACATAAGACATTTATAATAAAAATTTAAGTACTACGAAGATATTGAGGGACTATTTTTCTTCTTCTTTTTTTTTTTTTTTTTTGTCAAAAAGGAGCTACGCAGCAGGACTATTTGTGATCTTTATTATCTGGTTAATCAACTTTGCCCTGCGCAGATTCTGAATCTTTTACCAAATGAACAAATGGAGGCCCCAAGCTCGCTAAATCGTTCTTCTTTCTAAATGGCCATAAGATTGACAGCCCAGTTGCTTCCATTTAATTTTTGATGGATTGAGCCCAACAAAAAAACAGCAAAAAAAGACCGGGTGTCCAAGAAATCTCCGTCAACTGACTTGTCAGTTGACTGAGATTATTTCAGCCAATAACTGAGACTATTTCAGCCAACGAATGACGAGTCGGTTGGCGTTGTCTAGCCGTCCAATGATCGACTAAAGCAAGAAAAGAAGAGCACTTACTGTTTTTTGATCTAGAAAGAAGTGCATTTTACCCGCTCCACAGTCCTAAAGAACTCCACGATCCACTTTATTTTGGAGCCATCTCCTCCTCTCATCTCCGCTTGTTTCTTTCAATTTCGCTCAATGGCCGACTCTGCTTCTTTTATTTTTGATTTACAAAAATAAGAAGATAGGGGTGGTGTCCCAAAATTCTGCTAGCGAGTATTACTCTTACTCTCAGGATAACTTTTAGACTGTTTGGATGGTTACAGTATACCTCAGTATTATAAAGGGGAGGAGTATGTTTAACCCCACCAAACACTCTGACAGCTTTCGAACTCAAGGTCTTTAACTTGATAACGTTCGACGCTTTCCATTAGATCACAACAATTGGTGACAGACCCTGCTTCTCCTTTCAAGAAAATACAAATTCAAGATTTCCTAAATACAAATTCAAGAGCCACGTTGAATGGACATCTGACAGCCCATCTGGTAACCTTCCTCAGAACCTAGATTGAGGCCCATCAGTTACACCTTCCTTGGAGGCCTTGCCAAGTAAACTCAAAACCCAGGCCAACATAGGCTTTATGTCTTGGATTTCTTATTTAATTTCTAATTATACCGACTTTAATTCAAGATTTCCTAAATAAAGCCTTCTTTCCGCGCGCCCATTGAGCGTAACATGGCGACTCTTAATGAAAAATGGTTGATCTGCAGAATGCAATAAACCCCTACCTAAGGGTATCATTTTATTTCGGATTTTCGCCCCAAAAATAAAAAGGTGACAAGTTCTTGTCTGTCTTATAGATGAAACATGAACCTCACGGTGTTAGTGACATCTTAAGCTTGGACTTGGACTGGATAACACAGGTAGTTAGAAGTTGCAACTCGTATTGTTGGAACAGAGAGAACACACAGTGTTTAAATCTCGGTTTAATATGGGCTGCAATTCGGCTCAGGCTTGCTTACAGATCGAATTTTAGGGCTAGGGACAAAGCCCAAAAAAGATTTTTCTAAAAATGAAGATAATTTATTTAGGTTATTTTTTTATTTTTTTTTACCTATTAAAAAACTTATTGTAATCTATTAAAAGAAAAGGGAGTGTCATTGTAACGATAGTACTTTCTCTCATAAATATCACATCTCCCCTTCTAAAATTTGAATCTAACCTCTAAAATAAAAATTTTAACTCTAACTATTAAAATTTTTCTTACAAATTTTGAGTTTCAAATCACCAAATCCTTCTTACACAATCGAAGAGAAGAAAAATCAATGCTGATTTAAAAATCGTGGGCCACGGAATGCCATATGTGCCTTCCCCAAACAACCCCTTCACAAATGGCGAGAAGCATATCACCACCTGCACATCCCCGAAGCCTGACCCATGGCCATCATTAACCAATGGTCGCGGTTTAACCAAGAACATGAATAATGCAGCCAAGTGCGCCAGCACAAGGGTTGTCCCAGACATAAAACCTGGCGATCCGTCAAAGGTGAACCTACCGGCATCACCACCATCAGTAGAGTAGCTGGATTCGTTCTTCCGAGTTACTTCAAATACCGTGTCTGATATTCATATAAGTTTCAGTACCACATTAAAAAATCTAAACAACCATCAACCGTGCATTGATTGAGATTATTCTTCCCATAGTCTGTAGGTACTCTGATAAAGTGTATAGGCTGTGGATCACTACAAGGGCAACATAAATATATGTGCTTGGCTCTCCAATTTGTAACACATGTTAAATCGTCAATAAAATGTCAAGTAACCGTACTTACTCCTAAGGAGAAAAGAGAAAAGTGTCAAACCATAGTCATCACTTTGATTCCAAGAAAAAATTCAAGAAGACGACTTATTTTTTTATACATAACATATGATTTTTGATGTCAAAGAAACTTCATTTTTTATTGACTATAGATATACATTTAATAGAAATATGCTAATTTATAGATTGATTGATTTGGAGTTTATAATGCTACTAATAGAAAGAGCCATGGGTTTCCAAAAAAAAAAAAACTAGTGGAGTAACTATGGTCCAAATCTTAGATACTTTACTCAAGCTCTAATCCTCGCCAAATGATGAGTCACTAGCATGCAACTATTTGAACACTACTACTTTAAAATGGTATGCCAATGATGGTTATTCACTTATTCTTATCAAGAATTGTGAATTAACACGCTGACCTTGGGCACAAAATGGGACTCGGAGATAATACAGTAAGCTGGCAAAGCAGCATAGCAGGAATTGGGCGTGACCCCCAAATCAAAACCCAAACATAGACCAAACGCATCAGAAATTGGAGCTTGCCAGTGAGTGTGGCAAGTATTGGGCTCCCTTCGCTGATCAAGATTTCGAGCACACCAGTGGCCCACCTCTTTTGTTGTGTCATTGAGGCAGGCCCACTGGAAGGTGCGCAGCCCAAGAAAGCTGGAGAGTTCAGTGAGCAATAGGCGGATCTCCCAACCTCTTGTGTATTTTTCTTGTCACAGTCTGCGTTTAATGAGAAAATTTGAGACAAGTGGCTTGGATTTTGCCTGGCAACGTTGGCATAAGGAAATTTGTTTGTAGGTTAACTTAACGGTGGTGGTGTATTGCATCTAGAAAGGTGTTTATCAATCTCATCTCTCATCAAACTTAATTCAAAATATTCGTGACTTGCACAATCGAGAGTGAGCTGTCCAGATTGGTTATATGCACTGCAAATAGAAATATAGCAGCTGACTGGATGACAAAAATTGCACTTTCACTAGAATGGTGTTTCCACATATTTTGGGAGACTCTCTCTCAGGTGGCCCAATTGCTTTGGCATGATGTAGTGGGAGTTCTGTGGCCTAGGCATAGGCTTTTTTAGTTTAAGGTGATGTAATTATTCTTTGCTGGTTCATGGGTGTACTACCTTCCCCTTTCATCAAAAAAATTTTTGCAAAAAATAGAAAAAAAAAAAGAAAAAAGAAAATTTCCAACAAAATAAAAGATTTTACAAAAATAAAGACCACCGATTTATGATTGTAATTTCACGATCAGTCTCAACCAATCAAACTCTTCTTACACAAACGCACAAAGACAATTGCCAGAAAAGCCGATTTACATATTGTGGACAAGGGTATGCCATATTTGCCTTTCCTAAACAACCCCTCCACAAACGGCCAGAAGCATATCAACACCAACACGCTGAACACTAGCTCCCCAAAGCGTGACTCGTGACCATCATTAACCAATGGCCATGGCCCAGCCAAGAACGTAAACAGTGCTGCCAGATGCACCAGCACAAGGGTTGTCCCAGGCACAAAAATGGGTGATTCATCAAAAGTGAACTTACTGGCATCACCAGAGCCGGTAGAATTACAGGACTCGTCCTTCTGGGTTACTTCAAATACTGTGTCTGAAATTCGTAAAATTTTCAATGCCCCACTTAAAAAACCAAATAGCCATCCATTGATTGAGTTTATTCTTCCCATTCTTTGGTTGTTCCACCACGCTCGGATGGACAGGCCAGTTTGTATATATTCTGATAAAGTGTATAGATTGTAGACCACTACAAGCGCAATGTAAATATAAATACCTGGCTCCCCAATCTGATTCACATATCAAGTCATTGAAGTGAGTATAGTTACTCCCAATGTTATTAAGGGAAAAAAAGTAAAAAAAAAAAAGCTATAAAATTTATAAAGAGGGAGTGTGTCCAGATATTTTGACTACATGAGAAAATTCAGGAGAAAAACATCTTTATTGGCACATCACCTCTATGTTTCTTGATGACAAGAAAAACTTTTTATATTTTTTTTAGTTGATAAATACACATTTAGCAGAAATATGCTACTTTATCAATTATTTAATTGGAGTTAGAAAAATGAGCATATGTTGTACAAAATTAGAATTGAGCCATCTACATGGGATGTGTTAAGGAAATCTAGAGACTTTTGGCATGCATATTTAATATTTCATTTTCTTTAATTGTAACAGAAAGAACTTGGAATTTCCCAAAAATAAATGGAATTGTTAGGTGATACTCTATCTAAGCCCTATTTCTCGCTAATCACAAGATGATCAACCGCTAACATGCAGCTATTAGGACACTACTGCTTTAAAATGGCATGTCAATGATCGTTATTCTTACCAATAATGTAAATTAACATGCTCACCTTGGGCACAAAATAGGAGTTGGAGATGATACAGTACGCTGGCAAAGCAACATAGCATAGCTCAGGAATTGGGCGTAGCGCCCAAACAAAGACCCAAAGATAGGCCAAACGCTGCCGAAATTGGATCTTGCCAGTGAGGGTGGCGAATATTGGGTTCTTTTCGCTGATCAAGATTTCAAGCATACCAGTGGCCCACCTCTTTTGTTGTTTCATTGAGGCGGGACCACCCGAAGGTGCGCAGCCCAAGAAAGCTGGAGGGTCCAGTGAGCAATAGGCAGATCTCCAACCTCTTGTGTGGATCATCAGTCCCGTGAATAGGTCCTCCGATGTGGATCCATATTGCCAGCCAACCTAAAGCAAGACGAGCCAATACTACCAGTCAAATATCTCACCAAGTGTTATTTTGAATTGACCTTGTCCCATATTATCAGAGTCCTATTAAGAGGGCATAATAGTTTACAGTCCAATAAAAATGAACAAAAGGCCCTAATTCAAAACGGAATATATATATATATATATATAACTTAATGCGCTCACAAGCCGACTAATCTGCCATAACACGAGTTTAATTTGTATGTCGAGAATTGCAAAAATTAGCTGGTACTGACCTCTCGTCCCCAACTAGTACCATACTCGTATGAGCAATTAGCAACTTTGTGTGCTGCCTCAACCAAATCTTGAAGACGCCTCGTATTATTGGACTTTCCTTGCAAGGCACAAACAGCTGATTTGGTAAAATCCACTGATTTGCCAAATATTTTCAGCATTTCTTCTTTGTCAGCTAAATTACCTACGAAATAAACAAGACTAATAGTTCACGTCGCACTCCCTCTTCTTTTGAAAATGATTGACAATCAAGGAGAAAAGAACATGAAAAGGAAAGAAAGAGGTGCAAGTACCCAATAAAAGAGAATGAAAACGAAAGCACAAACAAATTCAGAATTAAGCTGTATACATCCCAATTCAAGCACAAAATGGAAATTATAAAATGACTACCAGTAATTGGAGTGAGACGTTTTTTTTTATTCCAGGTGTCGTCTGGACATAACCCGTAAATAACTTTTCGCCTATGAAAACACCCTGTTCCGGCATAAAATGGTCCTTGAATTCCAACTATTCCTCGTCCCGCACACTAATGAATGTATGTCATGAAACAAAAAATAAGCAGTTGATTTGATATTTCATACAAAACAAACTTCACAAGTAAAAAAAAAAAAAAAAAACATAGTGACACTCTACATAGAGCTGGTAATTAATCTTCTATCAATGTTTAAAAAAAAAAAAAAGAACATACCTTTTGCCTAACTACTAACTGATTTCCAAATGGGTCGTCCTTCATTCCATCATAGAAAGTTTGTGGGCACTGGACAAACCCGCTGTCTCGTTCATTCTTCGAACCCAACAAGAGGCACATGGCATGGTAAATAATTTGTGGGTTATTAGCATACATGTCGCAGTCTACATTTAGCATGATTGGAGCATTAGTCATCAATCCAGAGACTCTTGTCTATCAAAAGGCAAAAAAATTGTCATCAATAACAAGTCAATTTTATTTGAAAAATAAACAATGAAATGCTATTTATAAAGTATGTGTCAGCCTTGGACTTACTAGCACGTTCATTGCACCTGCTTTGTTGTGGTGTGGATGCTTTGGATGTTTCTCTCTAGATACGTAAATCAAGTGCGGCAGCCCATCTGCCAGACCTTCCTTGTTCTCCCATATAACCTACCAGAAAAATTGAAGATATGCATCAAGAAAATCATTGAAATGGACGTCAGGTGCGCTGCAAAAAACAAACGAACTCTGGATCATCATTAATAAAGATGTTTATTATTTTTACTTATTTCTTTTTAAGTATAATACATTAATAATTTTATATCACATAAATTTATTTGTATTAAATTTTTTTATTTTAAACAGATTTTACTTATTTTATGATATAAACTTATAAATGAGTATTATTAAAAAAATATTAATAAAATTAGAAATTTCCTCGAAAATTATAATGTTCTTCTGAATGGCCCTGTAGCTAGATCGGGACAGATGCCTGTTGAGCCACAGTGGCCCAATAGCCGCAAAAGTTGGTACTTCCCGCAATTTTTCTGGATCGTATTGGCTACTCAGTCTTGAACCTCTACTGGAAGCCAGTGTAATATTTGCTTACGTATTCGAGACAAGAAACCAATAATCAACACCTGAATAATAGTTGGATGATTTCTGCGATCTGTTTTGGAAAAGACCGCCAAATCGCCACTTAGATCCCAATTAATGTATTTCTGGGCTGCCTCTTTGATCTTGCGGCATAGCTCTTCATATTCATCCTATTAAAATTATTGAAATTGATGGAAGGAAAAGCAGTCAAAACTTAAGAGTTAGCAAATCGAATCCAATTAATTGTGAAAATAAAGAATCCAATTAATATATGAAGATAAAAAATCCAATATATTATTCCACATGTTCGTTGCCGGGCTAAATTAATTATACCTTCATCTTTTTACGTTCTTGTTGGAATTCCTGTGAGCCACCGCCACATGATGATTTGCACTCGTTAGCGAAGTATCTGAAGGGGGCTCTGACTGAAATGTTATACTTCTTGCAAAATGGGACCCATAGCTTAGCAAATTTTGATGCTTCGACCAGAGAATAGAAGGTGAGAGGGGAGCAGCCATCATCTGACACGTAGCAAGCTAGCTTTTGGGCTGGATAATCAACCGCTAACAAAGATATTACAGTGTTTGCAGTGATTATGGGCGGTTCTAGCACAGGGTCTGCTGTTGTAACAAACATATCCACTGGGGGAAGCTCCCTAACTCCACTGGAATTGGAAATAATAATCATAATAATAATAATAAATATCACGAAAGTTTCTTTGTCAAACTTAACGAATGGCGGTTAAGTTATTAAAATGACTTGTAAAACTGTTTACCTTTGCAGAAGGCGTTCTGGGTATGTTTTATAGTCCACTGGAGTCCATTTGGTGCTAATTGTGAGAACCCAAATGAAGATAAACCATGACTCACAAAGGAATGCCAGCAGCCAGGCAAATCCATGCTTGTCGAGAGAATGGAGACGGTAAACGACGAGAGACGCGAGAAGCAACAAGATTGTAATATCTAAAGCTCTACGTACGGGCATTTTAAGGGCAATTCTATCATAGAGAGGTGGATAGAATGTATTTGCCATTGACGCACACAAGTATAAGAACTAGTAACAAAAGAGTTGAACTTGTGCCCGTGCAGTCTCCATGGTTCCGAGGACATATATATAGAACGATAAGTGTGGCTAGTTGCGGGCATTGATTGTCCTTGTGGGCTGTGGCTAGGGACTCTTGTTTACTCATTGGTCACGAAAGCACATCCTATTGTCGGATAACAGTAGCTAACACCAGTCTTGAGCAAGAACAATATTAAAAGGAAAATTTTGAATACGCTGGTATGGAGATATTTTTGACTTGATTTCTTTCCATTTAAGTATTTTATTTCCATTCTTAGTAGATTTATAAAAGATTTAGTTTCCATATTTTTCTTTTCTTTTATAATCTTTATATACATAATTATTGTACAGTTGTGAGACATGAATAAAAATTCACATATTCTTGACAACACCAATTCAAAAATTTAAGAGCTTTACATTAAATTACACTAAAATAATTATGTAGTTTATTTAATAATATTTAATAATTATTTTTTAAAAATTTAATTAACCAATAGTACATATTACTTTGATATCATTTTGATTGCATATAAAAAATCTAACTAAGTATTGCCCAAAATTTAACTTCAATCATGTTATAAGACGAATGAAAGACGAGTGCACAGACTGTTGATGTGTCCACGAATTTGTTATTATTTTTTATTGAAAAATTTATGATATATATAAAGTTAAATATAATATCCATATAATATTATTGAAAACGGTATGCACAATTTAACTAAGTTAATGCATATTCAATCTTAATTGCATGTACATTCTATCTTAATTACGTGCATATTATGTTTTGGGAAATGCTAAGTAGCTGATACAATGGGAGCAACATGGTTGCCACACACGCATGTAACCAATGAGAAGATTTCTTTTTTGGTTTTTGATTATTTAATTATGAAGGGTATAAATGGTAAACGAAGAGTGGCAAAATAGTAAAACAACTTGAAATAAAGTTTGATTTTTTTTGCACTAAAGAGATGCCGTTTCTTTTTGTTTGAGGCGCGGGAAATTCAATTGTTAATGAAATTTAGATTTTTTGGACTCAACAAGAGGAATTAACTGTAGATAGTACGACAATATCATAGAAATTCATCTAATGATCTATAATAGCATAGTTGAGTTTATTAAGTGTAATGTACTGCTGAAACATATAACTATCATCTCATATTGATCTCATTTAAAAGATCTGAGCAAGTAAATGTCCCTTAAATAAAATAGTTACATATTAGACATTTATAAAATACTAAAATAATTTGATATTTGTAGTAAAATTTGTGTGTCACATATTCAGAGAACACTCTATTATAATTCAATTGTATAGCATCCAATAGTATTATAACTCAAAATAAAGCACAGCAAGAGGCATAACATAACTTGACGAGTTAATATTTAATCCCTCACAACAAAACCAAATAATAAGAATAGAAAAGCGAATGAAGAGAAAATTGAGAAGTAATAAATATGTAAGTGTTTTTTTTATTAGGAGGCCTGTTGCACTATAAAATACACAATGGGGATAACTTTTCCCTTCTACAAACCCCTCTCCTCTCTTCCCAGCATTTGAACTCAAGACTTTTAAAATAAAAGTTTTAAATTTTAACCATTAGAGTATCCCCTAATGGACAATAAATATGTAAGTTTGTGTTGAAGTCGTCGTTATATAATGGTCACGCATGCAAAAGATTAATGTAATTAATTTTTCCTATGAAAGAAAGGGAAATTTTTTTTTATTGTTCTTTAAATGTCTGTTTCGTGGTTGTTATATACGGGCAAAATATAAGATACTAAAAGGAAATTATATGACATAAATGAAAATGTGTGATATAATGGAGGAATTATAGGACATCTAAAGTAAAATATACAATAAGATTGATGAAGAATAATAAAAAAATTTTGTTAATGGTCTGTTACAAGTGTCATATAATTTTCTATATTTGTCATATAATTTCTCATCTTGTCCTATATTTTCACTTTTTGTCATATGTGTTAGACACGAAACAACCATTTAAAGGACAGTCATAGTGGGCCTGGAGAAAGAAAATAATTAATGTGAAATAAATGTTGTGACAATTAATAAGATACCAAAATAATAAACATTGTAATCGTATAAATGCGTACATAGTGTGATAAGTAGTAGTTGAAAACATAATGCAAGTAAATATAGAAGGAGGTAAACTTTTTGGCTGCGCTTGAAGTGTCCATTTGGCAAATATCATATACGACATAATTGGAAAATAGACGATATAATGGACGTAAAATATATGATAAGATTGACCAGGAAGTATAAAATGTTTTGTTAATGGCTTGTAAAAAGTGTCATATAATTTTCTATATGTGTCATATAATTTCCCAATCTTGTTCTATATTTTGACTTGTTGTCATATGTGGCAGGCAAAAAACAATCATTTAAAGGACAACCATGTGGTGGTACTGAAGAAAGAAAAGAAATAATTTGAAGTAAATGTTGTGACCATTGGTAAGATACCAAAATAATAAATATTATTGTCGCATAAATGCGTACATACTGTGATAAGTAGTAGCTGAAAGCATGATGTGAGTAAATATATAATGAGATAAACTTTTTTACTGCATTTGAAGTGCCTATTTGGCGAATGTCATATACGAAATAAATAAAATATATACGGATAAATTATATAACATCTAAAGTTAAATATACGACAAGATTGACCAGGAATTATTAAAAAATTTTTGTTAATAGCTTGTTAAAAGTGTCATATAATTTACGTATATGTCATATAATTTCCCAATTATGTCTTATATCTTGACTTTTTGTCATATGTGGTAGGCACAAAACAGCTATTTAAAAGACCATTATGTAGTGGTACTGGAGAAAAAAAAAAGAATTAATCTGAACTAAATGTTGTGACCATTGATAAGATACCAAAATAATAAATATTGTAATTACATAAATGCATCTATATTGTGATACGTAGAAGTTGAAAGTATGATGCAAGTAAATATGTAATGAGATAAACTTTTTGGCTGCACATGAAGTGGTCATTTGGCGAACGTAATGTATGACATAAATAAAAAAAATAGATGATATAATGGACAAATTATATGACATCTCATGTAAAATATATGACAAGATTTACCGGGAATTATAAAAATTTTGTTAATGGCTTGTGAAAAGTGTCATATAATTTTCTGTATGTGTCATATAATATCACAATCTTGTCATATAATTTGACTATTTGTCGTATGTGACAGGTAAGAAATAGTCATTTAAAATACAACCATGTAGTGGTATTAGAGAAAGAAAAAAAGTAATTTGACGTAAATATTGTGACCATTAATAAGATACCAAAATAATAAATATTGTAAACGCATAACTACATACATATTGTGATATGTTGAAGCTGAAAGTATGATGCAAGTAAATATGTAATGAGATATACTTTTTGGCTGCACTTGAAATGACCATTTGGCGAACGTAATGTATGACATAAATAAAAAAAATTGTGATATGACGGACAAATTATATGGCATCTCATGTAAAATATATGATAAGATTTATCAGAAATTATAAAATTTTGTTAATGGCTTGTGAAAGTGTCATATAAAATACTGTATGTGTCATATAATATCTCAATCTTGTCCTATAAAGAACAGTCATGTAGTGGTGCTGCAGAAAGAAAAGAAATAAGTTAAAGTAAATTTTGTGACAATTAATAAGATACAAAAATAATAAATATTGTAATAGTATAAATATTTAGATGTTGAATAAGTAGTAGTTGAAAGTATTATGGAAGTAAATATTTAATGAAAAAAACTTTTTGGCTGCCCTTAAAGTGGCCGTTTGGTGTTTGTCATGTATGGCACAAAAGATAAAATATACGACATGAAGGAAGAAACTATATGATATATTAAAGTAAAATATCTGACACGTTTAACCAGTCATAATAAAAATGTTTTGTTAATGGCTAGTTACATGTGTCATATAATTGTTTTTATATGTCATACAATTTTCTTTGCTATGTCATATATTTTGTTTGTTGTGTCATATGTGACAAGCACGAAATAACCATTTAAAGGATAGCTATGTACTAGTGCTGTAGAAAGAAAAGAATTAGTCTGAAGTAAAATTTCTGACAATTACTAGGATACCAAAATAATAAATATTGTAATCGCATTAATATTCAGATATCATAATAAGTAGTAGCTGAAAGTATAGTGGAATTAAATATTTAACGAGGAAAACTTTTTAACTGCCCTTGAAGTGGCAGTTTGATGGCTGTTATGTATGGCACAACAAGTACAATATATAACATGACGGAAGAAACTATATGATGTGTCAAAGTAAAATATACGACACGTTTAATCGGCCATTAGAAAAATGTTTTGTTAATGACTGGTTTCATATGTTATATAATTTTTTAATATGTCGTATAATTTTCTTGTTGTGTCGTATTTTTTGTTTGTCGTGACGTATATGACAAGCACGAAATAGTCATTTAAAGTATAGTCATGTAGTGGTGCTTTAGAAAAAAAAAGAATTAGTCTAAAAGTAAATTTTGTGACAATTAATATGATACCAAAATAATAAATATTGTAATAACAAAAATATTTAAATATTTTGATAAATAGCAGTTAAAAGTATAGTGGAAGTAAATATTTAACGAGGAAAACTTTTGGCTATCCTTGAAGTGGCAATTTGGTGGCTGTTAGATATGGCACAACAAGCAAAATATACGACATGACGGAAGAAACCATAAGATGTGTCAAAGTAAAATATATGACACGTTTAACTAGCCATTAGAAAAATATTTTGTTAATAGTTGATTACATGTGTTGTATAATTTTTTTAATATCTCAAATAAATTCCTCGTTGTGTTGTTTTTTTTTTTTGTGTCATATGTGGCACGCAGTAAACAGTCATTTCAAGAACAGCTATGTAGTGGTGGTGCATAAAGAAAAAAATTAATCTCAAGCAAATTTTTTGACAATTAATAAGATACCAAAAGAATAAATATTATAATAGTATAAAAATTTAAATATTTTAATAAGTTGTAATTGAAAATATGATAGAAGTAAATATTTAATGAGAAAAATTTTTGACTGCCCTTTAAGTGGCTATTTGGTGGCTGTCAGACATGACGAAAAAAATATACAACATGAAAAGTGAAAAATAGACAAGTTTGACCAGCCGATATAAATTTTGCGTTAATGACTTGTTAGAAGTGTCGTATAGTTTTTCTGCATATGTTGTGTACTTTCCTATATTGTCATATAATATTTTCTGTATATGTCATATTATTTCCAAGCTTGTCATATAATATTTTTTTTGTCATATGTGACAAGCATGAAACAGCTACTTAAAGGACAACCATGTAGGGGTTTTAGACAGAAAAAAATTAATCTGAAGTAAATGTTGCAATAATTAATAAAAATAATAAATATTGTAATCGTATAAATGTTTAGATATTTTGATATGTAGCACATGAAAGCATGATGAAAGTGAATATTTAATGAGATAAAATTTTTGACTGCCCTTGAAGAGGCAATTTGGTGCTTGTCATATTGACACAACAAGAGAAATATATGATATGAGGGAATAAATGTACGACACATTAGCTGAAATATACAACAACTTTGACCTGTCATTATAAATTTTGTGTTAATGGCTTGTTAGTAGTGTTCTATATTTTTTCTTTATATGTCATATAATTTCTAACCTTGTCATATATTTTGTTTGTTGTGTCATATGTAATATTCATGAAACAACCATGTAAATGACAGCCATATAGTGGTACTGGAGAAAGAAAATAAATAATTTAAAGTAAATGTTGTGACAATTAATAAAATATCAATATAGTAAATATTGTGACAAAATAAATATTTAAATTTTTTGATAAGTGGTAACTGAGGGTAAGCAATTAAGGGTAAGAAAATGCCTATCTTCAAATTTTAAGTAATATAATATTTTAAAGTTATTTTATGAAAAAAAAAAATTTAGCCTAGTAGAAAAGTTGCATTACCCACCCTCAACTCTAAAGTTTGGCCCCAATAAGTCCAAGGTTCAGACTTTCTCTTCTTATCTTGCAATACATTTTGTTTTATTTTGTTGTTTGTTTTATCATTTTAGAAAGAAACCAGTTGGTTATATGTTATTAAATTTATTTCCTTTAGTTTTTTTTTCATTTAATTTTCCTACTAATTTATTTGTAATGTATATACTATAATTATTTTAATTTAGTTAAAAAATATTTTAAAATTTTATTTTTATATTGAAATAAAGACTCTTTTTGCACACGTACATGTTGGAATGTCTCAAAATATTAGTAACAAGTGAAGCGTCATATAAAAGAAGTAATATTGTCGTAGCAAGTAAACCAAGTATCGTACAAATAAGCAAAGGCATCATTGGGAATCGTCCAAGTGTTGTATGACATGGAAATTTTGCGTAGTCAATTCCTTACTGTCTGGAAAATAGCCCAGTGATACAAAAGGCATAACTGGTTTGGGACGGTGCCATTTGATTTCTATTTGACAGGACCATGATTCAGCATCTCTCCAATTGGAACAGATACCAAACCAAAAGACTGCTGAATTTTCTTGATTTTATTGGAGCTTACTTGACATTCACATTCTTCTTCTTCCAATGCAGTAACACCGAGAAGCTCACCATGATGGCTGTCCATTGAGAGAGGTTCTGCTTCCCGTGGTCTGAAAAGCCCACCTCCTCTTACGTCCACCAGATTGATTTTCAACGCACCGGAGAAGATTGTGTGACCTTCGGAGACCACTATGACATGAATCATAAAGCACTTTCCAACTAGTGCAGGCCCACTAGCACCCAAAACAAGATCCACTTGTGGGTATGGTTCTTCAACCTGGGCAGCTTTTTGACTAGAGAATGCAAGCGTAGGATCCTTTGTTGGAAAGGTCTCAACAAGATCTTCAAACTTCCAAAGAGGCAATTCATCCATCGAAGCAGGACTTTCAGCTCTGCAACAGATAGTGAGGTGAGGTCCCATTTTCGCAGCAATGCATATGCATTCCAGCTTCCCACTTTCCTCTGAACAGAACAAATGACTGATCAATGGTGATGTCTTCAATTACATTACATACATCAACATGTATCTATTAGGCACCAGATTGGGGAATATTTAGGATGAAGAAAGACCAAATAATTACAAAAAAAAAAAAAAACAAATTTGACCTAGTAATACATTGTCATAATAACATAGAAATCAATCATGAAAAGGATGAACAATTGACTTAGATGTAAGATCTAAATAAGGGGGGCTGAGGTCAGCTCCATAAATTTCATTTTCGCAATACATTAACCAATACCACGTTTGGGAAGAGAGATCTAAATGCTAGTTGGGTGGGGAAAGTGCCTGGTAGAAAGAGTACTTAAGATGGCACAGGAGTGCCCACCTAATAGAAAAAGCTCATTGTCATGAACTATTCCCTTGCCATTTGGAATCCACAAAGAGAGGCCATCCTTTGGGCTTTGAGAGTGCTATATAATTCATAGGACTTTTTAAGAAGAGCAATGATTTCAAAGGAATCCTGAAATCTTTTCCCTTCTCCAATGGAATAACAGATATATTCATCATCAGTTAGACTGAAAAACCAGAAGAAAAATGGCATGCATTACAAAAAGTAAATTATACAAAGAAAACATTCTGAGCAGTAACGGTCAACACTTATAGTTGCATTGCAAGTGTATCCCCTTGCTCAAGTAGTTGGGCAAACTGACCCACATATATTGACGGTACCACAGATTGAGCACTGTCAATCTCATCGGAAGCTTCTGACATTGATAATGACAGTTCCAACGAAGTTCTCTTCTCCTTTAGGTAATGAGCAGCTAACTGCTTAGAGATCAGATGTTGTGAATCACTTGATAAAAAGTAAAACACGATTAAAAAGAATAAGATTCTACGTTTACACATATATTGGCTCCTATGATTAATTGTAGCTTGTACATCATGCAGTAGTTTACACATCTTGGTCAATCTGAAACGACATGAGCTCTATAACCATAAATGTTGTCAGTCCTATCTCTTTTGATAAGTTTAATATATCCTCGGAATTTCTGCCAAGTGGTCATAATTGATGGCAATTTGTATGGGTAAATCAGCAAAGATCCAATTATTCAGAGATCATAAAGATTCAATTGTGTGCGGTGCAAAATATTTCTTTACATAGCAATGATATACCCTGACAAATAAAAAAGAGATTGAAGATATGTGCATGTAGAAGGCACATAACTATTGTTGGCAGGCTTAAGGTTGGGATTCCTATGCTTTTTCAAAACAACATACTTTCTGCAGGACTGGTACATTAGCTAATTCACTGATCAATGACTCCAAGAGCTACAACGTTGAATCCCACCTGGCTAAAGAACCAATTACAACACAGATAAGACTTCAGCTATGGCATTCACTGAAGATTAATTTAATCCTACAACTATGATGTGCGTAAAATTGTGGCTTACTCAAAACAACATAGGCAAAGAGACAACAAAAGCAAAATGAAAGTCAAAATTGAAATTTCAAGATTGTATCTCCTCTATGACTTTTTATGGAGCTAAAAATGAGCTTGTATCCAACACGTCTTAGATACCAAGTCTGCCATAGAATAATTTGGCGTTGTTCGCTTGAATCTGTGATTAATTTTATTCATGATTAATTCAAAAAATTCATCCAAAATTAGTTCTTTTTATGTCCATCTACTTTATGCTAGATCATAAGTTGATTTATAATGATTAGGTTTGATTAACTAGCAATCTTTAACCCACTCAAAGTACCAAGTACTAAAGTAGCAAGAGAGCACAAAAAAGAGAGTCCCAACGGAAGTTGGGGACTGAGATTGAAACCACGTGAATTGAGGACCAGCGCAGTATGCAATATGAAGAGAAGAAATAATTTGGGTTTTAGGAAATTTGATGTATATGTATAAAATTTTTTGTTTGTTTGTTTGGTTTTTTTTTCTAAGACAAAAAAAAATATTGAGACCAAGACCAACTCCAAGACCAAATAAAGCATGTTATTTCTTCTCCATTTTTGTTCTAAGAAAAAATGGACGTCTCTCTATCCATAGAAAACAGAAAACAAATTGCAAATCCAAAAAAAGAATAAATTTCCACATTACAACAAATCAATAATTCAAAAAAAATAATAATAAATTAGAAAATCATAAACATAGAGCGTAGTAGGACCTGTTCAAGTGTGATTGGCCCCGACACCACCATTTTTCCTGATCTGAAAACTGCCAGAATCCGAAACCAAAAAAAAAAAAAAAAAAAAAACTGAATTAATTCATTTCGGTAAAAAAAAAAAACGGCTCAGATAATCTCAAGAATCAACAAGTAAAACAAAGAAAAATTAAAATTTTCTCAAAAATTAAAACAAAAAAGAAAAAGAAGAAGAAGCACCGAAAAGCTGAGAGGGAGAATTGGCAAAGTGCGAAGTTGTTACACAAAAAAAGTGATCTATTAAAGGACATGATTGGTCACAACAAATAAATATTCAAAGAATCAACCAACCATAACCACAAAGAAATAGAAAAATAGAGAGAGAGAAAGAAAGAGAAATCTGAGTAGAAGATACAGAGAGATCGAAAGAAGAGTTTGCTTGCAGAAATGGAGATGTCTCTCTCACAACAACAGAAACAAATACCTAATTTCGAGAATCCTAATTCTCTGCAATATAGCGCCATTTGTTGTTGTCGATCCAAACACCCTAATTCTCGTCTTCTTGTTGTATCGGGCTACATTTCCAACCAATTCCAGAACCTTAGCACATCAACATTCAGCAAAAATCATCCAAAACAGAACACAAATTTTTACAAAACGAAATCAATATTCTATTCAAAAACCAAGTTTTAGATCTAACAGATAAAATTACATACAGAGTGCAGCCTTGTATATTCGTGCAAATCAACTTAGGGTAGAAACGGGTGATAAGGTGGTTCTTCGGAGTAATCGAACGGTCCTCTCAATCATTCCTCTTCTCTTTATTTTGCTTGTTTCTCCTCAATTTTAGCCATCAAAGAAGAACAGCTTGTAAGTGAGAAAGAGAGGGAGAGATAGAGCTTCCAATGGAAAGCGTCGGATTTGGAGGGAGGCTTCTCCGGAAGAGGAGGAGAGCTTAGATCGGTGAAGAGGTTGAAAAAGAGAAGCAAGAGAACTGCAGAAAGGCTGTATTTTATTTTTTAAAATAATTAATTAAATGATTTTGTAAAACCCATTTCTACCCTCTACGCATAATTATCATTATACCCTTCATCACTCAAAAGGACTAAAATGCCCTTGTTTGGCTGCCACCTGTCCGTGTGGCGTTGTGAGGCGCTAATTTTGTGGCTGTGTAGTCGTCCTCTTATGTTTTTTTACCAAACAAACATTAAAAATATGTGAGACTCATCTCGCCGCTACAACCATCCCTTTTGTCTGTCTTATGAGACTCTTTTTTTTTTTTAATTTGAATTATCTTTAATTTAAATGCATAATGTGTATATGGTTTCCAACATTTTATTTAAGACACTGATTTTGAATGTAGAAGAGCTAGGTCCCTAATAATTCGCTTTCTTAAAAGTTATTTAAGTTCTATAGAAAAAATAGACGTCACCTAATATTCGTAAAGTGGTTAAGGTCAATTTAAGAGCTAACATCCACTCAAAAATTGCACCTATTGTCGGATAACAGTAGCTAACATCCATTCAAAAATTTAAGAGCTGCCAATAACTTAAATTACACTAAAGTATTAATACAGTTTAACTTTAATCCTGCTAGAAGACGAAGGAGAGATGAGTGCACAGACTGGTGATGGGTCCAAAAGTTTTTTATTAGTTTTTATAAAAAAATTTATGATATATATAAAGTTAAGTATAATGTACAAATAATATTATTGAAAGAAGTATGCACATTTTAACTAATTTAATGAATATTCAATTTAGGATCCATTTGTTTGCTGAAGAAAATGAAATTCTGGAACATCATTTGCTGAGGATAATGAAATTCTAGAATTTCATTTTCTATTTCAATGTTTGGCTGTGGTGCTAAAAATATCATTCTGTGTTTGGTAAAATTCTGTAAAATGAAATACTGAAAATTTAATTTTTTGTCAAAATTTTCTTTTCTTTTAGTTCTCTCTTTTGCTATTGTTTACTCCCTTTATCCTTCAAATACACAAATATGGGTTTTTTTAAGACTTAATTGGTTGACATATTGACTCATTAACATAGTCTAAAATTCTCCAATAAGAGATAATAACAAAAAACAGTGCTATTGAGTGATAGACTGGCATAAATATTTAAATAGCACAACTCGTCTAAATACTTTAAGAATATCAAGCCCTAAACAAAACATAACTCGAATTTCATTCATATAGAAAAGATAAATACACGAAGTATAATCTCCTAGCATATAGGACTAGTGAATGATATTTGCCTCAAGTTGTACAATTTGTAAATTCACCATCTTTGAAAACCAACACAAACAACGGTCAATGATAAAAATTTACACAAATACGAAAAAGTGATAGCTCATGAGAATGTTCACTATGTAATTCTATTACATTAACACATCCAATCTGGTGCCATCATCTAGTCATTGAACACATAGTATGGCTCGTTGATGAACATATAGTATGGCCAACGCTTGGACTAGAGTTCTTGATTCCTCCAAAAGTTTGAGGAGCCTTGTAGTGCAAGCATTTCCTTGGCCAGGACTTGGACTAGCATTCTTGATTCCTCCAAAAATTTGAGGACCATTTGTAGTGTAATATTTTTCCTGGCCTGGGGTCACACCAGAGTGCTTGATCCCTCCAAGCATTTGAGTATTAGTGTTCTTTTGGCCAAATCCTTCGAGGCTAGAACCTCCTGATTTAATCCCTATAACGTACAATCCATCAAAGACGATGCCAATCCCTTTGTTAATAGGGCCATGCCCATATGTATTTCCAAGTTTTAAAAGACTAGCTGCTGAAGAACAACATAGTAAGGAGCTTACAAGAAGTAGTAGACAAATGGAACTAAAAGACCTGAAAATTGTTGGGCTGCTAGCAAAGATGAAAAGGTTAGTTCATCAACAAGCCACCGGCATTCACAATGTGACGGGTGAATTTCGAGCCTGTAACAGTTAGACTCAAAAAATACAGAAACAAATTACAATAAAAAAAAATTGTAAAATAAAAAGAAATTTATGTGGGGTCGATCTCTGGGTAGATCCTCCGATTAATGCTCCTGTGTAATTTAGTCAAGGGCCGTGAAGGCTTAATCTTGACCGAGAGATGGTGAATTTCCACAGCGTGAACTTGAACTATAGGAAATGGATCCCACTGAGGGCCGAGGCTTGATCTCAAGTGGATTAGTTGAACTCTGGTGAGGGCCGTAGGAGGCTTGATCCCACTCGGACTGTATGGACTTCGGTGAGGGCCGTAGGAGGCTTGATCCCACTCGGACTGGATGGACGCCGATGAGGGCCGTAGGAGGCTTGATCCCACTCGGATTGGATGGACTTCGGTGAGGGTCGTAGGAGGCTTGATCCCACTCGAACTGGATGGACTTCGGTGAGGGCCGTAGGAGGCTTGATCCCACTCGGATATTTAATATCTTGGGTTTTTGATCTAGCGGATCCAACTTAGTGGCAGCTAGAGAGCATACACCCAAAATATTTAGAGATAGAAAGGAAGAGATGCAAAACTTTAGAAGATGAATGATTTGCTTTGCTTGGGATGGATTGAAAGGCTTTGAGGGGATCCCTATTTATAGGGTTTTGGGGGAGGATGGATGCCAAAATTGTATGACTTGGATCATACATGGCAAGAGCCCTCTTTGGTGGTTGAATTTTGACATTTTGCAATCAAATGGAAATTAAAATTTCCATATGATTCATCATGAGTAAGATCCTACAAGGCAAGGATCCTCTTTGGTGGTTGAATTTTGACATTTTGCATGGTCATCAACCAAATGGAAATCATCATTTTCATATGCATGCACTTGTTGCTTTCATGTAGGGCATGCATTGATTTTTTTTTTTTTTTTTTTTTGTGTTTACAAATGCCCCCACTTCAAGGGTCGGTAAGGAAGAAGTTTACCGTAATGATCCGAACCGAGTCTTGAAGTCCAGTTTGAAACTTGAGATGTCTTAATGAACGTTGAATGTTGGAGTCTTCTATCTTTGACCATGCCTGCTGTTGTTGGATCGCAATAGGAATCCGATACGATCTTGAGAAGGTTAGCAGCCCAGCCAATATAAAAATTGAAGTCTTGGCTCCAGGTGCGTTCGAGCTTCCATAGCCCGCAAAGGATTTTTTATATCTCTTAAAGTTCCAGAGCTCTGGTGAGGATGATCCAGTAGGCAAAGAACTTGAACCTCCCCAAGAGGAAGGCCCAGGACCTTGGAACTTCAAGACCGGCTCACAGAGAGACTGACTGTAGTGATGATTTCCAAGTCTGCTTCGACGTAAGGAGAGTAGTTGGAACTTCCCTGTACGTCGCTGCATCCAAAGAAAGATTAGGATAATTGCAGCTTCTCATCCCTCTGTGGTAGATGTGAACTAAGGAGAGTAGTTGGAACTCCATGACACCGATGGCGTTGGAGAATGAGTTTCGAGGGTTTCTAGGGATCCCTCGAGAAAGACTACTCCTTCTTTTCTTAGCTCGTGCGCCTCCAACTTCTTGATCGAAGAACTTCCTGAGACAAGTGCAGAGACTAGCCATTTTTTTTTTTTGAGAAAGAAGAGCTGAGGGGTGAATATTACAACTCGGGCATGCAGGATATATATACAAATAATAAAGAGTTTTTTTTTTTTTTTTTTTTGAAAAGTCAAAAAAAAGGTATGCAGAATCGGGTAGGGCCATCCACGTCCCTTTCCTGCATAAGAGACAAAAGAGGCAGCGGCTGACGCGTGTCACGAAAGTCGTTACCGTGTGTGGCAGAAGTCGTTGCCGTGTGCTGCGGAAGTCGTTGCCGCGTGCTGCGGAAGTCGTTGCCGCGTGCTGCAGAAGTCGTTGCAGAAGTCGTTGCACCTTATCTTGTCGGCCGTCCTAGCGGGGCCCGAGGCGCAGCTCCAAGTCAAGCTCGACCTCGTCTGGTGGGCCGATGATGTTGACGTCGCTTTCCGGCTGGTTGATGCTGCCGGAATATTCTGGAAAGAGGGGCAAAATTTCGCCGGAATGACTCCTGTGTGCTAGAAAAATTCCTCCTAGACTTAAGTATCTAGGAGGGATGAACCCTTGGCTGACTTCGTGAAACCACCAGGACCAGTATGTATGCTCCCATATGCTACGGCTTTGATGAACGTACAGTGGAGAGACCATTGCAGTGGTAGAACTTGGGCCGGCTTCATTTGAGGGTGAAGCTGTACTGGTGAGATCTACTATAGGAACAACAGGCTGTGCTTTGGAAATACCATCTCTCAGCGCCACTGTTTCCCTATGTCTCCGATTCTGGAACCAAAAATATACATTTTTTCCTTCGACTGCCCCTAGCGGGCGAAGTCGTGAGACAAGTTGGAGAATCTGTGTAGAGTTAGGGACAATACCTCCATCGTTGTAGAAGACTTCCTCCAAAATTTGCAGTTGTGCCATGGTCGGTTGGCACCTTGTGCGAGGTGACCTTTCTTCTCCCTTGTCTTGAGGTTCTGCAACTGGTTCCATCTTTCTTGCGGCAGATGAGCAAAGGTCTTGGCATGTGGTGAAGATCGGTTGAGACTGATGCTGACTTTCAGAATCAAACCCTCCGTCGGTTTTATATTTTTGGGCCGTTCACAGTTTATACTCATGCGGGCCAGGAGTTTGGTGAACTGTAGTGTCGCCTTTTATACTCGTACGAGGCAGGAGTGTTGAACTGTGATGTCGCCTTTTATACTCGTGCGAGGCAGGAGTGTTGAACTGTGATGTCGCCTTTTTTACTCGTGCGAGGCAGGAGTGTTGAACTGTGATGTCGCCTTTTTTACTCGTGCGAGGCAGGAGTGTTGAACTGTGATGTCGCCTTTTATACTCGTGCGAGGCAGGAGTGTTGAACTGTGATGTCGCCTTTTTTACTCGTGCGAGGCAGGAGTGTTGAACTGTGATGTCGCCTTTTATACTCGTGCGAGTCCAGAGTGTTGTGTTGAACTGCTGAGCTGTTGAGCTGGCGAGCTGGTGAGCTGTTAAGCTGATGAGTTGTTAAGCTGCTTGGCTGCTGAGCTGCTGAGCTGGTGAGCTGTTGAGCTGCTGAGCTGTTGAGCTGCTTGGCTGTTGAGCTGCTGAGCTGCTTGGCTGCTGAGCTGCTGAGCTGGTGAGCTGTTGAGCTGCTGAGTTGTTTGGTGAGCTGCTGAGCTGTTGAGTTGGTGAGCTGCTGAGCTGTTGAGCTGGTGAGCTGTTTGGTGAGCTGTTGAGCTGTTGACTTGAGTTTTGATTCAGAGTCTAGGCTTTGCCCCCGAATCTGGATTTAGGCTATGAGTTGGAACTGGGATTTGGGTTTTGAGCCCGAGTTTAGATTTGGTGAATTTGGGCTTTGGGCTAGGGTTTGAGTTTAGGTTTTTTGGACCTGGATTTGAATTTGGGCTTTAGGCCCGAGTTTTGAATTTGGACTTGGATTTTGAACTGGAATTTGGGTTCGGGCTTGGATTTTGCCCCCGAATTTGGATTTGTTGGGTTTTGAATCGGGGTTTGAGATCTGCCCCCGAATCTAGATTTGGATTTTGAGGAAGGATTCTGAACTTGCACATAAGTTTCAGACATTTTTTTTTTCTTTTTTTTTTTGTCTTTTTTTTTGGCTTTTTTTTTTCGTGCTTTTTTTTTTTTTGCACTTTTTTTTTGCTTTTTTTTTTGTTTTTCTTTTTATTTCCTTTTTTATTTTTCTCTTTTTTTTTTGCCTTTTTTTGTTTTTTTTTTACACAGTAAATTTTAGAAGTTTACCGTTTGATCAAACCAGGTTGGGATGCGTTGACAGCATGCAAGTATAATTGACGTAGGCTTCTTGAACCAGGTATAGCTCGTTCCAGTTGGAAGTGAGCTTGTCGTAGAGTCGGTGCTTGTGTCCCTCTACTGGTCCAGTTGGATGAGAACTGTGTCCATGCACGAGTTTGTGAACCTACGTACTCAAGTAGGATGATTAATGCAGGTGATTGAGCAGTCGTCCTTTTACTGGTGGCGATAATCTTGTTCATCTTTAGTGCCACCGATGCGCCGGATTCCTACCTTCTAGAGTTGTGTTGGTGTTGGCCATTTCACGGCCCATAGGCCATGAAATGGCCGTTGTGCCACGAACTTTTTTTTTTTTTTTCTAAGGAGCAAAAGATGGGAGGTAGAGTTGTCCCACCGAGCGTGCCAAAATTGTGACGGGTGAATTTCGAGCCTGTAACAGTTAGACTCAAAAAATACAGAAACAAATTACAATAAAAAAAAATTGTAAAATAAAAAGAAATTTATGTGGGGTCGATCTCTGGGTAGATCCTCCGATTAATGCTCCTGTGTAATTTAGTCAAGGGCCGTGAAGGCTTAATCTTGACCTAGAGATGGTGAATTTCCACAGCGTGAACTTGAACTATAGGAAATGGATCCCACTGAGGGCCGAGGCTTGATCTCAAGTGGATTAGTTGAACTCCGGTGAGGGCCGTAGGAGGCTTGATCCCACTCGGACTGTATGGACTTCGGTGAGGGCCGTAGGAGGCTTGATCCCACTCGGACTGGATGGACGCCGGTGAGGGCCGTAGGAGGCTTGATCCCACTCGGATTGGATGGACTTCGGTGAGGGCCGTAGGAGGCTTGATCCCACTCGCACTGGATGGACTTCGGTGAGGGCCGTAGGAGGCTTGATCCCACTCGGATATTTAATATCTTGGGTTTTTGATCTAGCGGATCCAACTTAGTGGCAGCTAGAGAGCATACACCCAAAATATTTAGAGAGAGAAAGGAAGAGATGCAAAGCTTTAGAAGATGAATGATTTGCTTTGCTTGGGATGGATTGAAAGGCTTTGAGGGGATCCCTATTTATAGGGTTTTGGGGGAGGATGGATGCCAAAATTGTATGACTTAGATCATACATGGCAAGGGCCCTCTTTGGTGGTTGAATTTTGACATTTTGCAATCAAATGGAAATTAAAATTTCCATATGATTCATCATGAGTAGGATCCTACAAGGCAAGGACCCTCTTTGGTGGTTGAATTTTGACATTTTGCATGGTCATCAACCAAATGGAAATCATCATTTTCATATGCATGCACTTGTTGCTTTCATGTAGGGCATGCATTGATTTTTTTTTTTTTTTTTTTTTTTTTTGGTGTTTACACACAAGAGAAGCAATCTAATGCATTTTCAATAATCTGCAGATGCACATTTATCTGCTCATGCATTTCTTCCTCACTCTTCATAATGTGATGATCAGCAGAAGATAATGGTACTTCCTTCAACCCATTCATGCTTCCAGGCAGTCCATTGGAATTGCCTCTTCCAACAATAGGACCCAACAAAAAGATCCACAAATGGCAATTCAATCAGTTTAGAAATACAATCAAGTTTAATCTTGGTCGGGAAATTTTGACCACAAGGTCCCAACCGTCCCCATGCCTTAGTGTAGACACTAAAAGAAGTAGAGTCTCTAACTCAGTACAGATTGCCCCATTTGCACTGTTGTCAATATCATCATTAAGAAGACATCATAAATGGGTTTAAAAAAAACTATTTATTGTAATCAGTTTTTTGATCAAACAACAAATAGTATCTGACACTCGGTGTTATGAACCCACCGTATATAAGACAAAGAAGAAATCATCATCTAATGTGAAGCTGTTTTATGACATGCACAAGTGAGAATCTGGTAATTATATGAATTCTAGGGCCAAAAAAATTGGAAGCATATAAGTTCATATAATTTCAATCCAAAAAGATTAAACAAACCAGCTAGTTCTTCTTTTTCTTTACATTTTTTTTTAATCAAACAACCAGTTCTTTTTTAATATTTTTAACCTTCCACCCCATCCATAAACTTCACAGATGTACTCAAACAACTAGTTCTTCCTTAACAATTCTTGTATCATTGTTCAAAAACATCTACTGGTAATTATCAGAATAACGAAGCTTTCGAAGTTCAATCAAGAAGCATCACGAGTTTGTTATCAGTTTCAATGATACATACTAGGAATAGAAAATAATTTTTCTTTCCAGTAACAATTGACTGATTATTCGAATGATGTGGTCCAAAAATAAATAGAATCAAAAAGAAGGAGAATCCAGACCAAAATAAGTGAAAAAAATTAATCAATACCTGAGCGGCTTCTTAAAACAAATCCAAAAAACGGGGAGATTTTGAAACCTACGAGCAATCAATTCTACATCAAAGAAAAACACCTAACAAATGCCTAAAGAAAGTTGAAAATTTTAGAGGAACAAAAAAGAAGAACAAGAATTAGCGTTAAGATTTGGAACTTGGTAAAACTAATATGATTTAGGGCTTCAAAAATTTACTGAAAGAAAAATTGTTTAACAGAATGAGAAGGATTTGGGGTTGGAAGTTATCTGGGTTCGCTTCGTCTCCTTCTCGCTACTTCTCTTCGTTGTTTGCTTCGTCCCCTTGTTGCTTGAGCTCGCCGTTTCTTTTTTTGGTTGCTTTTTTTTTTTGTTCATTCAGGGGGTGTTTGGGTTAGCTTTTAAAGGGGTGCATTTGCGTTTCATCTTCAAAAAGTAAGAAGATAGGTGTTTGGTAAACTTTTTAGTGTTACTTTTTGATTCTGCTTATTTCCTTATTTGATTTCCTAACAGCAGCTGATTGAAAAGTAGCTCCGACCTACTTTTTGTTACTTTTTACTACTTTTTAGATTATTTTTCACTTTTTAATATTAATAATAATTTATATGGACTAAATTACCTTTAAAGAATATTTACATAATTTTACTATTATTTTTTTTACTTCACATATGAATTAGATATGTTAATTTATTTTATTAGTATTTATATGATTTCAATAATTTTTTTTTAAATATTCTTAAATAATATTTTTTTACTTTAATTTTCTTTAATGTGGACATTTATAAAAAAAATCTCAAATATAATAATTTTTATAATTTAATAAAAATTAATATTTTTTTAAAAAAGTTAAAAATTAAGTAAAATAATTCTCAATATTATTTATAAAATATTATTCTAAAATATAAAATTATAAAATATAAAAATAAAAATATTTAATATAATATATCTACACAAATTATATGTCTAAATTAGACATTTCATTATTCAACAGTAACAGCAAGTATAAAATTAACCAAACATTTTATTAATTTTATCAGCAATCAGCAACAGTAAGTAAAAATTAGTAATCAGCAATCAGCAGTAGCAATCAGTAACAGCAATTAGTAATAACAACATTCAACAGTTAACCCAAACAGGCCCTCAATTTAAAGGTGTAAAATGGCATCCGCTCGTTTTTGAGGGAATGTCACTTTCGCAAAAAAAGGCTGGGTTTCTACATTGATTAGCATCCTAATGTCCGTGGGCTTTTCATTTTCACCGCCCCAAACGCCGTAAAATGGGAAAAATGATTTCTGAACTTCATTTTACGGACAAACAAACACACCCTTAATTGCATGTACATTCTATCCTAATTACATACACATTATGCTTTTTTCCAAACAAACATTAAAAAAAGATGGAAATCATCTCGCCTCTGCACCCATTCCCTTTGTTTATCTCATGAGACTTTTTTTTTAATTTTAATTATCTTTACTTTAAATGCATAATGTGTAGATGATTTTCAACATTTTATTTAAGGTACTGATTTTGAATATAAAAGAGCTAGGTCTATAATTAGTTGCTTTCTTAAAATTTATTTAAGTTCTATAGAAAAAATAGACGTCGCCCAATATTGCTGAAGTGGTAGAGGTTATTGATATTGTTACAAAATTTTCTTTCGATAAAATTTCAAAGAAATAAAATAATACGCCGCGGGTCCTTTTGGGTCCTTTCATAGTATGTCTCATTTCTCAAGCTATATTATCTTCCTGCCAATCATTGGAATTAAATATTTAAAAAAATTAAAAAAAAATAAAAAAAACAAGAACTATAGAGCCACAAAGCCAGTACAGAGCAAATCAAAGCATCCGTTACGGGAGCTTGAAAAGTAACGACGTCGACCTGATGAAGCAAAATAATAAAACAAATATTTTGTGTCATTCTCATTTTATTATTTTATTTTATCTTATATTTTTCTATCCATAACCTCTTATACCTGTACATATCAGCGTGCATATTTTGTTATTTTAATTTCTTTTATGCACACGGATAAGAAAGCACAGGTTTTTTGAAATAAAGGAGCTGCAGATTCTTTTTTTTTTTTTTTTTTGCCTGAAAAAATCGAAACAAAAATTGAAATGAAAGGAAAAGAAAAGCCTATTTTTTAGGTATTTTTGTCTTAAACGGTAAAACTAAAACCTATCACGTTAACTGCCAAGATTGAATCTCTAACAGGGAGTTTTGTTAGTACAGCTCAATCAAAGTCGAAATGATTGAGTACAGAAAAGGTGGGGAAGCGAGGGAAAAAAAAAAAACGAAGAGAAAATAAAATTATTTAAAGTAGTAGAAAAAAATTAAAAAAATGTAATAAAAAATAAATAATAATTTATAAGAGAAAAATGAATAAAAAATAAATTATTCAAATAAGTATAAAAAATTAAAGAATATATAAAAAAAATAAATTATAATAGTTATAATTTTTTTCCTTCCCTTCTTTTCCCTTACAAAACAAACAAGCTTTAGCTTTAGACACCATTGCGTCCAAAATTTGTGGCAGAAGGGGTGACATCTCACTCTTCTGCACGCATTTGTTCACGACAACAAGAAGGGAACAAATGGCGGCTATATCTCTCGTGAAGCTTTGGCAAGCATGATGCAACCTTGATAATTAGCTAGAGGAATTTTTTTTTAAAAAAATTAAAATAGAATTAAAATAATATTAATTATTAGATGATAAATTTTTTAAAATATATAAATAAATTATTAAATTAATTATACAACTATCTTAGCATTAATTAGAATATAATTATCTAATAGAAATCGTAGGTTAAAATGATGTTTGGTACCATCTTTGTTCAGAGGTATTTTTTTGTCGGCGTTATCTTGTTCAACGTTTACACAAGTAATAAGTTCTTAATGCTTGTCTTTTAGATAAATTATTATTGTGGACAGTTAGGACACCTGCTTTGGGCAACTTTCGGTCCCTGTCATCTTCGCGTTAAATGGCGATGGTTCATAGTCAAATCTTTCTCTGCTAGAATATAGTAGTCAATTTGATTTCGACACGAGGAATTATTTCTCCGGAGAAACTTTCTTCCCAATTCCCAAATTATTATACACTCTAACCAAGTTCAGAGAATCATTGGTACCTGATGCTAAACGACAGCCCTATAAGCCAACTTGACTTTAATATTTCTACCAATTAGCACATGAAAGAAGCGTAATCAAAATTTAGAGACACACGCTCTACTAGAGTCACCAGTGAACAGCCATTTAAGTAGTTCTGGCCTCTTCTGAGGGCAAGATCCTCATATAGTCCGGAGGACCGGGACCGTCCTGGGCAAAGGAGCAGCAGAAGCATTAATTCGGAAAACAGTATCTTCCAACAATTTGTAACAGGGGACAAATGGGTTGATAGTCATTAGACCTACACTGTAACATAACAATTTCTTGTTATAACAAGTTCCACGTAATGCTGTTATAACAAATTTTACGTAATGCTGCAACAAATCGCACAATTACTGGCGCGTTTCTGTACTGTATGGACTATTTATTTGTTTGTATAATGGTACTCTTAAGTAATAAATCTGCGTTAGTCCTCACCGCTCTCCCCACCTCCGTCCCGTCCGGTCTAGTCAGCTTACCTATACGTAATGACAATGTGGACAGAGGCGGCCCATACTTAACTAAGTTGTGAGAAAAATTGAGGAGACTGGTACTTGTGAGAGCATATTTTGAAGATATTTGTTTTCCCCTTCTTTTTTTCCCAGCATGTCTATTCTCAAACTGATAATCAAAAGTCAAATGTCCAATTATTATTATTTTTTGTTTAGCCCAAGATTTTTTTTTTTTTTTTTTGAGATAAAGAAGATATTTTCTTTCAAATTGCAACAAATGGCTGAAAGTCGTAAATCCCCTTGCCGTCCTGTTGGCCATCTTGTCTGGACCGTCAAGATCAAGTATGGTGTAGCTATAGGTGTCAAAACGGGTCATCGGGTTGGGTTCGGGTTGGGTCACTTCGGGTTCGGGTCGGGTTCGGGTCAACCCACGGGTTAGCCACGTCATCAAAAATGATGACGTGACATTTTTTATTAAAAATTTTAAAAATTTAAAAATTTCAAAAATTTTACTAAAAATTCTTAAAAATCAAAGAAAATCATATGATTGAAAAATAATTGAAAATTTTTCTTTTAAAATATTTTAAAAAATTAAAATAAAATTTAAAACTGTATAAAAAATCTCAAAATATTCTAAAAAAATTTATAATTAAGATTTATAATGAAAATAGTATAATCTATACTTTTTATAATAGAAAATATGCTAAATTTTTTCATTTTATTTTTTTGTTCCCTTAAGAAAAAAAAAGTTCGGGTCAAACGGGCGGGTTAGGGTTGGGTCGGGTTTGACCCAAAGATTTTCAGGTCATTCGGGTTCGGGTCATTTCGGGTTAGGTCATCTTTCGAGTCGGGTTCGGGTCGTATTTTTTCGGGCAGGTTCGGGTCAACCCATCGGGTCGGGTCAGATTTTGACACCTCTAGGTGTAGTACTACAATATACCCGTTTGAGTAACTTATCTTGCGGCGCCGGATTATTGGAAACTAAAATCAAAGAAATAATCTCTTGCCATGGCCCACCAGAACATTGGATGGTCATTTTTGCTGTTTAGTCATGCTTCTAAATGATAAATCATTGTTGAAACTGCCGAATGAGAAGAAACGAGAAGACTCAGAGGAAGTAGATAGTGGTTACCGAATCGTTTGAACCCGGTCCCCCTCTGCCTCTAGTAGTGGTAAGGATATTTAGTTTCAATTATTCTTAGACCCGTAATTCTCCAAACGAACAATAGCTAAAAAGAAAAGCAATTAATCCACTCGTCGATTGAAAAATATATATATTTGATTTAGACGTATTTGTGATCTTTTTTGTTTTCCTCTCAATAAGAGACTTGTGAGCTCATAATTTACACATTTAAAATAATTTTCTATTTTTATTAAATTTCATAGTTTCTTTTTTAAAATTAAAACCTAAAATATTTATAATAAAAATTTAAGTACTCCGAAGATATTGAGGGACTACTTTTTTTTTTTTTTTTTTTCAAAAAGGAGCTACGCAGCAGGACTATTTGTGATCTTTATTATCTGGTTAATCAACTTTGCCCTGCGCAGATTCTGAATCTTTTACCAAATGAACAAATGGAGGCCCCAAGCTCGCTAAATCGTTCTTCTTTCTAAATGGCCATAAGATTGACAGTCCAGTTGCTTCCATTTAATTTTTGATGGATTGAGCCCAACAAAAAAACAGCAAAAAAAGACCGGGTGTCCAAGAAATCTCCGTCAACTGACTTGTCAGTGACTGAGATTATTTCAGCCAATAACTGAGACTATGTCAGCCAACGAATGACGAGTCGGTTGGCGTCGTCTAGCCGTCCAATGATCGACTAAAGCAAAAAAAGAAGAGCACTTACTGTTTTTTGATCTAGAAAGAAGAGCACTTTACCCGCTCCATTGTCCTAAAGAACTCCACAATCCACTTTATTTTGGAGCCATCTCCTACTCTCATCTCCGCTTGTTTCTTTCAATTTCGCTCAATGGCCGACTCTGTTTTCTTTTTTTTTTTTTTCTTATTTACAAAAATAAGAGGATAGGGATAATGTCCCATAATTCTGCTAGCGAGTATTACTCCTACTCTCAAGATAACTTTTGAACAGTCTGAATAATTACAGTATAATCCAGTGTTATAAAAGAAAAGAGTATGTTTAACCCTACCAAACAACCTAATAACTTTTGAAGCCTAAATCTGTAACTTAATAACATTCGAAACTTCCATTAGATCACAATAATTAGTAACCGATCCTGCTTTTCCTTTCAAGGAAATACAAATTCAAGATTTCCTAAATACAAATTCAAGAGCCACGTTGAATGGACATCTGACAGCCCATCTGGTAAATTTCCTCATAACCCAGATTGAGGCCCACCAGTTACACTTTCCTTGGAGCCCATGCCAAGTAAACTCAAAACCCAGGCCAACACAGGCTTTATGTCTTGGATTTCTTATTTTCTTTCTAATTATACCGACTTTAATTCAAGATTTCCTAAATAAAAGCCTTCTTTCCGCGCCCATTGAGCGTAACATGGCGACACTTAATGAAAAATGGTTGATCTGCAGAATGCAATAAACCCCTACCTAAGGGTATCATTTTATTTCGGATTTTTGCCCCAAAAATAAAAAGGTGACGAGTTCTTTTCTGTCTTATAGATGAAACATGAAGCTCACGGTGTTAGTGACAGCTTAAGCTTGGACTTGGACTGGATAACACAGGTAGTTAGAAGTTGCAACTCGTATTGTTGGAACAGAGAGAACACACAGTGTTTAAATCTCGGATTAATATGGGCTGCAATTCGGCTCAGGCTTGCTCGCAGATCGAATTTTAGGGCTAGGGACAAAGCCCAAAAAAGATTTTTCTAAAAATGAAGATAATTTATTTAGGTTACAATTTTTTTTTTTTTTGCCTATTAAAAAATTTATTGTAATCAGTTAAAAAAAAAAAAAGGAAGGTCAGGGTAGCGGTAGCTTTCTCTCCCATAAGTATCACATTTTCTCTTCTAAAATTAGAATCTAACCTCTAAAATAAAAATTTTAACTTTAACTATTAAAATATCTCCTACAAATTTTGAGTCTCAAATCAATAAATCCTTCTTACACAATCGAAGAGAAGAAAAATCAATGTTGATTTAAAAATCGTGGGCCATGGAATGCCATTTGTGCCTTCCCCAAACAACCCCTTCACAAATGGCGAGAAGCATATCACCACCTGCACATCCCCGAAGCCTAACCCATGGCCATCATTAACCAATGGTCGCGGCTTAACCAAGAACATGAATAATGCAGCCAAGAGCGCCAGCACAAGGGTTGTCCGATACATAAAACCTGGCGATCCGTCAAAGGTGAACCTACCGGCATCACCACCATCAGTAGAATAGCTGGATTCGTCCTTCCGAGTTACTTCAAATACCGTTTCTGATATTCCTATAAGTTTCAATACCACATTAAAAAATCTAAACAACCATCAATCGTGCATTGATTGAGATTATTCTTCCCATAGTCTGTAGGTGAGTGAGTGTATAGGCTGTGGATCACTACAAGGGCAACATAAATATATGGGCTTGGGTCTCCAATTTGTAACATATGTTAAATCGTCAATAAAATGTCAAGTAACAGTACTTACTCCTAAGGAGAAAAGAGAAAAGTGTCCAACCATAGTCATCACTTTGATTCCAAGAAAAAATTCAAGAAGACGACTTATTTTTTTACACATAACATGTGATTTTTGATGTCAAAGAAACTTCATTTCTCATTGACGATAGATATACATTTAATAGAAATATGCTAATTTATAGATTGATTGATTTGGAGTTTATAATGCTACTAATAGAAAGAGCCATGGGTTTCCAAAAAAAAAAAAACAAGTGGAGTAACTATGGTCCAAATCTTAGATACTTTACTCAAGCCCTAATCCTCGCTAAATGATGAGTCACTCACATGCAACTATTTGAACACTACTACTTTAAAATGGTATGCCAATGATGGTTATTCACTTATTCTTATCAAGAATTGTGAATTAACACGCTGACCTTGGGCACAAAATGGGACTCGAAGATAATACAGTAAGCTGGCAAAGTAGCATAGCAGGAATTGGGCGTGACCCCCAAACCAAAATCCAAACATAGACCAAACACATCAGAAATCGGAGCTTGCCAGCGAGGGTGACAAGTATTGGACTCCCTTCGCTGATCAAGATTTCGAGCACACCAGTGGCCCACCTCTTTTGTTGTGTCATTAATAAGGGCCCACCTGAAAGTGCGTAGCCCAAGAAAGCTGGAGGGTCCAGTGAGCAATAGGCAGATCTTCCAACCTCTTGTGTCTTTTTCCTGCCGCAGTCTGCGTTTAATGAGAAAATTTGAGACAAGTGGCTTGGATTTTGCCTTGCAACGTTGGCATAAGGGAATTTGTTTGTAGGATTGGTAATAGGGAGGGTTAAGGGCCGGGATGGCCCCCCGTTTCCCTACCCGTTTATTACCTTTATCCTCATCTCCATCTCCATTCCTGTCGGGTATGAAATTTTAATCTTCATTCTCATCCCCGTTAGGGAACGGGGATCCCCGTCCCTGTCCCGTACCATTCTAAAAGAAAATTTAAAAAGTCATATATTTTCACAATTCAAATTACTTGATACTTATGGTTAATGACAAATCAGTTATTTATATTATAAATCTCATGTGATTTAAAAATATAATGAATAGGTGATCTAAATATTAAAGTTAAAATGCACGATCTTTTTGTTAAGAACTGGTAATAGAAATTAAGGTCCTAAACTTGATGCACGATGTGTAGAAGAATAATGACACTATTTTTGAAAATGTTATATTACTCAAGTTTATATACTGATATAAGGACACTATTTTTAAAAATGTTATATTGCTCAAGTTTACAATAAGTAAGTATTGAAGTTATGTTACTCAAATTTATATATTGATATAATGACACTATTTTTGAAAATGCTGATATAGAAGAATAATTTAGACAAATCGTATTTAATATTTCAATTGTTGTATAATACTAAAGTTTAAAATTATATTTTATAAAGATATTGATCACATAAAAAAAACTCAATTATGAAAAATTCAATAAATAAAAACTATAAAAACATCACCCCATGATTTTTTATTTTTTTTTCTTATCTATTTTTTATATATAGTGTTAGATTTCTTATAACGTTGAGAGTTTTAACTTCGTTCCTAATTTTTTAAATAATTTATTCTCATATTTTTTGCACTTATATACTGACATATTTAGAAAAAAAGAAATAATAGTATTTTAAAATAAGATTTCTAGTAAAAAAATAGTCTTTCTAACTTGTATATTCGGGGCCAAACTTTCAAATTATTGGTTGAGACTTATACAACAAGTTGTTGTGATTCCTACAGTATCAATTAATAATTTCGTAATTACAATTAGAATTAGTTATTACTTGAATCATTAACCTTGAGACTATCAATATTTTGAATAAACCATTGAGTTAAAGAAAATAATTTCATTAATAATTTAACAATTCTATTAATAATTTTAAAGTAGCTAAAATATAAGTTATTGAAGAGTGAATGCAGTAAACATTAAATAATAAAAACGAATAAAGATTAAAAATTAAATAAAAAATAAAAAAATAAATGGGTCGGGGATGAGTAGGGTATGAGACTGAGGATAGGTAGACACATCCTCATTCTCATACCCGTTAAAAGAATACGGGGATCCTCGATCCCCGCTCCATTCTCCAGTCAACTGATTTGACCCCGTACCCGTCGGGATGGGTATGAATAATTTCCGATGAGTACGGGTAAAATAGTCATCCCTATTTATTTGTAGGTTAACTTAACGGTGGCGGTGTATTGCATCCAGAAAAGTGTTTATCAATCTCATCTCTCATCAAACTTAATTCACAATATTTGTGACTTACATAATTGAGAGTGAGCTGTCCAGATTGGTCGTATACATTGCAAATAGAAATATAGCAGCTGACTGGATGACAAAAATTGCACTTTCACTAGAATGGTGTTTCCACATATTTTGGGAGACTCTCTCTCAGGTGGCCCAATTGCTTTGGCATGATGTAGTGGGAGTTCAGTGGCCTAGGTATAGGCTTTTCAAGTTAAAAGTGATGTAACCTTCCCCTTTCATCAAAAAAAAAAAAAAAAAAAAGCAAAAAATAGAAAAAAATTTTTAAAAAAAAAAATTGTAACAAAATAAAAGATTTTATAAAAATAAAGACCACCGATTTACGATTGTAATTTCATGATCAGTCTCAACCAATCAAACTCTTCTTACACAAACGCACAAAGACAATTGCCAGAAAAGCCGATTTACATATTGTGGACAAGGGTATACCATATTTGCCTTTCCTAAACAACCCCTCCACAAAAGGCCAGAAGCATATCAACCCCAACACACTGAACACTAGCTCCCCAAAGCCTGACCCGTGACCATCATTAACCAATGGCCATGGCCCAGCCAAGAACGTAAACAGTGCTGCCAGATGCACTAGCACAAGGGTTGTCCCAGGCACAAAAATGGGTGATTCATCAAAAGTGAACTTACTGGCATCACCAGAGCCGGTAGAATTACTGAACTCGTCCTTCTGGGTTACTTCAAATATTGTGTCTGAAATTCTTAGAATTTTCAGTGCCCCACTTAAAAAACCAAATAGCCATCCATTGATTGAGTTTATTCTTCCCATTCTTTGGTTGTTCCACCACGCTCGGATGGACAGGCCAGTTTGTATGTATTCCGATAAAATGTATAGATTGTAGACCACTACAAGCGCAATGTAAATATAAATGCCTGGCTCCCCAATCTGATTCATAGATCAAGTCATTGAAACGATGTCAAGTGAGTATAGTTACTCCCAATATTATTAAGGGAAAAAAAAAAAAAAAACAGAAGAAGCTATGAAATTTATAAAGAGGGGGTGTGTCCAGATATTTTGACTACATGAGAAAATTGAGGAAAAGAACATCTTTATTGGCACACATCACCTCTATGTTTCTTGATGACAAGAAACTTTTTGTTTTTTTTTTAGTTGATAAATACACATTTAGTAGAAATTTGCTGCTTTATCAATTATTTAATTGGAGTTAGAAAAATGAGCATAAGTTGTACAAAATTATAACTGAGCCGTCTACATGGGATGTGTTAAGGAAATCTAGAGACTTTTGGCATGCATATTCAATATTTCATTTTCTTTAATTGTAACAGAAAGAACTTGAAATTTCCCAAAAATAAATGGAATTGTTAGGTGATACTCTATCTAAGCCCTATTTCTCGCTAATCACAAGAAGATCAACCGCTAACATGCAGCTATTAGGACACTACTGCTTTAAAATGGTATGTCAATGTTCGTTATTCTTACCAATAATGTAAATTAACATGCTCACCTTGGGCACAAAATAGGAGTTGGAGATGATACAGTACGCTGGCAAAGCAACAAAGCAACATAGCATAGCTCAGGAATTGGGCGTAGCCCCCAAACAAAGACCCAAAGATAGGCCAAACCCTGCCGAAATTGGAGCTTGCCAGTGAGGGTGGCGAATATTGGGTTCTTTTCGCTGATCAAGATTTCAAGCATACCAGTGGCCCACCTCTTTTGTTGTTTCATTGAGGTGGGACCACCCGAAGGTGCGCAGCCCAAGAAAGCTGGAGGGTCTAGTGAGCAATAGGTGGATCTCCAGCCTCTTGTGTGGATCATCAGTCCCGTGAGTAGGTCCTCTGTTGTGGATCCATATTGCCAGCCAACCTAACGCAAGACGAGCCAATACTACCAGTCAAAAATCTCACCAAGTGTTACATTGAATTGACCTTGTCCCATATTATTAGAGTCCTATTAAGAGGGCATAGGAGTTTACAGTCAATAAAAATGAGCAAAGGGCCCTAATTCAGAACGGAACAAGAACTACATATATATAATGCACTCAAAAGTCGACTAAGCTGTCATAACTCGAGTTTAATTTAGAGATATCAATATTTTTAATCCTAAACTTTTAAATTTTTTTAAATTTGAATTTTAAACCTTTTTGACATTTTATTTGAATTCTAAACCTTTTGATTTTATACTACATCAGTCTCTTAAATTACAAAAATGGTCAATCAATTAATAAATGAGTTTAACTTAATAAAAATCATTTAAAAAATGTTAAATACATAAATTGAATATTTTTTCATCAACAAAATATGCACATTAAATATTTTTTAATCAACAAATATACGAATTAAATAGGTAACATGCATATTTTTGATTGAAAAGACATTCAATTCATATAATTAATATTTTTTTAAAATAATTTTTTGTAAAGTTAAAATTATTTTTTAATAGATTGATTACTTTTGGTAAACAGAGGGACTGATTTGGTTGAAAATTAAAAAGTTTAAGACTGAAATAAAATGTCAAAAAAATTTAGAACTCAAACGTAAAAAAAGTTAAAGATTTAAGATTGAAAATATTGATATCCCGTTTAATTTGTATGTCGAGAATTGTAAAAATTAGCTGGTACTGACCCCTCGCCCCCAACTAGTACCATACTCGTAGGAGCAATTAGCAACTTTGTGTGCTGCCTCAACCAAATCTTGAAGACGCCTCGTATTATTGGACTTTCCTTGCAAGGCACAAACAGCTGATTTGGTAAAATCCACTGATTTGCCAAATATTTTCAGCATTTCTTCTTTGTCAGCTAAATTACCTGCGAAATAAACAAGACTAATAGTTCGCGTCGCACTCCCTCTTCTTTTGAAAATGATTGACAACCAAGGAGAAAAGAACATGAAAAGAAATGAAAGAGGTGCAAGTACCCAATAAAAGAGAATGAAAAAGAAAGGACAAACAAATTCAGAATTAAACTGCATACATCCCAATTCAAGCACAAATGGAAATTATAAAATGACTACCAGTTATTGGAGTGAGTCGTTTTTTTTGATTCCAAGTGTCGTCTGGACATAACCCGTAAATAACTTTTCGCCTATGAAAACACCCTGTTCCGGCATAAAATGGTCCTTGAATTCCAACTATCCCTCGTCCCACACACTAATTAATGTATGTCATGAAATAAATAATAATCAGTTGATTTGGTATCTCAAACAAAACAAACTTTACAAGTTAAAATATATATATATATATATATATATATATATATAGTGATACTCTACGTAAAGCTGGTAATTAATCTTATATTAATGTTAAAAAAAAAAAAAAGAACACACCTTGTGCGAAGCTACTAACTGATTTCCAAATGGGTCGTCCTTCAGTCCATCGTAGAAAGCTTGTGGGCACTGGACAAACCCGCTGTCTCGTTCATTCTTCGAACCCAACAAGAAGCACATGGCATGGTAAATAATTTGTGGGTTATTAGCATACATGTCGCAGTCTACATTTAGCATGACTGGAGCATTCGTCATCAATCCAGAGACTCTAGTCTATCAAAAGGCAAAAAAAATTGTCATCAATAACAAGTCATTTTTATTAGAAAAATAAACAATGCAATGCTATATTTATAAAGTATGCGTCAGTACTCAGTTTTGGACTTACTAGCACGTTCATTGCACCTGCTTTGTAGTGGTGTGGATGCTTTGGATGCTTCTCTCTAGATATATAAAACAAGTGCGGCAGCCCACCATCTAGACCTTCCTTGTTCTCACATATAACCTGCCAGAAAAATTGAAGATATTCATCGAGAAAGTCATCAGGAAATAGAGGTCTGATGCTCTCCGTATAACAAAAGAACCTGAATTAAAGATGCTTATTATTTTTATTTATTATTTTTAAATATAATATATTCATAATTTTATATTATATAAATTTATTTTTATTTAAAATAAATTTTACATATTTTATAATATAAAATCATAAGTAAATTTGCTCACAAATTAATGTGAGTAAAATATAAAAAAAAATTTCCTAAAAAAATATTGATGGAGTAATGTTCTTCTAAAAAAAACTCTGTGCGGTTTGATTACCATCAATAAATACTCTCTACTGATAAAAAAAAAAAAAAAAAAATTGCGTGGTCTTGTGGCCAGATTGGGACAGATGCCTGTTGAGCCACTGTGACTCAATAGCCACAAAGGCTGGTACTCCCCGCATTTTTCTGGGTCGTATTGGCTACTCAGTCTTCAACCTCTACTCGAAGCCAGTATAATATTTGCTTGTTCAAGGCAAGAAACCGATAATCACCACCTTAATAATAGTTGGATGATTTCTGCGTTCTGTTTTGGAAAAGACCGCCAAATCGCCACTTAGATCCCAATTAATGTATTTCTGGGCTGCCTCTTTGATCTTGCGGCATAGCTCTTCATATTCATCCTATTAAAATTATTGAAATTGATGGAAGGAAAAGCAGACAAAACTTAAGAGTTAGCAAATCGAATCCAATTAATGGTGGAAATAAAGAATCCAATTAATATGTGAAGATAACAAGTCCAATATATTATTCCACATGTTCGTTGCCGGGCTAAATTAATTATACCTTCATCTTTTTACGTTCTTGTTGGAATTCCTGTGAGCCATCGCCACATGATGATTTGCACTCGTTAGCGAAGTATCTGAAGGGGGCTCTGACTGAAATGTTATACTTCTTGCAAAATGGGACCCATAGCTTAGCAAATTTTGATGCTTCGACCAGAGAATAGAAGGTGAGAGGGGAGCAGCCATCATCTGACACGTAGCAAGCTAGCTTTTGGGCTGGATAATCAACCGCTAACAAAGATATTACAGTGTTTGCAGTGATTATGGGCGGTTCTAGCACAGGGTCTGCTGTTGTAACAAACATATCCACTGGGGGAAGCTCCTTAACTCCACTGGAATTGGAAATAATAATGATAATAATAATAATAAATATCACGAAAGTTTCTTTATCAAACTTAACGAATGGCGGTTAAGTTATTAAAATGACTTGTAAAAATGTTTACCTTTGCAGAAGGCGTTCTGGGTATGTTTTATAGTCCACTGGAGTCCATTTGGTGCTAATTGTGAGAACCCAAATGAAGATAAACCATGACTCACAAAGGAATGCCAGCAGCCAGGCAAATCCATGCTTGTCGAGAGAATGGAGACGGTAAACGACGAGAGACGCGAGAAGCAACAAGATTGTAATATCTAAAGCTCTACGTACGGGCATTTTAAGGGCAATTCTATCATAGAGAGGTGGATAGAATGTATTTGCCATTGACGCACACAAGTATAAGAACTAGTAACAAAAGAGTTGAACTTGTGCCCGTGCAGTCTCCATGGTTCCGAGGACATATATATAGAACGATAAGTGTGGCTAGTTGCGGGCATTGATTGTCCTTGTGGGCTGTGGCTAGGGACTATTGTTTACTCATTGGTCACGAAAGCATATCCTATTGTCGGATAACAGTAGCTAACACCAGTCGTGAGCAAGAACAATATTAAAAGGAAAATTTTGAATACGCTGGTATGGAGATATTTTTGACTTGATTTCTTTCCATTTAAGTATTTTATTTACATTCTTAGTAGATTTATAAAAGATTTAGTTTCCTTATTTTTCTTTTCTTTTATAATCTTTATATACAGAATTATTGTACAGTTGTGAGACATGAATAAAAATTCACATATTCTCGACAACACCAACTCAAAAATTTAAGAGTTATACCTTAAATTACACTAAAATAATAATATAGTTTATTTAATAACTATTTTTTTAAAATTTAATTAACCAATAGTACATATAACTTTGATCTCATTTTGATTACCTATAAAAAATCTAACTAAGTATTGCCCAAAATTTAACTTCAATTCTGTTATAAGACGAATGAAAGACGAGTGCATAGACTGTTGATGTGTCCATGAATTTGTTATTATTTTTTATTGAAAAATTTATGATATATATAAAGTTAAATATAATATACAAATAATATTATTGAAAACGGTATGCACAATTTAACTAAGTTAATGCATATTCAATCTTAATTGCATGTACATTCTATCTTAATTACATGCATATTATGTTTTTTTTTCCAAACAAACATTAAAAATAGTTGAGACTCATCTCGCCTCTACAACCATCCCTTTTGTCTGTCTTACGAGACTTTTTTTTTTAAAATTTGAATTATCTTTACTTTAAATGCATAATGTGTATATAGTTTCCAACATTTTATTTAAGACACTGATTTTGAATGTAGAAGAGCTAGGTCCCTAATAATTCGCTTTCTTAAAAATTATTTAAGTTCTATAGAAAAAATAGACGTCACCTAATATTCGTGAAGTGGCTAAGGTCAATTTAAGAGCTAACATCCACTAAAAAATTGCACCTATTGTCGGATAACAGTAGCTAACATCCACTCAAAAATTTAAGAGCTGCCAATAACTTAAATTACACTAAAGTATTAATGCAGTTTATCTGATAGTATTTAATAATTAAATTTTTTTAAAATTTAATTATTTAACAGTACATATTATTTTGATATCACTTTAATTGTACGTAAAAAATCTAACCAAGTATTTTTCAAATTTTAACTTTAATCCTGCTACAATACGAAGGAGAGATGAGTGCACAGACTGGTGATGGGTTCACGAGTTTTTTACTAGTTTTTATCAAAAAATTTATGATATATATAAAGTTAAGTATAACATATAAATAATATTATTGAAAGAAGTATGCACATTTTAACTAATTGAATGAATATTCAATTTTAATTTCATGTACATTCTATCCTAATTACATGCACATTATGTTTTTTTCCAAACAAACATTCAAAAAAGGAGGGACTCATCTCGCCTCTGCACCCATCCCCTTTGTCTATCTCATGAGACTTTTTTTTTTAAAATTTTAATTATCTTTACTTTAAATGCATAATGTGTAGATGGTTTTCAACATTTTATTTAAGACACTGATTTTGAATGTAAAAGAGCTAGGTCCATAATAAGTCGCTTTCTTAAAATTTATTTAAGTTCTATAGAAAAAAGAGACGTCGCCCAATATTGCTGAAGTGGTAGAGGTTATTACTATTGTTACAAAATTTTCTTTTGATAAAATCTCAAAGAAATAAAACAATACGCCGCGGGTCCTTGTGGGTCCTTTCATAGTATGTCTCATTTCTCAAGCTATACTATTGAGATATCAATATCTTTATTACTAAACTTTTAAGTTCTTTTACGTTTAAATTTTAAATTTTTTTGATATTTCATTTGAATTCTAAACCTTTTAATTTTCTACTAAATCAGTCCCTCTGTTTACTAAAAGTGATCAATTTATTAAAAAATAATTTTAACTTTACAAAAATTTATTTAAAAAAAGATTAAATATATGAATTAAATATCTTCTCTATCAAAAATATGCATGTTATCTATTTAATTTGCATATTTGTTAATTAAAAAAATATTTAATGTACATATTTTGTTGATGAAAAAAATATTTAATTCATATATTTAACCTTTTTTAAATAATTTTTATTAAGTTAAACTAATTTATTAATCGATTAATCACTTTTTGTAATTTAAAGGACTGATATAGTATGAAATTAAAAGATTTAGAACTCAAATGAAATGTCAAAAATATTTAAAATTTAAATATAAAAAAATTTAAAAATTTAAAATTAAAAATATTAATATCTCTTATATTATCTTCCTGTCAATCACTGCAATTAAAAATTAAAAAAAATAAAAAAAAATAAAAAAAAAACAAGAACCATAGAGCCACAAAGCCAGTACAGAGCAAATCAGAGAATCGGTTACGGGAGCTTAAAAAGTAACGATGTCGACCTGACAAAGCAAAAAATGAAACAAAAATTCTGTGTCATTCTCATTTTATTATTTTATTTTATCTTATATTTTTCTATCCACAACCTCTTATACCTGTACATAAAAACGTGCATATTTTGTTATTTTAATTTCTTTTATGCACACGGATAAGAAAGCACAGGTTCTTTTGAAACAAAGGAGCTGCAGATTCTTTTTTTTTTTTTTTTTTGCCTGAAAAAATTAAAACAAAAATCGAAATGAAAAGAAAAGAAAAGCCTATTTTTGTACGTGTTTTTATCTTAAACGGTAAAACTAAAACCTATCACGTCAACTGCCAAGCTTGAATCTCCGACAGGGAGTTTTGTTAGTACAGCTCAATCAAAGTCGAAATGATTGAGTAAAGGAAAGGTGGGAAATGAGGAAAAAATTGAAGAAAAGGAAAGAGAAAATAAAATTATTTAAGATAATAAAAAAATAAATAATAATTTATAAGAGAAAAAATAATAAAAAAATAAATTATTTAAATAAATATAAAAAATTAAAAAAATATATAAAAAAATAAATTATAATAATTATAATTTTTATCCTTCCTTTCTTTTCCTTTACAAAACAAACAAGCTTTTAGCTTTAGACACCATTGCGTCCAAAATTTGTGGCAAAGGGGGTGACATCTCACTCTTCTGCACGCATTTGTTCACGACAACAAAAAGGGGACAAATGGCGGCTATATCTCTCGTGAAGCTTTGGCAGGCATGATGCAACCTTGATAATAGTTAAGAGGAATTTTTTTAAAAAAAATTAAAATAATATTAAAATAATATTAATTATTAGATGATAAATTTTTTAAAATATATAAATAAATTATTAAATATTATTAAATCAATTATACAACTATCTTAACATTAATTAGAATATAATTATCTAATAGAAATTGTAGCTTAAAACAAGGTTGTCAGAACAGGACCGGTCATCGAATCGGAAATATTAGTGGGTCAATGTTCAACTAGTTCAACCAGTTGAACCGGTATTTGAACCGGTATTTATTAATATATATATGTATAAAAATAATTTAAAAAAATAATACTTATACATGATTATTAAATATTAATTTTTTTATTTTTAAGAATTAAATTGAAAGTTTTGATAAATTTAGGATTAAATTGAAAGTTTTGATAAATTTAGGACTAAATTGAAAGTTTTAATTAAATTTAAAACTCAAATTATAATTTAAATAAACATTGGGATCAAATTATAATTTATAAAATTTTTATACCAGTTTGAACCGTTGAACCGGGTTTGATTTTTTACCGAATTTTACCGGTTTTAACTGGTTTTTGACCGGTCCGAGTTGAGGGACAATAGTGACCATGAACCGGCCCGAACCTTTGGTCGGTCACCGATTGAACCGGTCGGACCGACTGGTCCGAGTCGGTTTTAACAACACTGGATTAAAATGATATTTGGTACCATCTTTGTTCAGAGGTCTTTTTTTGTCGGCGTTTTCTTGTTCAACGTTTGCACAAGTAATAAGTTCTTAATGCTTGTCTTTTAGATAAATTATTGTTGTGGACGGTTAGGACAGCTGTTTTGGGCAACTTTTCGTCCCTGTCATCTTCGCGTTAAATGGCGATGGTTCATAGTCAAATCTTTCTCTGCTAGAATATAGTAGTCAATTTGATTTCGGCACGAGGAATTATTTCTCCGGAGAAACTTTCTTCCCAATTCCCAAATTATTATACACTCTAACCAAGTTCAGAGAATCATTGGTACCTGCTGCTAAACGACAGCCCTATAAGCCAACGTGACTTTAATATTTCTACCAATTAGCACATGAAAGAAGCGTAATCAAAATTCAGAGACACGCGCTTTACTGGAGTCGCCAGTGAACAGCCATTTAAGTAGTTCTGGCTTCTTCTGAGGGCAAGATCCTCATATAGCCCGGAGGATCTGGACCGTCCTGGGCAAAGGAGCAGCAAAAGCATTTATTCGGAAAACAGTATCTTCCAACAATTTGTAACAGGGGACAAATGGGTTGATAGTCGTTAGACTGCAACATAACCATTTCCTGTATAACAAGTTTTTCGTAGTGCTGTTATAACAAATTCTATGTAGTGTTGCAACAAATCGCATAGTTACTGACGCGTTTTTCTACTGTATGGACAATTTATTTGTTTGTATAATGGTACTTTTAATTAATAAATCCGCGTTAGTCCTCACCACTCTCCCCACCTCCCTCCCGTCCGGTCTAGTCAACTTACCTATACGTAATGACAATGTGGACAGAGGCGGCCCATACGTAACTAAGTTGTCGAGAAAAATTGAGGAGACTGGAACTTGTGAGAGCATATTTTGAAGCTATTTATTTTCCCCTTCTTTTTTTCCCAGCATGTCTATTCTCAAACTGATAATCAAAAGTCAAATGTCCAATTAATTTTTTTTTGTTTAGCCCAAGATTTTTTTTTTTTTTTTTTGGAGATAAAGAAGATATTTTCTTTCAAATTGCAACAAATGGCTGAAACTCGTAAATCCCCTTGCCGTCCTGTTGGCCATCTTGTCTGGACCGTCAAGATCAAGTATGGTGTAGCACTACAATATACCCGTTTGAGTAACTTATCTTGCGGCGCCAGACTATTGGAAACTAAAATCAAAGAAATAATCTCTTGCCATGGCCCACCAGAACATTGGATGGTCATTTTTGCTGTTTAGTCATGCTTCTAAATGATAAATCATTGTTGGAACTGCCGAATGAGAAGAAACGAGAAGACTCAGAGGAAGTAGATAGTGGTTACCGAATCGTTTGAACCCCGTCCCCCTCTGCCTCTAGTAGTGGTACGGATATTTAGTTTCAATTATTCTTAGACCCGTAATTCTCCAAACGAACAATAGCTAAAAAGAAAAGCAATTAATCCACTCGTCGATTGAAAAATTAATATATTTGATTTAGGAAAAACTTGACGGGTAGATGAAATTTCTCTATTACTTCTACACGCATTTTTTTTACAACTGTAACCGTTTTTTGTGCAACCACAACGATAAAAAGTGATACAAAAAGTAATAATATTTTTTCGTTTCACATTCGTTTCTTATGGTTGCACAAAAAAATTCGTGTGGACACAGTAAGAAAAATTCATTTGTCAATGTAACGGAACGCATTTGATTTAGATGTATTTGTGATCTTTTTTGTTTTCCTCTAATAAGAGAGTTGTGAGCTCATAATTTTCAGATTAAGAATAATTCTCTATTTTTTGTAAATTTCATACTTTCCTTTTCCAAAATTAAAATATAAGACTTTTTTTTTTTCGTCAAAAAGGAGCTACGCAGCAGGACTATTTGTGATCTTTATTATCTGGTTAATCAACTTTGCCCTGCGCAGATTCTGAATCTTTTACCAAATGAACAAATGGAGGCCCCAAGCTCGCTAAATCGTTCTTCTTTCTAAATGGCCAAAAGATTGACAGCCCAGTTGCTTCCCTTTAATTTTTGATGGATTGAGCCCAACAAAAAAAACAGCAAAAAAAGACCGGGTGTCCAAGAAATCTCCGTCAACTGACTTGGCAGTTGACTGAGATTGTTTCAGCCAATAACTGAGACTATTTCAGCCAACAAATGACGAGTCGGTTGGCGTTGTCTAGCCGTCCAATGATCGACTAAAGCAAGAAAAGAAGAGCACTTACTGTTTTTTGATCTAGAAAGAAGAGCACTTTACCCGCTCCACTGTCCTCAAGAACTCCACGATCCACTTTATTTTGGAGCCATCTCCTCCTCTCATCTCCGCTTGTTTCTTTCAATTTCGCTCAATGGCCGACTCTGCTTCGTTTTTCTTTTTTGATTTAAAAAATAAGAAGATAAGAATGGTGCTCCACAATTCTGCCAACGAGTATTATCCCTGCTCTTAGTGTAACTTTGGGGCTGTATGGATGGTTATAGTATAATCCAGTGTTAGAAAGGGGAATATCATGTTTAATCCAACTAAACGCTCTGACAGTTTTAGAACTCAAAACCTTTGATTTGATAACGTTCGACGCTTATCATTAGACCACAACGATTGGTGACCGACCCTGCTTCTCCTTTCAAGAAAATACAAATTCAAGCTTTCCTAAATACAAATTCAAGAAGCCCCGTTGAATGGACATCTGACAGCCCATCTGGTAACCTTCCTCAGAACCCAGATTTGAGGCCCATCAGTTACACCTTCCTTGGAGCCCATGCCAAGTAAACTCAAAAGCCAGGCCAACACAGGCTTTATGTCTTGGATTTCTTATTTTCTTTCCAATTATACTGACTTTAATTCAAGATTTCCTAAATAAAAGCCTTCTTTCCGCGCCGATTGAGCGTAACATGGCGACTCTTAACCAAAAATGGTTGATCTGCAAAATGCAATAAACCCCTACCTAAGGGCATCATTTATTTCGGATTTTCGCCCCAAAAATAAAAAGGTGACGAGTTCTTTTCTGTCTTATAGATGAAACATGAACCTCACGGTGTTAGTGACATCTTAAGCTTGGACTTGGACTGGATAACACAGGTAGTTAGAAGTTGCAACTCATATTGTTGGAACAGAGAGAACACACAATGTTTAAATCTCGGATTAATATGGGCTGCAATTCGGCTCAGGCTTGCTCGCAGATCGAATTTTAGGGCTAGGGACAAAGCCCAAAAAAGATTTTTCTAAAAATAAATAATTTATTTAGGTTATAATTTTTTTTGCCTATTAAAAAACTTATTATAATCAGTTAAAAAAAAAAAAGAAAAAGGGAGAGTCAGTGTAGCGGTAGCTCTCTCTCCCATAAGTATTACATTTCTCCTTCTAAAATTAGAATCTAACCTCTAAAATAAAAATTTTAACTTTAACTATTAAAATATCTCCTACAAATTTTGAGTCTCAAATCAACAAATCCTTCTTACACAATCGAAGAGAAGAAAAATCAATGTTGATTTAAAAATCGTGGGCCACGGAATGCCATATGTGCCTTCCCCAAACAACCCCTTCACAAATGGCGAGAAGCATATCACCACTTGCACATCCCCGAAGCCTGACCCATGGCCATCATTAACCAATGGTCGCGGCTTAACCAAGAACATGAATAATGCAGCCAAGAGCGCCAGCACAAGGGTTGTCCCATACATAAAACCTGGCGATCCATCAAAGGTGAACCTACCGGCATCACCACCATCAGTAGAGTGGCTGGATTCGTCCTTCCTTTTTTTTTTTTGACATAAGAAAGTAGTCATCCATTAATGATAATCTCGAGATAACAGAAGGTGAAGGTCCTACGGTGGGTTGCATGTCCACTCTACAGGGCATGAACCCCTGATAGAATGACGTGCAACACAATTTGCTACAAAATTAGCTGAACGTTAGACCACAAAAATAGTACAATTAGAAAGCAAATTCAAAAACCAAAATACATCACTGAGAATAGGGCTGATTTCCCAAGGCCAATGACTTGGTTCGTTGGAAAGCTCATTATAGATCTCCAGCGAGTCAATCTCAATTGAGGTGGCCGACACGTTTAGTGTTGTCGCCAACTGCAAGCCAGCACGTAGAGCCAAAGCTTCAGCCATTAGTAGAGACTGTGAAACTTGTGTAAAGGCTCGACCCTGGATAATCTTTCCCTGTGAGTTCCTTGCTACTGCTGCTACACCAGCTTTGTTGGAGTGTCCATCAAAAGACGAGTCACAATTAATCTTGATACGACCTCCATGTGGAGGTTGCCAGGCTTGGGCTCTCGATGGACGGTAGGGTGGTGGAATTGGTTCGTGTGTCTGCAGCAAGGCCAATTCCCGTTCTGAGAGCTTGATTTTCATTATGGTGTCCATAGGATTCGGGACCACTTGCTCAAAGATTGCTTTATTTCGGACTTTCCATATAAACCAGCAATGAAAGGCCACTGATTCCAACATTCCTTTTGTCGAATTGAAGTTTGCCAATATGCTTTCCCACCATTGGCCAACTGAAGCAAATCCAGAAGGAGAGGGCTGTATCCAAGGTTACCCGCGAACCAAGTTGCTTGTGCATGGGGACATAAGAACAACAAATGGTCTACGTTTCATCACCTCCTTCACATAGCTGGCATTCTTTGCTTGCAGTTATTTTCTTCCTATATATTGGAAGATTGTTGTTAAGTGCTCTCCATAGGAACAACTTAACTTTGGGAGGTGTACTAAGCTACCACAACCGCCTCCAAGATTTAGGGTGAATTGTCTCGGAGCTTTCTGGCATAAAAGTTGTTGCTGCCTTTGTGATGAGGTAGTACCCCGACCGCACAGTGTATTGTCCCCTTTTATCAAAATGCCACACTAAAGTATCTGCGCTTGGCTTTATACTTAGAGCTATACTTTGAATTGCTTTGGCTTCGGCCACATTGAAGAGACTCCTGATTTTCCTTGAGTCCCAAAAGTTTGTGTCTCTAAGTATCAGGTCTTCAAATACCGTGTCTGATATTCCTATAAGTTTCAATGCCACATTAAAAAATCTAAACAACCATCAATCGTGCATTGATTGAGATTATTCTTCCCATAGTCTGTAGGTACTCTGATAAAGTGTATAGGCTGTGGATCACTATAAGGGCAACATAAATATATGTGCTTGGCTCTCCAATTTGTAACATATGTTAAATCGTCAATAAAATGTCAAGTAACCGTACTTACTCCTAAGGAGAAAAGAGAAAAGTGTCCAACCATAGTCATCACTTTGATTCCAAGAAAAAATTCAAGAAGACGACTTATTTTTTTACACATAATATGTGATTTTTGATGTCAAAGAAACTTCATTTCTTATTGACGATAGATATACATTTAATAGAAATATGCTAATTTATAGATTGATTGATTTGGAGTTTATAATGCTACTAATAGAAAGAGCCATGGGTTTCCAAAAAAAGAAAAACAAGTGGAGTAACTATGGTCCAAATCTTAGATACTTTACTCAAGCCCTAATCCTCGCTAAATGATGAGTCACTCACATGCAACTATTTGAACACTACTACTTTAAAATGGTATGCCAACGATGGTTATTCACTTATTCTTATCAAGAATTGTGAATTAACACGCTGACCTTGGGCACAAAATGGGACTCGGAGATAATACAGTAAGCTGGCAAAGCAGCATAGCAGGAATTGGGCATGACCCCCAAACCAAAACCCAAACATAGACCAAACACATCAGAAATTGGAGCTTGCCAGCGAGGGTGACAAGTATTGGACTCCCTTCGCTGATCAAGATTTCGAGCACACCAGTGGCCCACTTCTTTTGTTGTGTCATTGATGCGGGCCCACCCGAAGGTGCGTAGCCCAAGAAAGCTGGAGGGTCCAGTGAGCAATAGGCAGATCTTCCAACCTCTTGTGTCTTTTTCTTGCCGCAGTCTGCGTTTAATGAGAAAATTTGCGACGAGTACTGGCTTGGATTTTGCCTGGCAACGTTGGCATAAGGGAATTTGTTTGTAGGTTAACTTAATGGTGGCGGTGTATTGCATCTAGAAAGGTGTTTATCAATCGCATCTCTCATCAAACTTAATTCACAATATTTGTGACTTACATAATTGAGAGTGAGCTGTCCAGATTGGTCATATACATTGCAAATAGAAATATAGCAGCTGACTGGATGACAAAAATTGCACTTTCACTAGAATGGTGTTTCCACATATTTTGGGAGACTCTCTCTCAGGTGGCCCAATTGCTTTGGCATGATGTAGTGGGAGTTCTGTGGCCTAGGCATAGGCTTTTTTAGTTTAAGGTGATGTAATTATTCTTTGCTGGTTCATGGGTGTACTACTTTCCCCTTTCATCAACAAAAATTTTGCAAAAATAAAGACCACCGATTTATGATTGTAATTTCACGATCAGTCTCAACCAATCAAACTCTTCTTACACAAACGCACAAAGACAATTGCCAGAAAAGCCGATTTACATATGGTGGACAAGGGTATGCCATATTTGCCTTTCCTAAACAACCCCTCCACAAACGGCCAGAAGCATATCAACACCAACACGCTGAACACTAGCTCCCCAAAGCCTGACCCGTGACCATCATTAACCAATGGCCATGGCCCAGCCAAGAACATAAAGAGTGCTGCCAGATGCACCAGCACAAGGGTTGTCCCAGGCACAAAAATGCGTGATTCATCAAAAGTGAACTTACTGGCATCACCAGAGCCGGTAGAATTATTGAACTCGTCCTTCTGGGTTACTTCAAATACTGTGTCTGAAATTCGTAGAATTTTCAGTGCCCCACTTAAAAAACCAAATAGCCATCCATTGGTTGAGTTTATTCTTCCCATTCTTTGGTTGTTCCACCACGCTCGGATGGACAGGCCAGTTTGTATGTATTCCGATAAAATGTATAGATTGTAGACCACTACAAGCGCAATGTAAATATAAATTCCTGGCTCCCCAATCTGATTCACAGATCAAGTCATTGAAATGATGTCAAGTGAGTAGAGTTACTCCCAATGTTATTAAGGGAAAAAAAAGAAAAACAGAAGAAGCTATGAAATTTATAAAGAGGGGGTGTGTCTAGATATTTTGACTACATGAGAAAATTGAGGAAAAGAACATCTTTATTAGCACACATCACCTCTATATTTCTTGATGACAAGAAACTTCTTGTTTTTTTTTAGTTTATAAATACACATTTAGTAGAAATATGCTACTTTATCAATTATTTAATTGGAGTTAGAAAAATGAGCATAAGTTGTACAAAATTATAATTGAGCCATCTACATGGGATGTGTTAAGGAAATGTAGAGACTTTTGGCATGCATATTTAATATTTCATTTTCTTTAATTGTAACAGAAAGAACTTGGAATTTCCCAAAAATAAATGGAATTGTTAGGTGATACTCTATCTAAGCCCTATTTCTCGCTAATCACAAGATGATCAACCGCTAACATGCAGCTATTAGGACACTACTGCTTTAAAATGGTATGTCAATGATCGTTATTCTTACCAATAATGTAAATTAACATGCTCACCTTGGGCACAAAATAGGAGTTGGAGATGATACAGTACGCTGGCAAAACAACATAGCATAGCTCAGGAATTGGGCGTAGCCCCCAAACAAAGACCCAAAGATAGGCCAAACCCTGCCGAAATTGGAGCTTGCCAGTGAGGGTGGCGAATATTGGGTTCTTTTCGCTGATCAAGATTTCAAGCATACCAGTGGCCCACCTCTTTTGTTGTTTCATTGAGGTGGGACCACCCGAAGGTGCGCAGCCCAAGAAAGCTGGAGGGTCCAGTGAGCAATAGGTGGATCTCCAGCCTCTTGTGTGGATCATCAGTCCCGTGAGTAGGTCCTCTGTTGTGGATCCATATTGCCAGCCAACCTAAAGCAAGACGAGCCGATACTACCAATCAAAAATCTCACCAAGTGTTATTTTGAATTGACCTTGTCCCATATTATTATAGTCCTATTAAGAGGGCATAGGAGTTTACAGTCAATAAAAATGGGCAAAAGGCCCTAATTCAGAACGGAACAAGAACTACATATATTATAATGCGCTCAGAAGCCGACTAAGCTATCATAACTCGAGTTTAATTTGGAGATGTCAATATTTTAATTTTAAACTTTTAACTGTTTTTACATTCGAGTTTTAAAATTTTTTGACATTTTATATGAATTTTAAACCTTTTAATTTTATACTACATTAGTCCTTTAAGTTACAAAAAGTGGTCAATTAATTAATAAATGAGCTTAACTTAATAAAAATTATTTAAAAAAAGTTAAATATATGAATTAAATATTTTTTTATCAATAAAATATGCACATTAAATATTTTTTTAATCAACAAATATACGAATTAAATAAGTAACATATATATTTTTGATAGAAAAGACATTCAATTCATATATTTAATATTTTTTTAAATATTTTTTTGTAAAGTTAAAATTATTTTTTAATAGATTGATTACTTTTGGTAAACAGAGGGACTGATTTGGTAAAAAATTAAAAAGTTTCAAACTCAAATGAAATATTAAAAAAGTCTAGAATTCAAACACGAAAAAAGTTAAAAGTTTAGAATTAGAAATATTGATATCCCATTTAATTTGTACGTCGAGAATTGTAAAAATTAGTTGGTACTGACCCCTCGCCCCCAACTAGTACCATACTCGTAGGAGCAATTAGCAACTTTGTGTGCTGCCTCAACCAAATCTTGAAGACGCCTCGTATTATTGGACTTTCCTTGCAGGGCACAAACAGCTGATTTGGTAAAATCCACTGATTTGCCAAATATTTTCAGCATTTCTTCTTTGTCAGCTAAATTACCTGCGAAATAAACAAGACTAATAGTTCACGTCGCACTCCCTCTTCTTTTGAAAATGATTGACAACCAAGGAGAAAAGAACATGAAAAGAAACGAAAGAGGTGCAAGTACCCAATAAAAGAGAATGAAAAAGAAAGGACAAACAAATTCAGAATTAAGCTGCATACATCCCAATTCAAGCACAAATGGAAATTATAAAATGACTACCAGTAATTGGAGTGAGTAGTTTTTCTTGATTCCAAGTGTCGTCTGGACATAACCCGTAAATAACTTTTCGCCTATGAAAACACCCTGTTCCGGCATAAAATGGTCCTTGAATTCCAACTATCCCTCGTCCTACACACTAATTAATGTATGTCATGAAATAAATAATAATCAGTTGATTTGGTATCTCAAATAAAATAAACTTCACAAGTAACAAAAAAATATATATATAGTGATACTCTACATAAAGTTGGTAATTAATCTTATATTAATGTTAAAAAAAAAAAAGAACACACCTTGTGCAAAGCTACTAACTGATTTCCAAATGGGTCGTCCTTCAGTCCATCGTAGAAAGCTTGTGGGCACTGGACAAACCCGCTGTCTCGTTCATTCTTCGAACCCAACAAGAAGCACATGGCATGGTAAATAATTTGTGGGTTATTTGCATACATGTCGCAGTCTACATTTAGCATGACTGGAGCATTCGTCATCAATCCAGAGACTCTAGTCTATCAAAAGGCAAAAAAAATTGTCATCAATAACAAGTCATTTTTATTAGAAAAATAAACAATGCAATGCTATATTTATAAAGTATGCGTCAGTACTCAGTTTTGGACTTACTAACACGTTCATTGCACCTGCTTTGTAGTGGTGTGGATGCTTTGGATGCTTCTCTCTAGATATATAAAACAAGTGCGGCAGCCCATCATCTAGACCTTCCTTGTTCTCACATATAACCTACCAGAAAAATTGAAGATATTCATCGAGAAAGTCATCAGGAAATGGAGGTCTGATGCTCTCGGTACAACAAAAGAACCTGAATTAAATATGCTTATTATTTTTACTTACTACTTTTAAATATAATATATTCATGATTTTATATTATATAAATTTATTTTTATTTAAAGTAAATATTACTTATTTTGTGATATAAAATTATAAGTGAATTTATTCACAAATTAATATGAGTAAAATTTTAAAAAAATTCCCTAAAAAATTATCAATGGAGTAATGTTCTTCTAAAAAAAAAAAACTCTGTGCGGTTTGATTACCATCAATAAATAATTAAATACTCTCTACTGATAAAAAAAAAAATTGCGTGGCCCTGTGGCCAGATTGGGACAGATGCCTGTTGAGCCACAGTGACCCAATAGCCACAAAGGCTGGTACTCCCCGCATTTTTCTGGGTCGTATTGGCTACTCAGTCTTCAACCTCTACTCGAAGCCAGTATAATATTTGCTTGTTCAAGGCAAGAAACCGATAATCACCACCTTAATAATAGTTGGATGATTTCTGCGTTCTGTTTTTGAAAAAACCGCCAAATCGCCACTTAGATCCCAATTAATGTATTTCTGGGCTGCCTCTTTGATCTTGCTGGATAGATCTTCATATTCATCCTATTAAAATCATTGAAATTGATGGAAGGAAAAGCAGTCAAAGCTTAAGAGCCAGCAAATTAAATCCAATTAATGGTGAAAATAAAGAATCCAATTAGTATGTGAAGATAAAAAATCCAATATATTATTCCACATGTTCGTTACCAGCCTAAATTAGTTATACCTTCATCTTTTTACATTCTTGTTGGAATTCCTGTGAGCCATCGCCCCATGATGATTTGCACTCGTTAGAGAAGTATCTAAATGGGGCTCTGACTGAAATGTTATACTTCTTGCAAAATGGGACCCATAGCTTAGCAAATTTTGATGCTTCGACCAGAGAATAGAAGGTGAGAGGCGAGCAGCCATCATCTGACACGTAGCAAGCTAGCTTTTGGGCTGGATAATCAACCGCTAACAAAGATATTACAGTGTTTGCAGTGATTATGGGCGGTTCTAGCACAGGGTCTGCTGTTGTAACAAACATATCCACTGGGGGAAGCTCCTTAACTCTGCTGGAATTGGAAATAATAATAATAATAATAATAATAATAATAATACTGAAAAACATCACAAAATTTTTTTTACCAAATATCACGGACAACGGTTAAGTTCTTAAAATGACATGTAAAAATGTTTACCTTTGCAGAAGGCGTTCTGGGTATGCTTTATAGTCCACTGGAGTCCATTTGGTGCTAATTGTGAGAATCCAAATGAAGATAAACCATGACTCACAAAGGAATGCCAGAAGCCAGGCAAATCCAGGCTTGTCGAGAGAATGGAGACGGTAAACGAGGAGAGACGCGAGAAGCAACAAGATTGTAATATCTAAAGCTCTACGTACGGGCATTTTAAGGGCAATTCTATCATAGAGAGGTGGATGGAATGTATTTGCCATTGACACACACAAGTATAAGAACTAGTAACAAAAGAGTTGAACTGGTGCCTGTGCGGTCTCCTTGGTTCCGAGGACATATATATAGAACTATAAGTGTGGCTAGTTGCGGGCATTGATTGTTCTTGTGGCTCTGGCTGGGGACTCTTATTTACTCATTGGTCATGAAAGCATATCCTATTGTCGGATAAGAGTAGCTATCAGGCACTCAAAAATTTAGGAGCTCTACCTTAAATTACATTAAAATAATAATGTAATTTATTTAATAATATTTAATAATTATTTTTTAAATTTAATTATTTAACAGTACATATCACTTTAATTTTACTTTGATTGTATCTAAAAAATTTAACCAAGTATTTGTCAAAATTTAACTTCAATCTTGCTATAAGACAAAGGAGAGACGACCGTACAAACTGGTAATGAGTCCACAAATTTTTTATTATTTTTTATTAAAAAATTTATGATATATATAAAGTTAAATATAATATATAAATAATATTATTGAAAACCGTAAGCACAATTTATCTAAGGGTCCGTTTGAAATAAATTTTGTTTTCTGTTTTCTGTTTATTTTTTACAAAAAAAAGAACAGAAAACATATTTTGTATTGCTTTTGTTTTCTATTTTTTGTTGAAAAGTTAAAAATATTTTTCAAAGAAAAAAAAAATTAGGAAAACCATAAAAACTAACTTTTCAATTTTATTTTTTATTTTTTACTTTTTTTTCTATACTTTTTCTCACAACTTGTTCTCTCTCTATCCACCATCTTTGCCATATCTCTCTTTACTCATCCTCTCTCTATCCCTCTATATTTTTTCTCTCACTACTCTTTCTCTCTCTACTCATTCTCTCTCTACCATCTTTCTCCTTTTTCTATCTCTACCATTCTCTCTCTACCCTCTCTCTCTATTTTCTCTCTCTACTCATTCTCTCTCTACCCTCTCTCTCTTTTTTCTATCTCTACCGTTCTCTCTCTACCCTCTCTCTCCTTTTTCTATCTCTACCATTCTCTCTCCCCTTTTTCTATCTATACTATTCTCTTTCTCTCTCTCTTTTCTCTCTCTACTCATTCTTTCTCTACCCTCTTTCTCTTTTTTCTCTTTCTACCATTCTCTCTACTAATTCTCCCTCTACCCACTCTCTCTCTCTTTTTGTCTCCCTCAACAATTCTCTCTACTCATTCTCTCTATACCTGCTCTCTCTCTCATTTTTCTCTCTCTACCATTCTCTCTTCTTTTTCTTGCTCTATCATTCTCTCTACTCGTTCTCTCTCTGCCCTCTCTCTTTCCTCTCTATCATTCTCTATCTACCCAGATTCTCTTTCCTTTCTGTCTACCCACATTTTCTCTCCTTTTTCTCGCTCTACTATTATCTCTCAACCCTCTCTCTCATTTGTCTCTCTCTATCATTCTCTTTATTCGTTCTTTCTCTATCCTCTCTCTCTTTTCTCTCTTTGTCATTTTCTCTACTCATTCTCTCTCCACCCTATCTCTCTCTCATTTTTCTCTATCTAGTATTCTGTTTACTCATTCTTTCTCTACCCTTTCTCTTTCTGTCATTCTCTTTACTCATTCTCTTTCTTCTCTCTTTCTCTCTCTTTTTTCTCTCTACCATTCTCTCTACTCATTCTCTCTCTACCCTCTTTCTGTCTCTCTCCCATTTTTCTCTCTATATTTATATTCTTTTTACCATTTCTCTCACTACCCTTTTTCTATCTATTTTTTTATTTTTATAGAAAAAAATAAAAATTAATAGCAATAAACAGAAAAGTTCAGTAAATAGAAAAAATAAAAAAAAATAAAAAGTAAAAAATAGAAATAAAAAACTGATAGCGTCTCCAAATGGGTCATAAGTTAATGTATATTCAATTTTAATTGTATGCATATTCTATTTTAATTATATGCATATTATGTTTTTTTCCGAACAAACATTAAAAATAAGTGAGACCTATCTCGCCTCTATAGCCATCTCTTCTGTCTTATGAGACTTTTTTTTGATTTAATTTTAATTATTTTTACTTTAAATGCATAACGTGTAGATGGTTTCTAACATTTTATTTAAGACACTGATTTTGAACGTAGAGAAGAGCTTAAAAATCATTTAAGTTCTATAAAACAAAAAATAGACGTCACCTAATATTCCTGAAGTGGTAAAGGTCATTGATGTTGTTACAAAATTTTCTTTTGATAAAATCTCAAGGAAATAAAACAATACGCCGCCGGTCCTTTTGGGTCCTTTCACAGTATATCTCTTGTATTAAAATAAAAATAAAAAAGAACCATAGAGAAACAAAGCCAGTACAGAGCAAGACAGATCATCCGTTACGGGAGCTTAAAAAGTAACGAGGTCGAACTCACGAAGCAAAAATCACGAAATAAAATTTCTGTGTCATTCTCATTTTATTATTTTATTTTATCTTCTATTTTCCCATCCATACCCTCTTATATCTGCACATAACAACGTGCATATTTTATTATTTTACTTTCTTTTATGAACACAGGTAAGAAAGCACATGTTCTTATGAAATAAAAGGAGTTGCGGATTTTTATCTGAAAAAATTAAAACAAAAATTGAAATGAAAGAAAAAGAAAAAAACCTATTTTTTACGTGTTTTTATCTGAAACGGTAAAACCCTTCACGTCAACTGCCAAGCTGAATATCGACGGCGAGGTTTTGTTAGTAGCGCTCAAAGTCGAAAAGATTGAGTAAAGGAAACCGCTACATCATGTTTTTTTTTCTTTTTTTGACAACAAGGGCCCCCACTACAACATCTTTCTTTAGTCACGATTGCGTCCAAATTTGTGACACAAGGGGTGACATCTCACTTCTGTAGTGTTTGTTCAGGACGACAAGAAGTGATCAAATGGCTGTCGCTCTCGGCCCGCCTGCGGAATCTGATAGGATTGGCCTCTCTGGATATTTTTGGGAAGGGATTAATGCCGTGTTTGGTTGTTTGCTTTTGGGATGGGTATTATGAAGTGTGTATGTTTCGTTTTTGTTTATTTGTATGATTTGAGAAAAATTGTTGTCTAGTATACTCGGTCGATTTTTGTCACAAATTTGCTAAAATGTTGTTCGTGTCGTTATAGGCAGTTTTATTCGAATGAATTAAATCTGTCTGAAACTAAGTTTTGGATAGTTTTAATTTTATTTTAATTTCTCTCTGGTTATAAAGTTTTGTCAAAAAAAAATTTCGTAACCTGTTAATCTTTAGTCATTTTGACCAAGTTAGTGGTAGGCAATTTTGGCCATCTTGTACTTTGGCCGTACCAACGTTTTTCAAACGCTTTAGTGTTGAATTTGTGTATAAATTTGATTAATATTAATGTAATATTTTCCTTCAATTAAAAAAAAATGGCTGTACCTCTCGAAAAGTTTTGGCAGGGACAAGGCAACCTAAAAAATAAGAATATCTTTATAATAAAATTAAAATAGTATTAAAATAATATTATCTATTAAAAAATAAAATTTTTAAAAAAAAATTATTAAATATTATTAAATTAATTATGTAATTATTTTAATGTTAATTAAAATATAGTCGTATAATAGAATTTGTAACTTAAAGTAATGATTGGTACCATCTTTGTTTAGACGTATTTTTTTGTCGGCCTATCTTATTCGAACGTGGAAAGATTCCGCCCGTAACGTGCTAATGCCAAACTTCAACTTGCAAATGGCAAATGGAACTTGATGATCCAGATGTGGAATTTATTAACTTGCTTAATGCTTATCTTTTAGATAAATTGTTATTGTGGTCAATGATTTATTAAATTAAATTTATTATTAGGGAAGATAAGATAAGGGAAGACGCCCTTTTCGCTTATGGATTGAGCTGGTACCTTTGAAGCTAGTCTGAAGTTCTGACAGATAATTCTTTGCAGCATCAAAAGACGCGAAATTCGTTCCAGGAATCAGTTCTTATGTTTTTGTCGAACTCTGCAACGTTCGCGCAATATAGAAGGCCACCCAGAAGGACAGCTGTTTTGGGCAACTTTTGTTAGAATATTCTTAATTAATATCCTCAAAATAAATTCAACGAATGTGTATGTTAAAGAATATTTATGATATAATTTGATTAATAAAGATATAATTTATTAAATAAATTAATCTTGATCATTGATTTTAATATTAATTGATAGATTAAATTAAGTTTAAATTTGTATTTATATAACCAGTTTTATTTCTTTTTACAAATACATAAAAATTTTATTTGAAAGTGTGTAATTTTGATAAAGGTAAGGAATAAGAAATCGGCTAATAAGTTAAGGCAGACTCTCCAGACGCATCATCAGCTTCGGGTTTGGTTTTTATTAATTTCAAATATATTATTTATGATATTATTTATATGATTGATTCAATTTTATAATCCAAAAATTTTATATTTACGACGATAAGTTTATGGTTAAATCTAACAACTTTCGGTCGCTGTGATCTTCGCACTCTAAAAAGTGACAAATGGTACAAAATCAAATCATTGTTTTCTAGAATATAATAGTCAATTTGATTTCTACGCAAGGAATTATTTCCCCGGAGAAACTTTCTTGCCAATTCCCAAATTATTATGCAGTCCAACCATGTACAGACAATCATTTGTGCCTGCCGCCAAACGACATCCGCATAGGCCAACGCGACTTCAATAATTCTACCAATTAGCACGTGAAAGAAGCGTAATCACAATTCACATACACACTCTCTACAGGAGTCACGAGTGAACAGCCATTTTATTAGTTCTGGCTTTTTATAGTTCTGAGAACCTTGACCGTCCTAGGCAAAGGACCAGCAGAAGCATTAATTCGGAATACCAGCGTCTTCCAATAATTTGTAACCGTAGCTAAATGGGTCGATAGTCATGCAAATTTGTTACAATGTTCTGCAAAACTTGCTATGATAAGGCTGTATTATAACGTTTTTTTATTGTAACAAATTTTACATAATACTGTAACAAATTGTACAATTATCGATATATTTTTTTATTTTATGAATAATTTATTTGTTCATATAATGATACTCTAAGTAATAAATTCAAGTTATAGTCCTCAATGCCCTCCCCCCTCCCCCCGTCCGGTCCAGTCAACTTACCTATACGTAATGACAATGTGGACAGAGGCGGCCCATACGTAACTAATTTTCAACAAAAATTGAGAAGAATGGAGCTTGTGAGAGTTTATTTTGAAGAAAGTTATTTTTCCCTTCTTTTTTTCCCAGCATGTCTATTCTCAAACTGATAATCAAATGTCAATTGTCCAATTAATTTTTTTTTGTTTAGCCCATGGAAGTTTTTTTTTTTTTTTTTTGGGAGATAAAGAAGATAGTTTCTTTCAATTTGCAACAAATGGCTGAAACTCGTAAATCCCCTTGCTGTCCCGTCGGCCATATTGTTGGCCGTCTTGTCTGGGCCAGCAAGATCAAGTATGGTGTAGCGGCGCCGCCGGACCATTGGAAACTAAAATAAAAGAAATAATCTCTTGCCATGGCCCACCAGAACATGGGTGGTCTTTTTGCCGTTTAGTCATGCATCTATATGGAACTGCCGAATGAGAAGAAACGAGAAGACTCAGAGGGAAGTAGAAAGTTACCGAATCGTTTGAACCTACAACCCCCCCCCCCCCGCGGCGACCCTCCTTCTCCCTTCTCTTCTCTTTTCTTTCTTCTCTGCCTCAGTGCCTCTAGTTGTTGTACGGTTATTAGTTTCAATTATTCTTAGACCCTCCAAACAAACAATAGCTAAAAAGAAAAGAAATTAATATATTCGTAGATTGAAAAATTAATATATTTGGTTTAGAAGTATTTGCCATCTTGATTTTTTATTTTTGTATTAAAAGACTTATTGAGTTACGATTTACATAATAAAAATAATTTTTTTTTTAAATCTCATACTTTTCTCTTCAAAATTAAAATCTAAGATATTTATAATAGAAATTTAAGTTTTAATTTTAAAGATGTTGAGAAATAATTAATTTTTTTGGGTCAAAAGGAGTTACGTAGCGGGACTATTTGTGATCTTTATTAAACATCTGGTTAATTAACTTTGCCTTACACAGATTTGGGGTCTTTTACCAATTAAACAGAGGGAGGCCCAAATTCTTTCCGAAGCTCGTCAAATCGTTAACGTTCTATATCCTTAAAGAACAAAAAAAAAGAAGTTCTATATCGTTATCATTCCAGATGGCCATAAGATTGACGGCCCATTGCCTCCATTTCATTGTTGATGGATTAAGCCCAATAAAAAAACAGCTAAAAAGGTCGGGTGTCCAAGAAATTTCCAACTGACTTGTCAGTTGACTGAGATTATCCCACTTACCAGTATTCAGAGGTCAGATTGATTAGTTTTAAATTATATCTGTATTCAATTTATTGTTGGTGTATTTGATAATTTTTTATCTATACTCAATTTGTCATTATACATAATTTATCAAATTTAATTCATAATTAACGAATTGAATTAAATCGATTTTGATAAATTTAATACAATGAAAAAAAAGAAAAAACAAATCTGTTATATGTTCCAACTTCCAATTTCTAACTAGAAAGTCGAAATGCTGTGAACTTAGGAAGTTCTGTTTTAATTCACCGTTGCATCGCATTGTATTGGCTATTCACTCACAAAATCATCAATTAAGCATCCAAAGTCCCCTTAAATACCTTAAACCAAATGAATTAAACACCATCCCAGCTTCATTCAACAACAAAATAATGAAAACAATAAAACATGGTAGCAACAAAACCCCTAGGAACTTGGGAAGTTCTGGCTCCTGTTTTGTTATATATATATATATATATATATATATATAAAGGCGAATCGAGTGTATTTTATATTTTAATTTACATTTAATCTGTTCACGACGGATTGTAGAGTTTTAAAATTATAATCAATTTAAATTAGACAGATACATCTTGTACAAGTTCAATTAATCAGTTTTTAACAAATTAGACGATATTTTTATTTGAACGTTCCCAATCTCAGCCAACAAATGACGAGTCCGGTTGGCATTGTTTGGCCGTCCAATGATCGACCAAAGCAAGAAAAGAAGAGCACTGTGCTCTACTTTTTCGAAAAAGAGGAGCACTTAGAAAGACGAGCACTTTTTAAACTCCACTGTCCTAAAGAGCTCCCCAATCCACTGTATTCTGGAGCCATCTCCTCCTCCCGTCTCCGGTTGTTTCTTTCAATTTCGCTCAATGGCCGACTCTTCATCTGCTTCTTCTTTCAAGAAAATCCAAATCCAGAGAGACGATACTGTAAGTTTATCGGCTTTGACTTTTCTTCTTTGAATTTTTGTTTTATTTTTGGTAACTGCAAGTATTCATTGGCACTCGATTTACCATCTTTCTCTTCGGTTTCCGTTCTTGTGTTTATATCATTGCCTTATATTATGAACTGGTTATCCTAAAAATGCAAAATTTTGTCTTTTTTTTTTTGTCCCATATGATGCTGAATTTAAAAATCTTTCAGATTTATTGTTTGGAACGCAACAACTGTTGTGCCTGATATGTATCTATTGTTTGTCCACTCGATTTTTCCGACCAGACATTTGATGTTTACGTTGTTGGCAAAGAAGATGCTCCTGGGATAGTTGTGGTTCAAGAGTGGTGGGGTGTAGATTTTGAAGTCAAGAACCATGCCGTGAGAATCTCTCAGATGGGGCCTGGATTTAAGGCACTTATCCCTGAGTTAGTATTTCTTTCGCTGCACAATTTCTGTTTTTGGGCTTAATATAGTATATGTTGGTGTTACAGACAGTGGTGTATTGATGCCTTACACTTCCGTTTCTTTGCGGCCCCAATTAGGAGATCTGTTCCTAGACTCACGATATTATTTTATATTCTAGTCAGTTTATTTGTTTTAAAGTTTGTATCAATTATTGCTTTTGTTAATTTTTTTTCTTGTAGTTCAGTTTGTACCGAGGAAAGGTTGGTTTGGATGTTGCGGAAGCACGGCATTTGTCAAACGATCTTGACTGGCGCGGTGCTGTTGAGGATATTCGCGCTTCAGTTAAATGGCTCAAAGCAAATGGATCAAAGAAGGTATGACACTTCAGGCCCGTTTGAAAATTGCTATTTTAAGTGTTGTTCACTAGATCTGTATAGCTTGCATTGCATTTTTAGTTCCAGCTCCATGTATTTGAAACTCATTTGTATAAATAATCTAGCCCAAATCTGACCTCATTTGGGTGCTTGTGGCTTGAGATTCCTTTCCTAACAATGTAAAATGCCTGTGACGTTTGTGCCTCATACTTTTTCTGGATTCTTTAGCCATTAATCTAGAAACACCACATTACAGGATTCCTGTTACACTATTGCCACACCATGAATCAGTGTCTCAGATACTCCACACATTCTTATCTGGACTTAGTGATTTGTTTCTTTTCTTTCTGGTGGTGGGGGTGGCAGGGTTTTGGCTTTTTAACTGGAAATATTTGTGGTCTTCTTCTGTGCGTTTTGTATATAGAACATGATAGGATAGTAAGGGACGGTATAGGACTATTGCATATACAATGAGATAACACTAGCCTATCCTATCATGTCTCCTGCAACAAACACACCCATCATGTTTTGCTTATTTTTTGTTGTGGCAACTCAAGTTGCTTATTTTTTGTTTATTTTTTGTACCCTCATATTGACACTTTTTCTAAATCTACATTTTTTCCAAGTTCCTGGAATTGAAATAACTGGCTGATAAATGTTGTGTTTCACGGCAATAGGTTGGAGTGACTGGATTTTGCATGGGTGGTGCTCTGTCCATTGCAAGTTCTGTCTTAGTTCCTGAAGTTGATGCTGCTGTGGCATTTTATGGTGTTCCTTCATCAAAGCTTGCTGACTCTACTCAGGCTAAGGCACCCATCCAGGCTCATTTTGGAGAACTTGATCACTTTGTTGGCTTTTCAGATGTTACGGTATGCTGTGCTTCCTTTATATTGATTGATTTTATCATTCATTATAATGGTTTGTTCACTACGTTATTTTAAAAATTTTTGTTTTTGTAGCTACAGTGCCCTCCATTCTTCAGTATGTCTATATTTTCTGGCAGTTGAATGTCTCCTAATAGCAATGAGTACTTAACTGCAGAGTCTAAGTATGTATTTTCTAGGTAGTTATATATCGGGTTTTCTCCCATCCTAATGTAATTTATAGCTAAGTTTTCTAGAACATGTTTTCCTTGCTTTGGCAAGGTGAATTGACTATGCCATTGACTGCCAAGAAAGAAATGATGACTTGTGCTATTGTTGGTTTTTCATGTTGGTAGGCTGCCAAAGCTTTGGAGGAAAAGCTGAGAGTGTCAGCAGTTCCATATGAGGTACACATTTATCAAGGCAATGGGCATTCTTTCCTGAACAGATCACCGGAAGGTGTGAAGAGGAGGAAGAGCATGGGAATGACTGATGATGATGAGGCCGCAGTTGAGCTGGCATGGTCTCGCTTTAGATCATGGATGACCCATTACCTATATGGGCTCCCTGCTTCCAAACTTTAATGGTGGCATGACACGGTACATACACATCATGTTGGAAGACCTGAGGTCGGAAAATCTCTGTTATTCTCTTCCGAAAATGAATTGTCTTGCTTCTAAAGAACTAATTTTGTCGTTTGGCCTGTTGTATGTTGTATTTTCCCGTGGGTATACCCAAATTAATAATCCGTGGAAATTTCTGTCGGGTGGATTTGGCACCCATGAAATCACAGCGCACCTGGAAGCAGGATACTGTAGATTGTTGAATTGCCTCACAGTGTTGGGCCAAGGACGAAAGTTCAGGTCCTCTACCTCTACCACTAGACCTTGTGGCTAATGGGAAAAGTTGAAATTGCTAAAGATCGAAGGATACAATGCCCTTTTTTTTCTTTTGGGGTTCTATGGAAGGCCTGAGCCTCTAAAGGAAGATTAACCAGCAATCATCCCGGGCCATGCCACACCTATAACATCTTGCCTCAGGAGTGGTGCAATGTCTCTTGGGGGCCTAGACAAAATACAAAGCTGATTTAGGTGAGATTCACCTTGCAGCGAGTGACAAGCCCAGTTCTGCTAGCATATGAGCCACTTGATTCCCTGCCCTTGAAGTATGAGAAATTAGAACTACCCATTCGCGTTGTAGAAGCTCCCTGTAACTACCAATCAAACTAGATTGCGTAGGAGTTGCGGGCGCTCCCTTCTGTATTGCCTCTATAGCCATTAGCCAGTCTTGAATCTACCTTCAGCCAGACGCCACAAACCATGAAAAACAGCCCAAAACGCCGCTGTGAACACTGAACTGAATACAACCCACAGCACAAAGCCCCCCCACCCCCTCCCCCCGGCAGGTCCGAGGTAGTAACCTAATAATAATTTAGCATGCTTCTCTTATATCCAACTCAGGTTCGAGTCTTAATCTGCATAATAGAGACAATATTCCTCTTAAGACTGTCAAAGATTTGTGCACGCGCAATGCAAGTTTTACACACGTTAATACTGTATTTAGTTTAAAATAGTCACGCTTAAACTCAATAGTATTTAGGTGATGGGTCTCTCTCTTATAAAGAAGATTAAATGAGAATTGTAACGAGTGACTCTTAATTTTGACCTACACATGTGATAACTTATATATCAGTGATGCATATATATATATATATATTTTTTTTTTGTTCGAAAAGAACCAAAACAACCCCACGGCACAAATCCCCAAGATACTCTTTCTTTTGTGCCCTTTTCTTCAACAGTGGAGCAATGCTTATCTCAAACTTGTCATAAAAATAGATAATGGGCTGTGAACTCGGGAAACGAACGTAATCAAACTCAAGCCCACAGACAAGATAGTTTCTTTTAATATAAGCTGGACACGGCAACAGAGAATCTTTGGAATTCGTTTGGGCATAGAGTATCACCACACTACAATTAAAAAAATGATTAAAAGAAATAAAATAAGTCTTACTCATTAAATCAAGTCTCCATTCAATTCTATTAAATAGTTCTATTTAACACCACAATGATTATATTATTCAATCTCTGTGTTTGTAAATTGTGTTCTTTGGGTATTGCATCCTTGGTATTATTATGGAGCAACTCATATCATATGAACAAGAAATTTGACTTTATGGTCTTCTGGAGTCAGAAATCACTTGCTCATTCTCTTAACATTATATGGTCTATTTTTTGGGCGGGTTTTTTTTTGTTGGGGGGGGGGGGGGGGGGGTTGGGTGGGTGGTGTAGTGGAAACCAATAGAAAATTATAAAAGGACGTCCAACCCAAACCAGAGAACTTTGCATTCAGGAATTGCCTTTCTCCGCCATGAAAGGAAGAGAACTCATTGATGCCAAGCGACAACTACAAGTGATTGTTTTGTTGCCGTAGGTTACAAAGATTTGGTCGAGTCGTTTATCTTTTCCAATGGCACAATTGAAACCAAACTGGAATGGACAAGCAAACCAAAAAAAAAATGTCCCAACATTTTAGGGTATGATTTTGCTTTGCTTCAAGATTGATTAAATAATGTCAAGAATGGTTGAACTAATGTTTATTGTACTTGTTTCTTTTCTACAAACTGAATCCATATTTCTACTCAATAGTGTGAATGGAATTAGGGAACTTTGACGAAGATGCTGGCTTCTTATTTAGTAGATGGAAAGATTTCAGGCATGTTCTGACGAGCTTAATAAGGAATAATCAATTTCAAATATTTACTATACACATATAATTTTCTACAAAGTCGTAAATAATTCAATAGGCTAAGGGGTTAAGGAAATTAACAAGGAAACTTGGGGCCAAGCTTGGGCCTTTCTAGCCGTACGTTTGATTACTTGCTTTCTATACGGACAGGCAGGTAATAAACCAAACGGAAAGGACAATCAATCTATTATTTTTAAGTGCACAATCTTGCTACATGAATCGATGTACGTTCAAGCTAGTAATGACAACCACCTTTCAATTGCTCAAAAAAAAAAAAAAAAAAGACAACCACCTTTCGAAAAGTATTTTTCTTTCTTTAATCTTCAGTAATATCTGCGAAGGTTGTAGATAAGGAAGACGATTGGTCAAAAACTTCAAGTGTAATTGAAATTGTGTATGACCCTCGTTAATTAAATACTGATCCTTAATTTGTCCATACATTTACATTGCCTCTTATAAAATAATGGCATAGTATTCTTGGATTCAGAACAAGAGTCTTGGTCTATAAAACATCTCGGGTATTGTTCGGTCCTTTCTAAGAAGCTACAAATCCATTTGGGATCTTATCCTATTGACATGTCACACGAAACTCGCCTCCTCCATTTGTACTTTTCCTCAACTATTGGGAATCTACTAGGTCTTCTATAAATATTCTAAGAACAATATTTGATTTTGAGGTAATGGCTTCATTCTTACTAAATTTTGTATTCTTTACCTCTTTTACCTACTGTTAACTTAAGTATCTAAGTATTAACTACTAACGCTGGATCCCAATTCAACACTCCTTAATTCTTCCTTGTTTTGCAGGTCCAGCACCATCACTCATCTTCGGCACTCCTTAGCTGCCGCCGGTCACGAACTAGGCCCAACGCTCATATCCTTTGTAGGATCAGCCTACCTCTTATGCTTCCGGGACAAGTTCAATCAGTCTCCATCCTTAATTATTTTTGGTTCAAGTCTTTGTGATCAAGAATTATTTCATGAGCGACGACGCCTATGTTTGGACCATGCGGGAGAAGACCAAGAAAGAAATTTTGTCTTGTATCAAGAAAAATAATTCAATAGTCTTTGAAAGCAGCCTTTGGTATCATCTGTAGAAAACCATAATTATTAGTGTAATTTTTCAGCCAGTATGATGGATACCAATTACTACAGTTGGTAGAATCTTTTCGGTGATTCCAAGAAATTGTCTCTTGGGTCAAATTTATTACAATAATTCTTATACTCTAAACGTATTTCCTATATAAACTTAACATAACGTTTGTCTTCTTCAAAAGAATAAAAATAAATAAATAAACATTTATCACAGCCAAACCTTTTGCCCCACTGACTAAATTTAAGGCTGAATGCAGCGTCACTGTCCGTAGAAGATGGACTATAGAGTCTAGATCGAGTGATCTGAATGAAAAAAATAAATAAAAAATCAATTGGCATGTGCCACCGGAAGCTATATTATGTAAAATATACAAGCCTATTGGAAAAGAAATGGTCATAATAAATGAGGAGATTACACAAATTGCGAGCCACGATGGAACTAAAAAGGCGACCTTTTCTTTTCCCCTAAGATCTTTAAATCCAAAAGTTGCGTGGTGGTAATGTGAAGCTAAGAACTTTAGGAAAAGATGCATGGGAGCAGATTCTTGAATCCCAGTGAATTGGAAATTCATTTATAATTGGCTGTTCAACTAATACTGCCCTAGTGCTTGTCTACTGTAAGTCATTTTAGCCGTGTTATGTGATGGTCCAAGCTCAAATATTCCAACCAAAAATCAATTGGGCGGACCACATAGTTAGAATGTATGAAATTTCTTGATTTCATACGAGTCAGCTAGCTAGATTGCGAGAGGGGATGTATAGTCAGAGAGATAAGCAGAGTGAGAATAGTTTAATGGGAAAAAAAAAGAAGAAAAAGGAAATAACGAGGTATTAAAAAGTGGAGACATGCCACAAAAGCAAAGTTTTTCAGAGTTTTTGGGAGAAATTGTCCTACAAAGATACCAAAAAAAGAGGCTGGAGACAAGGGTATGTTTAAATCGGTACAAGTTAGTCGGTTGGTCGACCATGAATTTGAAGACTCGGGTATTTTTACCCACAAACGGCTTGCCGGTGCCCTTCAGGACACGCTCTAGTTTTATTCTATTGGTCGACCATGAATTTGAAGGGCATAATTTAGGGACCAAATTCAGAGGGAAAAAGATTAAAAAAAAAAAAGAAAAAATGAAAATGAACTGCACGCCAAGATTGTGGTTAGCTAGGCTGACAATGAATGACGGGGGTTCCCTCTAACAGCGTAGACTATACATGTTTGACCAGACGAGGACTGGTAGCAAAGATCTGCATACAATTAACAAGTGATTTTACCATGCCATTGCCTTTTTCATCCAGAGATGGAACTAGAATTTGGCAAATTTGGGGGAGGGGAAACCAAATTGAACAATGATGTGGGAGGATAAATGATATTAAAGAAAATGAGTAGAGTACAAACTTGAAACTTCAAACACTTTTGGGGCCATCTTTAGTATTTTTATTAACCACTAAAACCAAAATTTCAGGGATTAACTAACGAAAAAAGGGAACCATGAGGGTGAATGAATTCCTTTCAAGTATTCCCAAAAACAAAAACAAAAAAAATTCCTTTCAAGAAAATAAAAAACAAATAGGCCAGTATTTTTAAAAATTTCTAAAATATTAAATAAATATATATAGAAGTATTTGGTACTATGCCTCAACTTGAGGGATATATCGTTCAAAAAACTTGAGGGATACATATAGCACACATGTTGGTTGTTCGTAACAACACGAAGGCAAACATATGCGTGAAAAGTGTCTTTTCTGGAGGCAATACGACAAGTCGACAATCTATTGTGGCCAATTTGTCGTTTATTCAAAAGGTCTCTGGTCAGTAGTCAGTTTAAAAAAATTTTTAGTTAGAATTATCTCAAAGTCGGCAGTGTACTTCCATATCAATGCTTTCAGCTGCCTCTCGTCTGCAGTTGTTGTTTGATTTATGCGTACTTTTGAATTGACACCTGTTGCACATTATCGTCACTGCAATCTTGGTTGATATGATTGGAATCAATTTTTTTTTTTTTAATACAATCTGAACTTAATTTGAAGTATGCAACAAATAATATATTGTCAAAAAATCAGTTGATCAGATATTATATATTTTAAGACCTTACATTATCTTATTTCCATGATCGAATAGAAGAAGAGCTTAATTCAAAAGAGAGAGTCCTGGTACATATATTAATCATAAACTAATTTAGGCAAAGTTTTAAGTTGTTTAGTGCATTTGGAGTGAATTTAAATTACAACTATATAACAGGTTTATCTCGCAATTCTTTCAGTTCTTGGTGTTTCAAATATGTAATCTTCAACCTCAAAATTCAAGCTCGTAAATAGTGAAGTGTCTTCTTTGAGTCGTGAACGCTTGTCTTACTGCTCAAATACATGCATAAACATTGTTTCTTGGCATGGGTTTCACTTTATCCGGTCAAACATTTACCAAAGAGGGCGAGAAAAAAAAGTTGCCTAACATTATTAGCTCACATTTGCCACGCCAAAAAAAATGTTAAAACAGATAACAGAAAAATAAACAACAAAATCATGTTTCAAAGATGACGTGTCTTCTAGTTATAGGAAGCCGTTGGCCCCTTTAATCATACCTTTTGTTTCATTTTTGCAGATGGACGATGTGAAACGAAGGGGGGATATGATCAACGTTCGTACATTGATTTAAGTGACTTTAAATGATGAGAAGTTCAATTCTTTTTTAATAAAATTTTCAATTTAAATTTTATAAATAAAGTAAATAAGTATTGAGAGAGTTTTACTTTCTTTATCGATCTATCCGACTCAAGTCAAATTAATTGAAGCTCTAGTAATTTTAGAGCTTCCGAATACTTAAAAAGGAATATTTTTTTTAATAGTTAAGTTAGACTGTAAGGAAAGATTATTTTCTTAATAGCAAGTCATGTTAAATGAGAATTTATTTTTTAGTGACTAATTAGTTTCGTAAATAATTTCTTTAAAAAGGATTCAATTAGTGAATGTGTCAGATAGAGAGAGAATGTGAGAAGCCGAGAGAGAAGAGGAGAGGAGAGTTGAGAGAGTTACGCTAAGAAATCAATGTCTGAGATTAGTTTTTAGTGATATCTTCTACATCTCTTATTGTAATTATCAAATAGTCTATTGGGTGTGAGATGAGTGTAACAAACACAAGATTTTCACTTAATATACAGTATATTTTTTATATAATAATGTATAATACCGTAAACATAAATAAGTTACCGAATCACATAAATTTCTATGTACGCATATTTATCTTTATTTCTACTGATTTGTGTATATGCGTATTGTAATTAAATCATGTTTCTATTGACAGATGAGATCCAAAAAAAATCCCAACAATACGTAGTAGCGAAGCATTTTGTAGGATGTGCAAACAAAAATTCCCTGCGTAACTAGTCAAAATTGGCGTTGTATAGTTCCTTTTCGGCCTAAGCAAAAATGAATCTTGATTCTTGAGCTGCAAAATATGATATGGTTTATGAGTATCGGATATAATTCGAATGGTTGATCACTTGTGTTTCAACCTCAAGTTTGGAGTTTAGGCACTTACTCTCTCTCTGTTCTTAGCATTGAGCTATCAGATGAAAAAAAAAATCCAATTTATTGGGGGAACTCTAGCGGCTGTTAAGCCACCCTCTTTTTATATTCCATATATTGCTTTCATTCAACGATATATCACAACAAAAGGCCACCAAATTCACAGGATTGATGCACATTTCTCCTGCATGATGTCCATGCTGTCAAATTCATAATTACTACAATAAAAAGACAGCCCACTAGAAGGAGCAAAGCGAAAAGCAAGACAGTAGGTTTCTTATGATTTGCGACTAGAAAGAGCAAAATTAATTGAATCACGTTTTGGTTCTGTTAATTTTTGACGGTATGGGCTTAACTTTTAAGCACCTTTTTGGCAGCATCATACTTTTCTACTAGAATCCTGTTCATTGTGGACTGCTTTCAGCCAATGTTAATTTGAGCCGCATCTTCACTCTTCCTTTTCCACAAATATTTAGCAAGTAATGATAGGATTAGTCCACTTTACCACGTGCAGATTCTCCTTACATAATTAATTAAGGATTAGGTCTCAATTAATTAAGAACAAAGTATGTTTTTAAAATTGACTAATGGAGTTTTAGATTTAAATTTGGGGATGAGAGATTTATAAGAAATGAAAGAATTTTTTTTTTTTTTTGTCAAAAGAAATGAAAGAATTATTGCACAGTGTGTAGTTTAACAGCTAAAAGAATCTTCTAATAGGCTTATGGAGGGAGAGAGAAAAAAAATTGAATCAATAAGCAGAATTTGCACTTCGTTGGTGACATTTGTTTAATTGATTTTTTTTTTTTAGGTATTCATCAAAATGAAAGAAACCGTATTAATTTAAAATAGGGCTCAATCTTAAATTCAAAGTATTAGCAGAGAAAAAGCTGACTTAATTTGTTTCTCTTATTATTGGGGAGTAGCTCCATCTAAAATCACGCTGAGTTATGTTATAAAATAGAAAAAGATAGGTATATATACTCTCGTATATATATTTGTATACACGTAAATATAATAATTATTTTTATACTGCATTAGCCAAAAAAATAAAAAAAATTAATAATTTTATATAATGTCTACATTTTATATTTTAAGATAATACTTATTTATATCTAAATTTTAATTTAATCAAAAAAATAAAAAATAATTTTTTATATCCTTGAGATGCTGAAGGTGCACCGAGCAGCCCCCTTACAAGATTATGTGCTTGTTAATTGTGTCTGGAATCAAAAGTAAAGGGGAGAACAAGAGAGCTAGGCAGCAACCAGGGAATAATAATAATAATAATAATAATAAGATAGGAGAAAAAAATGAAAAAAAACCGGGAGAAGAGATAGCCAGGCAGGACAGAACGAGGAGTTAAGGACAGAAACTTCCAATTCCTTATTCTCACCGGCTCGGCGGCTCGTCAAATGATGCAGCCGCTACACTGAAAGCAGAGAAGCTCAACTCTTAGCCGATTTGGCTAAGTTGTAATTATGTCTTTGGTCATAAACATATTCATCTCTATAAACTTCTTGCCTCTAAAGTTTGAATTGGTCATTAGTCACAAGGTTTAATTATAATATTACTTGAATTCTTAATTTTAAATCTAAGATTCAATCTTTAGTTCTTACAAAGCAATAAAAATGTTGCTTGGATTGGAAAATTAAGATAAATTCAATAGTGCTTTTAATTTTCTTAACACCATTTGATTATAATAAAAAAATTATCAATGATAATGAGTTTTGTGAACAACAGAAAACTCTTTTTTCTCATATAGTAACGTTTGATCTAGATCACCCTGAAAATATATTTTTAAATCTATCATATTAATGTTGAAAATATGTCCGTTTATAAAAAAGATTACTTTCGACTCACATAAACTAACTTGAGCGTACCAAGACAAAGAAATTAATAAACTTTGGGGCCTGTCACAATTACCAACTAAATAAAACGGTGAACTGCTGCTAAATTGGAGAGGATGTGTGCAACTTGAGCTTATAATTAATAGAGGTAAGGAGGCAGGGCAAGAGAGGATAGTTTTTGGTACATCTTGGCTAATTTATTTTTGTAACATGTGAAAGATCACTGCCTCTCACTCGCTTTCCCATGACCAATTAATTAACAGATAACAAAAGCAAACAAACAAAAAATGACATTTGAGTAAACATTAATTAACTGACGTGACATATTGATATTTACACAAAAAAGATCAAAATCATAGACAAAACAATCCATGGAGTAAATTAAAAAAATAATGTGAATCTAATTTAAAAAATTATCTAACTTTGTGCCTCAATTGACGTTTTGTTTTTTTTTTTGCTTAATACTAACGAAAAAAAGCTATAGCAAATCTAGTCAGCCAGAAGGACCTGTAGACAGTTTACCATAAAAGCCGAGCGATCCGGTCCACACTAGCCGAAGGCGTCAACCCCGTTATAGTCCGAACAGTGAGGCGTCCTACGTGTCCAAGTCAAAGGAAACCGAGATCAAAGGCCCAAAGAAGTTGCTGGGCTACATAAAGATGGGTGGGCCCAGGCCTATGAAAAACGTTGACTGAGGCAACCCTTTTTCACAGAGCAAGAGGCGCCGGGCCAATAGGGGCGGTGAATTTCTGGAACGCGTCAATCTCCCATTTTTGTCATTTTGCAGTCCCACGTTTTTGACAATTAACAAAACAAAATCAAACAACTTTCCAGCCGTTGGGCCCCATTTGGTCACATGGGCCCCGCTTCTTCCCGTCTCCTCTCCATCCGATCACCGCTTGGGAGGGAGCGGGATCATGATTGATTCACGAGGAGATTCATCTCCTGTGCTGCTTCTTTTTTAATTAACAAAAAGTATATATATATATATATCCTCATTGACCTAAGATATCAGACTTATAAGTTAAAATTGAAATTATTTATTATTATTTTTATTTAATTTTCTCATAATAAAGATTTAATATTAAAATATTATTGAACTCTAATAAATTTTTCCTACGTCTAACATTAATATTAATAAATATGAGATATAATATTATACTTTTAATAAATTTTTACTTATTAGAAGTAAGCAAACAGGTAAACAGTAACAAAACTCGAATTTGAATTGTAATTGTAATAGAAAAAACGCATTAAATCATTATGAAATTGTCACTTCCAATGATAATCACCTATGCTACTTGAACTAAACATTTGTGAACCTAATACTGAAACAATTTTGAAGAAATTATAGCTTCCTATTGTCTTACTACAATTGTTTTCTTTAATCCAATATTTTTCTTCCGTCACACACAACTAATCTGAACATGATATTTTGACTGCAATTTTTTTTGTTGACAATGTATCCATGTTGCATTTATTACTCTTCTTTCTTGTGAAAATGCAGTTTCAACTTTGACTCGATATTTATTTCGAGCTAATGTTTGGACCCACAAATCATAAATAAGAGAAACACAAAAAGATCCCTAAATTTTCTTACAGTGGGATTGTGCACATCCAAGTTTGATTTCTACAAATCCCTTCTCTTTCTCACCAATCCAAATCTAAATCTAAAGAGGAAAAAAATATTTAACACAGGAACCACACACTGCTATTACTTACTACACTTTTGGTCTTCTTCTCAAGTCTCAACTCCCACTTTTATTGCCGAGTCCATAGCACACCGTTTAAAGACTTACAATCAGATTTTCTCTCTCCCCAGTATTTTTCTCTTGATTTATGGCCAAAGGTAGAAGTGGAATCTCTATTGATTCAGATCCAATTGGTAGTGGTTTTTTTGTGCTGAAGCCAACTGTGCTCAATTCTTTTCCCTCAGAGGAAACAGACATCAAAAGAAATAATAGTAACAATAATCCTAACAAGTGGAGACTGAGTGAGTTTGTCATGGATGCCACACCTACCAGGTCTTCGCCTCCACCCCCCACAACTATCCAATTCCCAGTCAACCTTCACTGCACCCGCGACCACGACCGTGATGATCATCATGATCATGAACGTGATGATGGCGCTTCTCTGTCGTCTGATGACAAACGGACGGTCATCGGTGAGATGGACTTCTTCGCTGACAAAAGTCACGACGTTCGTGATGAGCCAAAAAAGACAGACACCGATGATTTGAAAGACTCCAAAAGTCCTCCCCGGTTGGAGTTAAACGTCAACGTTAGTATCCATATTCTCCATTTGTATGTCATTCATTTTTATGTTCGTGTTTTTTTCTTTTCGAGTTTTCCTTTGTTATTGACTGGAATTTTGCTGCTTTCTTGTTCTGGGTTTATATAGACCGGCTTGAATCTTCTCACCACGAATACTAGCAGTGACCAATCCATGGTGGATGATGGGATTTCCTCGAACATGGAAGATAAGAGAGCTAAAAGTGAGGTAGGCAAAGGCAAAAGGAAAAGAAAAGAAAGATTGAAACTTTATTATATTGTATTCCTCTTATCATTTCAGGTATTGATAGTGATGTTACTGTGCCATTGATTTCTCTTTTGCAGATAGCAGTTCTGCAGGCTGAGTTAGAAAGGATGAAAATGGAGAATTTGCGCCTAAAGGAGATGCTGAATCAGGTGACAAGCAACTACAACACATTGCAGATGCATTTAGTGACACTTATGCAGGGCCAAAAAGCCTCTGAGAAGGATAACGAACAGCATGAGGAGAAGAAGAATAGCGGAAATGGAGTGATTCCTCGACAGTTCATGGATCTTGGTCTAGCTGCCGCTGCCGGTGGTGCCGGTGTCGGTGCCGTTGCTGCTGCTGGTGGTGTTGAAAACGATGAGCTCTCTCTATCTTCGTCGGAGGGGAGGAGCCGCGACCGGTCAAGATCACCAGGAAATAATGAGGAGAATGGGAATAATAATGAAGAGGGCATGGTGTTTGATCAAGGCAAGAAGGGGTTGGTTAGAGGGGTTGATCATCAGAGAGAGGATAGCCCAGATCAAGGCTCTCAGGGCTGGGGTCCTAGCAAGATTGCCAGATTTAATTCTTCCAAAAATAATGATCAGACGGAGGCTACTATAAGGAAGGCTCGTGTTTCGGTTAGAGCTCGATCAGAGGCTCCCCTGGTACTATTGGAAATTTGATTAGACTGGGAGTTTTCTTTTTTCAGCCCTACGGGCTAATTTTTGAAATTTTCTTCTTGTTGATTAATTGGGGTCTTTTAAAATTTTGCAGATCACTGATGGATGTCAATGGCGAAAGTATGGGCAGAAGATGGCAAAAGGAAATCCATGTCCTCGAGCTTATTACCGGTGCACCATGGCTGCTGGTTGCCCCGTTCGAAAACAGGTATTTTGTCCCTGTGTATGTTTTTTTTTTTTTTTTTTTCAGGGAATTATTGTCATTAGTTATTACTCTTCTTTTTGACCGCTCGAGAAATTATTTTTTCTCCATCTTTTGGTTTTTTTTTTGTTTGGTTGAAAACTGAAGAATATCTTTTATAATGCATTTTTTTCCCAATATATGTGAGAATACATTGCTTTTCATTTTATAATCGGCTGGACCTCATGTAATTCCAAAACTTGCAACTTGCCACCGATCTTAACTAACTAAGTGTAGTCACTGGAAATCCCACTTTGAATTTGGCTTGAGGCTGATGTTGAGGACTATTGGAATTACTCGTCAATTTCTGATCGCTCAATTGGTATCAATATCTTTTTCTTCATTGATCTGAAATTTTTGTATTTGGACAGGTGCAAAGATGTGCTGAAGATCGTACAATTCTCATAACAACATATGAGGGTAATCACAATCACCCTTTGCCACCAGCCGCTATGGCGATGGCGTCAACCACTTCATCGGCTGCACGAATGTTGCTCTCGGGCTCCATGTCTAGTGCCGATGGACTGATGAACTCAAATTTCCTCACCAGGACTCTCCTGCCATGCTCTTCTAGCATGGCCACTATATCAGCTTCAGCTCCATTTCCTACTGTTACATTGGACCTGACCCAGAGCCCGAATCCTCTACAGGTTCAAAGGCAAACACCTCAGTTCCAAGTCCCAATTCCAAACCTGCCTCAGAACTTGGCCAATGCCCCAGCTGCAGCATTGCTGCCCCAGATATTTGGGCAGGCACTTTACAACCATTCAAAGTTCTCTGGCCTCCAGATGTCCCAAGATGTGGATCCTAATCAATTGGGCCACCATTCACAATCTCCGGCTGTGCAGCAGGGGCAGCAGAATGCATTGGCTGACACGGTTACCGCTGCAACTGCTGCCATTGCAGCTGATCCCAACTTCACCGCAGCTCTGGCTGCAGCAATCACCTCAATAATAGGTGGTGGTCACCCAAATAACAGTGCTAATGCTAATACCGGCCTCACGACCACCAGCAACAGCAATGGCAACGTAACTACTAGCAACGGCAATAGCAATGGCCACAACAGAATCTCCAATTCAAGTTTTCCAGGGAAATAAAATAAAGGCCTTTTCATTTTTTGTTTTCCCTTATTTTGTGGTTGGAAAGAATTTTTTTGTTTCTTTTCTGAAGGACTTTATGCCAAATATATACACGTTCATGACTTCTTCCTTTTTTAGAATGGACTAGGATATATTATTAATCAAGTATAGTTTTGGTATTCTTTGTTATTTGAATAAGCTGAAGCTCTTTTTGAGCTTTTCCATGTAATCAATGCAAAAATTAAAAAGAAAACAAAAATAGAATTTTATCGAAGAAAATGAAGTCTATATTTTATACCATATTTAAAGTCTATTTTTACGTGGTCAAAGGTATCAAAATGAGTTATTATCTTTTAACTTCTGGCCTCAATTTGTCAAGCCTCCTTTGTATGCATCTCTATATAAGCCAAACGCAGAAAGATGGGAACAAAGAAAGAGATAAAAAGATTAGGGATGCATTGAAATTGAACATATTCTTTCCTGAAGTTACTTGTACCATATGGCACGGTGAAGAAAGAAGTCAAGAAACTTGTCTCATATTGGTTGAAAAGGAAGGCATTTCGTTTCCACGTGAAGGAAGAGGAAAGAAAGATTCTTGCTTGTCACACTTGAACTTTTGTTTCTTTTTGGAATTTTAGGCCACTTGCCGACGAGTGTTCACCAGGTGCAGAATTGGATGAGGCTTCCTTGACACTATTTATGTCCATTCATCTTCAATCTTTTAGATGTAAAAAATTAAAGAGACTTTGCTTGTATTCAATTGTGTCAAAATCAGACAACGAATTTTTGTTTGGAGTCTCAAGTTATCAACTACTACTAGTGCTATGATAATTTGTAAAACAACAGTTTATGATTTCAACCAAAAAGCAATTTTATGGGATTATGATTTAATCGTTTAACAATTAATGATAAATTTTAATAATGTTTTTTCTACCTTGGTAACGACCCTTTTTTTCTTTTTATTTTGTTTGTTCAGGATATCTTTAATATTTTGGCAATTTTAATTATGTTTTTGATTTTTTTTTGAGGGGCTCTGCTTGATTATTTACTGGGTTACTTTTTTTTTTTTTATCTGAGATCGCCCGGTATCCACTTGATTGGGCTGATTAATTTAGATCGAGTCAGGTAGGACCTAAAGGACGGTAAAAGTCTTCCAGTAGATATTTAACGCTGCTGCATTTTTAAAACTCGAATCTAAAACTTCTGATTAAATGATGACAAACTTCTGCCATCAGCACTAGCGCCTATTAGTAATATATATATATGTTTTGATCTGAATATATATTTTTTTTATTTGTGGCCAAACTGGACTTCTTTGTTTGGGGCAGTATGTAAATCTTAAAGCCCAGTGACTAAGTAATGGGCTCATAGCTTTTCAGCAGTTTTGGGCAGACACGACATTTCCAGGCCTAGTGAGCACAGACGGTGGGCAATTCCGCACACGGAGATTTAGCCTAGCACTGGAATAGGTCTGACTGGATTGAACCCCGAGTTCGAATTCAGCCCGCCCATCAAACCAATTGAACGTTAACAACACAAAAGAACAGTGCATCCAAGGAGGAACTAGGCTGGCGGGGTGTATTATGGTCCGCTCGCCGTTCCCCATCACGCGCGCAGTCAGTTGAATATCTGTTGAGAGTTGAGACCAGTAGAAAGATCGAGTGGGTCCCGTAACCCAGTCATGCACCTCATTTTACTTGCAAAATTCGAAAATCACTGGACCGTTGGATACCAAATTTTACATCCCCGATCAACGGCCATTATCGTAGATGATAACTTTCGGAAACACACAGAACAACATCCCGTTCTTGCATGTCGGCGGTGTCTTTCATTTTTAAATTTGTTGGGAATAGTTTAGTATTGTTTGAGGAAAATCGAAAAAAGACATGATACGGCGGTTTTGTCATAATTTTGGTCGTTTGATTGGAAGTGAGGAAAATCTTTGTGCAATCCAGAATCGGGATTATGGTTGATTCCATTCACTGCCCTAAGGTCTTAGATTTTTTTTTTTTTTTAGTTTATAAAAAGCTTTATTGAACATTAGGAGAAAGAGAAGTGAGGTTAAGTGGAGTTTAAACTCCTTATTTGTTGGTTCTGCTGGTTGAAAAGTACTCATGTCAACCAATTAAATAAATGCTCAACCTTTCAAGTTCTTAGAATTTTAGTCTTTTGCGTTCCCATTTGATGGCATGGTCTACGGTTGGTGACTTCCAATTTTCTCCCTTCTTCCCATCAATAATTTAGGCGGTCCGCCATGCTACTTGTTGGGAAATTAGGTGTAGATGCTTCTTATTTTGTATTTGTTTTTTGTTTTTTTTTTGTTCTATTAAAATTAGTAGTTTAGCAATAAAAAGAAGAAAAAGTAAGCATTAAGTCTAAAGTTCAAACTTCAAATTTAAAAATTACAAGCATATATTTCTACCAATTAAATTAAGTTCAATACTCATATTTGTTTTTTTTTTTCTTACACATTAAAATAACTCTTTCTTTCTTTTTCATAAATCTCATATTTTTTATTCTAAAATAAAATATTGAATAAAAATTTAAGTTTTAAAGGCTGAGAATCCCCGGACTATTTTAACCTAAAATGACCTCTAAGCCAAAATTTGTATTATGGGCTTTCGATTTTTCCACAATGGGTTAGGTACAACACTGTCTGTATTGCTTTCCTCCTTTTGTGTTCTGTTATTCATCCTGCAAGAAGCGATGGGCTCATTAGAATTGGGTTGAAAAAGAAGAAATTGGATTAACTCATCAATCGGGCTGCTGGACCAGTTGATGTCAGCATTTAACGGATCTTACTGATTTGGATTTTGAATTTAGTCGAGCTTTTTTCCCTTATTATTTGAGTTGAGATACTCATTAATTTTATTTTTTTTAAATGAATAAAATTAATTTATAATTTAATATTATTTAAATATTATTTTTAATTTTTTTATTCAAGTAAACTTAAGTTATTATATAATATAAAATTATGAATAAATTACACTCAACCTTAAAAAAAAGAGTCAAAATAAAATTTATCATTATTTAAACGGTTCCCTTCTTTCAGTAAAATCTATGGTCAATCTCTATTCTTTAGTCGAGATTACTTGTGCCGCCTTCGCCCACCAAACTGTCTACTGTGGAACGGAAAGCAACCAACGGAATCATTGCTTCATAATGAGAAAGCTAACTAACCCTAACTAATTCCCAAAGAAAGAAAATTAGCAAAACCAACGAGGGTAAGTAAACCGAACATTCAACCGCCAAAAAAAAGGGCGATCTGGCTCATTTATGCGTGGCTAACACACTTCCAAACTAAAGTCAAAGAGGTAGCTTGAGTAATGCTTGAGAAGCGCATCTGCACAATCAAGATTGGACATTGTCTGTTGTTTCATCCACCCATTGTCTTTTCGCACCATCCCATTCGCTGCTTGCTCTTTTGGAGTGTGTTTGGGGTGCGAGAAAAGGAGGGAAAATGAGGAGAAAAAAAAGAAAAATAGAGAGAAAATAAAGTTATTTGAAGTGATACATAAAGTTGAGAGAAAAAAGATAAATGAAAGAAAATGTGAATAGTAATTTGTGAGAGAAAAAGTGAAGAAAAATAAAATTATTTGGAGTGGTAGAAAAAGGTGAGAGAAAAAAAAGTATAGTAAAAGAAAAGGTAAATAGTAATTTATGAGAAAAAAAGTAGAGAAAAAATAAAATTATTTAAAATATTGTAAAATGTGAAGAAAAAAAAATAAATAATTATTATTATATATTTTTTTTCTTTAATTTTTTCTCACACACCAAATATAGTGTTGAGATATTGCTGTTATCCAATCTTTAATTTCCATTGGTCAGAGTTAGACCTTGAGCTGCATTAACACAAGTGAAAAAGTTACTGCGACAGACTAATATAGAATGGGCCACAACCTCGCGATATAAGCTAAAATTTTGCGGCCTGACAGCTGGCCTTTTTATTGTTGAAATTAATGGCTTCAAATACTTCTTTTATTTATTTATCATTTAGTTAAAGAGTGTGGTACAGATCGAGACGATCTTGCCCAAAATTTTGTCAAAGGAGTTATTGAATTGTAACAAATTTTTTTATAATCATATTAATATTTTTTATAATAAAAAAATAAAATGTACTTCTTTTTTTATTTTACAATTTATTAATGTGATTAAAAAAATAAAAGTATGTTAGAAATTAGACACATCCTCTCCTCTAGAAAAAAATTGGGCACAAAATGTACCGGATCTCTACTTTTTTTCCTTTCGTTAAATCACAATTTCCCTTTGGTACAATTCAACCACAGTTTAATGACCAAAGTACAGCGCTAACTTGGCGATCTGTGCTCTAAACCACCACAATATGGCCGTTACACTAATTAAGGGTGACCGAGAAGAGAAATGTATCCCGGGAGAATCTCCCGGAGAGATTCCATATACCTTTTAATCCCAGCGTCGGTAATGCCCAAGACATTAACGGTGTGGTTTGGAGTGAGAGTATATGAAATTTCAATCTCTAAGCATTTAAAGTTAGGTAGTCTGGAAAATGAGTTAATGTACTTGTAAATTGCCGTATTGTAGCATTACAGTAACATCAGCCGCAAACTTAAAATCCGAAATAATAGGTTCTATATTGGGCATATTGAATTATCGGATCCAACTTGGCGCTTTTTTTTTTTTGTTCATTAAAGATTCATTGGACTAGTAGTTCTATCATTTTTATACATTTCACGCTCCATAATTACTAGTTATAATTTAGTAACTACCAAACTTAAAGTTTAGAAATGAGATTTAAAATTTTAACCTCATACATTGCTCGTAAAAAATACTCCCCCTTCCAATCCAACTACACAAAAAAAAAAAAAAAAAAGTTATACCTCCTTCTCAAGATTAGAAGTGTAACTTGTCCTTTGAAGGAACCTCTTTTTTTTAACCAAGGAAATCCAAAGTGGACAATTGTATATGCACTACTATCATTATCATTCCGGGGAAGCGCATTTCATACTGCATACTTGTTACCTGCATCTATAATGATTGAAAAAAGCAATGTAAATTTTAATTATCAAATTGACAAAATTTTATGTTTGGTAGGGGTTCTAGAAGAACTATAATGTGTACTAATTGATACCTAAAAAATGGAGTGTACACCTGTTCAATGTTCTTTAGTTGCAATCGACGAGGAGCCAATGACAAATTAGTGAGTTACTTTGAGGTCCAACTCAGCTTCCCTTCAAGACGGAAAGTCAAAGCAACCACCCACGGAACTTTCCATCCGTTAACTAATTGAAGTGTTTGTTAGCAAGCTTATCGTGTGAAAGAGAAAGCAAAACAACACCCGTTCCATAGGAGAAATGAAAACCCCAAAAAATTAAACAAATAAATAAATAAGAGAGAAAATATTAACGAAATACCATCCAATGAGTAGAATTATGTAAGACTTCAATTATCAAGAACACGAAAGGGTCTGACTATCAAGACGTAGTCTCTATATCCTTACAAAAATACGATCAATTTTATTTTTTTACATTATGTCTTTGTTTTATCTATTTTCTGCACCTCTCTAATTTTTTTTTTGATCCACAAAAAGGTATGTGCAAATAGACTAGCCATTGGATTAGGACCACTATCATTTGTCTGGCCCCATTTAATATGCTTTGCTTAGGATATCTACCAAGTCACCTATCAATAATCACAAGGTCGCTAGCACATATGCTGAGCTAGTTCCACTAGGTCCAAGCAATTCTTCTTTTTCTGACCCATTTTAACTGTCCATTCAATTCAAGCAAGGTATCTCAGTCTTCAATTCAGGTAGAGAACTAAAAGACTGGTTACGTTACGCAGATGTTTTTGATAGAAACTTTGTCGTCTAATGGGCAAGAATGATGTATTCGAAGGCTGTTGACGCAGGATGAGTAGCCGATTCGAGTTCAGTTTGAAAATTCTCGGGCGTGAGCTTAAGCTTTGGGTTTGTAGAATCAGGTTGGGAGCAAACTTTAGGCCTACTAAAAGTTTCGCGTCTAGTTGGAGCCAACTAAGCCTACTCTTAGCAATCCTGGGTCCAAACTAATTACATTTAATATTTATATAAAAATTATTGGATCTCTCAAGTTTTATTCAGATCATTTGGATTTTTAGTGTATATTCATGTGCTGTTGTTTAAATTTATAAGATTACACAATATATTCGCATAAATTTTTTTTTTTGATGAAATATATTTGCATAAATTTTAAGTATTTAATTTTTATTGTGCATATTATGCACATTTTTTTTCTATAATTAGCAAACCAGTAGGTTGTACTTGGGCTTAGGATCTAGGTTTGACCACGGGCGAGGACATAGGCCTTATTTTTGGCATGGTCCACTCCTTGCTCTCAATACAGTACAAGGTTGTGTTCTAACTCCGGATCTATAGGGTATCAATATTTTTAATTTTTAATTTTTAAATTTTTTTATATTTAAATTTTAAATTTTTTTGACATTTCATTTGAATTTTAAATTTTTTAATTTTATACTACATCAGTCCTTTAAGTTATAAAAAGTAGTCAATCGATTAATAAATGAATTTAACTTAATAAAAATTATTTAAAAAAGTTTAATACATGAATTAAATATTTTTTTATCAACAAAATATACACATTAAATATTTTTTTAATCAATAAATATACGAATTAAATAAGTAACATGCATATTTTTGGTAGAAAAGACATTTAATTCATATATTTAATCTTTTTTTAAATAAATTTTTGTAAAGTTAAAATCATTTTTAATAGATTGATTACTTTTAGTAAATAGAGAGACTGATTTAATATAAAATTAAAAAGTTTAGAATTCAAATGAAATATCAAAAAAATTTAAGAGTTAAACGTAAAAAATTTAAGAGTTAAACGTAAAAAAAACTTAAAAATTTAAAAATAAAAATATTAATATCTCAAATCTATATACGCTACTCATTTGACAAAAGGAAAAAAAAACAAAAGAAATTATGCTACTCAGCGATCCTAAGCTTGAAAATATACGCAGCGAAACCACGAGAGGAAGTGGGAACGAGATCAATGATGGCAATGACATAAATGGAAAGGGAATGGCAAAAGAATTTTGTTATTTATTCACCATATCTCATAAAGACCAAGATAATCTTCATAAATAGAAAGAGAAAATATCTTATTAGAAAGGCAAAAAATCTAATTATATTTCTTGTTTTGTGAAAAAAAATCTTCAGACTTTTACAAGGAAAGGTTTAAAAAATTTTAACATATTATAAAGAAGCCGTCAAATTTTAAAAAATAAAAATAAAATAAATTAATTATTAAATATTATTAAATAAAAGTATACTGTTATCATGCATCTATTTAACCAAAATTATGTAATTATATTATTTATAAAAACAGACACCCTCTCATTACTTGCCTTAAGAGGATTTTTATTTTTCATCGAAAAAAAAAAGATTGTATTGGGCATGTTAGTTATTAAATTTGTGATTTGAGATTTGGTTCAACAATTCTAAATTAGTCAATTCACCACTTGAGTACTAATAAAATTAAAAATAATTCTGTCACTAGAGACTACGACGTATCGAGTTTACTCACAACATCCTGCATCACAACTTACATCAAAATTATTGAGTCACCTAACTCTGTTATAAAAAAGCACAGAGATAAAGATTCAAATACGAGTTATCAATATAAAAATATGTGAATTTATCATAAAATTATCAGTTCAACTGACCGTCATGAGAATTTGCACGTTGCATTTTCATGCCCACAAATATATTGGAACGTGTTCTTCGTTCGAAAAGACACCTGCTCTACATTTTTCAGGCAGCAACAGACACGTGTTATACATTCCATTACGTTAAATATGCAAAAGAAGGAAAATACACGTGACTCGCTTGTGAAAGAAGGCTTTTCATGATTCGCTATCTTGTAAGCCACGCATAATATCTTCTACAAGAGCATCTGCTAAATTGGTCCAACTAACGAAGCTACTAATAAATAAATAGTATTATTATTATTATTTGAATTAGCAGGTCTCCTTAGTTGGATCGCCGCTAATAATGGAAGTTAGTTTTACTGGCAAACACACCCCTCACCAGTTGATTTGTGTGACCTACTTTCAGAATTAGTTGTAACATCTATAATAACCTTTTTTTTGGCTTTTTCTTTGTTTTTTTCTGGCTTTCAAATTTCAACAAGTTTTTACAATGTCCAGATCGAAACAAGAATATTATCTCTTTCTTAATTAACAATTTTTAAGGATAAAAAAATTAACAATGAATTCACGAGCAATAATTGGAATGTATAGCCTTTTTTATTTTTTAAAAGAATTTTGTGTTTCCCAATGGGCATGATTTTATTCCTTTTTGTTTTTTTTTTTCCTCTTTTGATCCCAGCTTGCTAGTAGAAAAGCCACAAAAAGATTAGACATATCCCAAGTAGTTGACAGCAGCAATTAGCTAGCTTCGTGCAAGTCTACGGATCCCCGGACCTTGGCTACATAGTTGAAGTATATTCCTTTTGCACTTCAGCTAGATGCTTGAAGTGTATCTCTAGAAAGACGGGATAAAGTTTACTATCATTTGGTGCCGTCTGGGGCCTACTTTTCCTTTTTTTTTCCCCATGATATGGGCAAGCCACACGTCTTCTATTTTTTTAATGTATATATGTATGTACTTCGCTTTGAGGTTTTCAGTTTTTACAGATCAAAAACAAGTGATATGAGGTATTTTTCTTCATCCAGACGAAAAAGAAAGGCGACTTTTAGCTGCGATAGGTAGAGTACAGAAGTCCAAAAACTGTAAAGTGATTGCTTTGCTTGAAGGACAGAAATCATCAAATAAAGTTTTGATTTTAAGTATTAGTTAGTGGAAATTTGAAAATTATCTTAAATTGGTTCGGTTTCCGGAATAGCAACCGGGATTAATTAATAGCTCTGTAGGGCCAATTCATGCTAGGAGAATGATTCCATTGGAGGAGGAATATTATCCGAAATCACATGTTCAACGCGTAGAAAAGTATTTTAATTTCTAAGAATACTAGAAAAGATTTTTGGAACAAAAGATTTTGTCAAATGCGTCCATTTTGACAAAATCCATAACATAAAACAATAGTTGTCCAGATAGAGGTCAAACAAAATTTTGTTGTAATATGTTCGTTTCAAAATAAAATGAAAAAAAAAATTAGTAAGTTCAATTAAGTAATTTGAAAGCAAGTATAAAATAATATAAACTATTAAATAATTAAATTAAAAAATAACTAAAAAAATATTAGATACTATTAATAAAATTATATAATTATTTTAAAATTATCTAAATAAAATAATTTAGTGTCATTCAAATAAAAAAAATTTATGTAAATTCACGCAACCCACGAAGATTGGTATCACATCAATTAAGGAATCCAATCGGAAAGCAATTAGTGTCGACCAATGTTTCTCCGAGTATTGTGACTTTTGACCGGTACACACTCCGTTTCCCATTTATGGTGGACTTGTGTAGTTGTGTACTTCTGCTCCATTTTGGACGACTTTAAATTTGACATACATAGTTGCGTAATTATTGAGAGGGAGCTCAAGTTCAACCATTATTGGTGGTTCAACCCACCCAATTCACCCTACACCACAAAGCCACCAAACTGGCATTCAAAACAAAAGCATCTAAATTTTGGATATTATTCATCAATCTACCCTACTTAATATTTCTTAATTCTTGAAAGAAATTATAATTTAGATAACAATGGTAATATACCAACAAAATAAAAGTTAATGATTCAATCTTCCTCAATTATTCTCTCTGTCTCTCAAATCAATTAATTTAAATCTGACATATCTTAAAAAAAAAACTCCCAATCACTTGCACCAAGCAATATTATTTCAATTCACCAAAACAAACAAACATATCCTAAACACCACGCCTCCCTTCAAAAATAACACGTGGCACATGTGCCATCCTGACAGGTCATGGCCGTCTGGGGTCGGGTAAGCTTTCAACCTGCAACCAATATCTGACACGTTGTAAAGTACAGTTGAAGCAATTGTCAAAACTCAAGATGCAAAGAGACCCAACCAACAAATAAAACTACTCTTTAAAAAGCCCCACCACGTTTGTACTCTCGCGGCCTTCTATATAAAAGGCAACGGCGGTTAACCAAAAATGTTCTAAACTAGACCCCAAAAAAAAAAAAAAACACCAAACTTCATTTCCATCATCAATTCTTTCCCACCAAATGGACTGGACCAGAGGCCACGGAATAGGCCATGGCTCCACGGCCACCGTCTCTCTTGCCACCTCTCTCGTCTCTGGCAAAGTTTTCGCTGCCAAGTCGGCTGAGCTATCCCAGTCTGAATTTTTACAAAGGGAGCAGAAAATTCTCTCTTCCATTAGCTCTCCACTTATAGTTAGCTACATGGGACATGACATTACTAGAGAAAACAACAAAGTTATGTACAATCTATTCTTGGAGTACATGTCCGGTGGCACGCTTAACGACGAAATTAGGGCCCGTGGAGGTAGGCTGGGCGAATCGCTGATCAAATTTTACATTTACCAAATTTTGCAAGGCCTACGTTACTTGCATTCAAATGGGCTGGTGCATTGTGACATCAAGGGAAGGAACGTTCTAATAGGTCAAGCTGGGGCCAAACTTGCGGATTTCGGATGTGCAAAGCGGGTCAACCCGGTGGGGGTAGATGCAGTGACAACGACACCGATCAGCGGTACTCCAATGTTTATGGCACCGGAGGTGGCGCGTGGCGAGGAGCAGGGGTTTGCTAGTGATATATGGGGTCTAGGGTGCACGATTATTGAAATGGCCACCGGAGGTGCGCCGTGGCCTAATGCGAATGACCCAGTTTCCGTTCTTTACCTAGTCGGATATTCGGGTCTTTTGCCGGAATTCCCCTGTTGTCTGTCGGAACAAGCGAGGGATTTCTTGGACAAGTGTTTAAGAAGAGATCCTAAAGAGAGGTGGACAGCCGGTAAACTTCTCAGTCATCCATTATTGGGAGAATTCAATTTAAATGCAAAGCAAGTTCAAGAAGCCAAACCAAGTTCAAAGTCACCAACAAGTATCCTTGATCCATGCTTTTGGAGCTCCCTGGATGAATCAGAAAGCTTGGAGAATCAGGTCCATTCAGGTGCTGAAAGCTCAGCTGAAGAGAGGATCAGACGGTTGTGTTTGCTTTCTGGGGGCCCCAGTTGGAATGGGGATGAAAATTGGGTCACGATTAGAGTAAATTGCCGTCAGGAAAGTGACACAATTTTGGATGAAATTGAAGCCAGAAACGGCATGATTAGGATTAACCACGGTGTAGCAGAGCAGGAATGCCACGTTGGTAGCGAGGAGTTGTATTTATTAGACAGCAATTTTAGCAATAGAATTAGTGGGGATTTTGGGGGTGCCTGTAAATATGGGAATGGCAGTCTTGTAAATAGTAGTCTCAGGGTTCAGAGCGACAAAGCCGTGTTTTGTTATTGATCCCTTCCATGTCAATACGATAATTTTTACGTGCGTAAATTCACCTCTCTATTTCCGGATTATTTACCTTTTTTTCATAAAAATTTTTAATTCTTGTTTGTATATTCTTCAGGAAAAAATAAAAATAAAGCACAAATTGAGAAGTTAAACCTGATACGTTGTACATTTCCCAATTGGCACAGCCTAATCCTATATTCTCTGTTGCTGGGTAAGTACTCATGATACGGAATGGCTAAGAGAAGCTGCCAAATATGCACTTGAAACTACTTCCAATATAAATCTCCACTTCCTTTCTTACGCTTTTTTATTGGGTTGGGATAAAGTTTCTGATGCTTAAGGAATCAAACAAAGGATACCAAGTGGCCACCTTCACTATAAAAATACCAATTCGTTCGCTTTGCTCCGCTTGTTTGTTCTGTTTGTTAGGTAAACGTAGAGTTAATTTCCTCCACATCTATCACGGATGTGCCAACCTGGAGAGCACTTCTCTTGTCAAAGCATTTCCTTCTCTCTTTATGTTTTCGGTAGGTAAGAGCTCAGAGTCTAATGACGCAATCAATGATGTGCATTCAATTAAATTTCCAGTCGTGTTGCAAATAGAAACTTCCGGGGGTTAGAAAAGGATCGCCCAACAAGTGTGCCAGAACCTAGAAGTCCTCCGAAGTCAAAGAGTAGAATTAAGAAAAACAAAAATCAGAAGCAGTGCGATTAACGAATTTTCTAATTCTAGAGAAAGATTTTAGAAATGCAATAGAGTGGATGAGGTGGTGGAATTTTAGGCAAGTGGTTGAGCTGAAAGTTCTGGGATGTTCCAATTTGATTCCATGAAAAGTTCTGAGATCAATGCCCCTTGTCCAGAACTTTAAAAGAATTCCTGGAACTTCAGAGAGACCGCCCATTGTCGACTTCTCCGGCATTGACTTTCGCATGTTAAAGCCCAATCCCAACCCCCTCCCCACTTCTCCCCAAAAAAACAGAAATTGGGCTCATTCAAGTAGTACGAGGAAAACTAGAGAGGCCCACTTCTACTTTGCATGGGATTATGTTTTGGACGTCTTTTGGGCTGGGGATTCTGTAATAGCTTTGCGAAGGTTCAAAACTTCAAATTTCGAACAAAATTCTTGGACCTGCCACTTCCGATCTCGGGTTCGCCTATCTCCCTATTTTACTGTTGTTGTAGCTCTTTTGGATTTAAAAAAAAAAAAAGAAATTATGATTGTGAACATTAACAGTGTGTTTGGTTATGGGATTCGGAATGGAAAGAATTGAATCAGAATGAACATTGCAGCAAGAAAAGAAATAAATTCTAATTAGATGAGAAACTAATCCTTTAGGCCTCACAAATTCCTAGATAGTACAGCAATGCACTACAATTGATTCAAAATTTCAAATTACCAAAAGATCCATGTAGAATAATGGTGGAAATTTTAATAAAAACAAGTTGTGGGGCAAATTAATCATTTGATATACATTTTTCCCTCTACTTTTTCACTGCATCTAAACAATAAATTTATTTATTTTAATTGTCTTTCTATTCTAATTTTAATATATTTAAATAATAAATTTACTTTCTTTTTAATTATTTTCTCACTAATTTCTTTCCTCACTTTCAAATCCACACACACAATAAGTTAAATAATTACTGACTTTTGTAAATTAATCACTGACTTTAGTTGGACAAAAATGTGGTGAAAAACTGTATCTTTCTCTTTTTTATTTATATAAATTTAATATTTTTCAAGAAAGAAAAAAGAAATTCGCTGGGGTTCTTTATAGTTTTTTTTTTTCTCATCAGACAAGCATAAAACGTTAAAAAAAAAGAAGGAAAACGAAAAGAATAAATGTTAGTAGGTCGGTGATTTTTGTGCCGAATTATGTGCCGAATGAAATTGAAAATATTATTTTTGAAACTAGAACTGACATTTTTGAACCAGTTGTTATTTTTACGTTCAAAAATATCAGTTACAGTTTTAAAAATAACAATTACGATTTCGTTCGGTATAAAATCTCGAGACAAAAATTCGGGACACATAATTGCACTCAAAGGGAAAGGAAGGAAAACCTAATATGTGATTGCCATTGCAAGGCGGCAAATTAAAAACGCTGCAATTTAAACGCGCCTTACCTTCCTTATCCGTCCGTTTTCCTTTTTCCTTTTGTATTTTCCGTTTTCATTTCGTACATCAGGAGAAGTTTTCAATTTCAAAACAAACCATCAAAAACAAAAACAAAAAAAAAGGAAAAAGTTATGCTGCTTCAAGTTCCAGCTCTTTTCACACGGAGATGGAGCAGCCATTCCGTTCTTTGTCTTCTTCCCTCGCATCATTGCCGCCAAAACCCTATAGTTCGAAACGGCCGCGTCTCTTTAACCGGTAACTGTCGATCCCATTCACAAGAATCTGATTTCTCTTCGATCGAAGAATTTTGTAATTTTTTGAAGGAAAAGACGTTTTTGTGAGATCTATTTTCATCTCTCGTCGTTTTAAATCTTAATCGAATCGCGTGCAATTTCAGCATTTAACGAAGTCACGCTCGTGCCATCTCGGCGCGGGAGACGGCGGAGAATGACGGTCTCGGCTTCTGAAATTGAAAGCGACGGCGGCGGTACCGAGAGAAGAAGGTAAGCGTAGGGTTTCACAGACTTTCCATTACTCGTTTATTTTACGTGGATTTTCTAATATCTGCAATTTAGTCCTCATCTATCTTTTTTTTTCTTTTTTTCCGGAATCGGATTAAATTTGCAAATCAAATGCACATTATCTTTAAAGTTTAGTATTCGCATATGCATTTTTCTTGCTTTTTTTTTTTACTATATATATTTATATATGTATGCATATTTGTAGCAGAAAAGTGGTGGAACATATATGTCTGCTGAAAGCAAAGGGCGATTTGTCTGAGGAGGACGAGAAGGATATGTTGGATTTTATGTATACATCTCAATATCAGATGCGTGGCATTGTCGCAGTGTCTTTGGGTTTGTTCAACTCACTATTCAATTGTTCTTGTTCTTATAAGTTGCTGTTTGTGTGGATGATTGGATTGCGTCTGTCAGGAAGAAAATCGCAGTTTAGCTTGTGCCTTTTTCCTCCCTAAGTTTATTGTCTATGCAACAGCTTTATCAGAAAGCTGCTTTTGATGTAACATATGTAGGACGCATATCCAATGACAATGCGGAGAACTATACTCATGCCATTTACATGCGTTTCCAAAGAAAGGAAGACGTTGTGAAGTTCTATGAGAATCCTTTCTATTTGAGAATTCTCGAGGAGCATGTAATGCCTTACTGCCAAGTATGCCCTGACATGTAAACACCAAAACTAGATTGCTCTAAACAAGTATTTTCTTTAATTTCGAACGTATAAATGTATGATTTGATGCCCGAATTATGTGCTGCTTATTTAACCGATATACATTTGCAGGGATTAGTCAATGTGGATTATGAATCTGTTGTAGAAGATGATCTTCTGTCAATATTTCGTAAGGGAGAGGTTTGAAAAAAAAATGCATGCTGTTTTTGTTTTTCTTCCTTTTTCTGAAGTTGTCACTAACTGTTTCTTTGGCTTACTCTAGGAGCGAAATTCAAATTCTCTTGGAATCTTTAGTTACTTGTCTCTATGCTTCTTGGCATTTAAGTTCTTAACTGCAGTAATCAATTTAGATAAATTACATCTAGATTGCAGTTTGTTATCCATTTTGATTAAAGGTTACCTAACACCGTATGATTGCAGTGTCTTGTTACTGTCTAGGAGTGTTAACTTCTGAGATGAAGTTGAAATGCTTTCCGGTTACAGGAGTTTAACTATGGCGTGGAGTTTCTGCATCTCATTGCCTTTGATGAGAGTGCATTCGGTGCAACCGCACAAGATGCATTGGCATCTCTTGAACAATTGACAAAAGAATTTGGATCCTTGGTTGTCCAGTCTACTCAAGGTGTGTGTGAAATGGGACAAGTAACAATTTGCAGATACTGAATTGGTGTGCTTTGTGAGTTTATTCAATTTATGGTTTGCATTCACTTCATTTACCTGCAACTCCTTAAGGCTAGCTGCTTGGAGAAACCAATATTCCCTTGTAATACCTATAATGATTGTAGTTTTATTCAATCTATGATTCTGTGATACTCAGGTTCAAATTTTAATGTTAGCAGCAACGAGTATACACATGCAATCATGATACGTTTTCGATCAAGTGAGTTGTCTTTCGCGTTCTATAGGTTTGACTAATCCCTCGCTTTTTTTTTTCCTGTTTTATGACTGCTATTTGTTGTTGTGTTTCACAGTGGAGGCATTTGAAATCTTTATAGGCAGCAAGGAATACAAAGATGTAAGGAATTTAGTTTATTAATCTAGCATGTTCTTTAACTCCAAGTTTTGTTTTCTTACCTATTAATGAATGGGTTTGGGTTGATCTGACATTATAGCTTGATGTGAATATATCTGTCATCTTTAACCCTTCCATCATTATTTTCCATTCTTAGCCACAATGCAAAACGCAGGGTCGGCTCTTGCTACTTTCCGAGTTTCCATTCACCCCTTCAGCTTCATGCAAGTACTACAAGAGACCCAATATATTTTCAGATGTAGATTGGGGATTAGAATATGATGTAAAAACTTTTGGATTTCAATTGTTTTGGCACTTAAAATAATAATGATCGGCATTTTTTTCCTCATGCAAATGGTGCCCTGAACATTTGAAAAAGCAGGTGTGGAGGTCCAAATTTGAATTGAACATCAGGAAAGCATTTCCGATTCATTTCTCTGTAGATCCCTTAGGTGAGGAGATCATGTAACAATTGTCCATCTCTCCTCGAAGTGGGGTTTCTCTGCATTGAGCCGGGCAGAAAAGGGAACTGAGGTTCAAGCAGAGTCTCTGATGTCCTCTTGTTGTTGTGATTCAGTGTAGGAGCGACCATACAGGTTAGCTTTCCTTCATTATATGCCTAGCTTGACAGTTCAATTCTTTATTCCTCTTATACATTTAAGTATTTACTAAGATATTATTATTAGTTATGGAGCAATATGCTTGTTTTCTGTTAGTATTTTGTTTTGCAGGAAACAGAGGTTCTCATTTTCACATCATCTGTTTTGATTTTTCTTTTTTTTTTTCCAGATATCATTTTAAAATAGATTCTTTTCTGCATCTGTTTCTGATTGTGCATCTCTATGCGGCATGTATAGTGGTATTTTAGCTCCAAATGCATAATTTGGACAAAACTTGGAAGACTATCTTCCTTTCCTAGTCTATGTCAAAATTTTGGAACATCTATACGGCTATTCCCAGTGAGAAGACTAAATTTTTCACTTTTGAACAGTAGGAAGACTATATATTTGAGTCTCTTTTTCTCTTAATCTCATCAAGTTCTTCCTTCTCTTTCCCCCAGCAGTTCATTCATAATTCAGAACTTCAAGTACATCTGTGTTGAAGATATCGCATGCTGTATTTTTACTATGGATGCTACAACTTGGAGAGGACATCCATTCCATTGGTACCTGTTTTAGTGCATGTCTAAAAGAACATTCATACAAAGGTGTGACTGCAGTGTTGTTACTCTTTTCATTTGGTTAACAATCTGTTAATATAGCTGATTTTAGTTTCACAGTTCAGACTGCTAGCAGCAAGTGGAGCCATCTTTTGGTATGCTTGCTTTTGACTTCTGTAAACCATTGGAATTTTCAGATGCACTTTGACGTCGTTGGCTAAAGCATGTTAGATAGGTCATTCATTGTAAATTCCCTTTTTTTTGTCTTAACCTTTTCAGCTTTGTCAAACTCGCATAAACCCCTTGCCCCTTAATTCTGGCCTCTTGTGTTATTGAAACCTTGACTGCCAGCTTTTGATCAGCACAGAAGTGTATGAATCACAAAATCATTACTTTCTGATAGTGTTGGTTTTGTTTTTGGACTTTATGGCCATTTAAGTTAGCACAAGTATTACTCAATACAGCACAGGCTCAAAATTTTGTGGAAAAAAATCTACATGCATTAGTGCCAGTTATTTTGAACGTTCATTGAAGAAAACCTTGGTGTTGTTAATAGCCACAATTGAGCACTCCAGTCTCCAGTTTCTATGCATTTGCCAAGAAAGAAAAGGAAAATAAAAACGAGAACTTACATTATGCTTTGCTTTGAGTCTATGACTAGAACAATACAGAATACAGATGAAGACATCAGTTGTGAAGTGGATTAGGTCCTTCCGGAATTGTCCTCTGAGCAACCCAATAAGTTCTCTCAGTGTCATGGCTGCCTGATCCCTGAGAAATTTTTTTAGGGAAATGAGAGGAAGAAAGTTCGGTTTTGAACATATTCCCCGATTCTTCAATTGCTATTCTGTGGACATGGCGGCAGCTTGAGAGCTGGTTGGCTATAATTATGATCATTAATACAAAAAGGGGGAATCGGGGAATTTTGGTAGCCATGAACATAATATGGAGATCTGGGAGTAAGAGGAAATAGATGAGGAAGCAAGGCTAATATATTTGGCTTACAAATTTTCGGGGAAGGTTTCCAATGTATTTATGGAATGGAATTAAGCAACATGCGGTGCAGATAGACCCAAAACTTTGTTATCTGATGAAATGGCAGTAGCATCCTTAATGTTCCTCCTTTCAGTTCTTGTACCCTGTTCATGTCCCAAAACTTTTCTGCAATTAGTCTCGTCATTGATGGTCTGTGACAGAGGTATTGGAACACTACTTGTCGCTTTATATGATAAGATAGATTCAAGATGTGATCACAAGGCGGCAGAAATTGGCTTGGTGTAACTCCATGATAATTTTTAGGGGTCTTATTCATTATTTGATGCGAGTTTTAGGGGGTTATAGGTTAATTTGTCCTTCTAGCAGCTGACATAGATCTCAAGGGAAACCAGAAGCGTTGAGCTTACACCAATAGAACCGGATCCATGTTATGCTTGTGGGGTTCTACTGCCTAGTTGTGATATAATCATTAGCGGAGAGACCCGAGGCCCATCCATGGATACAGTATTTGCCTATCCTTGGATACAGTATTTGCATAGTTGCAGAGATGAGTGGACAACATTTCACTAAATCCTTTAGTGGGTGTGTGCTGTTACATTACTCGTTGGTTCCAAGTTGTTGATATGATAGGTATTTGCGCAATCCTGAGCAACAAATTTGGCAATCATATACGGCTTTGATAAAATTTTTATACAATGACGAGTCATAACTGTATTTAATGGGATGTAATCTTATCAGTTGTGGAAAATTGTGTGATATATTTGTAAAATTATTAATGAGAACAAGGTCTCTTTTCTATTATCTCCCCAGCACTAGCAGGACAAAAGAAAACGTAATTGACTAATTGTTACTTGCAAATGAAGGATGGAAGATTCTTTTTGGGGGTTGGGGGTGGGGAGACATGGGCAGCGTAAAGACTTATGTCTAGGTTAAGGTAGACGATCAAATGAATGTAATCGCGGCTTATAAATGATTTGAAAAATAAATCGGATTGTTTCGGGTTCAGCAATCTAAGTAAGTTGTGATGGTTTTGTTACCCCCAATAGAATTGGGGGAGTCGCTGTAAGACGTATAATTTTTTTTTTTTTTTTTCTGAGATCAAGACGTGCAATTGTTATTTACGTCTATCTTGTTTTTGCTTTATTTTTTACGTCTATCTTTACTTACGTCTATCTTAGCTCCTAGTTTATGTACAATTGGGCTGGTTCGAATTTTGGTCGATTAAATAACGTAAGTCTCGTGCTGTATTACTGGGTCCGAAGTGAGACCCAAGGTCCTTAACCTACTGATCAATTGTTAATAAGAGGCTATTGGGCTTGACCGGTCAGGCCTAGATACAGCCCAGCCTGATACCTTGCGCACCCTAATTATGTGGACATTGGGCTGTGCCCCGTATGTTGGGTCAAGCAATGCCTATGGCAGCTCAGCAGCCATTTTTTTGTTTTTTAATCCCAACAGTAAATGTACAAAAATAATTGCAGTTTTCTGGGGGTTTGTTTTCGGCCAATAAATTTCCGTTGCTTATTAATTTTATTCTTTTTTTTAATAATAAAATTAATTTATAATTTAATATTATTTTTAATTTTTTAATTTAAATAGACCTTACTTATTGTATGATATAAGATCATAAGTAAATTATTCTACTTATTATATGATATAAGATAATAAGTAAGTTACACTCATTTAAAAAAGAGAGTCAAAATGGAAATCTCTTAGATTTCAAGTTAAAGCTGCTTTGATAGGATTATTAACTTTTCAATCAAGTTTTTTTTTTTTTGACGGTTAGCATAACATATACCAAGAGATCAAAAACCAGGAAAAGAATTTCATTTTGGGCATTACACGAGATGCCTGATCCTGTTCTCACTTTCACTACTTTTTAGCAAGAACATGAGATTTACAATTAATCAATTTTCAATGAAGAGAAAACTAATTGATGGATGGAGATAATAATGCAAAACCTTAGAACTGCTATTTGCACGGTCGCCTGGTTGGAATGCAAGATTATTGGCATCGTATAAGTCGGGACTTTAAAACAGGATCATCTTCCAGGAAGAGCAAATTAGTGTTGAGCATAGTTAAAGCCATTAATACAAGAGTGACGAGGACCGAGAGCGAAGATAGCACGAGCATTGCCCCGTTTGCAGGGGTACCTTAATCCACAGGTGCCAGGGCCAGGATCGTCAAGAGAAAGAATAAGCCCACCACGCCACGTTGAATCTCGTTGTGGATTTTTTCAATAGGCTTGGCCTGGATGCCTGTTTTTGTTTTTTCACGTTAGAAAAGTCGAGGGAAAATGTCGGCCCCCCCGTCTTTTCGCCTTAACCGACGAGTCCAGACCAGTGCCAACCTTCGTTGAGAAGCAAAATCAGAAAGTCGAGGGAAAATAGTAAGCTCACATTTCAATATTGTCAGTTTGTACCTTTCACATTCCAATGACAACCGCCAAACTATCTTTGCCTTCTGTACTTTGTCTAAACCATTAGCCAGAGGTCTGGTTTCGCCGGGGATAACTCCATTACTTAGACTGCTGATCTCTGATCCAGCCATTGCTGAACCTCGCAGGGATGTTTCAGGGTACGCAAAAGTGAGCCTTCCTCAACCATGCAATTGAACCAACTACTCTTTGAGCAAAACATGTTTGGTTCAGTAGCAGAGGCTCCAACTCCAACAACTCGGATCCCACTTCAACGAAGCAAACAACAAACTCAACTTGTATCCTACATGGCTACATATTGCAGATTTTACTTGTAATGCCAGGGCTACTTTCCCAAAATACGGTATGAATCCTAGAAACGTCTCACGCAATTTACTACCAGTCTACCCATGACCTAAAGCATACAGATTGACAGCTAAACAGATGCCAAAAAGTCGAGTGGAGACTGCATTTTTTCTAGTGATAGTATTCTATGATTTTGGTAGTGTATACTTTGATTGGGTACGAAACGTTCGAGTCCAAATTGAAAGTTCCAAATCAATTATAATTGATCGAACCAGCGAGTTGTGCGGCCAAGTGCCGAAGGTGAAAACAGAAAGAAATGCAGTGTATTGGATTTCCACTTTTCACTTTTCAGTCTCCAAAAATATGAAACTACTAATTTTTTGTTTTTGTTTGCGCCGACATTTCAAAGGCCTTTTCTTTTTCTCTCCTTTTTCTTTTTTGTAAAAAAAAAAATTCTCACTTATCTTTGTCAGAATTTGCAATGGATCCAGTAAGTAGCGGCACATGCCATAACCAACAAGTAGGTGCATCATCAGAGATATGGAACATTTATGGAGTCCTAGCCTTATTTGTCCCCAAATAACTGTGGATAAGGTTTTCAAAGGATATAATAAAATTAGTTAGAAGGGATGCCAAACCATAGTAAGCACTTTTATAGTTTTATATGCTATTGTGTGTATATATATAGATAGAGTGTTAATTAATATATGATTCATTATTTGATCTTTTTGTCAGATTAAATAGTTTGTTAACATGATGTAAAATTTTTTATAATTAAGAACTCATGAGTTGTGATTTGGTTTCTTGGTTTATTAACGATTAAATTGTGAGGGAGGGTATCTGCTTGCTTTGTCCACCAACAGTGATTTATAATTTCCTGCCAGCTGAAATAGCTTGATATTGAAACAGAATATCATGGCCTTTGCTAAATCATTTTTTTTTTTTTGACATAAAAACGATAAGCTTTATTTATTGATAATAATCCGTACAAAATAATCGATTGAGAGCAGGAGGGGGTTGCTCACCCAATCCACAGGACAGAAATAGGCCCTGGTCTGAGTAACCATCCAATCTGCAATTTTATTAGCCGATCTCCTAATACCAACATAGTTACAATTACGGTTATCCATCAAAAGTTACTCTATTAGCCAATCTCCAGAGATAGGCCTTTGCTAAATCATGAGGCGGGCTTGTGGAGCTCTAAAAATCTTCAGAAACTGACATCAAACGACTTGGCTTTTTATCCCCTGGCATTTGAAATCAGAAGGGTGCAGTTTCTGTTTTCACTGCGAACGAAGGCAGTGAGTATATATTTTAACATTGTCTTGGATTTGTTGCAGGTGCATGAGAATGGGTAAGAGAATCCAGAGAATTTAAGCACCTAAGTCAATTAGTTGACTTCTTTGTGATTCTGTTAATAAGCAAATTGATGCTGCAAGACGTTGACAATACATTTGACTTTTGAGCAAATTCTCATTACAAAACGTAAATCCGAATGCGTAATAACAATACTGTACGTATTAAGACAAGGAAAATAGAGGGTAAGCCTCCACTTGAAAAGCTGTTTGATATCTGAAGGTGGCTAATACACCTTCATAATTACAAACATTCAAAATTCCAAAGCAGGTTCTTAACACAGAGATCGCCATCATTTTCTTCCACCGCCGCCACTTCCAGAACCAACGCCAACCCCAGCACCCTGTCCTGCACCAGCACCCACTCCAACTCCAATACCCACGCCAATTCCTACTCCAAATCCTCCACCGGCTCCTCCACCACGGCCACCACCAAGACCACCTCCGGCACCACCTCCACCTCCAAGGCCTCCACCAGCTCCACCCCCTAACCCACCACCAGCACCAAATCCATCTCCTTGACCTGACCCACCACCTCCTCCACCGCCTCCACCACCACCTCCACCTCCTCCCCCAGCACCACCTCCAAGGCCACCACCTACGCCACCCCCAGCTCCAAAGCCTCCACCATGGCCTGAACCACCGCCAATGCCACCACCACCTCCACCACCACCTCCTCCACCACCACCACCACCAGCTCCAATACCTCCTGCTCCACCTCCCAATCCTCCTCCAGCTCCAAAACCCCCACCACTACCCGATCCACCCCCAACACCACCTCCACCACCGCCACCGAAGCCACCACCTCCACCAACACCTCCTCCAGCTCCACCTCCTACTCCTCCTCCGGCACCAAATCCTCCACCCTGACCAGCTCCACCCCCAACACCACCTCCACCACCACCACCAAAACCACCCCCGCCACCAACACTTCCCCCAGCACCACCACCTACTCCCCCTCCCGCTCCAAACCCTCCACCATGACCAGCCCCGCCTCCAAGGCCACCTCCACCTCCACCACCAAAACCACCACCTCCACCAACACCTCCTCCCGCTCCACCACCTATACCTCCTCCTGCACCGCCTCCAAATCCCCCTCCTCTACCTCCTCCTAGACCACCGCCTCCAAAACCACGTCCACGGCCAAAGCGGCCCCCACAGCGCCTACCCCAACGACAGTCATCATCACCAAATCCATCTTCCCTGACCCTTTCATCACCAAGGGCAATTGCACTTAATTGAAGAGCAATGCAAAAGAGAAGCACAAGCAGAGATGGCCATTTTGAAGAGACAGCCATCGGCTTTCTATTGGATGCCAAAGAAGATTTTCTGCTCTCTGTGGTTGCTTGCTCGTATTTGCATGAGCACGTCCATTATATAGGTTCACGAACTAACAAATTTTGGACAAGTCCACGTTGATCGGTGAAGGGCCATTAATTGGTGCATGTCGATGGAACGCGTGCTGAACTGCTGATACCGTTGGGCCTGTGGCGCCAACATTTAATGAGCCAATGAGAGTCAAATATGACTTTGTACATTAGTTGCGTTGATCGGCTAATTTTCATTCTCCACGGACTACAAGTATAATCCAGTAGTATAAGGGTCCACCTTTTCTATTTAAAAATATGCTTATTACGGAGATTTCAAATTTTGCTTTCTTGAAAGAGCTCCGTTAGCTTCGACGTGTTTTTCTCTGTAATGATTTGTGTTTGAATTTCTGTATTATTAATTTTTTTGAATAAATGTGGATTTATATTGAAATATAATTGTGAATTTACGATTCGTTAACATTGTAGTCAAATGTAAAAAAAATTCGTTGCGTCTGATAATATTTGAGTGATAGATCTGCTTTTTAGGAGTGGGTGAACAAGATACGATATATATGGTTACTCCAACATCAATCTTTAGATCTGATCAGATGATCGACATACCTACGATAAATTTTTTTTGTTCAATAAAAAATTTAATTTCTTAAATATAAGAATATATAAAAAGTACCTAGTCTATTAAATAAAATTTAATAGTTTATATGCTCATCACAAACTCCATTTAATGTTGTCATGAAAGATATTTCTACTTAAAAATAGTAAAGTTAACTCAAGTTGACATATATCTAAAAATAAAATTTTAATTGAGTCTCAAATTGAAAAAAAAAATTATGTGTAATATGCTTGAGAAAAGTTAATAAGAATAGCTACTGTCCTTGTTTACGGGGTGCAGGTAAGAACACCGAAATTTAATGATGTATTTAAATTATGAGAAATTAATGAGAAAAAAAGTTAATGAAAAAAAGATTTATAAAAAAAAATTATTTTATAAAAAATAAGTGAGAAAGAGTACTTTTTTAAATTAAATTAATATATTTGTTAATTTTACTCTTTTTTTAATAAAATTAATTTATAATTTAATATTATTTAAATATTATTTTTAATTTTTATTTAAATAAAATTTATTTATTATATAATATAAAATTATGAATAAATTATATTTATTTTAAAAAAATTAAAATAAAAATCCTTCTAAAAGTAAACAATTTCTTCGAAAAAAAAACCCAAATTTCTTTCAATATTAGCTGGAACTGTGGATTAGGGACGGTAGACTGACGGCGTATGACTTTTGACAGACGCACCACGCACGCGAAGGGACGGGACCGAAGCTAAAGTCAGCAAGAGCAACTTAATAAGGCAACCATGAAAGCGACGCCGTTCTCTGTGTCATTTGTTTATGGATCAGATCTCGCCAAAAACTACAGTTTATTACCTACAGAACTCGGAGGCCCTGGACCTGGATGTTGACTTGGTCCAAATATTGACTATCTTTTTCATCATAAAAATTATTTTCCTAACTTTAGTTAATAAGTTTTTTTTGGGGGGTTTAATTTAGTCTTTAAAGTACCCACAAAAACTCGTCTTTGGACTATATTTAGCATGCAAAACTATAAAAAATAAAAGGTTAAAATTTTAAATTAGTTTCTAACGTTTGGGTTAAGGTTTAATTATAGATACAATATTTTATTTTGATAAAATGGATCACAACATTTTTACTATAAAATAATTCAATACTTTTATGTTATCTGATTATTTAATTTATCAAAAAATATATCAGACCACCTCCTAAAATAATACAATATTATTAAGAATATAATGTTATAATATTTAATTTAATTTTTTTTCATTTTTTTCCAAAAATAGGGAAAATGAAAAAATTAGGAAAAACAATATTACGTTACCGTATTTTTATTGATATGACATTTTATTAAGAGGTGATCTGATGACACGGCGAACAGATGATGTATTTCTTGATAAATTAAACAGTCAAATAATAAAAAAGTATTGAATTATTCCACAATAAAAATGTTAAGAATCGATTTTACCTAAAAAAAATATTGTGTTTATAATTGAATATTAACTTAAACGTTAAACACTAATTTAGAATTTTAGCTAAAATAAAAACTCTAGATCAACTTTCTTTGCTTTTTCTATTGTAAGGCTTATTTACACTTGATAACATAGGGAAATTTTAATTTGACTTATTTAAAAAGTGAGTTAAGTTAACTCAATATTAAATGTGAGATAAATAAAAATATTAAATGAAATCCAACTAGGAGAAAAAAAAGATATATGGTCCAAGATACGTGTTTGTCATTCTGGAAAAAAAAAAAAAAAAAAAGAGTAAGCGCAGCAACTACCCTTGAAGGATAATTTTGGCTCTCCATTGCTTCAAGATTCTCTTTTAGAATTTGGATGAAATTCCTTTCACTTGTTTTTTTAAACGGATATATAAATTCAAGATCATGATTCAAAGCGTCAGGAGGGCAAAAATTGGATGACAGACATATATATATTTAAGACATATGGCCATGCATAAATGCACTACCTGCGTCTACTCCGTCGACCTCATCTGTACCAAACTCAACTGCATTGTCTACAATATCGCTGATGGCAAGGTCAGGCTTGCTCGGTCGATCTAGTCGTCTATCTATTAATTGCATGAAAATTTGCAACCATATCTAATCTGTCCCGGCCATGTGCGTCTCAGTCGTATAAGGCCGCGCAAGGGTCCCACCGCCGTTCAGAGCATGTCCAAGAGATAGAAGAGAAAAATCATTTGTCAATCACGATTTTTCATTCAACATTCACCTTAAATGGCAACAATAATATTAAGTTGAAGGGCTTGCTTTTGCTTAGGATCTAAGCACAATTGGCTGGTGTCTTGACTTGCCTCAAAACTGACCAATTAGCTTAGTTACCAGAAGATTCACAGTTTTTGGGACGCATCGCGCTGGTAAACATGTCAGATGTAAAACTCAATTAATTCTGATATCATTGTTAAAACTCAATTAACTCTTCAACGAATCTAAATTCTACTCAAACTCAAAATCTTAATCTTAAACGAATCTACATTAACTCGAACAAAAAAGGCATTTAATTTATGCTTTTGGTTCTTCAACAGGCAGCCAGTGGCCGCTAATATAGAGGGAATGAAAATACAATGCTCAGATGTCTACTCATATAGCATGTATAGATGCCAATTTATATTACTAAGCCATAAGTGATGAGGAAGAAATGATGAGCATAATCGAGATGAGAGAACTCATCCAAAACGACACCACGGGGAAATTTGGCTCGAGTCAAGCCCTTCACCGTGTCCTAATAGCGACCAACTCTCCCAAATTGAAAATCCCAGATTTGTCACAATCACAAAGTCATGCAACCTTTCTAGTGGTCTGCGGATATCTGATCCATGATGGTTCATAGAGACCGGCGCCCTACTGCTCGACCACAAAGAAGAGCATTACTTGGGATCGGATATTCGTCCCTCCACGAATTTGCTGGCGAATAGACGCGCAGATAGAATTGCTGCCCCAAGTACTGGCGAGCCCAGTTCTCAGACCTTATGTTCCACATTCCCACATTGTCCAAAGGCATGTAAACTGCAGTCCATGACTGGGGATAAACCTGTACGCCGGCCAAGCATAGAAAAAACATACATGTTCATACTCTCTAACAGGAGACAAAACTATGGTTGGATAAGAATGGAGATAGATCAACTCTCTACCTGAACAGTGCAGCGAGAAATTGTGTCTCGTAAATTATAGCTTAATCTGCTTGCAGGTGACCACTGCCCTCCATCCATCCTGCCCATAGAAAACAACAGCAAGTCTATGAAATCTAGTAGATAAGATGCATGGAACTTACTGCTCATGTATACATGGTGCCTGAACAACTTACCCCACAACAAAAAAATTGTGACCATCAGCGTGCCATGACTGCACAATGTCCTCTGGATTCTCAAAAACAATCTCAGCAAAACCTCTAAAATCGGCAGCCATGATGGAGGTTTGGAGGTAAGCACCAGCACCGGTTGGGTTGTCCGGGATGCTTCCAAGGGAGAAAACTCCAGAAATTTTGTAGTAGTCTGCCAATTTAAGTGGAGTATCTGCAGGGTTGAAGGACACACTATTGACAGCAAACCTTTGCTTGCCGTTAATAACTGGGGCAGAATTCTGTAGCCGGACTGTGCGGGTTGTGTTGATCAAACCATAATGGTAAGAGCCTTGGGGATTAGGTCTTGGACCACTTGCTGTTAGATTCCGCCTGGTTATCAGGAGAGACAACACAAATTAATAGCAGAATAAATGAGATACTTGTCTGACCATGGTTCATAGTAAGAAGAACATAGGAGACCATGCCTTCAAGCTATATATGTATATATGTTTAGTTAATCAATTGTTTTAAAGAAATATATTTTATATTGAATCTGCGCGTTCAACTCTCAGTTCCGGAAAACAATATCCTTCACAGCATGTTTGGTTCTTATAATATATCAATGTAGAAAACGGACTCCACTTCATCTGTTTTCCGACTCCCACAACAGAATGACACTGTACTGCCTGTGCAGCAACAAGATGAATATGACAGATACAATGTGAAGAACATATTACAGGAGCCTGAACAGCAGCTTGAAAAACACCTGAGAGATCGAGCCTGCTCAAGAGACCAATCAATCTGAATTGTTGGCCCACCAGGGGGAGGACCTGAAACGCTTCCGGCTGAATTACCGTAACGAAGAATTGAATTCGTCGTCAGGATTTGGGAGGTGAATCGCGTTGAAATAACAATGTAGTAGTCTTGTGCTGGTTGATCAGCAGTAAGCAACACAGAATACGATTGTCCCAAATGGATGTCAAGGGAATCATAAGTGTTCTGAAGTGCATGGGTTCCTTCAACCTCCACAAGCCGCATTTTATGGCCCTGGATTCTGAAATTCAAGGAAGTGGTGAGCCCAACATTTGATATCCGGAACCTGTAAGTCTTTCCTGTTTATCATTGCACAAAACCAAGCCAATGTAAAACATCTTTACCCAGATAGAAAAATGTGCTTAAAACAACTGCCGTCTGCAATTTGTCACCTTGGTCAACCGCAAAGGTGTATCCATTTGAACCACGACCATTGATGAGAAGCCCATCAGGAAATGGAAGATCACTCCCACCATCCAAAATTGCTTTCAAATCCTATAAGATCTCAAATAATTGCATACCACCCAGCAAACAGTTAAGCTATGTCTTCCAGCTTTCAGGGTAATGTGGATAGCATACTAGATTATTAGAAATTTAGAATTATATTAAACATAATACTTACAGTGTGATTCTTCTTATACCAGTCGCCAGCCAGGATGGTGAAATCTCCAGCAGGAGGATCAAATGGCACGGGAATGACAGAACGGCTAGCGATTTTGAACCCACCAAAGCCTCCTGCAGCCTTGTGCATGCCAAGGGAAGGGAAGTAGAAGTAGCTACCAATCTGATCCTTTACTTGGAGAACGTAAGTGAAATTTTTTCCAGGTGGGATGGGACAATTGGTGCCATAAACGCCATCTTGCCATGAGTTCCTTTTCTGCTGCACACCATTCCTTAACCCAAAAAGAAATGACTTAAGTTACTAATCCGAACCACCGCCTGGTGGAAGAATATATATATCTGCATAAAGTGCATAACCGGGCAAGAGGGCCAAAAGTATTTCCTAATAGTATTCAGACGTTCAGAAAAGACTTCAGCTGCAACAACGATCCCAGCACATCGTGTAGCATAAGGTTTCACTCAAATCTGATATTCTTTGGAAAAGATCTAGATTTTAGGTCTACATGATATCTTGAGAAGTCACCAATCAATCTGTTACTAATGGCATCAGTGCAACAATACCAGATACTAACTCAATACATTCTTATGCAAGTTTCCTAACAATCAATCTGTTACTAATGGCAGTCAGTGCAACAAAACCACATACTAACCCAATACATTCTTATGCAAGTTTCCTAACAATCAATTTCGTTTTTAAATCAGATTATGGTTCTTTATCTTTGAGGTCCATATTCTGGACATATATAGCACTTAAAATGCAACGGATGTCTGATGAGATTGCATAGGTAGTAAGCGTGATCAAAAGCCGAAAAGTTCAGATTAGTCATTACGCACTTATGAAGGCCCATTTGCAAATCGTTTAAATAATTGGATCATTCGTGGGCTCAACAATAACCCATGAGCATACAATGTGATCTATCAAATTGAAGTCAAAACAACCATTTCACATTCCAGGACTTTCCTTTAACAAGGATGAGAGGTCTGTAAAATGGCTTCCAAAATGTGTTCAAGGCACACTATGTTTGAGCATTACACAGAAAGCAAGTGCAGCCAAGTACTAACCAAGAGATTAAGAATGGCTCATCCAGGCTATTAAAAACACTGATGATCAAGTTATCATTTGTCACCGACTCAATCTGAGGCCCCGGAAATTGACCATTTATCAATATCCCCTGCCATTACACCAAAATTTCCTTCTCAGCATTCCAACAAACAGAGTGAAAAAATCAATAAAAAAAGAGAGGAAAAAAAAAAAACAAAGCAAATAGATTATATATTGAAATTGTGTCACCGTTTGCTTTACTCCAAGTGGGTAGATATCACCATAAGTGACATTCCAGGTGTAGAACCTATATGGGTCTTCTCCACTGATGCAAGTCACCAACAGGACGGCCATTACAAAAGACAACAAATTTCTGCAGCCACCCATCTCTCCTTCACACTCACAGAGTCCGTTGAGATCAATGGAGAATTGGGATTGAAGGTGTGCAAGAAGAAACCTTGCACACAAAGAAAGAACCCTCTCCAAGGCACCAACTTTCGCTCTGTAAAGTCCCTCTTGATATCAGTTTATCACTAAAAAAACCGCTCTTTCTTTTGCTTTTTCTCTTGTCTTTGGCTTTAGCTTCTTTATATCCTTTTTTGTAAAACCGGACAATGTCGGTGATTGTAAGAAGAATCCTTATCGGACTCGGATTCCTCCCTGTTTTATTCTTTTTTCCTTTTTTTTTTTTTTTTAAATTCCTGTTGAGGAGGTCAATAATTTCTCCTCTTTAAGTAAGCAGAGCTGCAGAGGCCAGTGTGTAGTGAGCTGTACTCACTAGTTGCTGTATCCAAGGGAGACAAAGCAAGAGCCCGCCTGAGCGGAATAAATTTGATTGACGTCACTCTATATATATATATATATATATATAATAACGAAATAAATTATTTAATAATATTTGATAATTAATTTATTTTTTAATTTAATTATTTAAAAATTTATATTATTTTAAAATTTTATTTTTAATTTATAAGTTCTATCAAATAGAGCTTAGGACATGAATTTATCATCTAATATATTTATTATCTTGTTAAAAATTAGTTAAAGAGACTAAAATTTAAATTTATGGCAGGTCACGCTAAATTCACGTAAACTATCCTTGTGGTTATGGCAATGTTTTTACTGAGTTTTGAATTTTGATGGACAATTAGTTGGTGTTTAAGACTTGAGATTGAGAGTCAACAAAATAATTAATTACGGGGCCCCAAATGTTTTTTTTTTTTTGACACAATTGTGGGGCCCAAATCTTAGCTTAGACAAATTGAAGGTCCCACATCCAAATGTTACAAGTTCAGATCCCGTTTATTGTCTTTAAAAAAACCCAATCATAAGTTGACATGATTTAATATTATTTCTTTAGCAAGTCCCAGACAGCGATTAAATATTAATTGTCTAAGGTCCAAAGCCCTACCCTCTGCATATTTGTGACGAGAAACGACATTAGCTAGTTTCTCTTCCTTTTTGAACTAAATAGAAATTTCTTTTCATTACTAATTGTCCAATAATCAGATACAAGAAGTCTGGTCAAAGGAAATGGGATAAAAGGACTCAGTGCATTGGACAAAACCTAGTCCTATTATTCTTAGCTAGATCTCTTCTCTTTGATCTGAAACTTAATGATTATCAAATCCAGAATATGGAAGACGAACAAAGACCCATGTGCTTTAAATAGTAGTCTGTGCCAAATCTTACTGACTAGCTAAGACTCTGGTTCCAACACATTAGTTTAATTAATTTATTATTTATCTTATCTTATGTTATAAACTCCAACAGGATGTATTGTTTTTCTTTACACAACTTGACTGCACTATTCCAAGAAAGAAATATTTTTCCTTTTCCCCTCCGGTATCACATCGAAATCATGATTTCCCTTTTTCCATGGGAAATAAAAATACGGGGCTGAAAAATTGATAACAATTTAACTTCCATTGTCAATATATTTGTAAGAAATGATACGTACAACTGAAAAATTTGATTACAAAATATAATACTCTTAATGAAACTCTAAAATGTCATCCATGTCTTTCCATTTTATTAAAAAAATTGAATAGTAAGTGTTGTTCTCGTATTTTTTGGATTTTGGCACTCGTAGTCGTAGTAAACTAAGGCGAAGTTTTGACATGAAGGAACGCGATGGTCCAATGCTCCTCCACTGACTTGAACACAAGCCTTTTCTCAGCTTGTTTGTGGCAAATTTCCCCTTCTTTTGTTATCCCTGCACCTCTTTTCGTTTTTTTTTTTCACCGTACATCGTGAACTCACAGCCGATAGGCCACGTACCAAAATTCAGTTGCTTTGTTGTATTATCGTACTATTTCATAACTCTATCACAGGTTTTTGTGAATAAAAACTTCATTTTGATTAAAAAAAGAACGTAATTTCTGAGAATAATAAATGGATTTCGGTGGCAGTTGTGACTGATGAATTAATGAATTAATGCGGGAACTCAAAAAATAATAATAATAATAATAATGCGGACTGCACATTGATTCGGCCCAAATTTCGAGGCCTTGGGTGAAGCGTTTATATCTTTAGCCCATTTACGTTTGGGCCGATCGAAACATGAATTTGTCATTCAATTGAACATGCACCCAGTGTACTAGAAAAAATTTAGCCTGAAATTGGGCCAGATCCAATCTTTGAAGCTACAAGAAAAGTGCAAAAAGAAAAGTGCAAAAATATTGCAGTTGGGCCAACGCCAATCAATCGACGGCTTATCAAGATATCACCAAAGTGGGGTTCGTTGTACTGGGCTTTATGGGCTTTCGGTATACCCGTTTAGGCCCAAGGAAAGCTGAGGCTTAAGTGCTACACATGCTAATGCACCAAACGAGGCCTTAATTAGAGCTTGGGCCAACAAAGACACCTTCTCCATTTCAGCCCGAATGTCGATCACCAGACATTGGGCAGCCACAACATTTCCAGATTCCACACAAAACCTATCTAGACGTGTATTCGGAAATGTAGGATGCCAAATGAAAATTTGGTTAAACAATGTTTACATTATAATAATTACTGTATTTTTTATTATCATAATAATAAAATATATAAGAAAAAATATTATTATTTTTTAAAATTTATAGTTTTTTATTATAGTTATATAAAATATAATATTAATTGTAATATAGATATTGTCTGAAAAAAATCCGTCTAGCCTCGTTATAGCCCCAGGTGTATTAATCTTTGATTTCTTTGACTATCAGCTACACACGTAGGACGCCTTGTTTAGCGAATGATATTGGAAATAAAATATGCTCACTATTTCTCAATTACATGCAAGGTAATTAATAAATGCAAGCAAAAACAAGCCGTGGTTGACTTAAATCGGAAAACTCGAGCTTGAAAACACTTTCTTGAATTTCCATAAAATATTGAATTTTACAAAAAAATGCAAGTTAATTGTCGATAAGGGTGGAAGCTGTCAAATCAACGGCTCGTTTTTTTTGGGAATCCAACAAGAAGGCCGAAATGCTGTTGGGGTTAATGTATACGGCCTATATTTTTTAATAAATCTCTGTAACATAATAATTATCATAATTTATTGAACTATAATGAGAAAATATATAATTAAATTTTTTTTGTTATATATTTTATAAATACTGTTACAAAAAATTTCTCATTTATTACATTTAAAAAAAATTTTGAGTGATTTTTTTCTACCATATAACGAAACTCATGGTGTTCTTACCCAAGCGAGAATTCACATCCAGAGCAAAAATGTAATTAAATTTCGGTAAACGATGAAGACATATTTTTTGAGCCAAGACATGAAAACATGGTTATTCGTTTATTTATTAATTTTCTGTCCATTTGAAGTAAACTAGACAAAAAATTTTGCTTTATTTGAAAAACTACCTATCACAAGCAAGATTGTTAGAACCGGACCGATTATTGAATCGAAAATATTAGTGGGTCAAGATTCAACCGGTTCAACCGGTTAAACTGGTGGTTGAACCGATATTTAATAATATATATATTTATAAATGTAATTAAAAGAATAATATTTATAAATAATGATTAAATATTCATTTTTTTAGTTTTAAGGATTAAATTGAAAATTTTGATTAAGTTTTGGACTAAACTGAAATTTTAAGTATAGTTAAAGGTCAAATTATAATTTAAGTAAACAATGGGGTCAAATTATAATTTATAAATTTTTGGTTCAATTCTAAACCGGTCCGACCGGTCCGAGTTTTGACCAGTTTTTACCGATTTTGACCGATTTTTGACCGGTTTTGATCGGTCCGGTCAGCCCTCCCTTTTTATTGCTAAATCGGATCGGACTTAGGATCAGTTATCAGTCTAACTAATTGAACCGGTCGGTCCGATCCGGTTTTGATTACACTGATCACAAGTGGACTGTCGTTCAAACAAATAAACAATAAAAATGAACTGCCACGTTTTCCTCAACTACGCGGTAGGTAAGCACACACATAAGCATTGACGGAACGTGTTTACAGCCCAAAGATTGCTTCCAAATGCACCAAATTAGAACCAATATATATGGTCTTTAATTTCCCTTTTAATTTTGACACTTCGCATATTTTACTTAGGCATATATGCTCATGCTCTCCTTGTGTCGAGCTTTTTTCTGAATAAAAACAATCAATAAATTTTCTTCAACATAAAGTCTTTTTTAATTGTTTAATAAAAAAAATTCAATTATTAATTATGTTTATATGCACCATAATGTATATGAGAGGAGTTCAATCCCCTTGTATATCAGACTGCGAAATTTGTGATTTTCCAACAAGGTAATTTTTTGTAAATTTTTTTTTTTTATAATTTTTATGAAGGTTTAATTAAGCCTATATGACGTCAACAGTATTTATATTTACATATTTTTTATTTATTAATTTTATTTTTTTATGAACAAAAGTAATTCATAATTTAATATCATTTAGATATTATTTTTAAATTTTTTATTTAAATAAATTTTACTTATTATATAATGTGAAATCATAAATAAATTATTCACTTAAAATAAGGTTTGAAATAGAAATTTACTAACTACTAATAAACGAAGATTTCTTTAATCAACAGGCATCTCCGGTGTTTGGCTTTTTATACCGTGTCTAATATTCCTTCGCCGGTTGGTTCCGTCTCTTTGAGCCATCATTTATTTACAGGGCCACCAGGAAAACTCAGAGACCTCAGGGAACTAAAGAGAGAAGATGGGTCTGAAGAATCTGATTAAGGCAGTGATGGGGGATGCAATTTTGACATCCATGTGGGTCTTTACGGTGCCGTTGCTCGGCGTCTTCAGTTCCATCATAACAGCATATCTAGGCTTTGAGTCCAGATCACTAGCCGGCCTTTTCATAACCATAAGCCTTGCTGCTCTTCTCGTGCTAACCTTCAGCACGATAGGCGCCGCCATGGGTGGTGCTAACTTCAATCCCGCCACCACCGTATCCTTCTACGCCGCCGGCTTTAAACCCGATGCGTCCCTCATGTCCATGGCCTTCCGGTTTCCGGCGCAGGCAGCTGGTGGGGTTGGTGGGGCCAAAGCAATCCGGAAACTGATGCCAGCACAGTACAAGCGTGTGCTTAGAGGTCCTTCTTTGAAGGTTGACCTGCACAAAGGGGCAATTGCTGAGGGCTTGGCCTCTTTTGTGTTCTGTCTCGCTTTGCTTTCTATCATGATCAAGGGCCCTAAAAACACGATCTTGAAATTCTGGTTGATGGCTTGTGTTACCATAGGATTGATCACAGCTGGATCTAAGTATACGGGGCCTTCCATGAACCCTGCCAATGCTTATGGATGGGCGTTTGTCAACAATTGGCACAACACCTGGGAGTTGTTTTACGTTTATTGGGTTTGCCCCTTCATTGGAGCAATTTTTGCTGCCCGGGTTTTCAGATTCTTGTTTATGGCTCCAGTCAAGGAAAAGAAAGCCTGAAAGGAGGTGATAATGTGAACGGTTAGATTTAACCACTCATCCTGTGTATGGGGAATTGGGGATTGGGGACTATGCTTTTGTTTTTACCTGAAAAATATGCTTACTCTCTAGGCCTCTGTAACCTTCATCATAATTGAAATTTTATCATAAGTTCCATCGGTGTATGTTGTGCTCAACAAACCTAAGAATGCGCTTGAGTTCATATGTGCCATGACTTTGTTTTGTGTTGATAGGATAAAGTCTAAGTGGCTGAAAGTAATGATTGTCAATCGTAATATTTGAGATTTAAATTTTGTATATTGTCTAATTCTTTCTTTCTTAATGCTGTTCTAAGAACGCTAATTGAAAAAAAAAAAAGAAATTACTTTGTTTCATATGTATGGTCTTACGATGGGGTCGCCTGAGACTTGTATTTTGCAAAATGTAAAAATCCTTTGATAATTGGAGAGTTGGTGGGCAATGGACGTAAGATATAATTAATTGAACGTACTGGTTTGGGCGTAAGATGGTACATATATTATAGCTGAATTTGCTGAAATCTTCAATTCATTTGAAGAGTTAAAACGGTGACTTAATGTCTAACATACTTGGTTACATGTCGCATATGGAACGCTAATTTCGTTATCACTATACATGTTGCGTACCCAGATGAAGGATTGACTTGAATTGAAAAATGCTACGTTTCTTTCTCATGAAAAGGAGAAAGAAGGAAACAAGTGGAGGAGAATCCAATAGACATAGCCGATAAGCATTTTGGTTTCCTATTTAGCATATGCAAAACAGACAAATTCCGTAGGCATTTAATTGTGTTTAAACGCTGTACTTATTAGGTGGCTCCAGCCTCCACTGGCGCGGATGCAATTGGTTTTCGAGATTGTCTGCCAAAACAAAATCTAATTTTTTCGAGAGATTCTCCGCCTTGTGAGATTCGATTCGCGGATCTCCAGAAAATCAGGATAGCACCAGCTGTCATTATGATGTAGTAATAAAAAGATTAGTCCTAACAAAATTATAAATTCGAAATTACTAGTCGGAGTTTTGTCAAGATGTTATGTAACATTAAATTTACGTATGCCCTATTTGACGACAATTACAAAATTTTGAGCGTGCTCTTTCTCGGTATACATGGTCTATATCAGCTTATATGTCACCATGCTCTCGATACTTCTCATTTAAAAAAAAAAAATCACAAAAGGCCTAAATTGCAATCAACCACCGCAAACGTCCTTTTCACCACTTGATACCATGTTTCGCTCTCCAGCGCCAAATGTAGGACCCACATGAGAATAATTTCAGAAAAGCTTTGTGAGATGCAAGCACGTTATAATTTATAGTTTAAATAGTAGTAATAATATGTCAATAAAATAAAATTTAAGGGTTAAAATTTTTGATATTTTTAATTGTTTCTTCTTTTAAATTTTTTTTAAATCAGTTAACATAAGTTTAAGATATTTTAAAAAAATTTATAAGTGAAAATATAATAAGTACACAGTGATCTAAATTAAAAAATATATTAAATTTAAAAAAATAAAAAATAAACAAACTGTTGAATATTATTAAATTAACTATATGTTTTATATATATCTTATTAAGTATATTCACGTAATTTTACTGAAAAAACTTGTTAGTTTTACAAAAATAATATTAAAATAATAATAAAATAATATAAACTGTTAAATAATTAATTCATTAAAAAAAGATAAACGGTCATATATTTTCAAGTAAAACACAATTAAAATTATATTATTACATATTATATCTTAAATATAGCCACATAATGATCTCATAATGATCTCATAATGATGTACCGTAGTTACCCCCAGTTTTTATTTATTTTTATCTTTTATAAAAAAGGTAATTTGAATTTGAAAACAGGGGAAGCGTCAGTTTTGGTGCTCGCACAGTTGCGGCTCGTCCAAGCTGCCACGATGCTGTTGCAGCTGTATCAACAGCTATTGTGCAAAATGTGCAAAGTTCCCCTGCTCTCCGACGTTCAGTTTCACCTTATCACATATATAGTAGTGTCATTATGATCATTTTATTTATGTGGCAAAGTTAAGACATTGAGATAATTCTCAATTAGCCAAACGAAAATTCATTTTGATTCGAGATTTAAGTTAACAATGACAACAACTGACCATTACTTGGCCAAAATGTAAGTGGAATGACAACTTTAAAAATTATGAACAGAGAGTAAACTGAAAATACAGAAAGAACACATGAAACGGTAGCTTTGACACTGTAGGCTAGGGGAAGAAGCAGTGAGGGATTTTTGGACCGTGCCTATCCTCCAATCCATGATCTCGAATGTGAAAAAATGCTGAAGTTTGAAAGGGGAACTCTCATCTCTTTCGCCACAAATCCAAGAACATTGAATCTTTGGAGCATATTGCCAAGGCAGAAATGACAGGATGGTTATGCAAATCGCTGATATCTCCCTGAACCCCTGCTCTTGCTCTATGCTATTTTGATTCCAGTTCTTTATTAGCCGACATTCCATGGCCATGCTGCGGAACCGTCACCACTGTCAATAATGAAGTCCGCAAATGGATTAACTCCAATTGTGCAGTCCAATGTTTCATCCCTAGTCCTGCTTAGAAAGACCAATTTTTGGGAGTTCATGTTGTCAGTTAAATATCCTTCCATGTGAAAGGAGTTTTTATCTCCACAAGTTGAGCATCTCTGCATAACAGTATCCATCAGAAAAGCCCTGTCTTCAGCTCCTCTGCAAAGGTTACAAATCTGATGATTTTCTGAGTATTGACAAAGGCCTTAAGAACAATTGTAATATATCAATCTCTCTTTACATGTAGCCAAAGCGTTTCACATTGTGGTTAAATTGTGGACTCACAGGAACCCACAGCTCATATCGGGACAGGATCTGTATGAAACCACATGAAGTTATGTTTATCCATGAATATGATATTTGCACCAGCTACATGCGCTTCCAATTAAAGAGCATGTGACTGCATAAACAATAATAATAATAAGAAAGTCAAGTTGACGACCCTTATTCAATATCTTTATTGATTCATTGAATGGATATGTCCCGTGATAAATGAACTAAAAACGGCTTATTAAAAAAGGAAATGGATTTTAAAGGACAAAAGTTGTTGTAAAGTGATGTACGCTAGTGACGAGAAGCTGCTCTTATTATAAGATAATTATGCTCTATCCATGCTGAGCACATGTGTTGACTTGTTTACTAAAAAATAACCCAATTTAATCACTTTCTCTTTTCTTTGACGCCAGTTAAGAGGAACCCAGTTTTATTCTTGGGAACCTCTGGGTACTTTATCTACCAATAAACGATCAAGATACCATAGCAAAACTAGGGGCATTGTTGGGACCCACATGCCATTAAAAACGGAAAAAATGGTAGATAGACTAATAAAAGATTACATGAGGCTAATAGAGAGAGGATGAAAGAAAAAAAAAAAATACAGCATCAAAGAAAATATATTGAATATATATATAATAACTTTGTTTGAATATAATGGCTACCTAGATATTTTCATTTTTTAAACTCAAAAATACTTTTATATATTTCTATTTTTTATTAAAAAAAATATAAGTGTGATTGTAAAAATTTAAACGATAATTACATTCGGGTCAAATTTTCAGACAAAATCATCTCATACTGTAGCAGTGGCCAAAAAAAAATGATAGTAGGTATCATTGCATAATCGTTAAGGTTTAATGCTAGAAATTGAATTTTCATATGCAATTGACTTATGATTAAAAAAAAAAAAAACTCAGTCACACTTGTGCCCAAAGGGATAAAGAAACGGACACGGCAGTACATGAAAGTAATACTTAATTTTCAAAGGGACGATTGACTAGTGAAACAGCTTTCTCCAGGTTATTTTCCCAGCCAATACTTTCTCATGAAAAAGTAAATTCATTTCCTCAGTTATCATTCGAGAGCCAAAGCTATGACTTTATATTTCATTTCAATTGGGACTCCATAATAATTAACAAACGGAGAAAAAGGAGTAAATTGTATATGAATCAGATATAATGCAATAAATCGAGATAAATAACTAGAATGCAGATATAAAATAACATGTAAAAAAAAAACAAACAAACGAAAACAATCAATAAAAAATGGAAACGTCATACCCAGTAAAAGAGAGGAAAACAAAGTTGTACATATTATAGATTTTACCTTTAGTATCACAGGCATGTCTAGAAGAAGAAGATGAATCACTCAAGGAATTGCCTCAAGAACCATAATCTTTTTCTCCTCGCTGCAACCTGAAACTCTTATTTTTCTCTTGTTTTTTTTTCGAATTCGATCACGCCAGATCGTGAAACCGGGGATTAAAAAAGCAAGTTAGGTTCACTGAACCTGGTCATGGCCGTCGGAACAAAACTGCCCAATACTTTATAGGCTGTGTGACGCGTAGGTTTGGCAGCTACCAACGTTGTTAAATTTCCGGACTCCTTAGCCCATACCAAGGTGATTGGGTTTTGGCGGTCGGGATTCGTTGGGCAAGTACACTATTCGGAATATCAAGTCGTTGGATTGGTCCTTTTATTTCCCATTCTGCCGTATCATTTTCTTTCCTCCGGCCTATTCTGCAACCATAAAAACAAAAAATAATAATAATATATATATATATATATATATATATATATATATATGATATGTTAGTTATCGCACACATGTACGCCAAAACTAAAGTTCATTCACTAATATCATCATTCAACCTCTTTTATAAAGAATTCGTTACCTAAATACTATTACCTAAAATACTGTTGACTCCAACCCAACCTCCCTTAAATTACCTACAATTGAAAACTAATGGAATGCAGTGCTTTGACTGGATGTTCACAATTTTTTTTTTCTATCCATTAAGAACTATATTTTGTTTTCAAATTAATTAATTGCTTTATTTTAAAAATATGCTTAGTAGTTTGTACAAAAGCCTTCCGCATATAATATTATTTGGAAAAATTAGATATATACAGTATTTACCCTTTTTGCGAGAGAGAGAATATTTGCGCTTTTTGTTTTGTTTTTTTTTTTGAGCTGGATGGACATTTATCTGGTTAGCCGCAATTCGCCATTGAATAGCTAATATGCAAATGTAATGCAATCCATTAAGTTGATTACTGGGAGCAAAAATTATCCCTATCACAACCACAGAACCTCCTCTTCCCCATCTGACCTTCTCTACAATCTACATCTGTCCTTTTACAAAGTACAAAAAACACTCCATTATGAAGGATTTTCCGCTTGGATGAGTTGAAGTACTTGCACCCTGTACAATATCTTTTGACTGTCTTCTTTTATCTCCTCTAATAGTTAACTTACTAACCGTTAACTATTTCTTATGTCAGGAAAAAAAAAAAAAAAAAAACCAGAGACACGTAGGCCACGGGGTACATTCGATGGTCCTGGTCCTGTAATTTCTCCTCAAACAAACGTGTTAATGAACCAGAATCAAAAGGAACAGACATCATAAATAAAATCTCAGTTAACCCAGAGGTCGAAAGCTATCCCAATAAGACTCGACAAACTCTATTCCCCAATTCGAAAGGATGAGTGAGAAAGGAAAAACTATAGGGTAGTTGTATCCGTGGGATAGCAGCCAAGTACTCGAAGAAATGTTGCAAATTCCTGCAAATACATAATGCCACTGTAAAGCGGAACTTGATAATAGAGAATACAACAACATGGGGAAAAAAGAAAGAAAAACAAAGAGGAAAAGGACACGATAAAAAGATGGTACAGTGCAAATCGAAAGAGGCATAGCAATCCAACCTGCAGATGTCCTAAGGCATTTTGGGCACGAGGCTCTGCCATAGAAGCCTCAAAGTCAATATAGAAAAGGTAATCAAAGTACCTGCATTCATGCATAAAACAATTAACCAATGCGTTTATGGGCGTTCTCTTGGATAGATTAGAACAGGATAGAACCACATCGTTGTTGGAATAATAAATCAAAATAACAATAATAATAAACTCTCACTTGGCACTTCCAGTGTTGGAGTCGTCGACCACTCTTAACGGCCGTTTTCTCTGTGGCCGGCTTTCTATCTGCATTTTGGAAGAGAAGCATATTGTTTATGACCAACTCTTGACACAAAAAGAAATAATGATATTAGTTTTTATTTAAGATACCTTTGTCAAGTTTATCTCCCTCAGTGCAAACACTGCCAGGGCCTTAAACAGTACTCCAGGGCCTTCATCCAGAGTGAAAACTATGCTTGTCTGGAATTATGGACCAGCAAAATTTTGTGTCAAAGAAAATGCAATTGACATATACATTGGCTGTGTGAGAATCTTACTTTGAAGGGCTTATCCGTTCTTGGAATTATTGGATCCCTTGCTAGAACCAGATAACGAGTGACATTATCCAAATCATCCTGTGTAAGACATGTAAATCAACCAAAGTAAGCAGCATCCCATTAGTGCAGCAGTCATATTCAGTGTTAATGTGACCAGTTTATATATGCCCGTGACCACAAGATCCCACACACATTTTAATCAACATTCTAAATATGACCATAAGCAGATCCCTTTATCACCACAATCACCACTAAAATCACTAGTACGGCTTTTATATTCTTTTTGCAAATGGAACAGCTGCTTGCAAATTTACATTTCACCTGAATTTTCTCAGCCAGCACATTAAGTCCATATAATTCTGCAGCTCGAGCACTTGCTATAGCACCAGCATCCCTCAGCTCATTTGACGCTACAAACTAAAACCAACATTAAGTAAATGAAAATCTATAGCATCAAGCAGTATGATAAGGATTAAAATAACATGAAAAATGAGGTGCTAAAGAGAGTTCTTTGGATCACCTTTGCACCGGTGACTGTATCATCAACGTTCTCTCTTGTGACCCCTAACTTACTCAGGAAAGTGTCACTCAAGGCAAAGGCCTGTACAAATGTGCATGTTTAAAAAAGGTGGAAGCCCATATTATGCTGATAAAATTAAACTGATACATGAACATATGATAAAAGATTCTAGCATATAATACTCTATATTGTCAGGTGATGCAAGCACTGTTGTATGGACCAAAATTCTAGCAAATTCAGCTTTTGTTTAATTATTTTTCTGAAAACCATTTTAGTTTTGTCCCTCCATTTAGCAGCCATTGTTCAGAATTTAAGGTCCAGGGGATCCCTGTTTATAAGAATAGGATTTAACCCTAACCAGTTTTATGCAAATTAAATCCAGTGGCAGTCAATGCCTCCATCCTAATGCCTAATTGGAAGCCTTAAATAATGGCAAAGCATGTGGGAAATGCCAATGAAACCCAGGATCCGAAGCCCATTCCTCTTTCAGAAACAAGCAACGACTCAAAAAACACACACAAAGACGTAGTTTAATGTAGGAAGTACATAAAAGATTAACCTGGGCATGGCTTAGAACACGAGTTAACTGCTCTGCTCGAACACCTGGCATAGCTAGAAGACAGAAGTTAACAGCTAACTGTACTTCACCCACAATGTGAAGCCTATGGCGAAGGAGCAAATCATAATTACGATGTATGCTTCCACCAGAGGAATTCTCGATCGGAAGAACTGCTTTGTCTGCTAACCAGAGTTCTACAGCCTGCCAAAGACGAGGAGAAGAAAATGAAATAAATTACACATTTTTAAAAAAAGAAGATGGGAGACCTTTAAGTTTGTTGCTGGAACATTTTCTTTGAAAACAAACATTTGGGGAAAATCAGTATCACTGTTCAGCTCTGACAGAGAGACGTTATGCTGAAACAGTCAATATCGTTAACGGGGAGTAGGAACAGTTCGGCATATCGGTCTGAACAGGAAACTGCACTCTGCATATTGGTCATGGCATAACTGTCATTATAGTTGCTAGAACGAAAGAAAAGAGCTCATTAAACCTTAAATGCGTCCTCAGAATCATCACAAGGAACAGTCTCACATTTCGGGTAGGCTTTGAGTGCAGCATCCTCACTGTACGAACCCGGTAGCCCCTGCAGCAACAATCGAAACCAAGCAAGAATGACAGGCAATCACAATAGAGTGACTCCCCCTTCGATTTCTCTCAGTTGTGGGTAATAGAAACTGACAATAGTCGAATAAAGATTATACCTTGAATGATATCCGCACCTTTTCACCATCTTCTGGGGCAACAGAAAAATCAGCCACTGACAATGGTCCTGCGCTTGGGGAGGCATTGAATTGATGTAGGTTGCGCATTTAGCCAACTTAATTTTAAATTATATTAAAATAATTATACAGTTAATTAAATAATATTTATTTATTTATTTATTTATTTATTTTAAATTTTAATTATTTATTATTTAATATCACTTTATTTCTACTTGTCGTATTTTTACTGTGGTTTTTCATTTTCAAGACACAGTGCATTTGTCAAAGTAGTCCACCAAAGATGGCATCAAAATTATCTTTTAACCCAGGAAACAAAGTGATTACAACAACAACGCCAATAACGTAACCAAAATTCAATCAAGATTCAAGAAACATAGAATTTCTTTCGCAAGTTAGTTCTCGAATTAATAATTAAAAAAAAAAAAAAACCAAAGACGTAAGCAAACTGACTTGGGAAAGAGCCGAAATCCTTTTGGGAAATTCCCGAGACACCGTTGATCACTCTTTGTCTTTGATCGAAAAACCGCCTTAACTCTGCACCAAAGAACACCAATCCACGAGTTCTACTCAAATTCGTGACCCGATTGATTGTTCTCAACCCGGAGTCGCCCCACCCGCGTAAACGAAAAACATCGCATCCCAGCGTTGAATGAGCATGAGCGACACATTTTAAGGCCATAACATGCGCCTTAATTAGAAACGACCACTGTTATCATTTTTTTGGGTTTTGTTTTGTTTTTGTATGGGGGTGTTTGGTTCGGGAATTTTCACGAACAGACGAAGCCCAACGCGTTGCCAACAAACGAGTAGTAGGTGACGAGATTTTCTCCCCTTTCTTATTCTTGTTAATATACATATAATAAAGAATGAAATTAAATTTCTTTTCTGAAATATGTACAGAGTGGAAAGAGAGAGAAGGGATATCTAATAGGCTTACAGTGAAGAGACGTTGATTCTTCGACAACGAAATGTTTACTCTTAACAAGATTACCCAACTTCTTGTTATAGACGTCCAGGTGCATGCTAATCAAGGAAAGCTCATTCCTCAAATCTCCAAAAGGCCTTTGGGCCTTCCATTATAAGATTGATTGATTAAAACGGGTAAGCCATGTCTCGGGATAAGTATATTTTTTATTCTAAATTTTTATTTTTTTATTTTATTTAAATTTTAAATATTTTTAATTTTTTATTTGAATTCTAAATTTTTTAATTTTTTATTACATCAGTCCTTTAATTTATAAAAAAGTTATCAATTTATTAATAAATGAGTTTAACTTAATACAAATCATTTAAAAAAAGTTAAATATATGAATTAAATATTTTTTTCATCAACAAAATATGCATATTAAATATTTTTTTAATTAAAAATATATACGAATTAAATAGGTAACATGCATATTTTTAATAGAAAAAACATTCAATTCATATATATTTTTTAAATAATTTTTTGTAAAATTAAAATTATTTTTTAATAGATTGATCACTTTTAGTAAATAGAGGAACTGATTTGGTAAAAAATTAAAAAATTTATGACTCAAATGAAATATCAAAAATATTTAGAATTCAAACGTAAAAAAATCTCAAGATTTAGGGCAAAAAATATACATATCCTGTCACATCTCTTGCAAGTTGCAACTATAAAGAACAAAAGTTGAAGTTGATATTCTAGAAGGGAAAAAAATATATAGATACAAAAATTAAGACTCATTTTGAAAAGCATAAACTGCGTCCATCAATGCAGCCCAAATTTAATTAGAATATAGTTGGGCTGCAATTGGGTGTAGAAATTGCGGGTTAGTTTCCAGTTAAAGCTCCACTCTTTAGTCTTTACTGAGCTTTGTTGGACTGAAACTTATCACTACCAGTAGACGCCCAAGCCCATCAACAATATCTACTGCACACAGTTGGGGCCTTGTTGTCTTTATAGGACGCCCGGAAGCACAGCCTACTTGTCAGGGAAAAAAAACAATAGAGGCTCAGCACGGGGCAAGGTGGTCGGAAGTAGCAGTCTTTAAATAAGGGACTGGTGAACCTAATCTTTCTAATCTCCAACCACTTGCTGCGGATTACATAAATAGTAAAAATAATTTACTTTTAAATTTTACTACGAACTAAAGGGAAGAACAATGAACGGTCTTTTTTTTTTTTTTTTCCCTTTCACTAAAAATTTTGCCCAATTAGAATCTATGTTGAAATATGCCACAAAAATCTCGTTGAGATACAGTGACATGACCAAAACTTGACGTTGCACCTAATCTACCTAACTCCAGAAACTTTCATCATTGTCCAACCTGGCTAAAGTGTGAGCCAACCAATTCATGCATGCAAAAGAAGGGTTCTTGGAAAGCTTAGGATACCTTTTTTTTTTCTTTGGTATATAAAGCTTAAGAAACTTTGTTTAGGAAAGATAAGTTGCTACATATTGTTAACTTAAGAGTATAAAATTTCATATTACTAAAATATAACAATTTGATATAATTTATAATAAATAAAAGCTTCTCTGCCTATAAACTTGAGTCATTAAGTGGATATAACTAATGGGGTTCTAAGGGCGGAGCCACATAGGGAGTAGTGGGGGCAGTTGCCCCCACTGAAAAAAAAATTGTCTAATTTAAGTATAATTTAGTAAGAATTTATGTAATTGTCTTAATTGAAATTTATATTTTATTCTTACTGAAATTTATATTTTATATTTATACCCTCACTTTGTTTTTTTTTTATTTAACATCTTCATTCTCTTATCTTCCACCTCATTGGATAAAATTTCTAGCTCCGTCACTAGTTGGTAGATGAATATATTACGTAGATATAACTCTAGTATCATGCTGATGCAAGAATATAAGCAGCGGCATACTATCTCCACTCCTAATTTCCTTTTTCACAATAATTGTTTGGATGGCATGAATGCAAGCTGCGCTGTTCTCCTTGGGAATAATTCTGGGTTGATAATTAGCGAGGCTATGCCTCAGCCATGAGCTTAAAAAACTTATTTATTACTACTATATAATCATGTAATCTATAAAACGCAAAAGACATATAATTAATTTATTTAATTTTTTTATAAATTTAATATCTTTTTTTACAATATAATAATTCAGATTTATATATATTAACTTTATATCTATTATTGTATATTTATATAGAGTTTTATATAAACTTATTGTGTTGTACTGCTTGGGTACCTCGTTAGCTTAACCACCACTGCTGCGATGGAAAAGAATGAAAATCAAAATATAAGCACAGTAGGTGAATCTTTATGCATGAAAACCATATGAGTGCCTATGTTACGGTCAAGCAATTTATTGTAAATGATAATCTCTCGTGATAGGAAAAAAGAAAGAAGTAGAAGGGAGAATAAGTTAAAAAAATTTATTTGGTTGTCATTTTAGAAAGTTATAAGTAGTTATTATTATACAATATAATAAAAAAATTATATTAAGTGATAAAAAAATTATATAATATATTAAAAAAATTTATACAACCTATATAACGAACTATTAAAAAAAATTTAATTTTTATTAAGTATTTATATATTATATAATTTTTTAATATATTATATAATTTTTATATATATTTTTTACTGTATGATATAATTTTTTCAGTAACATTATATATTACAGTTGCTTAATAACTCGCTGATACAACCACAGACCTCCTGTTCTTCAAAATCTGATTGATCCCAAAAGGGCAGTAGAACGAACAATTACGTGGCATGACATCAGACCGCATTAAAGGCGTCTGTGTGGAGCCGGGCGATGTGGTGCCGTGGTGGAAATGGGCAGTCAAATTGGTTTACACAAAAAAAAAAAAAAAACAAATTTCTGGTGGTTTTATCTGCTTTGCTTCCCTTTAAGCAGCAAATGACGTTGAGAACGGCCAAAAGCCATTAATGCACAGCGCCGGCTCATTGAAAGGAAAAACAGACTTAATCCAGTAAAAGGGTCCCTCTATCTTGCAAATTTTCACGAGAGCGCACAGTATTAAAATGATCTTATAATTCATCTAAATTTTTTTTTTAATAATTTATTTATTTATTTATTTTATAAAATTAAATCATTCAATAATTTATATCTTCTATTATACTTAAAAATTTTCGCCGATTATTTCCTTTCAAGAAATCTCAAAACTGATGGCATCTCATAAAATTCTGCAAACCCCTCTTCTCCTCAAGGTAGGAACTCTCTCTCTCTCTATCTCTCTCACAAATTGGGGCTGTCTCTATACATGGATCCGATCTTAAAGAAAAAATTGAAACGTCTCAGGTTACGTCCTCTCATGGGTGGATGAAGCAAATCAAGTAAATCAAGTGACGGGGAAAGAAGGGTAAATGGCTGGTGAAGGTATTGGCGCGTCTCAATTTAAATACATGGTTAGATTGTGCATATTAGCCATGTAATTTGATTGAGCCGCGTCAATATCTCCTTTTGCACCTCTCTCTCTCCTTTAATTTTTCTCTTCCCGACCTCAGCAATTCTTGGTACGTAATTCAACCTCTTTTTGCTCTCTTATATGTATATATGATCATTTCCTCTTCTCACTTCTTCCTGCACCTTATATATCTGGGTTTGATCTCTTTTGAGATGTATATCTATATAGGAATACCATAGTTTTGCTCTTCAAATATTCACAACTGTTTCACAATTGTTGAATATGCATATGGTGATCGGCATCTGCATGCATCTGTATATACATGTGCAACTGTACACTTCCAAACACGGTCGAAATTGGGGTTTTTAATGAAAACCTGGATCTGGGTTTTGAAAGTCCTGTGGTATAAATGATCAAGAGTTTGCAATTGCAGATAGCCATGTGGACCCTATCAACAGAATCGTTTGAGAAATCAAACAGCAATTAATTTCAAGTGTCGTTCCATATTGATATTGTAGAAATCTTTTTTTTTTATATAGAGGTCCATTAAGTCATGAATTACGTCATAAATTACATAATAAATATAATTTTATACTCTTATAAATCATGTTCCTTCATAAAATTTAAATTTAAAATCTCTAAAATAAAATCTTGAACTATAACTATTAAGTTGTCTTCTAAAGATGATATTGAGGAATTTGGATGTCCAAAATGCATACATCTGGTGATGGTCTAGGTTAATTCCTCTTGGGTTTTTTTTTTTTTTTCCTTTCAGATCCTCTTAATTTTGTGCAGCTCGGCGCGCAGAAATTGTGTGCCTAATTAAAAAGAGACGGAGAGATCAAGAAATTCCTTGTTTTGTCAATCAAAAGGTGAAAATTAATTAATTTAGGGGCAGAAGGAGAGATTAGGTAAAATTAGCTTGTTCTCCCGCGCAATGTGCAGAATTATTAACACACTTACATTATTTCTAAGTTTGTAAAATATTAAAATAGACATAATATCATCAAAAAAATGAAAAATATTTGATAATCTAAAATTCAAGAGAAATGTACGCACTTATACAATAAAGATTGGTCACAATATAGACAAATTTGTTAACGTATGCACAAGTAAAAATAAGAAAATAAATTAAAAAAAAAAGAAAAATCTTCTAATATGATATTTAAATATATAACATGTTTTTCTTTTCCTCTTTCAATGCTATGTAGAAAGTTTGGTTCTCAACTTAAAGTTTATTAAATCTTAATTTCATAAAGGAAAGGTGTTATGAAAAAAGACAAAAGTTAATAACATTATACATTCGAATCTTACGCATTAAAGAAACTAATTAAAATGTTTAGGCCAAAACTTGTTAATATGATATGATCTTGTGGGGAAGCAAATATGATATGAACAATTGTGTACAAATTGAAGGCACTCACATGCCACAAGTACCTACTAAATTCCAAAGAAGTTGATGGATCTAGGAAACACACCAAAAATTTAACAGAAAGAACAAATTGCAAGAGTTACTGCCATGCCTTAAGATCCTAAAAGGAACACTTCACCAACCGACACTATCTAAGGCATCAATCACCTCTCTTTGCCTCCTTTTTGTACCCTTCCATCTCCTTTAGCCACAAGTCTGCGAATTCACAATTCTCCTATGGCTCAAACCAAACCCTCCACGGGTATAATGTATGGCTTTAGGGAATGCGGATGTATCACCATCGACAAACTTGTTATAGTCCTCAAGAAAATCCCACACAAATGAGATTGATCCAATTTCTTCATCCTCAAGCCACTAAAACCTGGGAAGAAAAGCTTCAGTTTGTGTATTAACAACTTTAAGTGTCAACAACTTGTTCTTTGGATGCCCAAAATTGTACAACACCATCAAAGACCAATTCTACCTTGGATAAACAGTCTGCACAGCGCCCATCCATCTTTGTGATCTTTTTTAATGCTCTTATAAGATGCAAAGGAGGAACCTAAAAGGGTGCTACAATGAACGTGGTTCAAAAAAGTTATTAACTTATTATGGATTATTAAACCAGAATGAATATTACACGTCTTCTCATTTTTAGTCTATCGTTGCATTTCAATTTTTGCATTCAAAAACCCTTATTGCCATGGAAGATAAAGAGACCTCAGTTGATTATAAATGCTTATTATTAGAGAAGGAGAAAGGACATCTTAACATAACTTAAAGTCGTGTCTAATTGGATGAATTGATGGTTGGTGTAGTAATTATTGTTTAAGTGAATTGCAAGTTAGATAGTTCATGACCAAAATAAGCAAAAATAGATGAAGAAGCATGCCGCGTGATAACCTTTTATCATGGCTTTAGTAGATATAGATAGATAGATAGATTATAACCTGGGCATAGAAAATGAAAAGTTATGGTGAAGAAGAAAACTCTTCAAAGCATGGATCATATAATTAATATTCATTGTAGCAGGAGAAGACCAAAAGTTAGTTAAAAACTCTTCAAGTTCTATATTATGTAATTGGCTTCCATTGTAAAAGAGGAAAATCAAAAGTTAAGATAAAATTCTTCAAATTCTAAATATGTGATTGGCATTCATTATAAGAGAAGAAAAATAAAAGTCAAACAAAAAACCCTAAAAAATGGATTAAAATGGTGGAGAAGCATGCCACATGGCATTTACAATCCTCAACTATAGAATATATACATAGATGAAGGCATCAGCAAGTTGGCTATTAGCTAGCTCTTTCAAAATAAAATTACTACTTGTTCTGGGACAAATGCAAAAGGGGAATGCATTAGAATGAGACAATATAAGAAAACAAAAGATAATATGTTTATTTTATCATGTGAATCTTATAGTGATAAATCTTACATCATTTTTTTTTATTATTTTTTAGTCTCTTTGTATATTTTCAACCGTGAATGTATGTATAGGTATATGTACCTTCAATTAATGGCACCTCGAAATCAATGGTCCACGGTCCGTTTAACCAATTACACTTCCCTTATGTATTGCACTGTTCTGGAGATACAGGAACATGAATATAATTATATGAAATTAATTAGCGTCTCCAGTATCCCATATATAAATTTTAAAATAAAATGAAGTTAGGAACCAAATTAAAAATCAATTACGACTGAGACTTTAAAGACAGAGACAAGATAAATTAAACGGAAAAGATAGGTATACATAGATTTATATGTAGAAAATACACAGATTTAATAAAATAATAATATTTTTGTACCGTTTTAACAAAAAAAAAATTTGTAAGAAATTTTTTTTTTAAATTTTATATAATTTTTACACTTTATGTTATAGGATAATACTTATTTAAATCTAAATTTTAATTTTTTCAAAAAAATAAAAAAAATAATTTTTATTTCCGAGTAAAACCCTAAATTAAATGGGACGAATCGTTCATGTCCAATTGTCTAGTGTCCAGACTGAGAATTGAAAGCTTGAGCGGGTAGCATAGCTGGTGTAGCGCGTAGGTCCTACTATACTTTGCTTTCAGTTAGGTTTGCATTAAATTAGATTCTCCCATCTAGTCCCTACGAACAGCCAAGAGACAATCACCTTGAGAGTATGCCCGTGCGCACACCGAATAAGATTGAAATCTCTGTTAAGCATTAAACTCTCCTTAAGAGAGAGATGGTAGTGTTTGTTTTAGTGTCTGGCTTAGATACGCGCGACATAAACTGTGCGGACTCGTCAATATTCGAATGATCGATCAATCCAACTTTGACCTATAGGAACCATAATCTTTGTTTTAAGTTAAAAAAATAAATAAATAAAGACAATCGAGGAGTTCCAATATTGTGGATCATATGATGTTCTCCGTCACTTTCTGTTCTAAGTAGGCTATATGGTTAAGCATGCTGTGATTTATTTTGGCCATAGAACACATCGGGAGTTTTCTCAATCTTTTAAACATAGATAATCCGGTATCAGTCAATTTTAACTGTATCAATAACCCTACCTATCTCTGTTGAGCTTGAACTAACAACAGTGTTCGTAGATAATTGGCAAAAGGCCCCTTTTTTCCTCCCTTTTAAGAAATTAGGTGTGTGTATCAATCTTGTTACATTTACAACACTAATCGAAGCATAAAAAATCAGAAAATATTTTGGTACCATACATATATATGCCTACTGCTGGATTTATGGGTCAATATTTTGCTGTGTAGTAGATCTTGGCATGTATTACTGATAGTTAGCTTTTTTTTGGACTCATTTTTTTAGCGGTTGTTTGGATTAGTGGAAATGTGAATGAAAACAAAAGAAACTACAATTCTTTGTTTGGAAAGTGTTGTTGTGATTACCATTTAATTTTATTTTTTATAATTAAAAAAAAAAGAGAGAAGGGAATAAGTATGTTTATACTACAAAGTAGGTATTTTCCATCAGTTCTCACCTGCTTACCTACTAAAAAAATTAGGAGGAAATAAAAAATAACTCTAGAGTAATTAACTAGGCATAGGCGATAAAAAGAAATTTTGTGAAACAAAAAAATTGCAAAAACAATAAAATCAAAATTTAAAATAATACTAAGTATATTTAAAATAATATTAAATATATTTAAAATTTAATTTAAAAAATTAATTTTTAATTATTTATTATAAATTAGACTCGTACTTATAATTATCCTATAGCTGTTAGTAGGACTCTTTGCCAAATTTTCAGTGATATCTACAGACAAATCATGGGAAGGAGCCAAGGCCGGGGTAAATTAAGCGAAGATTGCAGAGTAAATGCTTAATTAATGCCTTAAAAATGTTACCCCTACACCTGTTATGGTTGAAACCCACAAGAACCACGAAAAGTTAAGCATTAAAATGGGTTTGAGGTCGGATCCAACCAGCCTAAGGTGATTTTGACTTCCATTATGGGTTCTAAAACCATGAACAGCCAACCACTGACTTGAGCACGAGCGCAGAGCAAAGAAAGCTCCAAGAAGTACCATGTACTCTTTAATTTAGGTCTCGGACAGCAACCCAGATCCGTCCCATGCATTGATTGCAAAAGTCTGTCCACTCCACACAACCTAAAAAGCTCTGGGCAACAACTGAATCCACTTAATTGCTGCCTGCAGAGGCCACGCGGCTTCTCCTTTAAGGCTTGGCCCCCACCCTTCCTGTAATGTGAAACTGATAGTTTAGGTTTAGCGAATTTTGAAATGAAAGCTAGAGGAGTGCGGAAGACTTTTGCAATGGTTTTTTAGAACCAGAAACGACGTATCTTCCCATCATACGATCCTGAATAATTCAAATTAATTTCCTCCTAAAGTGAACTAAAATTTGGAAAAGTTATCAAAAAGTTCAGCCGAACCAAGTAATAAAATATAATCACTTACTAACAAGTTACAATCTAATTCATAAAATACGAAATAAAAAAAATAAAATTTAAAATTAAATAGATATTATTTTAAAATTTAAAATATAAATTTTATATGATATACGTTAAAAAAATTCTCATACAAGATATTAATGTCATTATATTTTTTAGTAAATCATTGCATTTTGTTGCTTTATTCGACTGAATCGTTCACGTTTACAATCAGGTCCGAAACTTTTTTTCCAATAACGATTCATTATTTGCGTAACTACGTGGGTGTTGACGAGCCATTTTTCTATCTTCGAGGTGTCATTGCTAGGTATTTTTTTACATCCCAACCCCTCCCCGCTACTTTTGTCTTGACTCCGAACAAAATCGAAATCAAGAGGCCCACTTAGTAGATTCATTTGGATTTTGGTTAAATCACGGGAATCTTTTGGAAATCTTCCCCGCGATTTCCTTCTTTCGCAGATTCATTTCCTTTTCAGGGGACTTTGTATAACAGCACGTGCCAAGCACCAAATTCTGAAAGATTGTTCTTCCCTATATCACAAGGGACAACATCGGTCGTCCGTTCACACGTGTGTATGACTATGATGTAATCATGTGTCTGTATGCATGTGTCTTCTCTTCCCATTCTAAAGAGGCTAATTTGTGTTACACGATCATGTCATTGTCGAGTTACTTCAAACAATATCACATAGATAGACTTTGTGATCCTCCAAATTTCTTTTTTGGTTGATCGGCTCCGAGATAGCAGCCACAAGGTTAACGTTGAAATCATATATTATATAAAAAAATAATAATAAAATCCTAAATGAACAAACCAGCCTTTGTTGTTTCACAAATTGATTGCCACATCATTTAGTAAAAGTTTGCCATAAACTTTTGTATTTATTTCCTACCCTCCCCTTTTTAAGGAACAGATTGCTGGAATTTTTTTTTTTTTGGGTTCATTGCTAGAAATTCTAATCAAGAAAAATTCCATAGACCAAGACACCATACAAGGAATGCTTAGACACCATGCGTTTTGTGCCCATACTGCAAATGGTCGGTTTGATCATATGTCTCGTAGGTTATTTGTGTCGTATATTTCTTTTGCATGTGTAGGTTTTCCTAACGTCTTTATGTCAATCTTATGTAAGGTTTTTGATCATTACTAATGAAACGATTCCCTTTTGGTAAAAAAAAAAAAAAAATTAGAAAAGCCCAAACAAAGGGAAAGCTCACAATAAGCATATCATGAAAATGTCTCTAGTACAGCTCAAAAAAAATATTTCTAGTTGTAATTCAAAAGTTTAAAAAAATAGAGAGGGGGAGGGAGGGAGCGTTTGTTTTTTGCCAAGATCTGTATCACTGATCATTTATACGGGAAAAGGCTGGGGCGTCCAAAAACTAAAAGTAACCGTTGCAATTTTTAATAATTCTTATTATATTTGTTTTTTTTTCAAATATTTTCCGACAGCGCTTAGGATTAGGAGACGTTAAAGGTGGCGTATGATGTACGCATCAAAATTAAAAAAAAAAAGGCAGAAAGTATTTGAAGAAAACAGGCCCAATTGAATTTCAACAAAGGCCCATAATCGTTGATATAAAGCCTGAAGTCCAAGCCCACTTCCCCCTTTCCCCTCCAAAGCAAGGGAAATAAGATCCACAACCCATTGTACACCCAATTTGAACCGATGGCTTGGTTAATGTTCTGTTCTACCGATCCCAACCCAATTTGGGCCCTACGAGTGAAGACCCTAATAGTGAACTTTGAAGTTGTTTAAAATGGTCCCCTGGATAAGGTCCAAAATGAATTGGGCTCAAGAATGCTGTAAGTTTAACTTGCCCAAATTTTTTTTAAGAAAACATGTACAATCATGAAATTCAATCAACCAAAAAAGAAAAAGAGTACGATCATCATGCCTCGTTCTTCGTGTTTGGAGCAACTACGGCAATAATCACGCTGTATGGTTGTGTGACGTGGAATTAGATATCAATATTTTTAATTTTAAATTTTTTAAATTTTTTATATTTAAATTTTAAATATTTTTGTCATTTTATTTGAATTATAAATTTTTTAATTTTCTTGAGTTTTAAATTTTTTAATTTTTTACTAAATCAGTCCTTTTGTTTACAAAAAATATCAATTTATTAAAAAATAATTTTAACTTTATAAAAAATTATTTAAAAAAAGATGAAATATATGAACTGAATGTCTTTTTTATTAAAAATATGAATATTACCTATTTAATTCGTATATTTGTTGATTAAAAAAATATTTAATGTGTATATTTTGTTGACGATAAAAATATTTAATTAATATATTTAACTTTTTTTAAATAATTTTTATTAAGTTAAATTTATTTATTAATCGATTGACCACTTTTTATAATTTAAAGGAATGATGTAGTATGAAATAAAAATGTTTAGAACTCAAATGAAATGTCAAAAAGATTTATGATTCAAACGTAAAAAAAAGTTAAAGATTTAGAACTAAAAATATTGATATTCCCTGTGCAATCCTTGCACGACGAGGATTTTACTCGCCGGTCTCTGAAAATTATTTACTTTTTTTTCTACAAAAAAAAAATCATCTCGAGTATGATGGTCATCAAATTGACAGATCGAGATAAGAATATTTCTCATTTGTATTATTTCATTCAATCTAATTTACATGAAGTGACCATTCACTCGAACACTGATTAGTTTGAGCAGATTTCATTCAAATCAACTACAGTGTTAATAAATCTTGAACTAAGGATGCGAGAGCCGTGACTAGAGTCGAACATGAGAGGAGGACATTGCCTCACAAATACTGCCCATGAGACTCAAATCCTGATTATGAGTGAGAGAAACATACCGAATTACTATCAAATTGTCATTTTAAGTAATTTAAAAAATTAATTATAGATGTAATTAAAATTATATTTAAATAAGCCCATTTTCTATTTCTTTTCCGTACATCATACTTCGGGATTACCTTTCTGCAAGCCATAAACTTTTATGATTTTTTAATTTGAGGTTTAAATTGATTTTACTTTTATCTTTAAATTTTTATTCTATCAAATTTGTTTAGGATGGAATTGGGTCAAACTATTAACCCTATTTAATAATCAAAAGACATCCAAAAAAACGCAAAAATACGGATCTAAACAAATCTAAACGTAATAAGCATAACTTTTTTTGGCTTTATTTTAAGACCCATATTTCTGATTTTTTGAAATGTATTTTGTACCTTTTTTTTATTTTATTTGATTGTATTTAGATCCGTAATTCCAACTTTAAATCTCTCTCATCATCTTCATTCCAATGATTAGACTATTAACTCTGAAAAAATGGTTTGCCTTCATATTGGGTTTTGATTTGCCAATTTTTTTTGAGATATTAATATTTTTAGTTTTAAATTTTTAAATTTTTTTAAGTTTAAGTTATAAACCTTTTTGATATTTCATTTGAGTTCTAAATTTTTTAATTTTTTACCAAATCAGTTCCTCTGTTTACCAAAAGTGATCAATTTATTAAAAAATAATTTTAACTTTGCAAAAAATTATTTTAAAAAAAATTAAATATATGAATTGGATGTCTTTTCTATCAAAAATATATATATTACATATTTAATTCGCATATTTGTTAATTAAAAAAATATTTAATGTGTATATTTTGTTGATGACAAAAATATTTAATTCATGTATTTAATATTTTTTAAATAATTTTTATTAAGTTAAACTCATATATTAATTGATTGATCACTTTTTAAAATTTAAAGAACTGATGTAGTATGAAATCAAAAAATTAAGAACTCAAATAAAATTTTAAAAAAATTTAAGAATCAAACACATAAAAAATTTAAAAAATTAAAATTAAAAATATTAATATCTCTCAATTTCTCTGGTCGGGACGAGGTGGGCTTGCTTTCCACTTATGAACCACAAGTTCCAAACCCAACTGAAAAAAAGAACATCCAGTCGCTCAAACGCCACCACTTTTGTTGTGGAAAGACAAGAAAGGGGGAGACATGACATCTTCCCCTGCTCACTTCCCTTCCACAGACCCAAAATCATGAATTATCCGAAACATCCTCTCTCTCTTGCATCTCTCTCTTTCTCTCATTAGCCTAAACCCCTCCATTTTTCAAGCTACCAGCAAGCTAACCATGTTAATTAACTTCTCTCCATCTCCCCTATCGCCTTCTCTGCACAGATACACCAACTCAAAATCACCCATCTTTGAATCCTCATTAAGACCCAAAACCCATTTATTAAGGCATGTTTCCCCTTCTCTTTTTGGCTCGCCGTTGTCCCAAAGACTCGATCTTTCCGGCAAGAATGAAATTTTTAGACGATGCCCGCTTGGTGGAAAGCTTGATTTCAGGTCATGGGCTGGGTTTGATTTTGGGAATCTTGATTCTGTTCTGGAGGCAGCCGGGGTGTTGACAGCTATTATTATTGTTCATGAAGGTGGCCATTTCCTTGCTGCTTATCTTCAGGGGATTCATGTAAGTAAATTTGCTATTGGGTTTGGTCCCATTTTAGCTAAATTCAACTCAAATAACGTAGAATACTCTCTCAGAGCTTTTCCTTTGGGTGGGTTTGTGGGGTTTCCTGATAATGATCCGGAGAGTGACATTCCTATAGATGATGAGAATTTGCTCAAGAATAGACCCATATTGGATAGGGTGATTGTGGTTTCGGCTGGTGTTATTGCCAATATGATATTTGCTTATGTGATAATCTTTGCTCAAGTGTTATCAGTTGGTTTGCCTGTACAAGAAGCCTTTCCCGGGGTGCTTGTGCCTGAGGTTCGAGCCTTTTCGCCTGCTTCCAGGGATGGGTTGCTTGCTGGTGATGTAATCCTTTCTGTTAATGGAAATGAATTGCCAAAGACAGGACCTAGTGCTGTTTCTGAGATTGTTGACATAATTAAGAAAAATCCCAGAAGAAATGTGTTGCTCAAGGTTGAAAGGGGCAAACAGGATTTGGAAATTGGGGTTACCCCAGATGAGAATATCGATGGTTCTGGTAAAATTGGAGTACAATTATCACCAAACGTGAAGGTTACAAGGGTTATTGCTAAAAACTTATTGGAGGCATTTAATTTTGCTGGAACTGAATTTTGGGGTCTTTCTGGGAACGTCTTGGACAGCTTAAAGCAAACTTTTTTAAATTTCTCGCAATCTGCTAGTAAAGTTTCTGGTCCAGTCGCCATCATAGCTGTTGGTGCGGAAGTTGCAAGGTCCAATATTGACGGGCTTTACCAATTTGCAGCAGTGCTCAATATTAATCTTGCTGTGATAAATCTTCTTCCCTTACCCGCTCTAGATGGGGGCACATTGGCCTTGATTCTCCTGGAGGCAGCTAGAGGTGGGAGAAAGCTTCCTTTAGAATTAGAGCAGCGAATTATGTCATCAGGGATCATGCTTGTTATACTTCTTGGGTTATTCCTTATCGTTCGGGATACCCTGAACCTTGATTTCATCAAAGATATGTTATGATTACTTCTAGGTGAACAATTAGTTCTGTTGATGCAAAGCTGGCTCCCTGGTCCCCGATGATGTCTCACAGGAATATACGGCTTGGAAAGATGGACTCCACTGCAAAATGGTTAGACAAAATGTCCATGTAGACGAAAGTTTCATGTGAAATCTTGTTCGCTGATAAATTCTTAATCCTGTGAGGATCTTTGTTATTATCCTGTAAGACATACCTTCGTAAGTGAGAAATCGAAATAAATTAGTTGCAAATTTCCAACCCTAAAACTCTCAGAAGGATGAAGAATATGGTCTTGACAATGCATCCTTTTGTAATAGATCTCTGGTAGTGGAGATTTCTTGGTTCTTGTTGGATCATCTGTTTCCTTCCATGGATGTATTCAAATGAGAAAATTCAGAGGCATGGAAGGAAAAAACCTCCCACTGGAATTTTCCCAAACAATCATCTGTCTTCTCCTTTTAGTCCATAAGAACTAGATATAGGTTATATGATGCAGGATATACTCTAACCATACAGCCATTCATAAAATTTACGAATGATATTGTAAAATTGAATGTTAATTCATTACAACCGGAATTTATTCCTGTTGGTTTTTCACTTTTCCTCTTTGGTTTTTAAAATTTGCCAACAAAAATGTAGAATTCATTCAGGCGAAGCTTTTTTTCTTAAAACAAATTGTTTCTTGAATTTGCATAAATAAAAGAGAACTGAAAATACCCACATTAAATTGCACATAATGTGTGTAAGATGGAATTGGAATTGGAAACACGTCAATTGGACGAACCACTTACCACGCAAACCGGAGCGAAATGGAAGCTCACACCTTGACTTTCATTTATTGCCCGCCTCCCTGCCAATGCCGGTTTAACGCTGCATCTGCATATACCAAAACACCACGCCTCCTATGTATTAGAAAATAAAAAATCCAAAGAAAATGTTTGATCCTTCCTCTCATTCTCTAATTAATTGTTTTTTTTTTCCTTTCTTTTTTCATTTTCTTAAGAATCTCTCTCTCTCTCTCTCCTCTGCATTTCTATATTTCTCTCGCTAATGTAAGCACTTTCATTAAAGACATAACATAAATAAGATAACTAAGCACAAAAAGGGAAAGATCTGTCTCCCTCTCTTTATTTCTCTATGGGTCTATCTCTGAATTCTTTGATTTCTTTCATGTAAATTCTTCTCTCCTCTCTTTTCCATTGTTTTTTAGCTCACCTTGAGAGAGGAAAGAATTTTCAAAGAAAAAACAAAAATTAAAGAAAAGAAGAGCAAGCCCTGTATAGCCTTTTTTTTTTTAAGGTTTATATAGTCATATTAAGTCCATGTATGAGCTATAGGAACACAATAAGAAAAGTGCATAAAGACAACAAAGTTATTACGTAATCAAAAACTCAGAATTTCATCTTTTTGGTTCTATTTAAAGCTCAAAACAAACCCAACAAAACCAATAGCAAAACAAGAGAGATTCAGGATTGGTATTGGTAGTGCTGGTGCTGCTGAAAAATATTTTCTTACATATTCACCAAAATGATCAGCGGCAGGGCCAGTGATAATGGAGGAGTAATTCCAGGGGCGGAGAAATCGGCAGAAGGCCTTAAGAAGGGGCCCTGGACGGCCGCAGAGGATGCGATTTTGATAGACTACGTGAAGAAACATGGAGATGGGCATTGGAATTCTGTGCAAAAGAAATCAGGGTTGATGAGGTGTGGAAAAAGTTGTAGGCTCAGATGGGCTAACCATTTAAGGCCTAACCTCAAGAAGGGGTCTTTTACTCCCGAGGAGGAAAGGATCATCATCGAGCTTCACGCCAAGCTCGGTAACAAATGGGCTCGCATGGCCTCCCAGGTAGGTAATAAACATATACATCAATGGAACAAATTTTTTTTTTCTTTTTCCTGAACACAAATCTGTGCATATAAACGTATTCATGTTCATTACTCAACATGCCACATATGTATATTTTTCCGTTTTTTTCCACCTTTTGTCTCTGATGATGCTTCTATTATCCTCTTCGGCTGCTTGCTTTCCTTCGGATGAAAATTTTATTGCGTCATATTGGAGAAAAATGGTTATCTAATGTCCTTGATCTTAACTTTCTGCTTTTCATTTCTGTTATTAACTTTTTGAGTTTTTATATGAATTTTGTTGTCGTCTGTTTTTTTTTTTTTTCTTTGACCACAGCTTTGATTGCTGAACAATGACCTCTAATGTACTTCTTATTCGTAATGCATAGGACTGACACATTATATTCTTTCATATTCCTTTTTTGTTTCCTTTTACTCAAGTCAATTGTTTGTTTAAATATGTATTTTATTTTTTGGTCAACATTTTTATTATTTTTGGTCTTTTTTTTTTTTTTTGTCAAGAAACAGCATTGTTTTTATTGATTGAAATGTTGAATTGTCTTTTTTTGTTCTTTAGCAACGTCTTGTTTCTGTTCTTTGATTCATTTGTTTGCACTTTCTTTAACAGTTACCTGGAAGAACTGATAACGAAATCAAAAACTACTGGAACACAAGAATGAAGAGACGGCAAAGAGCTGGTTTCCCCATACACCCAAAAGAGTTCCAAAAGGAAGCGGCTGCATTTCACTTCCGACAACAACGAGAGCAACAAAAATACTCCAACGCTTCCTCACCTTCATTTCCCCCACTTCTCCGCTCATCTCAAAACCCTCATTGGCATTGCTATCAATCTATCTCACTCTATGGTCCAACCCATTTGTCTGCTAATTTAGACAATTCACAAAATCATGTGATTTCTTCTTTATATTCTAGTCCCAATCACCAATTCAAAAATTTGGGTGATGGCAGCACCAACAATGGTAGTTTAGTTTTCCCCCTGTCTGCGCATTCGTCTTCTTCTGCACCTCTATTTCATCAGAACGTTGCAGCTCAAGCAATGCTACCTACTTCGCCAACACTTTACTATAATTCTGTGGATTTTGGAACCAATATTAGTTTGACTTCACTAATTCTAGGAGCCCCAGTTGAACCAATTGGCCTTGTTTTTGGTCCCGAATCATCAGAGCCCCCTTCAAACCAAACACCATCGCATGCATCCAATCCCTTGTCGTCTAGTTCTGTAGGCAGTGCTTGTGTTATGGAGGCATCGAGCAGAAAAGCTGACGATGATAAGGAAATTACAACCTCAGTGACACAAGGGGACATGAACAGTGGTTTGTTGGATGCTTTGTTGCACGAATCTGAGACTCTTTCTTGCAGAAGGAAATCTTGCTCCTCCGTGGCATCTAACAAAGGAAAGCATGTGGTGACTGAGGACTCCACAGAACAGGAGGAGGAAGAGGAGATTTATCCAGCCGAAGCTGCCAAGCGCGTCCGATTGACATTGAGAGATAGCAGCGAGGCCTCCGGCGAAAACCAATGTGATGATTTGAGCTCTTTTCACTCATCAAACGGTGAGTTTGCACTTCATCGTATTAGATTTTTCTCTTTTTTTCCCTGTTGATGAGTACAAAACTACAAATTTTAAGGACTGCCCATTGGGTGGTTTTTGATAGCTTTGCTCCCCTTCTTGTTTTTCGTGGGTGGGTCATTACGGCTACGTTGTCTTGTAAACTACTTTTTCTTATCTTTCCCACTCAAAGCAGGATTTCACTTCCAATACTCCCCACAAGTGACAATTAGCTACAGTCTTCACCGAGCCTACCCAAACAAATTGGAGCTCTGATACCATGTTTATCAGAATTTTTCAGCGTGAACTATTAAAAGAGTGTCGGATTAAATTCACTTAAATTAAATAGGTTCATTGTTTTGTTTAAATAATTGTCACCTAAAAACTCACCCCAAAATTATAAACCAGTTTTTCTTATGTTTCCCACTCGCTGTGGGATTTCACTTCCAACACCCTATCATGTCATTCTGTGACAGTATCAATTCTCTATTTTGCCTAATGATTTTGGGCTTATGCAGGATTGAAGTCAACTGATCAGGAACCAACGGAGGAGATAAACTCCATGGATGATTACTTGTCGACCCTGCTCAATAACTTCCCCTCAATGATGCCACCCCCAGAATGGTATTACCAAAGCAGAGAGAAATAAAATGGGTCATCATCGGCCATAGCAGAGGACGGGAATGATCTGAATCCTTAGCAACAAGACCAAGATAGTTCAATGACTCACGCGGCCGCGACCATTGCCAGCCCAAACCTTGAGTGGCCTTTATGTCGTCATTACTGGAATAACATGCCAGGGATTTACTAAAAATAAGAATTCTTTCTTCATGTAGCAACTAGCTTTGAAGCAACACTAGAGCCGGGACCAATGTTTTTGAGGAAAAGCATTGCGTTGTAGAGAATCATGGTGTTGCTTTATCAATCATTTGATCGCGTTAATCTTTTAAGTTAGGCTTTGTAGGGTTTTTTTTATTTTTTTTTATTTTTTCAACTTTCCTAGTTTTTTTGTTGTAGTTAGTCTTTGTTTGGGGTATGCTTTGTGCATCTTTCCATACCTTGAAAAAGGAACCAAAAAAGTTTATGCTGCTGTAGCTTGTATATTATCCATTCATGACGTGCAAATTTGGTTCTAATATTTATTCTTCTAAGACTTTTATCTCTTTTTTTAGCCCATTATTTTAACTTTTTTTTTTAGCCAATTGTTTTAATAAGTAGTACTAGATAGGTCCAAAATTGATTGCAAATTGTTTATTTTAGAAGGGGATCCGAAATAATGTAGTGGACTTTGGGTCCCTTTTCATAGCTAAACTTAGAATGTTCTTAGGCTAAAAGCTATCCTTCCACTCTTAGAATCTTAAAAATAACAATAAAGTTTCCACCTTTTGTCCCTTGCAAGTTGTAGCCAATCAATGCCAAATTAAATCTGGAGTTAGACATAACCCCGTACTGCCAGCTTTAGACCGAAATTTCACTAACTCAAATATGCCAAATTGGATCTGAAATAAGGATTCAGTTTTTTATTTCGAGAACTGAAATTATAACTCTAATTTCTTTCTTCACCTATAAAGATAGACTAGTATAGAAAAAGAAATTCTATAGCCACCGAAATGGGGAAGGGAAATTGGGAAATTTAAAAAAAGAAGAATATACGTAATCATGATATTGTAGATAACTGCTAAGATATAGAATGTGGCTTCTTTTATTCTGGCCCGGTAACGCATTACGTGTGTATCTTAATGGAAGAAAAACAAAAAGGGCTTCATGTATACCATCTTTTTACCAATCATCGTTCCACTTCCTTCTCCATAATCAACGATCCCAATGCAATATTTGATGCTTTCTGAGGCTGAGAGGAAGCATATCTATAAAAGCCGTGCTTGTGTGGGGGGATGACCTCAAACATGTTTCACGCCATATGCTTTATTATTGTTCTTTAATATTTATATTTATATCCATGGGTGACTCGTTATCATTATCTAGCTTTTATGCCAAAAATTCTGTCTTTTTCGCATTGCACAAGTTTCATGGATTATCTAACATCCCATCACGTTAACCGTTAATGCACGAGATTTTAAAGAATAGATTTTTTTTTTCTTTTACACTGATTTTCTTTTTCTTTTTTTTTTTTTTTTTTTGCATGAATAACAATAAATATAGACAAACTTAATAGAATCTCACATAGACACATGAAAAATAGACACTAATTAAACATGTGATAACAATTAGTAATAGTATATACAGAGCTATTAGTTACTGAAAAACTTTGATTCCAAAAGAAATTATATGACAGTAATAAGTTTTGGTTGGGGGAAGGGAACAATTGGAAAGATAAAAAATTTAAATTTTTGACTTTTTTTTATTGACATATTATTAATATCATTTGAATTAAAAGTTTATAACGATGACAGGAATAAGTTGCAATTAGGGATATTTAAAAAAAATAAAAATTTTAATTAACTGAGAAAACTGAACCGAATTGAACCAAATTTTAGTTAACCGAACTAATTTTATAACTAATAAACCAAATCGAACAAAAACTGAAATTTTTAGTTGAGTTTCAGTTTTTGATATTAAAAAATTGTAATTAACTGAATCGAACCGAAATGTTCTTTTATACACACACAGAGACACACACATATATATATAATTTTTTTCTAATAATAAGAAAAAGTATTACTAATACAACAATTATTAATAAATAAATATTAATAAAATATTATTATATCTCAAACAATTACTTATTTATTATTTATATATAATGATATTTATAAGATATGTGTATCAAAAATATTTTTTTTATACTTAGATTATAATTTGTAATTTTTTACCTATTAAATTCAGTTAATTAAAACTGAACCAAAATTTTCAGTTAACCGACGTTTTAGTTTAGAAACAGTTTTCAATTTTATATAACCAAAAAATTCAATTTAAGAATAATTATTGTAATTCAGTTCAGTTAATCAAACTGTGAATACCCCTAATTACAACTACTAAGTGTGTGTTCTTCTGTTTTTTTTTTTTGTGTGCTTTTTGACGATACTCTTACGAATGTGTCACATATGTATATGTTTTGATTGGAACAGTTCACGTGTCGCAACCATTCCGTATTAAAAGAGAAATGTGCACTTTGGTCTTCCTTGAGGGTGCTTGTACCCTTTCTTTTTTTAAGAAAATGTTTTGGTATGTCCTTGTCGGCCTAAATTTGTGCTTTTCGTATGTCTTTGTCGGCCCAATTTGAGCTTCTTTGAATGTTTTAATTGAAATATAGGCTGACAAAGAGGGTGTTTTAAGAAGAAAATGAACAAAAAGGATGAAGCTGAGCACGTTTTGCATTTTCTTGTCGCTGCTGTGGAACACATTTTTTTTTTTTTTTCAATCCACATCTTTTTAGCCACGTGATCCGTGATTCGGACATGCACTAGTCTTAGAGACATCTTCCATACCAAATAATTTGTTGTTTATTTATTATTAATTTTCAGTCTTTTTTTTTTTTTTGGTCATATTAATTTTCACTCTTTTCAAGGGCCCTAATAGGAGAATGAGTTGGGCCCTGTGTGATGATGCTTTGTTTTCTGAAGCCCAACAAGTGAAAGCACCCAAAACGAAAGAAACACATTGTAAATGAGACCATTACGTAACCCAACAAAAACGTGAGCCCAATAACACCGGTGATTGAAAGTGATTTTTCCATCTTTTTGGGGTCTTTACGGTGCGGACGAGATTCAGGGAAGGGGATTTTTATGGATTCTGGTGTAGCTATCAAATGTTTCAATTCAGGAAAATGGCTTGGGCCACTAATCCGGTAGATAGACGAATCAATGAATTGAACCCCGGAAATTATTCTTGTTCCCGTGGGCCAGCGCTTTTGGTTCTTGAATCTCGGGCTTGGGCCACTAATCCGGTAGATAGACGAATCAATGAATTGAACACCGTAGGTTTGTTCCTATGTTTCGACCAATTTGACTATCAAAGAAAATTTTAATAGTAGACATCATTTCCATTTATTTTGCTTGAAACTAAGTATCAAAGTGGACTAGATGGTACATTTGTGCAAATTGATACCATGTAAAGCAGCAGCAAAGCAGATCTTACATTTACCTCAATATTCAATCGGCCCAATAGTGTTCAATCTTCCGTAGTTTGACAGACTATCTAAATAAAACTACAATATAGGGTTATAAGAAGGTGAGACAAGTAAAGAAAGTACTGTAAATAGTTATTTACTAGGCTGAAAGGGCAAATATTTATCATTATTATTATTATTTTGATTTTTTTAGAATTTGTAACCTAACAATTAAAAAATAAAGATAATAAAAAAGAAATATAAGATTCGAACCTCATATCACTCAATTAAAAATCACTGTTTTTAATCACCTCAGATAATGTTAAGTCTTTATGGTAACTCATAATTATAATCTTTCCAAATGCGGCAATGCAGAACGTGCAAGTCCCCGCAAAGCTCGTGACAATAAAGCAGTGAGTTCATGTATCACAGCAAATTAGGTGCCTCCAGACGTCAGTAACCCTCCAATGATTGAAATTCGCATAACCGCAGACGTTCTCCGAAACATCTCAACTTGTCAACTGATCAATCAGAATCTCCTCTTGGTGCTTGCTTGCGGTTCGCCAAGGTACTAAATTTTCTCCTTTTCCCTTCTTCTATTTCTGTTTCTCAATCTTTTGATTCTTCTTTCTTGGGTTCCTTCTTGGTTATCGATGCCTCACTTAACACAGATACACCCTTTAGAACTCCTTCGTCTGATACTCAACAGGGGTCATTTATAAAACATCCCGTGGCGATACGCCACTTTTTTTTTTTTTTGTTAGCTAACTCGTCTGCCCCTCCCTTCTATGTTTCTATTCTGCTATGTCTTACTCTTAACGCCCCCCAGCCCAAAGCAAAAACCTCTAGTGTACTTGATTTATTTTCTTAGGTTAATGAATTGATTTGTCTGTGGAGGTGCGTTATCATAGCTGATGCATGTCCAATCATGTTAATTAGAACCGGACCGGACCGGACCGGGTAGTTCAATCGGTTAAACCGGCGACCGGTCTTAGGTTCGGTTCGATTTAGGCCTAAAAAAGGGATGCATAACGAACCGGAAAAAGCTAGTAAAAAATCAGAAAAATCGGTCAAAAACTGAAAAAATTGGAAAAAACTAGGACCGGTTGAACCAGTTTAATTTAAATTAAAAAATTTTAAATTATAATTTGACCTAAAATTTTATCTAAATTATAATTAAAACTTTAATATTAACTAAAAATTTCAATTTAGTCCTCAATTGATTAAAATTTTCACTTTAATCTTTAAAATTAAAAAAATTAATATTTAACCACTATTTATAAATATTATTTTTTTAATTAATTTTTATAAATTATATTTTATTAAATATACTAATTGTAATATCTTTAATGTATGTAAATATTAATACAATTCTTAAAATATACTTTATTTTAAATATTTATTATCATTCTTATATAATATAATATTTTATATAATTATATAAGCTATATAAAAATTTAATTTTTATATATTTAATATTAAATATCGATTTTTATCGGTTCAATCACGGTTATACTGATCGAACCGGTTGAATTTTAAATCACTAATTTTTTTAATTTAGTGATCGATCCGATTCTTAAAACATTGTGTCCAATAAATCAGTAGTTTAGCGTTTTTCCACAAAGCTTTCGTATGGGAAAGCGGCTCGGCATTGTAATTATTTGCTGATTGTGGTTTGACATTGTGTTTCATGGCTAGCGTGTATGAGAGATTTTTGGGGTAGGGGGACATGTTGAAGCATGATTTCGAGAGTGGTTCAGTTAATGAACCCAAGGTCAAGGAGAAAATATTTATGTGTTAATTTTTGTTCTCTCGATTAGTATTTTGAGTGAAATAAAATAATATATTTTAATAATAAAAAAATAATATTTATAATAAAAAATAATAATTTTTTATTTTTGTTTAAAAAAATTAATATATTATTCTTAATGCATTTAGAACACCGATTAAAAAACCAAAACTTGGGATATGTTTTGATGTTCAAGGGTAATTGTGGTGGTAAGACTCACCATCAATTAAAGATTGATATTTTGCTTTCAGAGTAGAAAGCCCCGTGCTTTTTTAGCTCATTTTTCTCTATTTTTGCCCGTATTACTGCGTTAAGTACAGAGAAGCATGACAAGTAGAGCTCCAAGCTGGGCTGATCAATGGGGTAATGAAGAAGGCGATGACGAGCTCGTGACTGAAAGGGGGGATAGCAGGAAAATGGCACCCACATCAGGACTCGGCAAAGCCAAAGCAGCAGCAACAAAAGGATTTGATAAGGCCAAAACAGCGGCTGCAAGTGGTGCTCAAAAGTTAACGAGCGGAACCTCAACAGGAATCAAATGGGTCAAAAGCCAGTACCAGAAGAAATTTTCTTCCAAATAAACAGTACGATACTTCTCCAAAAGTGCGTGCCAGAATATTGCACATAATCGATTATACTTGTAGAAGCATGCTCAAGAGGTTATATTAACCTTAATCTACATTTAATCAGTACTGCGGCAGCCATGGGTCCTGTTGCACATTTTTAGAACTAAAACAATCATGCTTTATATGCAAGACATAAAAGATATCCTCTGGATCACAAAGGCAATGCCAATTGTCTTCAACATAAAAAATTAACCAGGAATTACTACTACATTATGATGTTTTTAAGATCTTGGCAAGTGCACAATAGTACGCACACGGATATATGGTCTGTCAAAGAACCTTCACTGTAGGGACTGTACATAAATGAGACATTAACAACCCGCAACTAGACAAACTCAACAAGAATGAACCATGCTGCATGCATCAACCACATTCGCACAGCTGAACGCGATCAACGTTTAGAATCAAAATAATCTTTGTAACAGAATGGCTGCAGAGATAATGCAGATAAAAAAAAATCCACACTTAAGGTAAAGTCAGAGAACAATGCAGAGAGAAAATAACATTGTAGTCAGTCAAGAATATACAATTAAACTAAATTCTTCCATTAGTTTTCTTTCCTTGTAAGGACTAATTTGCAAATCTTATTCACATAGACGCAGGCATATAGCCTCATTGCGTCTCAGAAGGCCCCAAACGTGTTCTCCCCACTGTAGGTCATGTAGAGGAATCCATCTTCATCCTTGTTTTCCTCATAAATTGCAGACATCATAGCCGCTGCAGCAATGCAAAAATTCTTCATGTTACATTTTCACAAAACAGGGCCAGTAATCATAATTTTGCACACAAATATAATAACTTCTGCCTCACCAGTTGGGGGCAGAATATTCTTCACAAAAATGAAAATAGCCTTCTCAGGACTGAGCTTGATCCTCTTTCGGACCACGTACACAAACTGGCCAACAGTCAGATCAGCAGGAACCAAATATCTGCATCAATCCCAAAGGTGAAATTACAGATCCAAGCAGAGAAACAAAAAAATAAGGTTTCTAGTTTCAGTTGAGCAGCAACAAGATGATATGACTTAATGTTCCAATAGTTTCCTTTGAATGCACAAAATTCTTGACAACAAAAATGGAGTTGAGGTAAATAACAATCAAACTTACATCGCACATGGCATGCATGTCCACATAAAATGCAATCATCATGGCAATAAACTAAACTATGAAAGGACTTTAAATCACAAAATAGAAAGCCTCCTGCTGGCTTTAAAACGTACTTCTAAACCCGCGCAGCTCTCACATTACAACCCAAGTTATTCCCAAAGAAAATTTTAAACTCTAAAAAACAGCAGATATTTCGATACAAATTAAACAACAATGCAAGACACAAGGTTGAGAAATATAAAGCAACCAACTTTTTCTTATCAATGTCAGGCACTTCGCTCTTTTCAGCCCTTTCCACTATCACCTGCACACACATTGCAAAAATTAGAATGAAAATATGAAATTACTGGACAAAGAACAAAGGCAAGCACATGAATTTCGCATAAAGAAGAGGATTATATAATCATACAGGAATTCTATCTGGATATTTTTCCCTAATGCGAGAAGCTTCAGCCTGCCTCCTCTCTGTCATTCGGAAGAACACCAATTTTAGCGCGGATAAAAGCAAAATTTACAAAAAAAAAAAAAAGAAAAAAAGCCCAACAATAAACTCGCTACTCTGACAGATCTATTCAATTACATACGAATTCTTTAACCAAAAAGGGGCGTAAAAAACCTAAAATCAGATCGAAAGCACGTCGGCTACGACACAACCTTCAATTCAAAACCCCGAAACAGATCCTAATTAGGGTTTCTCGTAATCGAAAACAATGACCCTAAAAATCATCAAAACTAATGTAAAGAATAAAAAAAAAAATCGAAAATAAAGAGGTTTAATGGGAACACGAACCGAGAGGGTGCTCCAACTTGAAGGAACTTTTGGCCATGGCGACGCGCTTTCCAAGCTGTTGAAAGAAGAACGACAATTGATTAACGTTTACTGACGCAGTTAGTCGAATGCCGACGAGCTAGGGTTCCAGATCGATTCTAGGATATATCAATTTTCAATATATATGCGTATAAATATAATCGTCTTTTTCCGAAAAAAAAAAACAGAAAGGAAAATAATGGGTTACCGAGTTTTGATAGAGAGGAATGAATTGGCCGCTAAGCAAAGGAAACTCACTCAACCACCTTTTTTTTCTTTTCTTTTTTTAAATTTATTTATTTATGTTTTGATATCTAAAAATTTATTAGATTCTAATTAATTTAATTTGAATTGGATAAACTCATTAAAGAGATCAAAACTCTCACAACATCTATTTCATTCATATACAATACTCAAATTCGAGATCTTATTTAAGAATAATCAAATTCTTCGCCACTTAAATTAACAGACGTCGGTTTTGATCACTCTATTTTGTGGGTTTAATATAAATTATTATTAGTATTGTTATTCTTATTAATTAATGCGGGAATATTAATTGTACAAAATAAAATATAATTTTTATATTATGATTATTGAATAATTTGTTATTATTATTATTATTTGTTGTAAAATAATTGATTGGATCCAGATCATACAGTTGTTAAATGCAGGGTAGAGTTCAGCTTCAACTCGGGCTTGTATTGAACTTGCTGGATGGGATACGCCGTCGTTTTCAATAGATTCTCTCGGATTCCTTCTGTATTTTATTTTTATTTTTCTTTTTTTGGAATTTCCTGTTTCCTTTCTTATATTAATCTTAATAATAGATTTGAGTAGTTTGATTTCAACTTTTTAATTCTTATATTAGAGATTTTTAAACATTATTTTTGCGTGAAATCAAGCAAAGATAACAAGCACCCTATAACCAATTAACAACTTAATCTTGACTATTAAAAAAACCAAAAAGGAAAAAAAAATTAAACTAAAAAAATGCAAATCAATTAGATTCATTTTTTTAAAGAGATATAAGTTTTAATCTCAAATCTTGCTGTTAGTTAAATCTAATCCTTTCATTTTAATTGAAACAAATAATATTATTCAACATTTAGGGCAAATATCACAGACTAAATCCTAAGATTTGTATTGTCTTAGGCTTTGTTTGGATTTGTAGTAGACTGTGAAAGAAAATCGTAAAAAAGAAAATAATTTTTTCATTACTTGTTTAGTTAAGTTAGAAATTAGTGAGAAAAAAATGAATAGAAAATATAATTTTTGTTCAAATGTGGTGAGAAAGCTAGAAAAAAGAATATAAATTTTTATGAAATAACAACTTATACCAATATGACATTTGATAAGGTTGTTTTTATTATAAACTATATTTTATATTTATTTCTTTGTTATTTTTCCTAATCATTTTTTAACAATTCAAACACATTGAAAGAAAGTAAGAAAAACAATTGTTTGTATAAATTACTAAATTATATATAATATAGAATATCACGTAGATATATCTTTGTAATATATTTATTTAAGTTAAACTAAAATCTTTTATATAATAAAATATTATTAGCAATATTTATATATATATATATATAATTTTTTTGAATCAATAAAATAAATAAAAAAGGCCAAAAATTGTGAAAAAAATGAAAAATAGAGCATTATTTTATTCATCTAAAAAGGGCATTATTGTAATTTCAAATTTATAATATTCTCACGACCATTTTCTATTTTCTCACTGCTGCGGTGAGATTTCTCTTTCTTTCTAACGCAATAACCAAATAACCAAATTATGAAAATTTTTATTTTTTTATCCTTTTCTTTTTCAACCATTTGTTTCTCATTTCTTTCTCACAAACTAAACAGACTCTTAATTTTAACACAAATGTAGACTTGCACGTGTGAAAAAAGTAAAAATTTATGAACTTAAATACACAAAGTCCAAGGGGGCCTTTGGATCTACAACTGGAATTAACTTCCAAGGGGGCCTTTGGATCTACAACTGGAATTAACTATGTACCTTATCCGACAGACTTCTTTTATGAGCACATGTCACTGCCCTTTTTTTTTTTTTTTTTTTGACATTTAAAAAAAATGTTTGTTAGAATGTAGGTAATTACAAATATAGACCGAAATTATGATTATTTAGTAATATTTTTATTTAATTTTTCTTATAAAAAAATTTATTATTTAAATACTAATAAATCTGAATATAATTTTACTATAACTCATTTAATAATTACTAAATCTTGAATCCGGCATCTAAATGTAAAAACAAATATACTCAGCGTATATGCTAAAAACATTGTTGGAGCAAACGTTCAAGTCCATATCAATTGAGCGAAAATACAAAAGATCACCACCTAAACTAACATGAACGTGTGTGTATGCCATTGCCATTAAAAATTCAAAAACAACAAAGGTTAATGGATTCCCTAGCTGTGGCAGGCTACTCTGTACTCAAAGCTTTAAATTCCAATCGACGTGAATTGACAGAACAAGCTTGAATTATCACCATCGCCCCTTTACGCCCCTTCTTGTTTCAACGACGACTAAGATCTTTCATTAACTCAATTAAAGGAAAAAGAATCACTGCGTGCAATTTCCATTCCAATTAGAAGAAAGAAAACGACCCATTAGGACAAAAGGGTTCATTCTTGACTTATGAGTTTATGGGGGGAAAAAACGGCCAATTCAATTAAAGCTTAGAGACAGGGTAGTTTATCGAAGAACTGCCATCTAAAAATGCAATTATTCTCAACCTCAAGCTTTAAATCACATGACTAAAAAGTAAAAACAGCTGAACCTTATAACATTGATACATAGCAAAACATTGATAGCTCACATTTTTTAGTAACTATAAGACATGAATATTTCCCAAATAACTGCAGGCAGACACAGGCACTAGAAGAAACTATAAATTTGGGCATTAATTAGGAGCTAAAATAATTATGGGGTTCTGAACCTACGAAATGCTCACTGCAAGTCATGTATCGGAGGGTCCAAATTCCAAAACCAACCAAAAACAAAAACAAAAAGGTTCTGTTGTGTATATTGGCATGTGTAAATGTCTAATTGAACAGAACCAAACATCCGTCCTTCCCTGCACCCATCATTCATAAATGCCACATTAAAAGCTTCAGATTTGTCTCCACGAGCTTTTTCCCAATTCTCGTACCTTCTTAAATTAATATTCCAACCTCCTTTCTAGTTGGGCAGTTGGAGATTTTAATGTAACTTCTTCAATGCTCCTACCCATCTGCCATCACCCTTTGTTTCTCTGAGACAGTAGCTTCTTTAAAGACATTGGAGGCCTTAGTATGCTACGCAATCTCTACACCCATTCTCCCCCTCTTCTCCTCCAATTGCTCTCTAACATTCCTGTCAGCCTCTTTTATGCAAAGCTTGATCAGCCACTCGCTATTTTTTACACGATCTCTGTACATACACGATACATTTATACTACCTTCTAATTTAGAAAGTGATGGCACTTTGTGTAACCGTGTGTTTGGTATAAACGATTTCATGTTTTTTTTTTCCCCCGTTTTAGGCGTGCGTTGTGCCTTATGATAGATACGTGAAAGAAAGAAACAGTTCAATACTGAATCCAAACATATACGGCGATGCAAGTGGATCGGTTTGACGGGATATTGGTGCGGTTCAATAAGAAAACAGTGCTCAGTAATGTTTTGGGCTCTGCTTTTTGATTGAGCCGTGCCAATATCACGTGCCAGTACTGCTTGCAAATCATAGTATCCGTCCATTCCATCAAAGATTGGTATTTCCAAGGTAATGTAGAGTATTATGTAAACCATTTTGTGCCGTTGATGAGATCTTTCATTGTTGATTTTTCATTGAACGGAGTGATTATTCTATTGCTTGTATGTGGTTATAAATCAAAAATACCGCCTGATGCTATGCAGTGTCTTCTAAATTATGACTTCTTCTATCTTGGCAGATGCTTTACAGGAACTACAGGACGCCTACAAAGAATCTTTAGCACCGCCCGTCTTTTGACTTTTCTTGTGCAACTAAAACATGAATCTATTTTAGTTTTATTCGTTACTGTTCAAATAGAGTACGGAAATGGTTAACTAGAACGAGTGGGAATTGCTTTGCACCCGATCTCGAATTAGGTTAAAAATAAAGGCCCTTCCTTTTTTTTCTTTTTTGGGTTGTAGAAGGGTCCTGTGCCCATATAACACTTAGAGGAGGGTGATGGGTCATGGGCTCTAAACAGAGTTGGCCCTGGCTTTTTTTGTTTATTTTTTTTTGGTATGTACTATGGGTTGCTAGAACAAATAATTATCAGGGACTCGGGATTAGATTCTTATTTCTCTTATCTCTTGTTCCTTTTTTTTTTTTTCAGTTACCAAAATTTAGGAAAAAGAGGTGTCTCCTTTGAATAAGTATTGCACTCCAGTGCACCCTATAAAAAAGGGAAGTAAGAATAAGTAGAAGGAGAAGGTTAAAAATGGAAAATACGTACATCTGAAGATGACAAGTCCGTTGATCAAGACAAAGGCGGGATGAGTGAGATACTTCCGTTTACAAACTACAAGTCGGTTATGCCAGACGTGTCTCGGAGCGAAAATTAGGGTTATCCGAGACATCTCAGCCGGCTGACAAGTCGATTGTACCTCGCCTCATTAAAACAAGCACTGATGATGTAAATGTAATGGTTCAAACAACGTGGCAGTGTCGTTTGGGCCGTCTGGTTGATGCATCAGAAAACCAAATTTCCAGATTAATTTCAGTTTTTTCGAGTGAGACTTCAATTCGAAATTTGATTTGTGTTGATAATAAATTATCCCTCCAGAATTCAGAGCTCAGTTGGAATAATCTGTATTTTCATTGGTGGGCCGGTGGCAGGGCCAAAATCTGAAAAGGGGAATCAATTGACCTTGATTTAATGCTCGCTGTTTAACAACTGTACCCGGATGACATATTGCCGGAGTTTCTTACAGACTCGACAATATAGAAGTTGAAAATGAACGGCAAAGCCGATAAAACTGAGAAGGGCCAGAGAAAGCAACGAGGATTTTATATATAATTATAGCTTGGTAGTCGTGGAATTGTTTACAAATTGGCCCCCCAAGCTTCAAAGAATGGTTGACTGGGGACGGCCTCTGTATCTTTTTTTTTTGTTTTTTTTGTTTTTTTTGTCTGCTGGGCAGCATTGTGGTTCATCTCCTTCAATGAAATGGAAGAGTCCACATGCAAGGCCTCTCTCTCTGAGCTATTTGGCATGTCCTATAGTTACAAAATCATTGAAAAAGTAGTTGCAGAGCTGATACTTTTTCTTCAGCCACAACTACTGAGGTCGGAAGAGCTCAAATTCACCTCTCAAAAAGTTGCACTCCACAAAGCATTTTCACCTTCCCCACACCGCCGATGGACCTCCTTAATCCTATCAGCAGACCTGCAAATCCCACTGCAGCTCCAATCGTATGAAGCAACGCAGACGTTGCCAGCCTGGGCTTTCCATTCACAATCTGCACCAATAATTTGCGTCCAAATTCAGAAACCCCACAATCTTTTCCAGAATTTGCATTAAACGAAAGGGCAATGTGAGGTGAAAATACTACTTGGGAAAAAGTTGACTGATTACAAACTTTAAGTAGACCATGTATCGTAATTAACAAGAGCCCAATTGCACAGACGACAAAAAATAGAGGAAGAAGAGTTTCAGTACAATCCATCAATTAAATTATACAATTAAATTATTATTAAATAATAAAAAATTAATAAAAAATATGTTAATTTTATTAATTTTTATTACAATCAATAATCGTTAAGTTATACAAATTTAATAAGCCGATTGCACTATCGTACGTGTATGTTTTTCAAAGTAACAATTGACTTTACCAGGTGGAGTGCCGCAACAAAGTCTTCGGTCATCAATGTGCTCCACATCAAGTCCGATGAACCATGATCCCAATGAGACATCCTCATTGGCATATTTGTGCAAAACATGTCTATGAATAATAGCAGAAGCCACCCATCAGCAATGCGAAAAAACAGAAAAAAAAAAGCCAAGATGGCACACCTTGAGGTGAATCCATAGACTTTAAACTTACAATTTAACTGAACAAGAACTTACTGGTTTATAGATATATACGAAGCCAAATCTTTCGATATGGCATATATCTGTCCAGAAGCGTGACGGAAGTACTTGTTTCCTGCCTCCCCAAATTTCCAATACTCAGGCTCATGGTATCTAACTCCCCTGGTCAATATAAGGCATCGACATGAATCCAGAAGCTCACGGGTTTCTCAAAAGAAAATTTGAGTTCCAGAAAATTGTCATACTTTTGATTAAGGACAGGACCAGATTTCATGCATCCAATATATACCCGCCTTTTCTTTCTGTGTCTCAATAGAGTTTCTCCCAGTGTTGCTGCATCAAGTTACAAGAGACGAAATTAAGATGCCATTGTCTGAAAGTATGAAAAGTGAATTCAGTGGATGAAATCGAGCAGCTTCAAATGACAATATAGAGTAATGTGTTGACCTACCGATATTCACATGGACATCATCATCAACTTTGACATAAAAATCTGCATCCCACAAAGAAATGGCAGTAGCAAAATATGTCTTTGTCTTGGCAGACAATTCAAGGTATCCTTCAACATGGTCCTGCTCGTAACAGCACAAATGTGTGAACTGATTTACGTTAATAGACAACAACTGATACTTGAAATATACAAAATCACGTAATTATTATATTGAAGTCAGTATACAAATCATGCAATATGACTGCACAAAAGGAGGGAGGGGTGGGAATAACAGGCTTACCAGCCTCAAGAAATCTCCATGTTTTCTGTCCTCTGCTTCAATTGCTCTATCCAGAATCCCTCCTAATGTTGCACTGTAGCACAAAATGAGATATTTTGGCATCTTTATCTTGAGCATTGCCAAAAAAAAAAAAAAGTTATCTTTATGAGTATTAGAGAGAAGTTCCAATGCAATGGGACCTCGTTGTTCAATAAAAAACCTTTAAGGACTAAGACTAGATTTTAGATTATAGAAGTACTTCTGAAAAATTCCCCGTACTACTGGCTCAAAGGTTAAGTTTCGACGCCCCTAGGCAAATCAATTCCGCTGTATGTACCATAGTCATGATATCCTGCTTGTAAAGCAAAGGTGCATAAATTGCAACAAAACATGGAGGAAATATATTGAACGTGCTCAATTTTAATCACATAGGCTCTAACCCAAAGGATCATTGCCTCATCCCTAGGAAACATATTCCCCAGGATAAGAAGCATGCCAAATTTCTGATCCTGTAGAAAAGAATGGAAACACACCCACCCGTGACCGATGACGAAGCGAATGATAATACCCTTCTCTTCTTCCAGTTTCTTCCTTTTTTCACCTATCAGTCATGAGAAGAGAAATATAATCCAGAAATGAGACAAATAAAGCAATGATGACAAAAAATTGGCTAAGAAGTCAGGAATCAATTCAGGAACCTTGGGGCATCCATGTAGCGCGAACTGAATCTCTTCTTTTCCGGCTGCTAAAGGCAGTATTAATACCAATCACCATTAAGTATCTTCTTCTTCCAGAGGATTCAGCTTTTCTCAAGTCCTCTGATAAAGGGGAGCCACCGAGCATAGACTCCTGAGCAGCCCTTGCAGCTGCTAATTCCATCTCTAAATTCGAAATAGTCTTATCTAATGTCCTGCATTAAACATACAATAGAATGCTTGGCATTCAGAATACCTTATATAAGTCGAGCATAACGCATATCCGAACTATAAAACTGTCAAGGGCATGTGCCATACTTACTGTATTGCATTATGAGTCCTATAAACTTCTCCAATAATTTCCGCAGAGTCACGCTTCACTTCTTTCTGATAGAACTACAAAGGAAAAAAACAAAATTCAGGTGACAATAAACAAATTTGGATGATTAACACGAAAGAATGAATTCAATAGCGGAAATACCCACAGATTTACTACCACAACCCTCTGCAACTAACTTTAGCTTTTCGGCTTCCGTTGCAGTTGTCCGTGTTATATCTTTAGACTCAGGAACTGTCCAAATCCTGTTATCATTGTTTGGACATTAACATGTAAATCGCATTGTAAGTGTTTGAATAAACTGCAAGAACGCAATGATTATCTGCAAGGTTAATAATCCATTTCATTTTACAATTAATAGGCCAAAAGACTGCCCAGAAGAACTAATAGTCAAGGACAATTTTATCTCTAGAAAAACAATAAGATTCAATAGAATTCAAAAAGTAAACCCGACTAATTGTTACATCAGATAAACTGCGAGTACACTTATAAAATCTGTGCAATTAAGAATCGGCCAGTGATAGATCTCAAACGAAAGTCGAAAACTCCGTAAAAGACTTAGCTTTCACAAAAATCACTTGTACCCATCTCATCAAAACACAACATAAACCAAATTTAACGCAAAGGTAGAAGTCAAGAAGTCTCAGAAGATTGCACTAACTGCGAATTCATACAGAGAACCAGAAGAAGGCTTTAGAAGAATCGAAACATAACCTGTTGGTGAAGAGCATTCCAGCACAGAAGCTGCCCAGGCAAAGCCAAAGGGTCCATTTATGTGATAAAACACTCTTATGAGGGAGCTGTTCACCTCTGCTGTTGAAAGACATTATAATTGTTTTATGGGGTTTCTAATTCTTCCCTTCCGATTAACAAACCCAAATGGCAAATAGCTATCCAAACCCAAAACCCATATGAAAAACACAGAACATGAATCAAATCGAAAAGACCCTGACAGAGACAAAGCCAAAGCCACCCAACCAAGTACTGAAAAGACCGTCCCTTTACCGAGAAAACAGAGTTTAACTTGTAAGCGAGCTTCTGTACAAGATTTGGAGGTCAGGGTCAGGAAAAAAAAAAGGGAGAAAACAAGAAAACAGAGTTTAACTTATTATTAATTTGTTTGTTTCTTTATTCTTTTGGCTTTGGAGTTTTGTTCTCTCTTTCCTTCCCCCTAGATTCGTTCGTTCCCTCTTTTTGGAAGAAAGAAAGACTCTTCTCTCCAGTCTCTCTACCTTGCAGGGCAGGCAAGAGAAATTGAACAGAACAGAAGTGGAGAGAGAGAGAGAGAGAAAGAGAGAGGGAGAGAGACTCAATAACTAACCGAACTGTGCTCTTTATAACCAAATTGTCAGACTTGGACCATCCTCATCCCATCTCATTGCTTCGAGAACTAACAGTCCGCCGCAGTGACAAAAATGCCATTGGTCATTCGCCTGTTTTTGTTTTCATTTTTGGGCAAGACAAACACGATATTTAAATAATGATAAATAATAATTTAATATAATTTAATAATATTTAATAATTTATTTATTTTTTATAAATTTATTTATTTAACTAATCGTATTAGCAAACTTTATATAATGCAACTGTTATCAAGCAAAATAATTTTTTGATATGGAATATAAATTTAGACATTTCAAATCACTGAACTTAAAATTTTAGTTAAAAATGTTAATATTGTATAGTATTTTACGTTATCTAAATAGCAAGTGGCACTTGTTTTCCCTTTTATTATTTTATTTTATTTTATTTTCTTTAACTATTCTTTGTCCATTTTCACCGTTTATCGTTTCAGCCTTTATTTCCTTGGCCTTTTCTGTGGTTATAGAACATTGAACCTCCATTTCCCCCTTCCTCGTGTGTTTGGATTTGTGAGAAAATATGTGAACGAAAATTGTAGAAAAATAAAATTATTTGAATTGATGAGAAAATTGTGTGAAAAAAATAATAGAAAAGAAAAATGAATAATAATTTGTAAGAGAAAAGGTTAAGAACAAAAAGTTGTTTAATTAAATTGATGAGAAGATTATAAAAACAGATGAGAAATAATAATAATTTGTTAAAAAGTAAAAATTATTAAAAAATAATATATAATAATGATGTTTCTTTTTTTTCCAAAACTTTCTCATGAAACCAAACAAACCATCAGTGTGGACATTTTATATTTTAAAAATCTTAAATTTTAATTATAAAAAAGAGTATCAAATTTATAGGATAGCGAGAGCTCATGCCCTAATGGTTCTCTTAACGCGTAGAAAAGAAAAAATTGAATTTTAAACACTCATCAACTAAAGAAACTTTTGCTATTTCTCGTCATTTTAAAGGAACTTAAGATGTGTTGCCTCCCTTTTGAAAAGAAAAAAAGTAGGTGTCTGGACAATTTTACTCGAATCTTTGCTCAACTGATCGCATTGAAGTGTAATAAATGATTTTTTTTTTCAACTACACTGTTGTTTTGTAAAATAATAAATAAAGCAATAAGATATATATTTTTTATTTTATATTTTATTAATATAGTTACAAAAAAATAAAAATTTGTTGCACTTATATGCGCCAATCAGTCAAATATTTAGGCAAAATCTTCTGGATACGTACCCACGCCACTTTTAAAAATAGAGCAGGATTCCATAACTTAGTCTCCAAGTGGTCTTTAGGCGCAAATGAGAAGCACATGATCTCACAATAACAAAGGTACCTAACGTTATCATCTTTTAGCATCACATGTCCACCTAGAAAGTTGTATTCCTCTGCAACTAGCAACGCTAATTGGTAGTTCATCGACTTTGTTGATATAATGAGCAAATTATTGGACATAACATGTTAATGAACCACAATTTGGTTGGTCTCCCTTCATGTTCTCGGTCAATTCTATTATATGTTTATTTTTATAGTTTTACAATTGACTTTATTTTTATGGCCCACTGCTGGTGCCAAATCGTCAATAGACAGCAGCAAGTTGAACCACGCATCCCCATTTGTGATTTGTCTGGTGGCTTCCTTAACTATAACTTGGCCGCTAACCATTTCGAGATTTGGAGCGTGTCATTTAAGCGCTCTTTGAAACTGAACGGATCGCTCTATTAATTTTTTTTTTCTCAGAGAGCTATATTTACCCCCTTTTAAAAAAAAAAAAAAATTGGTCACTGTAGGCTACAGCCCTTGAAATTTTTACTAAAAAAATTTGGTAAAACTATCTTTGTTTTTCAAAGATATATATATACATACACACAATAGAGTTACATTTAGGTGAATATATTTTGTACATTAATTTATAAAAATATACTATTAATTTCATTTCACTGATTTGAACAATTTAGTGATATCCATTAGGCAATTAAATTATCAGTTGTGTGTGATGTTTTGTGTGTTGTTTTTGTGGTAATTATCAAGGAAAATATGGTTTTCTTCCCTTGTAATAAGCTAAGTAAGAAGTAGATAGGATAGGACGAAAAAAAAAAACAGAATGAGAGAGAAGTGGATAGGAAGGCTCTATAAAAAAGAAAATGGAACGTCGTCAATGAAAAGAAAGAAAAATGTCAATTGTAACCAAAAAAAAAAAGAAGGGTTATCCATACATTGGTATCCATATTTAGTATCTATATTATGAAGAACTTATTTATTTTTACGACAAAACATATTATTTTTACAACAAAAAATAACGTGATATTTTTTATTAAAAAATAATAAGTTTTGTTACAGAAATAAATAAATTTGTTAGAATATAGATACTAAATTTGAATACCAGTATATAAATACTAAACTTTTTTGAAAAAAGAAATGCCAATTATGAGAAGGCAAGGCGCCTGGAAGGCAAGGATCAAGTGATTAGATCTAGACTTCAGCGGCTTTGGCATGTGTTATTAATAAGTTATAATGCAGAAGGAAAATACTTCGGTAGAGTTGTTTAAGATATATTTAAAGAATATAAATTATTTAATATATAAAGTTAAAGATATTAAAAATAAATTATTAAATATTTCCCAATAAACCATATAGTTAATCACTTATTATGGCACTTATTTTATACACACTACAAATTATCTGTTCGGTTAGTCATGAGACATATCACACTTTGGCTCACGTGGAAGCTGTAAGACTTTGCATGGGACAGGGCCCACATCACGACCGAAACCTGACACGTGCCATCATATGGTGGACATGCACTAAATTTAATGTTACTTCAATCTCCAGCCACTAAAAAAAAAAGTGGCATCCCACAAGGTACTCTCTTCCAGGGAGGGCAATCTCGAAATAAAATATCTTCGGTTTAATTATTTTTTCTTTTTTACTTGTTTTCGTCAATATAATACAATCTTGCTCTCTTGATAGTATTTAATTTTTCTATGGATATTATCTTAGAAACATGCACCTTGAAATTCCATCTCCGCTAATCATGTGATAACAACGTACCAATTCGGGAGTACGCTAAAATATATTTTGAAATTTTAAATGGCCGATTATAACTTGTTTTAAAAATTAAATTGAGATCCCTTATCACACCATATTATTTTGGCAGACTTACAGTATTGGTCGGTTTGTACTATTTGTTGACACCGACTACGTAGAAATAAAAATTTGATTCAACTTCATAATCGATTATAATTAGACGGGCGAATTTCCCAAAAAAAAAAAAACTCTTTCCTAAACCTAATTGAGGATTCATATAAGCCAGTCATTTTCTTGTTCGTTCCCATGCTATAAGTTCTTATAATTAGCAATCTGTCTATTGGCATGCAGTTATTTGGACTTGCTAATTTGGTGTCTTCATATGGATTTAAAGATTGGCAGTGTGCAATGATGATAATCAAACAAGAATGCGTAGGCACAGCTCATCATCTATTCTAATTAAGTTAATATATGATGTGGATTGAGTCAATTATAAAATTTTACACGTCTAATTGCCCCACTACTAAGTCTGCTTACTTATCAAAACTGTTGTCAGAATAATGCAGCAGTAATTTACACAAAATAGTAATAAAGTGACAAATACTATTAGATAATAAATTCATAAAAAAAAAAAAAACTCAGATACTATTATTTATTGTTGGACGAGACTATGTTATTATTTAAATATAATTAGATAATTTTACTCTTCACATGCCTACAGGCTTGGTGGGTCTTAACTCCTATGGCATGCATTTACTAAGCAGTGGCCTATCTCTTGTTGTAATCGATTGATACACATGACATGTCTGCGCGGTACCGATGGCGACACTGCAAAAGCTCTAGTTGATATGAATATTGATATTTAAAGCCGAGAGCCATGAATGTGTTTCTCGTTTTCTTCCACTGTCTAATATCCCTCCTTACCTTAAAAATTAAAAAAAAAAAAAAAAGAGAGAGAGAGAGAGAGAAAGCTTCCTTTCCACACAAAAAAAAAGGACATTGACCTCCCTTTTTTAAAAAAAAAAATTTTAGCTTTGCCCTCCTCAATTATATTTTCAATTTTTATTCATGCCTAAGATGGTTTGATCTAGAATTGAACCAAGTGGTAAGCGAGGAAAAAAAGCGATTGAGTGACAGACAATGAATTAGCTAGAAAGGATGGAAAATTCTATGTACTGAAGGGGGATTTGTTGATGACAATGTTGCTATAGTTAGGTGCCTTGCTTGCAAAATGAGTCCCCGTTGCTTTACAACACCACTTGTTCCCCTGCTTAAGCAATCTCAAAGCTGCCATTTGCCAGAGACCTTCTGTAGTTTGGTGCAAGTGCTTTGTCAAGTGCCACGGCTCAGACAGGGGGATGCTCTTGAATCTTACGTGGGAAGTTAAAGGGCATTTGAAACTGCACTTTAAAAATAAAAAGAATCTCTGCTGATGTTCCAGTTAGCAACTTTTAGGCCATTAAAGCCACTTCCTAATTGTTGTCATGTGTCCATGGTTCCTAACAACTTCCACCATAATAATCGCACCTTTTTTTAAGGCTAACGAAGGATCGATGCTTTACTAAATTCACTAATGATAAGAGCATGATTGCACATTGTTTTGATTGATTTGCACTTTTCTGTCTCATATAGAGGGAGTCAGATTATGCTTGGCATCAAAAGTATAGGTGTAACAGAGAGTTCACGTTTGGACGAGGATAATCTTGAGGAGTTTCAATAACCTAGTCTTAGGTTATTAGAAATAGAATAATCATAGGAATAAGACCCAACTTAAGAAAACAACCGAAAATTATTGTTCCTTTTTTTAATTTTGACTTTCTTGTACAAAAAAAAAACATTTGATCTGCAATAAATGTAATTTATAACAGATATAGATATAAATTACAATAGACTTAAAAACATTTTTTTACTAGTCTATTATAAAAAATTATTATCTTCATTACAAAATTATACCATTTTCCTTGTAAAATCAAATATGTTTGACCAAAAAAGCTCAAAATTTAAAAAAAAAATCCCGACAAAAGTAAATCCCGCGTACTTGCTAACCTATCCCCATTAGTCCCATAAATATCTATGTTTTATCAAACTTGAGGTAGACATGAATCTTTACTAAAAAATAAAAATAAAAAATAATACAAGAGGTGGACATGAATCGGGAGGCAGAAGCAATAATTTCTTAGTCATAAAAGTTCCACATATAAAATTAAAGCCAGTCCATCAAGGTCCCACCTAAATTAATGCGGCTCAACTTTTTTCAAGATTTGCCAAATCCATAGGGGCAAAATCGTCTGAACAGAAACACCATACTGAAGATATATTTTCTACAGTTTTACAGTCAGAAAGTCCACATTGGTCTTCGCCTGCGCCAATGGGCGACGACAAAATTTTCCCTTTCGTGTCGTCAAAAATTAGAATAATTATGTAAGAAAAATACATGTTCTGACAAAATTTTATCCCACACTATCGTTTGTAATTAACTTTACATTATTTTATTTTATTTTTTCTGTATCAAGATTTGAATAAAATTGCTGTAATTAAGAGTCTGTTTATTTATTGTAAAATAATTTATATTTGTAAAATATTTATAGTGAAAAATATTTACAATGAAAATAATGATTTTTCTTTGTCACTTATTTATAACACCGTTTATATTTTTTTTGAAAATAACTTCAACTCTATAAAAGGAGAAGTTATTTTATCTGAAAATTTAAAAATTTTCCTCAAATTGTACTTATGTAAAATATTTTCTGTGAAATAAATACCGAAAAACATGTAAAATTTTTTCTTATAAAATATTTTACAGGAAACAAACACACTTTAAAAATCCAATCGCTTACTACAATCTTTTTACTAGTCAATAAAGAATTCAAATTACGCACAATTAAGCAATTCCGGCAATCTTTTTTTTTTTTTTACTTCCTTGTTTCCACTGTATATCAATCAGTGTTTGGCACGGATTTATTACTAGTTTTCAATACGACACATCCAAAGAAAAGAGTGGAAGGCAATTTTGGTTTGACGTGGATGGCAATTTTGGTTTGACAACTGTTGAATTTACGAGCTCGTCAAAGCAGGACAGGAAATTGGAATTCGGGGTAGCAGCTCAGGTTTCCTCTCTTTCTCTTGATTAATAAACAGAACCGAGGTCTTCTCGTAGAATAATGATGTCTGAACCTTTTTTTTTTTTGGGTCATTGTCTGAACCATTTTCATAAGCAACAGGAATATGTACATGAAAATATGAAGCCAAGGTCCATGTTCAGGCCCACCCATGCAACTTTCCTTTCGCTTCGACTAGATTCTCCGTTCTCATTTCCCATTTTCCATTGAGTGACAGACCAATAATAATTACTATTGTCCCCCTGGTCCATCTCACTGGGCCTCTATTAAATAGTGGCATTGATGCCCATCTCAATCGGCCCCTCAACACCACACTCTGGCCATAACAATCCCATTCTCCATGTGGTCTTCGCTCTACATAGATGATGAGTGGATTTCAATAGACTTCCTTTTCATCCCACTTCATTGTCCCTTCCATGCAATCCGTCCCGATGTGCAGGCTTTAAATGTTTTATATGAAGATAGAGCAGCTTACAGGCACGGGAGTACGGACCCTGCGTTAATTTAATTCACTCAGAGTGGTGTAGTCATTTCATAACATTGCCAGCTTGACAGACTTCCTGGGTGTCATTTTCAATCCTACCAAAATTTCATAGGGAGAATTCTACGATAGTGGAACATTTTCTTACATACTCATCATGCTTTTCTTAAATAACTATAACTAAAATGGGCAAGAAGAATTGCACTTGAGAGCTTTTATATCAATACATTTAAATAATAATACAGTTTTATTTAACGACATTTGATAATTTATTTATTTTTTTAATAAATTTAATTATCTAATAAATTATATCACTTTATTTTTATTTTAAAATCATTCACATGAGATCAAAAAGTTTTTTCCTTTCATAAATGCCCTTGGCTCCTTGGGATTCCTTAATTTAGTGAAACAAAGGTACGGGGAAATAGGCTTGAAACATGGGCCCAATTATACGACTCAAAACCCTCTGGACCTTTGTAACCCATGAGACATAAACCCACTAACGATCCATCTCGCTTGAGCCCAACCGCTGCAACGACCTAAAACTACCGTCACCCCCGTCCGCTTCCTCCTTAAACCCCTGCGGCCGGCTAGGCCTCGCCGTTTTCCGCCAACAACACGCGACAAAGCCATAACCGCCGACTGAAAGAGAAGAAAGTCAAAAAAAAAAAAAAAAAAGAAAAGCAGAAAAATGGAATGTGAAAACAAAATCAAATTTGCCCTCGCCGTCGTTTCTCTGGGGGCGATCTCTCTGCTTTTGACCGCGCAGTACCGTGGACGCCGGAAGCTAAAATGCCCTCCGAGTTCGTGCTATTTGCAATCGGACCACTCGAAGCCACAGCTCTCTTTCAAGCGCGTTTTGGCCGATAACTCATTCTCTCAGTTTAAGCACCAAAAGCTCGGCGTCACCGACAGCGGCAACGGTACCTTTTATTATTATTATTATTCTTTTTTCTTTTGCTTAAATGTTGTAAACAAAATTCACATTCATTGTTTTAGGTTAAGTGAATCATATAAATTAAGTATTACAATGGAGAATAACTTGGAGATAGTAATCAAACAGAGCATAATGTTCAAGAAAAATTGATTTATATTCTTGAAGTTACTGGCAGATAGCTGTTTGAATTCTCATCCTTACGAAGCTGAAATCGCGGCGCTGATAGAGAATCCTGCAGTTGAATTGCGAACGAATAGAAGCATGGACTTAGAAATGAGTGGTTCTTATGTTTGGGTCGAGACTGAATCTCAACTAAGGGACTTGGCTGATGTTTTAAGTAAAGAGAGTGTTTTTGCCGTTGATACTGAACAGCATAGCCTACGGTCGTTTCAAGGTTTCACTGCTTTAATTCAGGTTCCTAATTCAAAATATCTTTTCACTGCTTTCGTGGCATATTTTATGAGTGTTTCTTATTTTGTTTGGATTTATGTAAGCAGATTTCAACTGGTATGGAAGATTATTTGGTGGATGCAATCGCATTGCATGATAGAATGAGTATTCTTGGTCCGGTTTTTGCCAATTCAAGTATTTGCAAGGTGAAGTAATTGAGTGGCTAAGTATATGCATTACCTTGCCGGCTTGTCCCTACAGAAGTTTAGTAAAGGTTGGCCTTAATGGAGCTTATTCTTCTCACAATTGACGGAATTTTTTGTGTCTAGGTGTTCCATGGGGCAGATAATGATGTACTCTGGCTACAAAGAGACTTCCATATATATGTTGTCAACTTGTTTGATACTGCAAAGGTTCTGTTCTTGCCTCATATTCTAGCATTAATATTGTCTTAAATACCACGTATCTATGGTAATTGTTGTATATGATGTTTACATATTTACCGGAAGCATGGTCACTTAGTAAATAAGAGAAATCTTATTTCCTCTTATATCCTTCCGTCGTCATATTTGCTCCTACTCTAATATTACAGGCTTGTGAGGTGTTATCAAAGCCACAGAAATCACTAGCTTACTTGCTGGAGGCTTACTGTGGTGTTGCCACTAACAAATCACTACAGGTTTGAGCTTGAGAACATTTATTTCTGTTTGAAGCTTGCTGGTTGTCTTTTGGGGAATGATGTGACTTTGTAAGGTGCATAATTGATATATTATGTTATTGAATCATAGCGTGAAGACTGGAGGCAACGCCCACTATCAGCAGAGATGTTGCAATATGCCAGAACAGATGCGCATTATCTGTTATATGTTGCAGGTTGTTTAATTGCTGAGCTCAAACCACAAGATAATGGTATGCCTTTATAAGATGATTGTGTTTTCTCAGACCCTTGGTTTTAGTTTGTTCTGCTGTTGCGGATGCTAAAAAATAAATGGAAAGATGAGATCATCACGTGTAGAAACATCAATGAACTAAAATTACCAAAATGCTGTGGAAATGAACACATTTACACTGACTTTTCCTGTGGATAACCATTGAACTTATGTGAACTGTTTCTCGTGGAACAAGACTCTAAAAGATCTTTGTACCAGATAACTCTTCTTGTCCTGATGACAAATTCCGTTTTGTTGCTGAGGCTAGTCGTCGTTCGCACATGATTTGTTTGCAACTCTATGCCAAAGAGATTGAAGTTTTTCCTGGTGAGTCTGCTGCATCATCAATTATTTCCCGTCACTTGAATGGTCAGGGAGGATCATCCATGTTATCTGACACACAGGTGCACCAACTTACTTATGTTTGTAGCACAGGCCATTCAAAGTAGCCTCATATAAGTTGCTGATGTTGAAATGTCAATTATTTACAGGATCTTGTGAGGCGTTTGTGCATGTGGAGAGAGCTAATGGTTAGTTCCTGTCGTTTTGCTGTTAGACATTGGATACCATTCAATTTTTATATTGTGGACCTTCTCAGAGCACCTTCTCAGAATAGTAATTCCCTGTGGGCCTATAGCTATTCAAGCCAAAGTTTGAATAATTTATATATTCAGTGTAACACAGATCCTACATTTATATCTGTTCTATTGAAATTTGTCGTCATCTCTTAGCAGTTTTGAAATGAAAAATTGAAATGTGTATTGCTGAGGAAACACAGGTCCTGCTTTCTTACTTTCTTTCTCGATTACAGAATTCTATGCTTCCACCAATCTGTTATAATAATCACTGATGCTCTAATTTTGTTCTTTCGTTCACTTCTATAAAGTATTATGAGTGATGTTTGATATAAAATTCTAGTGAATGTTCCTTTCAATAAGACATGCCATCTACTTGTTTGCCAAAAGTTTGTGCTTTATCATGTTGTCTTCACCTGCTGCAGTCTCAGTCATGGTACATCTTGTTTCTTTGACAAAACAGTTCATCTACTTGTTTTGGTAAAAGTTTGTACTTTGTCATTTCGTTTCACACCTGTTGCAGTCTTGGTCACGGTAGATGTTGGACATTACGTTCTTTGTGGTATTATGTTATCACATGGGTTTCATCTTCTTTTCAGGCCCGCGTGCATGATGAGAGCTTAAGATATGTACTGTCAGATCAGGCGATCGTTAGTCTTTCGGTCAAAGTTCCAACAAGTCAAGTGGAAATATACGACACTGTGGCACAAGCTGATTTAAACATGGATCCTTTGAATTCTATTTCTTCTCTTTCGTCTCCATCCCCTGTTGTTTGCAGTCATATGGATAATCTACATCACTTGATCCATGACAAAGAAAGCGACCTCAATGACATTTTCTCAGTGCTTCTTCAGAAATGCCTAGGTCCAAATGGGAGTTGTCCCATGTCTGTTTACAATTATGCATTGCTGGTTAACAATGGCCCGAGAATAACAAATAAACTAATTCCCACGCAAAATGGAAATCAAAGGCAGATTGCCCGGAAGGCTTCAAGAGAATTATTTGTTCAAAAGTTCTCTTGCAAAGCTCCAGTGTATCATAACTGTAGGATCTATGCAAATGATGGACGGTTGCTTTGTTACTGTGATCGTAGAAAGCTTGAATGGTCAGTGGACTTCATCAACTTTATTATCCTTTTTTAAGTTCAAAAAGTGTGACTTAAATAGATCTTTTACTGGTATTTAGGTACCTTCGTCGCAGTCTGGCCAAGCTTGTTGATGACAAACCTCCTGCTATAATGCTTCTTTTTGAACCGAAAGGCCGTCCAGAGGATGAGGACAATGACTTTTACATCCAAAGCAAGAAAAATATATGTGTTGGCTGTGGTGAAGGAAGTCATTACTTACGTTATCGAATAATTCCATCATGCTACAGAATGCACTTCCCAGAGCACTTGAAAAGTCATCGTTCTCATGATATTGTCCTGCTTTGTGTGGATTGTCATGAGATTGCACATGCTGCTGCTGAAAAATACAAACGACAGATTGCCGCAGATTTTGGAGTTCCTCTGTTTGTTCGTAAAGTTGTTGATTCCAATGAAGCCCCAATTATAACAGAGCCATCTTCATCAGTAACAAATGCAGAGGAGACAGGGGTATCTCCTTTGCAGTTGCGTACAGCTGCTATGGCCCTTCTGCGCCATGGGCAGAGGATGCCACCCCAGCGCCGCAACGAGCTAAAACAAGTGTGTAAATATGCCCCTTTGCTGCTGATGCATTCAAGACTTGGAAACTTTCGTCTTATTCATAAAAATGGTCTTCTTTTTCATTTAGGGTTCTTTTTTATCCATTTTATATTTGTAAACTTCAACTTTCTCGTGACATTTTATTTTGTTTGTCAAAGGTTGTTATGCAATACTACGGAGGAAGGGAGATATCTGAGGAAGATTTGGAAAGAGCTTTGCTGGTTGGTATGAGTCCTCATGAGAGGAGGCGACTTCAAAAGAAGAGAGGGCTGGCTTTCAAGCATTCTACTGGGAGGAGTATTTTTCTGGACGGGAAGCCGGTGAATGTTTCTCACACAGTGGCCGAATCTGCCGCAGAAGATACATCAGCAGTTGATCTAAATAGCTCAAACGCTACTGTGGCAATAGCAAACTGCAGAAAAAATGATGAAGACTATATAACGGCAACAGATTCTGGTTTATGTGACCCATGTACAGACATAGAGATGAATGGAATAATCTGTGCTACTGCACGCAAGTCCAAATCTGATGCATGTGAAGTTTCTGACACACAAGATCTTTATGCTGGAAAGACTGATGATAAGTATGAAAAAAGTCCGCTACATGGATTGCCTGATTTATCTCATGATAGACACGATGTTGGCATTAGTTCCAAATCAAATTTGTCCTTGTTAGGACATGGACCACATGGAAAGCAAGTTGTGGCTCATATACTGAGGGAATATGGCGAGGATGGCATCGGTCAATTTTGTCAGAGATGGAGACAAGTCTTTGTTGAAGCAATTAATCCTCGTTTCTTGCCTGCTGGTTGGAATGTGATGCACAGGTATATTGCCATTTTATGCTTTGCCTGTAACCAAGGCTCTTACCATGATAAATATGCATTTTACCGAAAGGAGTTCACTTTATGTCAACAACGTTTAGACGAGCAAGATTAGGTTTTGACCCGCCATCAAGAGTTCCTATTTTAACTCCTACCATCTCTAGCAGCACCACAAAGCTAGCTAACCACCTATGCTCCCCACTCAAAACGAAACAAGAAAAAATGCCCAAAGAAAAAAACCAGAACTCCCTCCCTCCCCCCTTCTCCCCACACTCTGCGCTCCCCCCACCCACACCCCCCCCCCCCCCACCCCCCCAAAGTAGACAACTCCTTAACCCTCTTCGGTTCACTTCACTCCCCTTAGAGAGTCGGCCCTCATTTGACCCACCATTTTCTGGCGTCGAGACCACAATTTGCAACTTGATTCCTGCAGTGGTACCACACTCCACACTCGTTCGCTAGTCAGCATATGCAGCTTTTCTTAATGAGATTACATGCATAATCTTAAGTTCAGAGACACGTTTTCTATACTGAACACATATAAAGCAGTGCCTAGAGGTCTTGTAACTTTTGTTTCCAATAAGATAATTAGTCGTAATTTTCGGTAATTATTCTTAAAGTAACTTTCGTTGATGCATCTCTCATACCTGGTCAGTTTACTTTTGCACTCTGTTTAAGATACAATTGCATATAATTTGGGACTTAACTATTGGCTATGTGTCCCAAGGATTTGACTGTGAGCACTGTTTTTTGCCAGCGGCAGAAGGGAGTTCGGAGAATTCAGTGTTTACAATCCTGCCAAGAGGACATTCGGTGCCAAGATCGAGTTAATGCATTCAGTTACTGGTATGGATTCGTTGGATCATGTGACTTAGACTGGAAAAATCCACAGTTTTCCGTGTTGTAAATTGATTTGTATTTTCCCATATATCCATTTTTGCGTTCATTAGCGGAGTCAAACAAATTGCATTTGTTCTGTTGGATGGAAAATGAGTGAAAGTAGACGGCCTTGATGTTATTGTTCATGACATTTGAACCCTGCTTTTTTCCTCTTATTTGGAAAAAAGAAAAAGCCGAGATTTTCGTTTTTTGGATTATAATATTTGAATAAATTTTCTAAATGAGTAAACAATATATAATCTAATAATCATTACCATTACGCATTTACGGGGGAGAGGCCGACCTTATTTCATCGTATAGAATTTTTATTCATTTTCTTGAAGAATATTCTTTTGGAAAAAAAATTTTCTTTCGAAACGGTTCAGAAGATGAGTAACAAATCGATTTCCAAGTCCTCCCAGAGTTTGAATGCTGGATAAAACATTGTTAGGACAAAGAGAGAGATTCTTGCAATAAAAGAGGAGAGATAAAGACGAATCTTGAAGGGCAAGAGAGAGAGAGAGAGAGGAAGGGATACAACAGAAACTGACTTAGCCATCGTATTTGGTTTTCGGCTTCGCCGTCCCTGGCCTCCCTTCCTCTCTCTCTTCTTTTCTGTTGCTTCTCGGTATGCGGGTCTGATTCTTGACGAGGCTAGGCGGTTAGAATAAGAAAAAAAAAAAAATCAGATGGAATCGTTGAACTAAAGTTGATTGGCTCATTCGTTCTTACAAAATAAATAATTTTATTTTTGATTCTACTCAATTACAATTCTAATTTTCATTTCGATTCCAGATCATAAATTAAACGCCCCTTAAAAAAGAAGTCGGTTAAGCAGCTAAACGCTACATCTGACGATTTCGCGTTGTTGCTGTGCAGAGGTCCGATTCTCGACTGCTGCTCAAAAAATAGTCTGACTGTCGACCGAGATCGACTGGGCGGTTAAAAGCTTTAAAAAAGAATAAAAGTGGGAACAAAACGACATCGTGGAACCGGGCTAACTGCTCCATTGCTATGCTTCGTCTGATTTGAATGGGCTGGGCCGCTGGGCAGTTAAAATAAAAAGCATAAATAAAAGAAACGACATGAAGAGTTCAACGCCGACGTTTTATATTGCTTCCTCTCTCTGTCACTCCATTTATTTCTTTGTTTTCTTTTTCTTCTATCTTTTTGTTTGATAGTTTGACCCACTATTATCACGGGGTCTGATTTTATCATTTCAGCGTCATTTAAGTTTAAGTATGAGTTGGTCTCGGAAAAAAAAACGTTGAAGTATGAGTTAAACGGCGAAGTTTTATCTAATTTCCCTGTTTTGTTACTAGCCAAAATTTTTTTAATAAAGCTAAATCACACGAAAATAAAGGCACGAAATAGCACGAAATTTTTGAATCTTCTTCTTCTTCTTCTTCTTCTTTTATTTCAAATAGCACTAAAGTTAGTTTATATGTGTTTTTAAAAATTTATTGCCTCCAATTAATTTAGAATAATTAAATGGAGTTAAAGTGTACTGCCTTAGCAACAAAAAAAAATTTGGAATTTTTTTTAAATCAAGATTTAAGATACTATTATGTATATTCAGGGTAATACTAACGACTACTTAAGATTTAATTTTTTTTAGAAAAAAGAAAAATAATAAATAACAAAAAGTTAAACAAAGTTAAAAAACAAAAAAGAAAAAAAATAAAATCCTCAATTGGTGCCTAATGTTTGGGCTATGGTATAATTATAGACACAACGTTATTTTTGATAAAATCAGTTCTCAATATTTTTACTGTGAAATAATTCAGTACTTTTTTATTATATCACTGTTTAATTTATTAAGAAATATATCATCCGTTTGTCATGTCATCAGATTACCTCTTAATAGAATGTCATATCAATAAAAATATGGTAGTGCAATATTTTTTTTCTAATTTTTTCTTTTTTTTCTTTTTTTTTTCTAATATTATATTTATAATTGAATTTAACCTAAATTTTAAACACTTATTTAAAATTTTGGTGGAAAGGCTCAAACCCTGAAAAGAAAACTACCTATTCGCGTGCTTTCTCGGCGTGTCTCGTGTTACATAGCATAACCTAAATTTTTTTTTTTTTGGGTGGGGACCTAAAATTTTTTTGGTGAACTATAGGCTACAGGCTGTAGTTTTAAAGGCCCGTTTATCCAAATGCATTCACATTTCTCCGGTGGCCAAGTTGGGCCAACTGTTGTGGAGGGATGGCAGCAACAACAACGAACAGCACCCAAAATAAGTTGGGCCAAGTGTTGCGGAGGGGCCACCAAGGGGCTATGTCCTAAGAGACGACTTGAAAAGCTGCTAGATCATCTCTTTTTTCGATCCTTGTTGCCAGGTCATGTCTACATTGTGCTTGGACGCTTGGATTCAAGAAGCTTTCTATTGGATACTGATTCAAAATTTGCTTTGGAGATGGTTCAAGGCAGGTGCCTGTAACTCACCCTTATGTTAATATAATTCAGGAATGCAAAAAACTTCTATCTCAATCATGGGAAGTGCAATTAACTCATGTCTACTAGACAAAAAAAAGACAAATCGAGCTGAGGATTGGCTAGCCAATTTTACTCTCAGCCAGTGTCTTGGTCTGTGTTTTTGGACCAGCCACCTCAAGGTGTTCTTTAAGTTTTGTGCCATTGACTTTTTTTATTTACCAAAAACAAAGAAATTATTTTCTTTTTTTATTTGGGCGATATGACTTAAAAGAGTTCAATGCGAAATTGAACGTCTCCATTGCAAAAAGAAATGAAACCAAATATCTCCCTGTATGCTATTTTCTAAATCAACTTTGAATTGCTCATCATAAGTTCCATAAAGCTGTACGGCTAATGTTGAGTCTTCTGTCAGCTGGGTTACTGTTCGATAAACGTTGTCCATAAATTTTCTCCTAAAATTACATAAACTAGTTAAACCTTTGGTCAATGTCAATAGGCCATCCACGGAGGATGGAACAAAATATTTTCCTGGTACTCTCAGTGGATCTAATGCTCAAACACAAAAGCAGGAAGGTACCCACCTATTCTGTTTTCTTTTCGACGTGCGAACGTCCACAAGGGCCACTGAGATTGCATATTGTTTTTCTGGGTGAATAAGTCTAACTGTTGAAAAGACTTGTTTGGAATGCTGCAAAATCCTGTGGCTTTCATACCTGAGCCAAGTCGATATTGTAAGAAAATCTAAAGGAAATCTGTGAGCCAGGGTGACAGAAAGATGTAATTCAAGATATAATCTTGGTCTGGATTCAAAGTTCTTTAAGGCAACTCCAAAATTTTCAGGAAACGTATGCACTGTAAGGTAATCTGTTAAAATATCATGCTACATCAAATAGTAAATCTACTTGCTGTTTGTGTTTTGCTTTCAAGCACAGCTTTAATAAGCGAATGTCTCACAAGCTACTGAAAACGGCAATATCAGACAAGGCAAAACTAAGACCAGCAATTTGCAGGCTAGAAACATTTTACAAGCTTACCGTGAACAACCTCATAATTCTAAAACAGGACCAATTGAACGGAGCAAACATGATGTAAGAAAATAAACAATTTACAAAAGACGAGAAGCATCGAATGGGCTTCATTTAACAAAGGACTGGGTCAATTCCTCAAACAATTCACAAGCAAACGGTAAAATCAAAGAAAAAGAAGGATAGCAATTACAAGTCATTAATGAACATGTGAAAATGTTGCTTCAAAAAAAAAAAAGTGCAAAATGAAATCCTTCCATTTAAACATTCCTTATCAAAAAATCTGAATATGCTGGTGAATCATTCACATTGATGACTACTTTTTCCGTTTCGGACAAAGATTTACTCGACAACTTACATAACTAGCAGTCTTGTAGATGCAGAATTAATTAACACGATTAGTATCAAGATTTGAACAAGTGAAGTAAAGCACTTTCTATAGGTAAGCAAGTGCGGACCATTCACAGTTATGAGTCTTCATAAAGCCCATTTATAACGCAGTATTTAGTAAATTGCAGGACAATTATCAAACACTTTAAAAGCAAACAAAAATCATTCATTTAAGCTTTAATGATCGAAGTTATGATGATTAAAGTTTACTTATAATTGGATGGAAAAGGACAATATAAAAAATAAAAAATAAAAAAAAACAGAACCAGTTCATCAGTGCAGATCTGAATAGGAAATTTTATGATTTTTTTGTTAATGATTTCAGTTATATCTACCATAATTTTCCACATAAACCATGGACAAGTACAATTGACTACAGACAGAACACAATCTACAACAGGAAAAGCCCTTAACTTCAGTCAATGAGCTACAACGACATTATCATTATTTAACACGTTGATAATCGGATCCGCCGAATCCGATACCGGGCTCGCGGGCCTCGAGCTCAGAAACAGAACCGCTTTAGCCGCCACAAGCTTCTTCCTCTGAGGACATCTCGGACCGTAGATCCCGGCCCCGAAGCAAGGGAAGCCGTCAAAAGCGTTGGCCTGCGGCGAACCGGCATTGGGCGACGGAGATGCGGACGGAGACGAACGACGAGGCGAGATCTGCGGGATGGAGTTGACTCGGTGGGATCTGGCATTGATTCGCGAGTTCCTGAGTTGGGCCAATGCGCCCGGTTTGAGGAACCTCAAGTAGGGCTCCGTCCGGGTCGGGGATTGCCTGTGGCCGGCCCGGATTCTCTGCTTCATTCTGAGAAATAGAGAAAGAGAGATTTAGAAAGAAGATAAGAGATTAGGGTTTGTGAAGAGGTGCAGAGAAATAGGGATTTGGGCGGAAGGGGGCAGATTTTTAAGGAGAAGAGGAGAGGCGGGAAACGGTGGGTGGAGAGAGAGGCGTAGGGTTTTTTGAAAGTGGAAAGAGAGGCGCGGCCGCGCGCGCCGCGAGTGGTTAGTCGGGCTTTCGAGCACGTGGTACCAAGTTTGTTATTGTTCTTTAATTCTTTCTACGAGGACGTGTCACGTGGGATTAGATTTTTCCTGTTTTTTCTTGCAGGTAATTTAATCGACAAAATAAAAGTGATACAATTAAAGAGAACTGTGCCGAGAATCATTGATATTTGGAGTGTGATTGGATGGTAAAAAATTAAATAAAAAATAAATAGAAAAAAATAATATAATAATAATAATATTATAATTGATATAAAGTAATGATTAGAAAATTATTAGGAAGAAAATAAATAGTAATTTGTGAGAGAAAAAATAAAAAGTAGTTGTTTGTATTGATATAAAATAAATAAAAAAAATAAATAGAAAATACTTTTTCTTTCATTTTCTTTTCTTTTTCTTTAGAAAATACCCAAACACTTTGACGTAACAAGACAATTTCTTTTTTTTTCTTGAAAAAGAAAAGAATGATAAAGAGGAAAGGCGGTTTGGCACTTATATAAAAGGGTGATGAAAATTTGGATATTATCGTTAAAAATATAATAAAAATCTTACAAAATAAAGATTGTTTGATCAGCGGTGTTAATTTTATGATGTCACTTTCTCTTTTCTAATTTCATGATTTTTAATGTTTGCTATTTGATTTTAAGTGATATTTTTAAGATGATATTTTATTTTTGCAAAATATATTAATTTGAACAATTATAATTTTAGTTCTCAAACGGCAAAGCTACTCATAGGTATAAAGCATCGACAAATTAGCCCATGAGAATCGTTAATTTCAATGGATTACTTTTATCAAATCCTTTGTCTTTAACAAAGTTTCATATGCCTCAATTAGTTTCCACGGATACAAATGCCTTTTTTTGTCTTCGGGAATAAGCCATCAATTGAGAATGCATTAAGGCTCTTAAAGTATTGCATAATGGCTTTTATTGATTTATATTTTAAATCAATTTTTTTTTAATTTAGTTTCCACACATAATTCTCAGGTACTTTAATTAATTTGAGCCTTTCTTCCATTTTCAGTAAAAAAATGTTATATATATATATATATATATATATATATATAGGGAGGAGGGGTTGAGACGAGATTCGAACTCCACCTAATAGGCAGAGGTATTTCTTCCAACCAACTGGCGTCGTGCCATCTCCAAAAACGTGATATTTATTAGCTGATCTCTAAAAAAAAAAATGTCCACTTGCGTAGAGCTGAGTTGGGCTTAGCAGCGCAAAAATACAGGCTAAAATTTCTCTTGTTAAGCCCAAGAACGATCCCAACCTAAAGAATGGACTTGATACGGTATAAAAATATGGATTGAGCTAGGATAGGCCCATAGTATGCTGGGTTTGAATGCATGAGACCGTTGGAGATAGGGCCCAAAATTATGGCAACTAGAAGTGTGATGAGAAATTATAGTCAGTTGGAGAAGCAGCCTTTGATTACAGTGTCTGGAGTTTGAACTCCGAAACCTGTTATTTTCATATTTTTCTCTCATACCAACTGTACTATAGTTTCTTTAAGACAAAAAAAAAAATATATATATATATATATATAGTCAGTTAGGACGAAACAAAGAAATTATAATTATGTTATTTGAACTCTTATTTTCATTCATCTTTAGTTCTTATTTGCAATAAAAAAAAATCTTTAGTTCTTAGAGATTAAAAAAAATAAATTGTGTATTAACTCTTTGTGTTGGCCTATTAATTTTGAGAATATTACTCTTGTTTCAACACTACGATTTCGATTTCCATACAATAAGCTAATATCAACAATAACATCTCAGTAGGGCTACAACTGGAAATACCATTTTCTCTTTAACTTTGTGTGGTTTGCATTATTGATTTAAGTAATTGTACTACTATTATTCTTTTTCTAGTTTTTCCTTGCTATAAAAAATAATAAGCCTCGTTTAAGAATCTAATGAATTAATGTATGTTTTAGAAGTATGCGTATTTTATATAAAATCCATTTATTTTTTTTTTTGTAAAAAAATTTACGACAACACAATAAAAATAATAGTACTGATTTGGAATAATTTGATAAAAAATCTATTGACCTAAAAAAAATTGTTGAATTATGCTTATAAGTTCTAATCAAGCATGATAGCGTTATGGCACGAGGGACTTTGAATTAGTCAAAGAAAAGGAAAACTCAGAAACATAGTCTCATTTTTTCTACCTTATTATGAACCGTAGAGAAGTTAAAGTCGTATTCTCCAATCTCCAGCCATCCAAACCCATTCGGCGTTTGAAAGGTCTCCATTCACAAAAGAAATGTCCAAAAAAAAAAAAAGAACCAAAAAATAAATATATTAAAAAAGGGGACACAGACGAGAATAAGGAATCTGAAGACTTTGTGCTGGTCCCACAAAGAGATATAATTCAGATTTTTATAGACAAATTTATAAATTTCATCCATTATATTCTGATTTTTTAAAAATTTCACCAATAACATTTTTTTGGTTTTGAATTTCACCCTCAACATTTTCTCCATAAATTTTTTTTGTCCTTTTCCGTTAGTTGACCGTTAAGTGTGATATGTGACAGTCCAGTCAGTGATAAATCATCATACTTATAGCTCATATCAGCAATATATCATCACTTTACAGTTAATAATCTGTTTCTTATGACTTTTTTTTAATTTCTTTCTTTCGATTATATAAAAATATTAAATATATCGCTAATTGAACTGTCATGTATCACATTTAACGGTCAGTTAACAGAAAAGAGTAAAAAAATTGACGGAGTAAATGTTGAAAGTGGAATTCAAAATAAAAAAATATTGTAAGTAAAATTTTTAAAAAATTAAAATATAATAAATAAAATTCATAGATTTGTCATTTTTATAACACTACCTTCCAGCCCTCCTAGTCGGACCAGCTCGCCCTTTCCCTAAACAACGGCGACCCGTAACCGTTTAATGCCTCCCAAAAGACTCTTCTTTCGTCGTTTCTAAAATTTCGACACTGCCAAATGTTGCGGATGGAGCCGTATAATTTCATTAATTTAATAAGCTTAATTATAACCACGTGAAGGGATGGTTTAATTACAAGTTAGTGTACAAGTTAATTATGCCTACGCTCTTTATTGGCTGATTCAGGTTAGTAGTCATTTTAAGTATAAATAATAACAGCGTTAAATTTAAATTCAGTCACCATAATTTTAGTGATGGAGTTACATTTAGTTTTATTAATAGTCAAGAGGTGAGTCGACTTTTTTAAAATTATTGAACGTGATTTAAATAAATAAAAATTACCTTAACCCTGATTTAAGGACCTGATAATTGATACATTTAATGAGTTTTTTTTTTCAGAAAAAAAACCTTTTACCATAGAAAAATTTCTAAAATGCAACGGTAATAATACGTGGACACTTTCTATTGGCTATCACCACGCAAGCAATGTTTGTAATTGCAAAAGATAATTCCCCACCAACTTTCAAGGAAGAAGCCGAGAATAACAGTGTGTTTGGAGTGTCAAAAAATGAGAGGAAAGGAAAAGAAAATATGAGAAATAGAAAAAAAAGTGAATAGAAAATAAAGTTATTTGAAGTGATAGAAAAAGTTGAGAGGAAGAAAGTAAGTAAAAAAAAGGTAAATAATAATTTAGAAGAAAAAAAATGAAAAGAAATTAAAGTTGTTGGAGTAATAAAAAAATGTGAGAGAAAGAAATTACGATAAAAGAAAATATGAATAGTAATTTACTAGAGAAAAAGTGAAGAGAAAATAAAATTATTTAAAATAGTATAGAAAATAAAGAGAAAAAAAATAAATAATAATAATTATATATTTTTTTTCTCTAAATTTTTGTTTGCATGCCGATACAGCATGAAGGATGTAGCTTGCGAAACTTCCATAAAATGATGGCTGCAATCTTCTGCTGTGATGTTCACGCAATTTTCCTCATAAATGGCACAAAAAATTTTAGCTTATATCATACTGTTATAGATAAATATTTTAAAAATTATATTATAAATTTTTTTAAAATATATAATTATAAAAATAATAATTAATTTGTTTATTATCATAAAATAAAAAAATATAATTTTTTGTAATTTTATATTTTTAAATATTTTATTACACAATTGTTTAAATGTTTATCATTACTCATGTCACAGACGACTGTGATTGCGCAGAGCTTTACAACGGCTACGCCTCACTACAGATGATTCACTACCGTCCATTTCACAGATGCTGGCTCCCAGGTCCCAGGTCTCAGGTCTGAACCAGTATTCAATTTTCTAGAACAGCGCGGCGCGCAGCCCTAAGTCTCCGTTGCTCGCCACACGACTCTCTTTCTTTTTAAAAATCACACACCACCAGAACCGACCACGAACAATTGCTAGCTCTCTCTCTCTCACACTTATCTCTGCATCATCTCGTTTTCTGTGATCATTAATCCCTATCTACAACGCGTACGCCATTTTGAGCTCGTTTTTATGTGAGGTCTCTCAGTCATGTATATAACGGCCTCTTCTGCCTCAGCTTCCTCGCTCCTCGGTAGAGCCTCTGGGGCTAGATTTTCATCTTCTCTCTCTAGAACCTTCTTTCTCTCTCCTTCGCCTCCTAAATTCTCTCCCTCCGCGCCTTTTTTGTCTGGTGCCAATCAGCAGCGATCCATCAGCTTCGCCTCCGCCGCCGTTCGATACCTGCGGTGCTCCCTCCCTCGGTGGAGCCACGGCGCCGATTGGCGGTCTCCGATCAGTCTTCGCTCCCAGGCTACAACCGTTGCTCCTGTGATCGAACTGTTCCAGAGGAAGATCGCCACCATGGGTACGTGATTGAGATTTCCTATGATTTTGGAGTTTTTTTTTTTTGGCGCAAATTTGACGTTAATGAGCTGGAATCCAACAGCTTTTTTTCGTTTTTTTTTTTTTCCTCAATTCGTAGATCTCATCTCATTTTCAAATCTGATTTAAGTTCACAAAAAGGCTTTTTAATCACAGATTTGCTCAGTAGGTGGGAAGGACTTACTTCAACATTCTGTTGTGTTCAATAGCTACTCTCTTTATGTGAGAGTGATTATGTATGTTAATTACAGAGGCTGCTCCATTTCCAATTGAGTATTGAATACGTTAATCTGTTTCATTTCAGCTCCGGAACATCCTTTCAAGGGAATATTCACCAGCCTCCCCAAGCCAGGTGGTGGCGAGTTTGGGAAATTCTATAGCCTGCCTGCTCTTAATGACCCAAGGATAGGTAAATCCCTGCAAGTCACGGCGGTTTACTTTATGTGCATACGCGTACCGCGTTATTATACACTATTCTCTGCATTCGCTACTTGCTGTTTAGTTACAGGATTAATGGTGTGCATTTCCTGCGCTTATGACAGATAAGCTGCCTTATTCTGTCAGAATTCTACTCGAGTCTGCAATTCGTAATTGTGACAACTTCCAGGTCACTAAGGAAGATGTTGAGAAGATCATTGATTGGGAAAATACATCCCCAAAACTAGTGGAAATTCCATTCAAACCTGCTCGTGTCCTATTGCAGGTGTGTCTCAAGCCTGATAAATGTTAAATGCTATTGTCATCTTTTGCACGTCTTTCATGTGTTAATGAGTCTGTGTTTTGACATTTGTTTCCAGGATTTTACTGGAGTACCAGCTGTTGTCGACCTTGCTTCCATGCGTGATGCCATGAGCAGCCTTAGCAGTGATCCTGGCAAGATCAACCCATTGGTGTGTGTCATGTTTGTCATGTGATTGGGCATTGGTGTCTTTAAAATTTAGCATTCAGTTACTGTGATGATTTTTGATCTTTTCTTTTAAAAGGCTACTCCATAATGGTCTTATACCAATGAAGTAAGAACCGGACTGGACCGGTCGGTTCAACCGGAAAAACCGGGAACTGGTCCTAGGTCTGGTCCGGTTCAAGCCTAAAAATGGAATTCGGACTGGACCGGAAAAAACCGGTCAAAAACCAGAAAAAACCGTTCAAAAACCGGGAAAACCGGCAAAAAACCGGACCGGTTGAACCGGTTCAATTTAAACCAAAAAATTTTAAATTATAATTTAACTCAAAACTTTATCTAAATTATAATTAAGACTCTAATTTTAACTAAAAATTTTAATTTAGTCTTCAATTGATTAAAATTTTCAATTTAATCTTTAAAATTTAAAAATTAATATTTAATCACTATTTATAAATATTATTTTTCAATTAATTTGTATAAATTATATTTTGTTAAATATACTAATTGTAATATCCTTAATGTATGTAAATATTAATATAATTCTTAAAATACACTTTATTTTAAATATTTATTATTATTCTTGTATGTTATAACATTTTATATAATTATATAAGCTATATAATAATTTAATTTTTATATATTTAATATTAAATACCGGTTTTACCGGTTTAACCGCGGTTTTACCGGTTGAACCTTGAACCTCTCAACTTTCCGGTTCAATGACCAGCTCGGTTCTGACAACCTTGCCTTATACTAGTCTGTTAACGATTGTATCTTATACTATCTCATGCCCTGCGTTAATTTTTTTTATTGCGTTTCCACATGTCAGCTGCTATCTTTTTTCTTGACTAGATGGTGATATATGCTATTGATTATTACAAGTGGACAATTACTTTACCATTATGCCAGTATCATTGGCACGATTAAAATGCGACAGTTTTCATGGATTCGACCAATTTGGTTGAATTACTTTGACTCACAGCCCTTTAATATTCTTACAACTTTTTTATTTTTTTGCATTTATCATCCTCTGACCACAGATTGCAAACTAATTTGTGTGCAGGTTCCTGTAGATCTTGTCATTGATCATTCGGTTCAAGTTGATGTGGCTAGATCAGAAAATGCTGTTCAGGCAAATATGGAGCTTGAATTTCAGAGGAACAAGGAGAGATTTGCTTTTCTTAAATGGGGTTCTACGGCTTTCCGTAATATGCTTGTGGTTCCTCCAGGTTCTGGTATTGTGCATCAGGTATAATTTGGACCTGGAATCAAATATTTATGTTAAAAAATTTCCGACCTAATTTCATTGTATTATGTATTCTGAGTTACCTCCTGATTATATCTTTAGTTTTCATGTCCTTTAAATACAAAGGAAAATCAAGTTGATTAATCATTGTATGCTTTCATTTCAAAATGTTAGGTGAACCTTGAATATCTTGGGCGTGTTGTCTTCAACACCGACGGTATACTCTACCCTGATAGCGTGGTTGGGACTGACTCCCACACAACCATGATTGATGGCCTGGGGGTTGCTGGCTGGGGAGTTGGAGGTATTGAAGCTGAGGCTGCAATGCTTGGCCAGGTAATAAATTGACTCGTTTTATGTTTTGACTCCATTCAAAATAGTCGAACTTGTTTCTTTAGCTTGTTAGTTTCAGCATTTATGACTCTGAGGTGATTTTTATGCCTTTTTATATGTAGTTGCTTGTTAAACTGACCAGAAGTTGGAGCACAAAGATTGTTTTGTTTAATTTTTATCTCATTTATTTGTCGTGTACAAGAAGAAACACTTTGATAATTGACCTCTTGTGCCTGCTATTTCCTTTGGTCCAACGCCCATTGTTTGTTGTTATTCTGTTAAGCAGATTTGTAACATAATTTTGGTTCGAATGTTGTCCCCTTTGTGATTAACAGCCCATGAGCATGGTGTTGCCTGGTGTTGTTGGATTCAAGTTATCTGGAAAATTATGCAATGGCGTTACAGCAACTGACTTGGTTTTGACCGTGACTCAAATGCTCAGGAAACATGGTGTTGTTGGCAAATTTGTTGAGTTCTATGGTAATTTGGTTCTCATGTATCAAATTCTATGCTTCTATAATGGTTGGATAAAGTTCTTATGTTGGTATATACCTGTAGGGGACGGTATGGGTGAGCTATCATTAGCTGACAGGGCAACCATCGCTAACATGTCACCTGAGTATGGGGCAACCATGGGATTCTTCCCCGTTGATCATGTTACTTTACAATATCTTAAATTGACTGGAAGGAGTGATGAAACTGTGAGTGAAAATTCTCCTTGTTTTCTATTATACTTGTATGCAATTCGAGATTTAAAATGCTGAATAACTTCTTACTACTTTCTAGGTGGCAAGGATAGAAGCATATCTGCGCGCAAATAAAATGTTTGTTGACTATAACGAGGTAATTTACTTCCATTATCATGTTTGACATTCTCTAAACATTCATTACATAGGGCAAAATTGTAGACACGTTAACTTTTCTGCTTGCTGATAAATTCAGCCTCAACAAGAAAGAGTATACTCATCATATCTTCAATTGGACCTTGCGGATGTTGAACCGTGTATCTCTGGACCAAAGAGGTGTGCACTTTCTACTATCCCTCCTATTGATCAATTCTATGTTAAGCAATCACGTTGTGTAGTTAAGTGGCTTCTCGATAACGTTTAATGCCTTTTCTGTTATTCATGGAATATTGATGTTTTAACTGCTATTCTTTTGCAGGCCCCATGATCGGGTTCCTTTGAGAGAAATGAAGGCTGATTGGCACTCTTGCCTTGATAATAAAGTTGGATTCAAGGTTGTTTATAAACTTACTGTCAAGTTTCTTTTAAGATTTCAGCCTGAACCTTGTTTCATTTCCTAGTTAATTCAATTATTTGAGTTTCTTATTTTATTTCCTAGACTCGGCTTTTGGTCCCCTCGTCCTCCCTCCTGTCCCCCAAATCTCATTTGGTAAATTTAATTTAGCACATTTTGATCACATGTATGCTGAGTGGGAGAAGACAGGGATTGGGTTAAAACTCTCATTTCCAGTGATGTAGGATGTTGAAAGTTGCATGAATATGTGCAATTTGAAGAGTTGGTGACATGATATTGTCTTTATTCCTGCTTGTTTCTAAACTATATCTATGGCAATGTAGGGCTTTGCGATACCAAAAGAGGAACAGAACAAAGTGGCAAAGTTCTCATTCCATGGGCAGCCAGCTGAGCTGAAGCACGGTAGTGTTGTGATTGCTGCAATCACCAGCTGCACCAATACATCGAATCCTAGTGTCATGCTTGGGGCTGCCCTTGTTGCAAAGAAGGCTTGTGAACATGGTTTGCAGGTTAGAGCATGTTCATAACTGTGCATGTGGTTTTTGATACCCTATCCCTCCAACATGGAAACGTAAAACTTTCCCACCTCATGTATCTTCGATTTGGCAGTGACAGTTTTATTGGTCCTCATTTCATCTGTAAGAATACTTGCACCATGTGAGGCATCCACTATTTTTAATGATTGATTAAAAATTTGTTGATCAGGTCAAGCCATGGATAAAGACAAGTCTTGCCCCGGGTTCTGGAGTTGTTACCAAATATTTACTCCAGAGGTATTTCTTGTAATTTTAGGCTTAAATCTTAGCGATATAATGGACAATTACTTTCTTGTTCTCTATTGCCGTGAGCAAGAAATTCACAACTGTGGTTTTTCTTGGTGAAGTGGCCTGCAAAACTATTTAAATGAGCAGGGCTTCCACATTGTTGGGTACGGCTGCACAACTTGTATAGGCAACTCTGGAGAATTGGATGAATCAGTGGCTTCTGCTATTTCTGAAAATGGTAATCATAAAATTTTGTTGATGTGTGAAAGAAAAAGGAAGTTATAATGTTGTTTATATTTTTATTCCAATGAGTTGATTTATGAACCATTGCTTTTTATCGGATGCTTCGTTCCTTTGTTTGGCTGATGCATTTTTTTGTCTGTCAATTTGTTTTTTTTTTCCAGATATTGTTGCAGCAGCTGTGCTTTCTGGTAACCGGAACTTTGAAGGTCGGGTTCACCCCTTAACAAGGGCCAACTATCTTGCTTCACCTCCTTTAGTGGTTGCATATGCCCTTGCTGGCACGGTACGTATGCATTTTTTCAGGTTTTGTCTCCCCGTGGTGATATCAGCTTTATCATGTTTTTTCAGTTCTGGCTAAATGCCAGTTTTTGTACAGCTTTATCATGTTTTTTCAGTTCTGGCTAAATGCCAGTTTTTGTAACGTCAATAAATTAAACATTGGCGAATGGTTTAGGTGCACAGCTGCTAATTTCATATATATACCAATTCTGATTTGAAACACCAGATGGCTTATTAGCCATATAACTGTAACCGTTGCAGCAATTTTTTTTTTCCTTTTTTGAATTGTAATTTCATTTATGTAATATAAATGAAAATTCCAGGTCGACATTGACTTTGATAAGGAGCCGATTGGAACAGGCAAAGATGGTAAGAATGTCTACTTCAAGGATATATGGCCATCAACAGAAGAAATAGCGGAGGTATGTAGTGTCAAACATGCATATCATATGATCTAGTTTGGTGATTTGATGTATGGTTATTGATAGGAATTGCTGTGGATTTTTTACTTGTTTAGGTTGTTCAATCCAGTGTGCTTCCTGAAATGTTCAAAAGTACCTATGAGGCTATAACAAAGGGAAATCCGATGTGGAATCATCTGACAGTTCCAGCCAACAGCTCTTACTCATGGGATCCTAATTCAACTTACATTCATGAGCCTCCATACTTCAAGAACATGACCCTGGATCCTCCCGGTGCCCATGGAGTGAAGGATGCATACTGTTTGCTGAACTTTGGTGACAGTATTACAACAGATCATATTTCACCAGCAGGAAGCATTCACAAGGATAGTCCCGCTGCAAAATTCCTCCTTGAGCGACGGGTAGAACGCAAAGATTTTAACTCTTATGGAAGTCGTCGTGGGAATGATGAGGTGATGGCTAGGGGTACTTTTGCTAACATTCGACTTGTAAACAAACTTTTGAATGGGGAAGTGGGCCCAAAGACAATCCATGTTCCTACAGGCGAGAAGCTTTCAGTGTATGATGCTGCAATGGTAAGCTATCAGTTCTACATGCTTGCTGTTTGTTCGTTTTGGCTAATTTCTTTCGTCAAAATTTTATTTTCCTGGAAATATGGTTAATTTGTAGGCTCTTTGTTAAATTAAAATGGATGCCTATGTATGTTGACTAAAACATGAATTCGTATGTTCAAATGTAAAATATGATTTCTGTTTATTGGAGTACTAGATAGATCTTTGAATGAATATTCCAACAGGTCAATTCCATTGTTCAATTTTAGTGTACACTGATGACTTAGTTATTGTGAGTAGTTGCAATCATCTCGTGGAATGGATTATCAATCAACCGCCACGATGTCATATGGTCGTTGTTTACCTGAAATTGTTTGCTGTAAATTATGATGCTATGAAATTTTGCATATTCTAGGGAAGAAAAATTGCTAGCCAATATTTGTTATGGCTAATTAAGTCTCACGTTTGACATACAATTTCAGAGGTACAAGACTGCCGGACAGGCTACCGTTGTTTTGGCTGGAGCCGAGTATGGAAGTGGAAGCTCCAGAGATTGGGCTGCCAAGGGCCCAATGTTATTGGTGGGTCTTTTTGTTGGATTGATTTATCATTGCCACTTTCCAAGTTTCAATGTGCTTTGTGTTTTGGTTGATCTGTATGATCTTCTCACTAAGTTGATTGGTTACAGGGAGTCAAAGCAGTGATTGCCAAAAGTTTTGAGAGAATTCATCGTAGTAACTTGGTTGGAATGGGAATTATTCCACTTTGTTTCAAGCCTGGTCAGGATGCAGACACACTAGGATTGACTGGTCATGAGCGGTTTACCATTGATCTCCCAAGCAATATCAAGGAGATAAGGCCTGGGCAAGATGTTACCGTGACAACTGACACTGGAAAATCTTTCACTTGCACTGTGCGGTTTGACACTGAGGTACTCACCAGCCTTTCTCTAAGCCTGTGATTGAAATTGAGATTGGTTTGTCCAAACTTTAAGTGTGTTACCGTCTATTCCCTGGAAATTAAGGAATTGAAATGAAATTCTATTACCTACAACCTGATAATTACGGCATATTGTCCTGCAGCTTATTACTATTGTCAGGAGTACGTTGGTTTTTTCCTCTTCTTGTGCATCGGAATCTGATCATGTGGTATTTGTTAGACTAGAGATCAGAGCATATCATTGATTGAGAGCTACTGATAATAAATCAAATGGATAAACGGTGAAACCGCTAAGAATCACCAGTGTGATAACATGAGTGTGGTTATTTGGTATGGGCCGTATGGCTTTTGAAGCATATTCCTCGTACCTTGTGCCATAATAATTCAGCAAGAGTGCATGCCTGTGGGCTTTATTTCAGCAGAGGGATTCTGCTTAGTTCAGCTATTACCTACTAGGAATGCTAGTTGCCGTGCATCACCTGGTGTTGAAAACACACTTTCTCTGTCTCTAATCCATTTCAAAACTCTTAATTGCAATTGCAGGTGGAATTGGAGTACTTCAATAATGGAGGAATTCTTCCATACGTGATCCGGAACTTGAGGAAGGAATGAAAAAACTTTGGGCGGCAATCTTCGTCCGGGGATACTTTGCAAGGTAAAACGTCAGAAGGGCTTTTTTTTTTTTTCAGTTGTGGATAAGTGAAAGGGAATAAATTTTTAATAATAGGATGAAAATCCCTTCAACGGGACACGGGCATTTTTCTAGCTTCGACAGGCGGACACAGGCGATATGTCAGGAAGGAACTACGTTGCTGTCACAGTGTAGTTGTTTGCCTATTTTTATTTATCTTGAATCCCGTTATCAGTGCATGAAAATGGATGTTTTGTGTTGGCATAAGCCCGTATTTTTCCCTGATGTTAAATTTGATTGTTAAACGAGAGCGAAGGGTGTAATTTCGATGTTTGACATTACACCGGCAATTTTCTTTTGTAACTCACAATTACCCGTTTATTCTGTGGGCTTTTTGACGCCTTCGTTGTCTTGTTTAAAATCCGAAGATATTTATCCGTTGGGAAAAAAAAAAAAAAAGCCAAATAAGAGATGTGGTAGAGATCATGCATAAAATGCAAATTTCAATAACCTCCTGGGATGAACTGGGTCCTTTGTTTTTCCTAATATTATTCCTTGCTCATTCTGAAATACTCTTGTTACTTAATTAAAGAATCTTGATTAATTTTCTTTCCTTAAGACATTCATAATTAGCTAATTAACCTACCTGACGGGTAATGAGAGAAATGGGAGGGCGGATGTATCTCCCGTGGGCTGGCGGAAGAAGGAGACTGCTGAGGTGGCATCGACGGGATTTGACACAAATAAGAACCGGCCAAAAGGTTGCCGGTCATGATGGTGGCCGAGACTCGGAAGAAAACTCCGGATCTTTCTTTTCTTTCGTTGTTTTATTTTGGGTGACTTTATGTGTGGTTATTTGCAAGTGGCTTTTGACTTGAATAGTGAGGTCTTTGTCTGTAATGCGGGCGGGATCTGGGACGGAGTAATGGTGGTTGTTTCTTTCTTTCTGTGCGGTGTCTTGAAGTTGAGTCTTTGGACTTGAGTCTTGGACGAGAATTTATTGTTTTCAGCAAGAAATTAGGGGGCGGTGGGAGTCCAAGGTCGAAGAAAGACTTCTGGATAACATGGGTGGCGTGGTTGTCCCCGGCTGGATCATGGTTGCCGGATAGGAGCAAAATGTGAAACGGCTGCTGGGTTTTTGGCTTGATTGTGTACAGGGGAGTCTTGATCGGCGGAGTGCGCCGGAAAAAGAGATGGGCGGCTGGCCGCGACGGGGGAGGCAACGCTAAAGCAAGAAAGCTGACGGGTCAGTTTGTGTTAGTCGCAATCGACCTGTCGTTTTCTTTTCCCCTCCCTCCTGGGTCGAGGCTTAACGCGCACAAGACACCAGGCCGACCGCTGTTTTGTTCTGTCAGAGCTACAATAACATACTTAAGAATAAAATTGCAACAAGGAACTGATGGAAGGGGAATAAATTGGCACTGCACGTAGCAAGCTCCATCAGCCGACATGAGTCGCACTTGAGGCCCTGAATGTTTTTTTGTCTCAATTTTCGGCAGACTTCTGTTTTTAAGGACAAAAATTATGTAAGTTGTTTTTTACAATCAGATCGAAAAGTTGAATCTATCAGTTCAATCATTTGGGATCTTGTGATAAACAGAAGAGATTTAACCCTGACGAGCTTTTTGTCCTTATGGAGCAATCATTGATCTTCACTTCTGAAAGGAAAAAAAAAAAAAAAAACGACTATCTTAATTGAAGAAAGGATTGCGGAGGAGCAGCGTCCCAAAGACATAGCACTACAAGGTCTTGTAATCTGGAGGAATAGGTGACGGAAAATAATAGGAAAAGCTAAAAAGTCACATGAGCAAAAATAAATTTAAACTAAGAACAATTCAATATTTCCTAATGAGTTGGCCTCCTCTGCTTCTGGGAACAAACAACTATCTAAGATTTACATGACATACAATGATTCGTGCAAGCCTCCATTGAACGAAGCTAAATCCACGCATCATGTATTGTCATCGTTAAGACGGGTGACATTTAGTATCTAATTAGATGTATATCAATGATCTTCTGGAATGCTCTCCAAAGCTGGCTTCCAACCACCATTGACGCCTATTGCTGTAACTTCTCGAGCATTATTCCCCTTATGATCTCCTAACCTCATTGCCGTACTTGCCAGTTGCTCCAGGAGGTGATAGTTCTCCTTCCCGCTGCTCACCATTTGCTTTAGCTCTTTCTTGGTCATCACAACTTTAATTCTCACAACACCAACTTTGGACGGCTGGACCCCATTTCCGTTTATTACACGATCAAGCTTATGCTTCCCTTCTTGATGATGAGGACATGATGAATTGGAAGTGGAACGTACAAGCGATGTTCTTCTTTGGATCGTTTCTTTTTCGTGTCTTTGATCGTACTTCTGTTTTTGTGATTCAATATTGTTGGTTGCCAAGCAATTTCCCATCTTCAGCAGTCTATATTGATCACAAATAAAAAAGTTCGTTCAATGCTCTACATATATGGTGGTGATGGAGAGAGAGAGAGAGAGAGAGAGAGAGCGTGGTAGAGCGTAAGACGGAATGGAAAGAGAAAGAGAAAGAGAGCGCACATGAAAAAACCGGTTATTGCGCCGGTTTATTGGAGGAAAGTAATGTGATTCTTTAGCTGGAAACAAGAAGGATTTTATATTTTGCCTTTAAGAGAGAATCTCCTTGATTAAGCAAACAAGACGCTCCAGAAAAAAGAATCTCCTTGATTGTTGTTTTTAGCGTACATGTTCCAGATACCAAAAATAATAAAGCTCTTAACCGAAAAAAAAAATTAATTAAATGATGTCATGCTAACGCGTCTCAGATAAGTATAAGTATAATGTTCATATATATATATATATATATATAATTTTTTTTTCTTAAACTATTTAATATCTAATTTATTAAACTGAATAATTTAGATCGATTTAAGTAAGATTTCGAAGGGCTGTAAAAGTTTTACAATAAATATTTAACGCGATTGTATTTTCAGAATTCGAATTTGAAATTTTTGATTAAATAGTGACAGATTTTTACTATTCGTACCGACATGTGCTTGTATAATATTCATATACTATTCACTTAGTGTTGTGCGCATTCTATGACCTTTTTAGTTTTGTGCACATTGTATGACCTTTTGCACTTTTAAGATGCTTTTTTTTTTGGAGAAAAATTTAACATTGTATAAATTTAAGTATTATATTTTTAACCAATCTTCATACACATTATACTCGAATTTTACATATTTTATCCGTCTTCAAACTATTGTAAAGGTCTAGAATACGTGGCAGTAACGGTGCTCTTCTAGGAAGATTATTTTTAACTGGTTGGCTTGACCACAAAAGGGACAATTTTATGATTACGGCACATGGGACATGACAAAAGAACGGTTCCTACCTTATAATTACTATGTATCGTCTTAAATTAAATAACAATAATATTACGCTTCCGATTTCTCGCCGATGTATTCATCTTTGGGTATTTACTAATTTACTGACTTTGGGGTCTCTGCTATCGTCAAGTGGCCCTACCCTGCGTTAATTGTGTTTGTTATTGTTTAGCAATCTTATTACCAGCAATGTTTTGTCCATAAGTCAATGTCCCGATTAAGAAACTAAGTCTTGTGTTCAAAAAAAAAAAAAAAAAGGAACTAAGTTGTACTTAATAGTCCTCAAATGATGACTAAGTAAATTTTTTAGTAAGCGTTGTTAAGTCTTAGAGATCAAGCCAAATATCGAACAAATTTGTGTTTTGAGTAAGTGGTACAAAGTTAATTTTCGGACAACTGGGAGATTATCCATTGAATTGTGCCCCAAATCTTGAATTTCGCTTGCATCAAGATCAAATTGTGCTTAGATTTACCTGCAAACGTATCAGCAAACAGCCGTACCACTTCTACCTAATGCAAGCATCTTAAATTGATATAAATAATGGTTGCAGTTAGCACCATAACCTCATCTTCCGCGTGTGTATATATCGACTAACAATAGAATTGCGTGATACATAAATTTAATCATATTTATCAATAAATTTATTTTAAAAGAACATTCTAATTTTGAGTATTATTTTTTAAGAAGTTTTAAATTTTTTTGAGAAAATAGAAACAATTTTTTATTTTTTTAAAAAAGAAAAGTTTGGAAGTAGGTTTTCTTTTTCTTTTTTTTTTTAATTTTCTTCTCATTGGAGGAATTTTTAGCGTAATTCTTTGTTTTCCTTAAAAAAAAAAAGGATAAATTTGAGAGAATTGTTATTTATTGAGAGATTTTCTTAATAGTTTTTTAGTTAACATATTTTTTCTTTTTCAAATAGGGGAATTCAAGAATGGTTTTTTTTTATTGTTTTCTTTTATTAGAAAATTTTTTAATTATAAAATTTAATTAGAGTCAAAATATTATTATATGAATTAATAGAATCTTTGTTAGATTATAATTATATTTATATTAATTGATTTATAGAATCTTCATCTTCATTTTAATAGAATTTTAATAATTATGAGATATTTTAATATTTTTAACTTATAAATTTATGAAAAGTTATCAAGTGACTGAGAAAGAAAAACTGAAATTTTTTCTCAACATTTATTTGATATACTTACATATAGATAATAATTGCTAGCGCCTCAAATTGTTGTAATATTATTGTCGGTATCTGAAAGTTCAGAACCTCGTGGAATCATCAATATATCATATCACCATTTAATTTTAGAAAAATCGACGCATGCACCAAAGCTATGAATTAAAATCAAGGGAGAAATTTGATGGGCGTAGGCTAGATGAGATTAAAAGAGAATTAAATTAATATAAATCATTTAAAAGTTAAATTAAAAAAATAAAAAAATAAGATAAATTATTAAATATTATTGAATGAAATATGTATCTATTTATATTTTCTTAACTTGTATTCATATAACGGTATTTTTTAAATAATTATTTTTTTTTATAAAATTTCTTTTTTAGTTAAATTAATAAATATTTATGTAACTATGATCGTTGTACGTATAAACACTATCAAAAACTCGAATCTGATTCAAGACCGATGAACAGTATCAATTGCTTAATGTGATATGATAAGGAGACCAAACCAAGGAAAATAGCTTGGTGTCAAATCACTTACGATTTGAGGGCTCGTGCTTGACATCAGGATGACGATAAGTTGTGGTCATGGTGTGTTCATTGCATGTGACCTGTGCGGTGCTTGAACATTAGGGCACCGAATCGAAGCTTTTCTGAAAATTTTTTATATTAAACCAATTAAATGGCCGTTGAAACTTGGGGGCTCACCGCGTTAAACACTGACGTACGTAATTTTGATTTATTATGTTGGAATTCTATATGTTATATGTCTTGCACATGGGGTTAGGTCCTTTCTTTCCCTACTTTCTTGCAAAATTTTGGACGCTTATCGCTTGTCGATCTGGAAAAACTTGTATATAAACTAGTCCAACAATATATGATCATGAATAGAGGTGTCAAAATTTGACCCGATTCACCCGAACTCGCATGAAAAAATACAACTCGAACTCGACCCAAAAAATGACCTAACTCGAAATGATCCAAAAATTTTAAGTCAAACCGAACCTAACTCTAACTCGACTTGTTTGACCCAAACTTTCTTTTTCCTTAAGGGAACAAAAAATAAAATAAAAAAATTTAACATATTTTATATTATAAAAAATATAGATTCTACTATTTTCAATATAAATTTTAATTATAAAATTTTTAGAATTTTTAAAAAGAAACTTCTTTAATTATTTTTTAATTATATAATTTTCTTTGATTTTTAAGAATTTTTAATAAAAATATCACGTCATCATTTTTTATGACGTGGTCAATCCGTAGATTAATTCGAACCCAAATCGACCCAATCTAAAATAATCCGAAGATAACTTGACCTGTAAATAATCTAATCCGAAACGATCTAAACTAAACTCGACCCAATAATTTTTTTGATACCTATAATCATGAATGAATCTAATTCTTCAATTTTGCTCTCTTTTTTTTTTCACTTTTTTATGTTTAATTGCCACGTCAACTGTTTCATGGAAACCTTCGGTTGTCGTATCAGAAACCAAAGATGCTCCATCAGTGGAGTTAAGAGAATTTTATATCTCACTCATAACTATATTTTTAAGGATCTACTTATCATTCCCCTCATCTCCGTCGCGCCCCCCCCCCCCCCCCCCCCCCCCCCCCAAAAAAAAAAAAAAGGCTTTAGGAACTTAATTAAACGCCCATGTAAATATGAAGAATGCATTAATATATAAGTATATAAAGTTAAAATTAAAAAAAATCGTAAATTTTATCTCTCTGTCATATGATAGGTTCTTATAAATTTGTAAATAAAAAATATGAAAATATTTATAATTTTCAAATTTTTGTTACAATCAGGATTAATATTTTATAAATTTAATTGTAATCAAATAAGGATTTTATTGATTTTGTATATTACTACTTTGACTCTAATTAAATCCTTATAACTATAATTTATTTGTAAATTAAAAATATTATAATATTTTATAATTTTTGAATTTCTATTACAATCAATTAAAATTTATAATTATAATATTTTTGTAAATTAAAAATATTATAATATTTTATAAATTAATTAATATAAATTTAATTGTAATCAAATAAATATTTTATTAATTTTGTTTGACTCTAATTAAATCTTTATAATTAAAAAATTTTATTTATAATAAAATAAAATTTAAAAAAGAGTAAAAAATTATTATAAAATTTTTATTCTAGAATAAAAATGATTTAATATAGGAAAATTAAAAAAGAAAAATCAGTTTGTAGTCTTTCTTAAGATTTGAATAAAATTAAGATTTCAATATGTAAAATTTCTCAAAATTTAAATAAAATTAGGATTTTAATATACATATAATCATCTTTTTCATAATATAAAATTGCGAGCATGTTTAGGCAAAATCTATATTTCTCCATGTTCTTTTGTTTCTCAATAATCTTTTGTCTTCTCTCAGCTATATTTCTCAATCACAGGTAATAATTTCTCATCCGAATTATTACTGTTTTTTGGTAATCATATGTTTAGTCTTTTGTTCTTAATTAGTTTCTCATCCGAATATTTGGTAATAATTTCTATATATAGACTAAAGGGGGTTAGTGCCTAATTTCATATTAAAACAAAGTTTAGACATTAAACCTGCAATGCAAACAAATTTTTATGAAGCCCAATTTTTATATAAAATAATCCGATGGATACACAATTTGGATTAGTCATTATATTTTAGTAATCTGATGGATATTATATTATCAGTCCTTTTTTGTTTTTGCTATTCTTTGCAATTAGACATTATTCTATTCTTTATGTTTCCTTCAGATGTATTTTATTGTTTTTTTTTTCTATTTTTGTCAGCTTATGTTGATTAATAATCGTGGGTCTGTGTTTTGGTTAATAATTTTTATTGTGCCTGAATCATCTATGCTTTGACGCTTGGTTATTTCTTATGGAATTATCGATCAAAGTTGGTAGAATTAACTTTGAGTTTTTCTGTTGGAATTATTTTTGTTGGCAAAACCTAGAATTTTTCAATTTTACGTTTTAACTTTTTCATCCAAAACAAGGTTGGCACTTATAATTTAATTATAATTATTTCAGTTGTTTTAGTCTTTTAATTATAGTTTTTTTTTTTTTTTTTACATATGATTATGTAAGAATAGTTTTTGGAATTAGAAACATCGAAAATTACAAGAAGAAATTTGAGATTTCGAGATAGCGTCGTGATGTATGACGAATAAGAAGAACAACCTAAGTCAGGAATCCACCGGACAACTAATCACTCGGGAATCCACCCGAAAAGAAACGAGAATCTACTCGAGAGAAAATTATTTGTAATCAATATTCAATTGCATAAAGTCTGAAAAATAATAAAGATTCAAACTTTATTTATAGAGTTCAACAGATAAATCCTAAATAGAAACAAATAACTGCTAACAGATAATTATGAAAATAACTGAAAAATAAACACGTAGTTAACACGTCCTAAATAAGATAGAATCTAATAACTGAATAACAAATCCTATCCTACGTGGACCGAAACTTTCGGAATTTCTTCTGGGAGAAGAAATCCCTATCAGCAACTGCAACTGCATCATTCCCCTCCGGTTGAAAAGAACTCGACTCCGTCAAGGAAGACGCCAAGTAAACATCAAGCAACTCAGGATCCATCAATCGAAGATCATCCTCAGGAACCCAAGTAGCATCAGAGGCAGGACGACCTTTCCACTGAACAAGAAAACGTCGAAATCCTCTATGAGAAGAAGCAACGTACTCATCATCCAGGATAGTCTCAATATCCTCGGCACGTGTAGCAAAAGTAGGCGCCTTTGGCACAGCTATACCTGCAGAGAGACTAGAAGGCAGCGAAGGAGGCTCGAAAGTGCCTCGGAATCTAGCGCCTAATCTCAGCATGCAAGTTATGAATGTGTGAAGCAAAATTTTCAGCAGGCTCAGAAGAACGAAGATCAGGAGGAAGGGGAACAAGGTCAACAGGTGTGTGAGGGGTATAACCATGTATAATCTCAAATGGACTCTTACCAGTAGAACGGTTAACAGAATTATTGTAGGCAAACTCAGCTGTTGGTAAAATCAAGTCCCAATTACCTTGTTTTTTACCCACTAGACATCTAAATAAGTCTCCCAAATTTCGGTTAACTACCTCAGTTTGACCATTTGTTTGAGGATGAAATGCAGATGAAAATTTTAAACAAGTCCCAAACAATTTCCAAAGTGTTTTCCAAAAATAACTCACAAATTTAACGTCTCTATCAGACACAATGGAAACAGGCAAACCGTGCAATCTAACAACTTCTCTGAAAAATAATTTTGCAACATGAAATGCATCAGTGGACTTATTACATGGAATGAAATGAGCCATTTTAGAGAATCTATCCACAACCACAAGGATGCAATCATTACCACGAACTGTCCTAGGCAAACCAAGCACAAAATCCATACTAACATCACGCCAAGGTGCATGTGGAATAGGAAGTGGTGTGTACAAACCAGTGTTATGCTTTCTAACTTTAGCAACTTGACAAGTGCGACACTGTGACATAATTCTAGACATGTCTCTCTTTAAGGAAGGCCAGTAAAACCTATCCTCAACAAGTGCAATGGTCTCATCCCTTCCTAAATGACCAGCTAATCCACTAGCATGCATTTCCCAAACTAAAAAGTCACGGAGTGATGTACGTGGAATACACAACTTATTAGCTCTAAATAGAAATCGATCATGCACTACAAAATCAACATAGTCCCTATGATTGCCATCACAAACAGACTGAAATATAAGACCAAAATCAGGACAAGTAGGGTACTCATCATGCAATCTCTCAAAACCTACAACATGAGCATGCAACTCTTGAAGAACACATACAACTCTACTCAGAGCATCAGCAACTTTGTATTCTATACCAGAATAATGTTTAAGCACAAAAGAATACTCATTAAGAAATTCAACCCATTTAGCATGCTTAGCATTTAATTTCTTCTGAGAATTCAAATAACGTAAAGCTTGATGGTCAGAAAACAAAACAAATTCCTTAGGAAGCAAATAGTACCTCCAATGACGCAAAGATTGAACAACAGCATAAAACTCCTTATCATATGTAGAGTACCTCTGCTTCGCTTCATTGAGTTTTTCGCTGAAAAAAGCGATGGGGTGTCCTTCCTGACTCAGGACTCCTCCAATGCCAACTCCCGAAGCATCACAAGCAACTTCAAACACCTTATTGAAGTCGGGATGACTCAGAACGGGAGCTTCACTGATTTGCTTTTTGATGTCTTTAAAAGCTATGGAAGCTTTACTAGACCACTGAAATTCTCCCTTTTTCAAGCAATCAGTAATAGGGGTCATAATAGTACTGAATCCCTTAATGAATCTCCGATAGAAGGAGGCTAAACCATGGAAGCTACGAGTTTCAGTAAGAGACTTAGGCTCAGGCCACTCTCGAATGACTCTAACCTTCTCAGGATCCGCAACTATACCACGAGCAGAAACAATAAATCTTAAGAATAACACCTCAGACTGCAAGAATGTACATTTTTTAAGGTTAGCATACAGTTTAGCTTCTCTAAGAGTAAGGAAAACTAACCGCAAGTAATCTAAGTGTTCTTTCTCGGACTTACTGTAGATAAGGATGTCGTCAAAGTAGACCACTAGAAACCGATTTATGAATGGCCTCAGAACATGAGTCATAATCCTCATAAATGTACTAGGAGCATTTGATAACCCAAAAGGCATGACTAGCCACTCATATAATCCATCATGTGTCTTAAATGCAGTCTTCCACTCATCCCCAGGCCGAATGCGTATCTGATGATAGCCACTATGAAGGTCTATTTTAGAATACCAACTGGAACCAGCTAGCATATCCAACATATCCTCTAGCCTAGGAATGGGAAATTGGTACTTGATGGTGATCTTGTTTATAGCTCGACTATCAACACACAACCTCCATGACCCATCTTTCTTAGGGGTCAACAAAGCAGGAACAGCACAAGGACTCAGGCTATGTCGTACAACTTAGACAACAATTCTTCTACTTGCCTATTTAACTCTTCACGTTCCTTTGGGTTCATCCTATAGTGTGGAAGATTAGGTAACTGTGAACCAGGAACTAAGTCAATGGCATGCTGTATGTCTCGCATGGGTGGGAGCTCCTTGGGAAGGTCATCAGGTATAATATCCACAAATTCCTTGAGTAATTTATCAAAAGCAGAAGGAATAACAGCTCGAGGTGTGCTCGAATGTGGAATAACCTCTTTGGAAACAACAACTATCAAATAGTCATTACTCCCTAACTCCCTTTCAAAGGCCTTATGATCTAAAATGTGAAGACCTTTATTGATAGAAACAGGGGGAAGAGATTTGGATTTCGGCCTTGTGTCCTTAACAGAGGGTTTAGCTGGGTTCAGAATGATATTTTTGCCTTCATACTTAAAGACATAAGTATTCTCCCGACCATGATTGGTCACATTAAGGTCATAGAGCTAAGGACGATCTAAGAGAATATGAGCTATATCCATGGGCAGAACATCACAATACACCTTATCCTTATAGTTACCTAACTGGATGGGCACTAAACACCGCTCAGTGACTGGTAATGTGGTTTTATTCACCCAAGCTACACGGAATGGTTGCGGATGTGGTTCTGCCTTAAGGTTTAATCGTGAAAGAGCAGATTTCGCAACAACATTCATGGTACTCCCTCCATCAATAACCAACTTACAACTGCGATCTCCAGATCGAATGTAGGTGTGGAATATGCTTGTTCGTTTCCATGTATCATTGTCCACAACAGTAGACAAAACACACCTAACAACAGCACAATGCTGGTCATCATCCACAAAGTCCTCAATGAATTCATCATCTTCACCTGAGTACTCTAAGGGATCAACAACTTGATCTTCGCTCCCTGAGAGGTCATCAGACTCCTTATCCATAATGAGAGCACGATCGGGACAACGAGAGGCAATGTGACCCTTTTTATGGCAACGGAAACACTTAACGGAAGTGTTACTCGCACGAGATTCGGGAGCAGAGCGTATCGGACGAGAAGTGGAAGGAGTAGAGTGCAAAGAAGCGGAAGGATTGACAGGTTTGACTTGAGAAATGGAAGTAGAAGAAAAGGAGGATTTGGTTGCACGCACTCCAACAGAGGGGGACGAGCGCGTGAATGAAGAGGTCTTGATATATTTCTCAACCTCTAAAGCCTTGTGATAAGCTTCTTCCAAAGAATCAGGACCAAGTAAGAGAATCTCCTTTTGAATTTCAGGCTTGAGACCATTAACAAAACAATTTAAAGTGAGGTAAGGATCTTCATACAATTCACATCTAAGTAGAAGCTCTTCGAATTTAGACATGTAAGCAGTAACGCTAGAAATCATTTGCCTAAGATTTAGAAGTTGAGAATAGAGTTGACTCCTATGATAGGAGGGAACATATTTAGCTTTTAGCTTCATTTTCATGACTTCCCATAAGATGATAGGAGGCTCACCTAAACGTTCAGTTCTACGAAGCTCATTCTGCCATAATTTTCTAGCTGACCCTACCAATTTCATCTTTGCAAATTGAACACGCTCAAAATCATTCATGTCATACCATGCAAAATAATCCTCTAAACTATCAAGTCAGTCAAGAAACACTTCAGCATTCAATTCACCATTAAATTCAGGAGCATCTAACTTGATCTTCCTAGTGATGTCATTATGATCTGGACGTGCATGCATGTGCTGTGGCCTATGATACCTATCATGAACTCGAGTATGCACATCATCACGCAAATCATCACGCACATCATCATGCAATTCATGAATAGGATACCTAAGTGTACCCCTAGGAACATGACGTGTAGGAAATGCATCATAATAAAAATCTTCTTCATCAATATGTCCATGTAGATTTCCATTGGGGGGAAACCTAACAGTTGGCCTCGGGGTGACTAAATTGCTAGGATCTTGCGGGTGAGGCGTAGGAAAATGGGCATTGACAGAACCCTCAACATGGGTTGCCTCAATTGGCTGTCCAACCGATTCGTCTACTGGTTGTTTGTCCAAACGTTTTAAAATAGTATTCAGTTGGGTGGACAAATTAGCAAAGTCGTTTCTAAGGCTGTTCATGTCGGACTGATAGGCAGATTGTGCGGCGTGAACTTCAGCTCGAAGCTCATCTATTTTAGAAGCGGGCTTGGTAGCAGATTTGGCTGTTTCTCGGGTATTAACCATGTTTTGTGAAATAATTATGCTGAGATCAACACTAATTGCAAAAAGTAATAAAAATTATAAACTACTATGATGCACACAATCAAAATAAAATATGGTGAATGAATGATAATGTCACGGGACAACAAAAGTATGGGCAATAGAGTAAAATATGGTAAAGTTAGAGATAGTGAAAAAGTGGACGGTATAAAGTATGGCAGTGATGTTAAAGAAACAGTAAATATGGGCAAAGAAAATAGAAGGCAATTTTTTTTTTTTTTGACCTAACACAAATTTATTGAAATATTAAACTGACCTAAAAATTAATCAAATTTTCAACAAGAGAAAGAAAAGTACCTCAACCTTTAATTTAATTCTTATGTCCAAGTGCAAGAATACTGGCCGGCGGTGGTGACAGCAGATTCCGGCGACGGTGAAACAACTCCGGCGGTCGACAGCAGACTCCGGTGACGTCAGAGAGCTCCGGGGAGGGCTGGGAAGTGCCGTGGAAGGTCCGGCGGTGAGCAGGTGAGTCGCCGTCGGTGTCAACGAGGCCTGGACGCGGGCGGACGATGGTCGACGACAATGGCGCGCACGGGAAGAACGACGAACGGCGTCGGGCTGGACTCCGATTAGCGTGATAACGACGGAAACAGCAAGATCGGACGTCAGAGAACCTTTTCGGACCAGGTACGAGGGTCGGCGATAGTCGGTGGAGCGGAAAGACGGCGGTGGCGCAAAGGTTGTCCAGCAACTTCGGGCGGTCGTTATGGGGTGATTCCAACTGATTTCCGGCACGTGGTTGTCGGGGGTGGAAAGATCGGGCGTTTGTGGTGCAGGGAAGATGGGTTGCGGGTGTTGCTGGCGGTCGGCGGTGGCGCGTACGGCGGAGGGCAGCAGTCGGAGGTGGTCCGGCGAGCGGTGATGGCGGCGACGGACAGAAGCTGATTTTTGTGATTTTTATGAGTTTTTGAATGGTTTTCTGTGATTTTCAAGGTTAGGAACGATGGAAAATAAGTTAAGGATCGTATTTGGTATGTGATTTAGGATCGAAACGGGTTGGATCGAGGTTTTGCTCTGATACCAAACTGATGTAGGATGAATAAGAAGAACAACTTAAGTCAGGAATCCACCCGACAGCTAATCACTCGGGAATCCACCCGAAAAGAAACGAGAATCCACTCGAGAGAAAATTATTTGTAATCAATATTCAATTGCATAAAGTCTGAAAAATAATAAAGATTGAAGCTCTATTTATAGAGCTCAATAGATAAATCCTAAATAGAAACAAATAACTGCTAACAGATAATTATGGAAATAACTGAAAAATAAACACGTAGTTAACACGTCCTAAATAAGATAGAATCTAATAACTGAATAACAAATCCTATCCTACGTGGACCGAAACTTTCGGAATTTCTTCCGGGAGAAGAAATCCCTATCAGCAACTGCAACTGCATCACGTCGTTTGAAGACCAACAACGTGCCTTTCAAATGCGGATCATCTTCTTCTAAAGGTTTGTGACTTTGTGCTCTAACGCTTTTCAAATAAAATGATTATGTGGCCTTTGAAAATATAACGACTTGTGAAGAGCATGAAAGTTTATTTCGGTTGGGAGACGTAAAGAGAGATGGGGTTTGAGTCACGTTATCATTGAATTTTATAAATCTCTTTATCCTTATTTCAACTCTAATTCATATTTCAAGACACATTAGAAAAGAAGAAAAAAAAACAAAATCCAAAAAAAGGAAGAGTAGGAAAATGGTGTGTTATCTGTTTTTTCTTTTATCAATATTTACAATTTTTCAATTAAAAAGTAGTAAATATACAATAATAGTTAAATGATTTTAAAAAATTTTTATGCCCAAAAAATAATAGTGTATATATATTTTTATGAAACATGTAATTAATTAACTGAAAAATACTTATTAATTTTGCACATAGCACAGGTTATATATATGTGTGTGTGTGTGTGTGTGTGTGTGTGTGTGTAATCAACTATTCGGCCTTCAATGTTTTCATGGGCAACGTGCCCTTGGATGAAGGGTGGACCGAGCGTGGGATTAGACCTCATTACCAACACCTGAACTTTAGTAAACCCAAGTCGCTCAAGCAGAATATAGCAACTAAGGGCGTATGAGGATTTGCAAGATAGGCCCACTCAGTCAAACGGTATTTTGGACTTGGGCCGGTTCTATTTATCTTTCTTTTTAAGTTTTCTGCAAAAAAAAAAAAAAAAATATTGGGCATGGGCACAAAGCTGCTGCATTTGGCCCATTTGTGGTCCAAATTTTGCAGTTTCGCACAGTAATTATTGGGTTCGAATCTAATTAAACTCGATCGAATCAGAAGGAAATTCACAATTATAAACTAATTTAAAACAGGCGCTGTATGGAAAAAAATAGACTTTGAGAGAGTTTTGCTCTCTTTAATGGATTCATCCAACTCAAACTAGATTAGTCGGGGCCCACTAGATTTTTACATACAATGGTTTCAGACAAAAAAAAAAAAAACTAATTTAAAACACAAACATGGAAGTTAGTTTTCACACGTCTCTATCCCTCCACAAACATGGCCCATTTGTGGTCCAAATTTCTCACCTTCATTTTTCTATTGTAATATAATAGAAAACAAACTGAAAATTCATAATGTCTTTTTTTGAGTTCAAAAAAAATATTGATCTTTTTTTTATTGCGTATAACAATACTGATGTCCCAAATTTTTGTAGAAAATGACGGTACCCAATCCCCAAATTGCGCAAGAAAACAGGTTTTCCTGATGCTTCTGTCCTTTTTTTTACCGTTTTTTCTAATGTTTTTTTTTTTTATTCGTCTTGAGCGGCAAAACTCGATTTTCCCTATCGAAAACACCTTCGAAAATTATATTCCTTAAAACACCTTCAATACAAAAACCCAAACTGAAGTGCTCAATTCACAATTTTTTTTTCTTATTATGAGATTCATTAAATAGTAAGTTATATTATCAAATAACTTTCATCATTCTTACACTTGTACCCATTTTTGGAGACTTAGAGTTGAAGACCTCCAAAAATAAAACTTTAAATTCTTAAGTGTTAAAGTATTTTTTTGCTAAAAAAAAAAGTACTAAAGCATCTTTGAATAAGTACTTCGTTGTTCGTATAACATAAATGTTTCAACTTTCAAGTCCCTCACACGGCATGGATTTTAAGTAAAGGGTTATTTTTGGGTGTTTGTACATTAGCAACAAGCCGACAAGGCCGAGTGCCTTATAGCTGGTCACGGAGATTATTGTAGGCAATAATTGAACCTTAGTGGCCCAATTTCAACCGAGCAGGCACTAGCCACTAGGGTCCAAAAACTATTGACAAGATAAAAAAATATATAAAGACTCAACATTTTCATTTGCATCTTGCCTGTTCATTTTCTTTAATTTTCTTGTTCCCATCACATTTTTTTCCAGCGATGAAGCTTAATCTCCCTGCCACTTTCATATGGTCGTGGGAACAATAGAAAATGCATAGACCATAGAAGGTCCAAATTCTGCAGTCCATTCCCACCAAAAAAGCCGAACATCATCATTGTTACTTGTTTATCTTCCTCTGGCCATTATTTCTGTCCTTTTTTCTTCGTAATTCTTAAAATTAGGAGAAGTTCAATTTACGGGTCGGAATTCTTCTTAAAGCTCTTAACTATTGTAAAAATTTACATTTCAATTTCATTGGGAATTTCGTCGGAAAGAAGTTCCAATTTCAAATTTTAAAATTCGGAGAATTACCAATTTTGGAAGTAGAGGCTCAAGGCTCCCACTACACTGCTCGAATATGAAAAGCCTCTTGTACCGATAAAACAAGTAATTGTTATACTGTTTTTTTTTTTTTTTTTTGTGTTAGTATACCAAACACATCATCTTGAAACACACAATTACATTTTTTTTAATTTTATTGTAATTAGATTTTACTTAAATTTTTATATGTTATCTCACATATAATATTAAGTTAACTTAAATTATCCAAAAACAAACGCATATTTTTATTTTATGTGGGTCTAACTGGTAAACGTTGTCAAGATAAGACGTATCTGTCAACATGCAAAATTTTAATTAATGCTTCTTGTGCAGCTTTAGTTAGATGACGAACACGGAACACATGTGGTCCAATTTTTTAGGCCAGGAAATTATAGTGCCAATGTATGGAAACGCCCAAGTTGCGGTGACGAGTTTTAAAACATTGTCCGCTGGAACGCTAGAATGATTTGTCTTTATTCCACTCGTTATGTATGTTATTGACAGTGGACCTCACGTACAATATAGACAGAAACAGCTGGCTTGAAGGCGATATTTTGTTTGGAAGTCAATTATTCGTACTTTTTTTTTTGTTTGTAAGAACAAGAAATCAAATTTTAAACTCGACACTATTCAGGTGATAAATCATTTGTACTTTCTAAACTGCAAGTACCTTCGTGAATTTTAGTTTAATCTTTAGTACATTTTATTATAAGTGATGGGAAATATATTAATGAACTTTTACTATTTAGGGTCGTTTGATTCGTAGTATAAAATTAGAATCAAAATTAGAATTAAAATTAAATGAAATCGAAATAATAATGATTAAAATTACAATGTGTTTAGTTTATTGCAAAATCAGAATCAAATTTCCTTTGTTGTTATTTGGTTTAGTAAAGAATCAGAATCAAAATTATTTTCTTAAACTATTTAAATAATCTAAAATTAAAAATTTATTAATATCAAGTTAAAATGTATGAAATACAAAAAATATTATAATGTAATGTCAAATTAAAAAAATATTAAATATTATGACATATTATCATTAATAAGTAGTAATGGTAATGACAATAATAACAATAACAATAAAAATAATATTTATTATTATTATTATTATGAAAAAAAATTATTGTAGATATTATAAAATAATTTATTAATAATAAATAAATGATTATTTTAACTATAAAATTATATTAGTATTTACAATTTAATTATTATCTTAAGTTTTGAAATATTTAATTTTTATTATAATATAAAAACGTATTATTATTATTATTATTATTATTACCACTATTATTATTATTATTATTTAATGAATAAACAAAATAAAAAAAGGTAATATAATAACAATATAAAAATAAAAACATGAGAAAGTGAAGAAATTTGAAGAATTAGAGGTAATTAAGAGAGGAATAGGAATGATTGATGTAATAAGCTTGGGAATCATGATTTCTTTAAAATGGAGAATCTCATTCCTTTTTTTAAAAGAATGAGAATATATTTTTCATAAAATAAACAATAAGAATGAGAATTAAGGAGTAGATTCTCATTCCCATATTTCTTTTTTCCTAAACAAACACTCCCCTAATTTAATTTTAAATAATAACAAATGATAATTTATCTGATTTTTTTTTTAAATTTTAATCAACTAATGGATATTATAATTTATTTTTATTTTGTTGCCACTAAATGTTACTATTTAATATTTATCGTATTATTGTATTAATGTACATTGTTTTCACTTTGTGTAAGAAGCAGCAAAACTGTGGGAAGGTGAGTAGCGAACTTGGGTCTGGCCATCCAATCTCTGCGGCAGAAAGTGGGGAATTTTGCCATGGTGATGCTGGCATTGCGCGTCATGATCAGCTATGTTTGCACCGGAAATAATGTAGTGACCACAGCTGTCTCTAATCACGTTTTTCTGCTCATGTTTCCTTTTCTTTTTCCCCTACGTTAGTATATTTTGAAGTTTTCATTTTGATTTCAGCCTTTCGTCACTAAAGGCCTAATTGGCAAATTTTCAATGGAAAAGGAAAGAAAAATGAGAGGAAATTAAATTTTTTTTCATTTTTTTATTCATTTTTTATCAATTAAAATAATTATTTTTTACTTTTTCTCTCATAAATTACTATTCATTTTCTTTATCACAATTTTTTAATTATTATTTTTTTTATCAATTTTAACATCATTATTACTATATTATTTTCTATTTTTTTTCCTTTTTTATTCACTTTCTATTTAGGGGCCGTTTGGTTTAAGAGTTAGAATCTGAATTGGAATTGGAAACATAATAACTTTTTTTATAACATGTTTGGTTTATTCAAGAATCAAAATCAAAATCTTTTATAGTGGTTTGTTTTACTTTGAAATTAGAATTAATATCAAATATATGATAATATTTATTTCAGTAAAAATAAATAACCAATAAATACAAAAAATAAAAAATTATGACTATCAAAATAAAAATTAAAAATACAAAAATATTGTAGCATAATTTCAAATTAAAAATATTAAATAAAGATGATAATAATAATAATAATAATAATAATAGTGATAATAATTATTTTTTATTATTATTTTTATTTATTTATTTCAAAATAACAATCATAAATATATAATCTAAAATAAAAAAATAACATAAATTTTTATTAATAATGATAACAAAGAAGAAGTAAGAATAATATTGTTATAACCAAAATAATAATGTAGATATTATAAAATAAGTTATTGTTAATAAATAAATTATTATTAAAATTATGAAATTGTTATGCAAATACTTTTATTATTTATGGTTATTATTAATATAATGAAAAAATATATAATAATAATATTATTTATAATGTAATTATTATCTTAATTATTGAAATATTTAATTTTATTATAATATACAAATATTTATTATCATTATAATTATCATTAATTATTATTATTATTATTATTTATGAGATTTATTTGTAATATTTTATTATAAAATAATTTATAAAATAAGAGAAGAGATGAAAAAATGAGAATGATTAACTATTTAAAAATTTTTTCAGATAAGAGAATCTTATTTCTAAAAATAAAGAAATGAAAATAAAATTTTTCTCTACTAAATATCAAAATTATAAATCACTCGTTCTCATCCTCATTTTCATTATCAACTACGAAAAGTCAACTAAACATTCACTTAATTTTCTACTATCCAATCACACCTTAAAGTAAACATAAGAAAAATGTAAAAGAACTAGTCCGGCCACCATGACACCGAAGACTTGACTGACCATTACTGAATGCTAGAATTTGGACCTATTTTTCTTTTCTTTTCTTTTTCTTTAGAATTTTTGGCCGCACCCACGTGTGAACAGACCATTCGCGTGGGTCACATTTGGGACAGATCGGATATAAGAGATAAGAAATTTTTTTTTAAGAATTAAAAAGTTTATTAAATTATAAGTTATATAATAAAAATAATTTTTTTAATTCTATCTCTTTATTTTTAAAATTTAAATTTAAAATTTTTAAAATAAAAATTTTAAATTTTAACTACTAAAGTATCTATTAAAAAAAACTCTTTTTATTTCCTCTTTCCCTTTTATGCCCTGGTACATAGTGTAAATGAGAATGCATGCATTTGGAATTGATAATTGAAATTGAATTCCAGGTTAAAAGGTTGCATAAATGGGACGACAACAAGGAATAGTAGAGTTTCCATTTGCAAGGGTGCAATATTCGATTGACTTATTTCTTCGCATTTGGGTGTTCGTTAATATGGTCGATTGCCATCCATGGGGCATATGTGTACCAAAATTTTAAAAATCGAACCGATCATTAAATTAAAAAATTTAGAAATATAAGGTTCAATCGGTTCAATTATTTTAATTGTAGTTGAACTGGTAAAACTGTTATTTATTATTAAATATATAAAATAATAATATATAAAATGTAATGTAAAGTATAAATATTATATATATCTATATAGTAGAATACAAATACTTGTAAATTTAATATATATTATTGACAAATTATTGTGAAATAAGATTAAAAATTAATATATTAATATATGTAATAAAAATAGAAAAAATATTTTAATTCATGTATTTTTATTTTAATTAATTCATATTTTAAAAAATTAATACAAGAATGTGGAAAAAAAAATACACAATTAAGAAAACATGTTAAGTTTGTAGTGTAATTTTAAAATTTCTTAACATTGTATTTTGAAGGGTTATCAAGTCTAAGAGTTTAAAAGAAATAATTAATGAAAGAACAAAAAAATATAAAGGAAAATCTCATAGCATTAAGTAGATAATAAGTGAAAAAAAAAATAGTTAACAAATTGAAATGTGGCCTAAGTGGTATTTGGCGTTCTTTTTAGTCACAAGTTTGATGCTCTTGATAGGAGAATTTTTACATTTTTTTTGTTATTTTTGACCGAATTATTTGAACTGATAAAATTGAAATCGATTCTCCTATTCATAATTGAACTAACCAGTTTTTTAATTCTCAATATGACTCACAAAATCTCTAATTTCTTAAAAGAATTAGAAAAGACTTTAGACCGATTTCTAATTTTTTCGAGTCAATCGGTCGATTCAATTTGATCCTCATTAGACTGGTGTGTACATGCACAAACTACAAGGTATTGGTGAATGTTTTCTTTTTGGTTTTTTTTCGACTTTTCGGTCAAGGTCAACACTTCGCCCAAAACTGGCCTGTGCATTTTACGCCATGTGTCAGTATCTGAAACCATACATAAGTAGGACCAGCTACGTACACTGATTATTAGTTTGAATTGATAAAAAATTGTGAGAAAAAATAATAATAAAATTATTAAAAAATAAATAATAATTTATAAAAAAATTAGTTATTTAAATTAATAAAAATATAAAAAATTATAAAATAATAATAATATATTTTGATTAATTTTTTTATTTATTTTCTATCTAACTAAATACATCACAAAATTTTCTGGGGAGGGACGTACTCAGCCACGTGGATGTACAGTGGAATTCAATTAAATAAACAGTACTATCTTACGCATAAAGGTATACCGGGTCCCATTATACAGTAGTTTCCTTTTTTTTTTTTTAATTTTTTCAGAAACCAGTTATACAGAGTTAATTAATAGAATATAATTGCATGTTTGCCGACACTCAGAAATAGGAACAGGGAAATGGAAACTAGGATTCTCAATTAGAATTACGAATGGAGAAAACGTATTTCAAGCAGGCAGTTATACGAATTGGAATTAAAATTCAAAAGAGAAAAAATATCTGTGCATTGAATCTGTTTGTGGAAAATTGATGTTCACAGTTGAGGTGGGCATTCATCTTTTCTAACCTCTTTTATTGTGGCTAGGTAGATGAATAATAGTAGAGGTTGTGGGCATTATTAAGTATAAGTCTGCAACATTCGGAGTAACAATCTCCCAACAATTAACTCATCTTTTTCGCTACCCTCTTCTCTCTTCTGCTCTACCATATCAAGATCTCCTTCCTCTATTTTCGTGTTATCGAGATTTTTCCTCTGGAACCAACAGCGAAACATCAACAATGGTGTTTTACTCAACAATAGGCCTGCCGTACTCTAGTCTTGAGCTGCAGGATCAGTGCCCAATTCACACTTTCGATTTTCAAACTAGGTTTTTGAGGACAAGATGACTTATAGGCGAATACGCTTTCTTTTGCCAAGTTCTTTACTTTCAAAATCCTCGTATCTACGCAGATATCATTTATTATTGGCTCCATGTCATCTGAATTTACCATTCGGGGCAAATAATTTGTATGCGTAACATTTCGATATAACTATTCATCCTACATATTTCGAAAAGAACAAAGAAAAACACGACGAACAAAAATGCCCCTAGCGTGGCAAGGACACACACATTATAACATTTTCATGCCTCCAATGCACACAAATAAAGCAAGAGAAAAATCTTTTAATTTTATAAAAGTGACTTTAGAGTAAAATTAAAGCGATATAAATGATTTAATTGTTAAATTTATGTAAAAAGATGAATAAATTATTAAATATTATCAAATAAAATTATTTTGTTATTTATTGTTATTTAACTGTAGTTATGTCGTTTTATTCATAAATGAATACAATTGCTGTCACCTTACCACAATATATGATAAAAAAAAAAATACAACTCTAAAATAAATATGATTTATAACATAAATAGTTTGGGATGGAAGGATGTGGGAACGTTGCAATAACGGGGGGCCGGAGGGCTGGCCCCTTAGTAGATTGGCCCTGTTAATAGTTTGAGTTACGAAATCTATAATTAAATCTTGCCCCGACAAAATGCAAGTTACAATGGAGCTTATTAATAAGATAAATTGAGGAAAACATGAAAAATGAGTTTCTGGAAAGAAAAAATAAACGAAGATTATAATACATCTGACAATGTTCGAAACACGAAAACTAACTGATGTGATAGATATTATCCATAGCTAATATTTCATAATTAATTATTTGTTTCACAAATACTCACATGGAGGCAATCCTTATTGTTTAATTAATCTGACAAAAAAAATGAAAATATTTGATGGGTATAAATTAAGTGAAATTAAAATAATAAGAATTATTTAAATTTATGAATATAAATATTAAATATTATTAAAAAATTATATATTTATTTATATATTTTTAATTTATACATATATAATTGTGTTGAAAGGAAAAAAACAAAAAAACTTCTTAGAGGCATGACTGGCGTGCGGCGATTAATGAGGGCATTGAATTTGGCCTTTCGTTAATTAATTGAGGCGGTGTCCTAGGACGGTAGCTGTTAGTCCCTTAAACACTTGGCACGCAGGAGTTGGTGGCACATTGCGCCAATTCTTAGTATGAGACCTTGGAGTGGTTGGACACTTCTTGCAACAAGGTGAAAGCTGAGAGGGTCAGCGTAGGCACGGGCCTACATGCGGGTCTCAGTGTAGACCAAGACTTGGATTAGACAAAAAAAGCTGGACTACTTGTTCGTGGGCTCCATCAGATGGGTCATGGGCTTGGGCTAAGAGGCCCAAAATACAAGACTGGGTCTTGACCAAGTCTGCATGGCACTGCATGGCACCGAGTCTCCTACGACGTGTGGAACGTGAGGACGTGCAGGTGTGACTCTATCCGGGTGGCCAAGCATGAGGATAATGCTCATCAGATCGTGCATGACAAAGGATCGTTGGTAGATAAGACTTATCGAGATCAAGTGATGGATGATCGTAGGAGATAAGACTTATCAGGATCGAGTCATGGATGAGAACGTGGGAAGATGAGGATTATCAGCCACGATAGAAATCGTGGGGAGATCATGTTTATCTCCAAAACTTAGATAACTTGGGGTGTCAGCTATACATAAATCCTATGAGTTGTCATTTGTATTTAGTGAAAGAGAAATCACTCAGAGAAAAAGAATGTAAACACTGTTGAGAGTTCAGGTGATTGTTCCTTTATATTGCTTGAGTTAAGTAATAAAAGGTTGGGAAAGATTCTCGTATATGCTCTTGTGTCTTTTTCGAGTGTGTGAGTTGCGTGCCTTACTTATAAAGTTCTATTGTGCAAATCATTGTGTGTGCGGTTGGTTGAGACTAAGTGCAACTTAGTGCCATCACAAGGCGTAATTTTGAGTGAGAAAATTAGTCGTGTGACAGTAGCAATCGTGCAACGAGAAAGAGACCAACTTTGACTGCTGCTATGAGAAGGAAACTACTTGTCCATTTGATCGTTCTGCACGGGATTTTATATTGTTATTTTTTTTTACCTTAAGTTCAACTCATTGATCTGATAATTAATATATTGATAATAAATTTTTTTAATTGTGAGTTAAATTTAAAGTAATTTTTATTTATTAAAAACTCGTTTAATTATCTTAAGGGAATAAATTCATCATTCAAGTACCAATAAGACTAAACATAATGCTACTATTAGAAATCACACTGATTACTAAACCGTGTATCTAATATCGTACTTGACTTCTTATGCATGAGGACCACCCGACTTATATTAAGAAGGTAAAGATATAAAAACTTAAACCTGAATCGTCCAATTGAAAATATATTAATTTATTATTAAACTAGCATGAGAGGCGGTATATTTTTATTCTTTTGGTTTCATGCGTGGCGGACTTTGGATGATTGGCCGATTTGTTAGCCAAGGGACGACCAAGGGAATAAAAACAGAAGCGGAGAGAAATTTGGAATTTTCCAATTAAATTTATAATACGCCCAATTAAAATTGACAGTCCTATGAACTCAACTAAATACTTGAAATCAGCCTTCACGTTTGACCGGAAATAAAAGACAGAATTATCGACAAAAAATGATTTGTCTATTCTGCAATCCGTTGCAATATATATATATATATATATTCCGCAATCGTCGGAATTGTCACGCATCGCCGTCAAAAGAAATATTGTTCTATTAGATCGAATCCTTGAACGTATCCATGTATTCGAAGTAGCACACAAAACGTTGTCCATAATATATATTATCAGGTTTATATATTTTATTGTGGTCATATTTTTTAATATACGTTTATCATTTGGTTAAATGATAGTCATTTGCATTAACACCGGGCCATGCAAAGTGAGATTACCTTCGTATCATCCTTAATCACAATAAATTTTAAAAAATTGGTGAATAAAGTATAACCATATTGGGTTTTATTAACGCTTCTCGCTAGACTACTGTTTATTTGGGTAGAGCAAATGGGGAAATCTTTTTGTTTTTCCCCTTTGAACGCAAAGAATTGAGGAGTACCATAAAAGCTGATCAATTTAAAAGAGTTCAATTTTTTTTTTTTGACAGAATTCAATTTATCAAGAACTTATTCTTTGTGGAACCATAATGGTCGGTAGGTCAAATAAAACATGATTTTCGATACAAATACCAGTCAGAAGTCAGAACCATTTTTTTTTTTTAAAAGAAAATGGTCTCATTGTTTCGAGTAAACAGATCTCGTTGACAGGACATTCTATATTACAGTATTCAAGATTAACCGACGGTATTCAAGATTAATCGGTTTCCTAAATTTTTTGTTCACTTCATTCAGACATGACAATTGACAAATTCTTTTTTTCTCCCTTTCTGAAATAATGAAAAAGGATTACTTTGTGTCTGTAAAATTTAATGGCTACAAATGACTATAAAAATAATATAAAAAATAAAATATACGATATTTTTTTATTTATAAATAAAATATATGATATGTCAAAAAGAAATATACGACACGTCTGAACAGTTATATATTTTTTAAATTTAAAATATTTTAGTTCTTAATGACTATTTACGTAATTCTTACAATTCTATTTGACATATCGTATAATTTCTTTGTAATTATTCTATCACATCATATATTTCATCTGTTTACACGAGTCATATATTTCTTTGACATAAAAACTTTCTTTATAAATATAAAAAATTTTATATATTATATTTATTGTGTCTTTTTTGTAATTACTTACCGCACTAAATTTTACAGTCAAATTTTTTTTTTTAATAATTAAAAATAGAAAAGGATGACAAGATAAAGCAACTCAACGCTGTTTTGGACTCTCCACCAAAACGTGGTCCCGCATTTCTCTCGGATTCTAAAATGGGTTTGGAAACCGACACAGATTTAGAGGGTAGTAATTAAAAGAAGTATTTATGAATTTTGTTATTTTTTTAATTAGATTAATTAAATGTAATATAATTAATTATTATTTTATTTTTATTATAATAATATTAATATAATTATTTAAATAATAAAATTCGCTGTATTCTAAATACTTTATCTATCACTACTCTCTAACTATTATTTTTTTACTAATGGGTTTTTGCATTTTTATAAAGAAAAAACGAGACGTAGGCCCACACTATCAATTATCAAATCATGGACATGATCTGGCACCAGAAGCATCTAAGTGCTGTTTCCAACTTAAAAATCCGTTTGAAGAAACAAAAGTGGTCAGGAATCAGGATGCGAAAAAACACATTTTCCTTGCCAGGAACTGTCCCCACGAATGGAGAAAAAAAAAACAAATAGAGGAAAATTTAGGACTAGTTTAAAATTGTTGTTAATTTATTATTATTATTATTTATTTTTGTTATTTGTTAAATTTTTATATTTATTATTGTGAATTTTTTTATAAGAATAAAAAAATAGATAGAGAAAGAATAGTAAGAGAAATAATAAAAAAGAGTATGAATATGGAGAGAAAAAATATAGAGAATGGTTGACTGAGAGAAATGAAAAGTAAAAAAAATGATTGAAAAGAAAGAATAAAGATGGATAGAGAGAAACAAGGGGAAGAGAAAAAAATATATAGACAATGGTTGATAAAAAGATGAAATATAAAAAAGAATGGTTGGAAAGAGAGAGGATAGCAAATGGATAGAGAGAGAAAAGAGAGAGAGACGGAGAGTGAGAGAGAAAAATGGTAGAAAAGAGAATGAGTAGAAAAAATAAGGATAGAGACAGTGGCTAGAAAGAGAATATATAAATAGACTTGAAAGAAAATATGAAAAAAGAATAGGTAGAGAGAGAATGAGTAAAGAGAATAGGTAGAGAGAGAATGGATAGAGAGAGGATAACATAAAGAACTTATACAGAGAGAATGAATATAGAGAAAGAGTTGAGAGAGAAAATAATAGAGAGAGATAGAGAGAGGATGGACAGAGAGAGAAATGATAAAAAGAGTGGATAGAGAGAAAAAAAGTCTTGAGAGAAAGTATAGAGAATAAAGTAAGTGAACGACAAAGTAAGATAACATCATTTCATTATTTTTCTAATTTATTTTTTTAAATACTTTCAATTTTTCTATAAAAACGAAAACAAAAAAAAATTGCCATAAATGATTTTTGTTTTTTTTTTGTGAAAAATAAACAAAAAATAAAGAAATAAAAATAATGCCAAACAAACCCTTAATTGTGCTGTTCTTTGTGTTATATATATATTGCTTTTTAATCATGAAATAATTAGCACTTAACTATTAAAGACCGAAAAAATTCACGTACCCTTAAATATAGACAAATGCACATGAGAGTGATGATGAAAGGACAAATGCCCCATGGACGAAGATCTTTCCCCATTTGAAAGTTGCCGAAAAGATTATTCAAAAATTCTAAAACATAAAATTGCCAATTTTTTTTTTTTATTTTTTTGCATATGTATACTTTTTGTTATTATATTTTTGTATGTTTCACGTGAAAATTATCTAGATTCCATCACTTAATACTACATATTAAAGCCTCCATTAGAGTAAATATTTTATAACTTTTTTATTCCCTTTCTCTTTAAAGCTTCGAAAGTTAAATTTTTCAGAACACTTTTCCCCCTCTCGCAATCGCACTTCTTTGTCTAATATTTAATTTTTTTTATTGATTCTAGCCCATTAAATATATAAAATTTTCATATAATTTTCTAAAATTGTCTATAAACTTTTTGAATGTCTCGCTCTCTTTTAAAATTGCCCCCTTAAATTTTTTCTCCCCCACTCTTTTATAAATTTGCCTCATTGGTCATATATTGATCCGTCTATATCATAACAAATGGACATTACCAAAAGAGTGGTTTCTAAGACCCGAAAAATCTTGCACATTGTCAGAGACTCAGAGTTGGAGAATTAACTTTCATCCTTTGCGAACGGAGAAAAGATAAGAAACAAAAAAACAAAAAAGAAAAAAAAAAAGGCTTCCTGACTATTTCTATTATCAAGCGAAGTGTTGAGGAAAAGCACTATACATCATCCAACTTTTGTTATTTCAAATTTGCTAAGAACACTTAACTATTAATCCAACTCTGATTAGTAAAGCGCATAAGGAAACCTTAAATTCATATGACGCACTGACATATATAATGTCAATGTGACAGAATAGGTAGATATATGCCATCAATATCTATCATAGATTAGTGTCATAATTAAACAATTATAATGTCACGTTAATTAGGTGGATAAATTTCCCTTGAATCCCATGTCTTTGACCATATTCCAAGGTTTTCAGTAATAATTACTAAAATTGCAATCATAGTTACAAAAAGATTAGTATGATAGGGACTTTCAGGAACTTTAATTAGCATCGAGTGAATAATTTGTTTGATTTTATTAAATCATTGGATAACGTTCTTCATATTTTTTATTTATTTTCATAAAAATGTTCAATTAGTCTAACTAATTATTGTGTATTATGTTCAAATAAGATGTTTAATATTGAAATTCTCTCTTACTAATCTCCCTTCCTTTATCAACGTATGGTATATGACCTTCTTCGAAGACCCAAAAAAAAGTTACCAATATATATTGTTCACATATATGATAGAAATAAAGTTTGACTGGATTTGAGAAATAGAGCAAATCTAGAAGATATACATGACATTAATGATTATGCACTTTTGTTTGTTGTAAAGATTTGTGGGGGTGTTTGGATTAGTTTTTGAATGAATGTATTTGCGTTTTATTTTTAAAAAATAGGAAGATAGGTGTTTAGTAAACTTTTTAGTATTACTGTTTGATTCTACTTATTTCCTTATTTAACTTTCTAATAGCAGTTGATTGAAAAGTAGTTCCATGCTATTTTTTACTACTTTTTAGATTATTTTTTATTTTTTAATATTAATAATGATTTATATGTATTAAATTATTCTTAAAGAATATTTATATAATTTTACTATTATTTTTTTTACTTAACACATAAATTAGATATATTAATTTATTTTATTAGTATTTATATAATTTCAATATATTTTTTTCAAGTATTCTTAAATAATATTTTTTTTCACTTCAATTTTATTTAATATTGACATTTATAAAAAAAATCTCAAACATAATAATTTTTATCATTTAATAAAAATTAATATTTTTTTAAAAAGTTAAAAATTAAGTAAAATAATTCTCAATATTATTTATAAAATATTATTCTAAAATATAAAATTATAAAATACAAAAATAAAATTTTTAATATGATATATCTATTCAAATTATATGTCTAAATTAGACATTTTATTATACAACAGTAACAGTAAGTATAAAATTAAACAAACACTTCATTAATTTTATCAGCAATCAGTAACAGCAAGTAATTATTAGTAATCAACAATCAGTAACAGCAATCATTAACAACAATTAATAACAGTAATATTCAACAGTTAATTCAAACAGGCCCTTGATAAGACAAGTAAATGTTAGTCCATATAAAAACACTTTCCATCCTTAACGATATCTTTAATGATTTTACTGGCTTATAAGGAACACTCGATAAAATAGCGAGTGCATAACACTAGCTTAAAATTGTGGGGTGGTGATTCCAAAATTTCGAAAACTTTATACAACTCAATCACTTTCTCACAACCTCAAAATTTATGGAATGCATTATGCATAAAATTAAAAAGAAAAAACATTTTAAGATTGAAATCTGTCGACAACAATAGTTGTAGTCGTAGAAGTAATAATTCGGTATAAATAATGAATCATCCATTACTTTTTTGGGGGAACAAAAAGGTTCTAAAAAAACGTGGCTTCTCTCAATTTTGGATCATTGCAAGGGTAATAAAAATCCCCATTGAAAATAGTTTTTTTTTAAGCAAGAAACAAAAAGTGCATAAAATTTTGATTATTACACGTATAAATTAAAATTAAAGTTATTTATTAACGTTTTTATTCAACCTTCACATGAGGATTTCTTGACAATAAATAAATTGAAAATTTGATGGTCAAAAACAGAAAAAAAATAAATTTCTTTTTTTGACCTTTTGTCTTACATTATTCGTCGTGTTAATATTCGTACTGGATTTGTTTGCGGAAGCTAACAAAATTAGAATTTCAAAGGTAAAAAATTATGAGAATAATAGGGGTACCGAGCTATCTTTTATTAATATTTTATTAATAAATTTTTTCAATTTTTGTATACCTTAAAATTTAGTCATTAGAATTGTTTTTTTGGAACAATAAAAAAAATTTATCTTAAATGTGCCGGTTATCAGATTTATAAATTGAGGTCGAAATAACTTTTATATGTATGTCTTATTTAACCTAATTTAGAAGAAGGAATCCACCACCCAAACAGTAATGAGTCCGAGTGAATCCCTTTTAAATCGATCATGACAATTATCGAGTCTGAAACTAATACTAGACGATTACAACATAACATAACAGTCAAATGAAGATATTACTTCAAAAAATAATGTTAGAACTCAAACTCAAATGTTAACTAAGAAAAATACATTGAGTTGCCACCAAATTTTAGAATTTAAAATTTAAAATTTGAAATCAAATTAATTATTTTTGAAATTTAAAATTTTAAAAATATTACAACAATAATTAGGACTACACATAGGGAAATTTCTCGTCCATATGTGAAAAAGGAATAAAAATGGAAGTACAAAATCCCAGAAGCCTCCACGTGACAAACATGACTCCACGTAACAAACGTGAGCCTGAAACTAAATACTATTTGAATACAACACAACATGAAAACTAAAAGAGGATATTACCTCAAAAAAAATAACGTTAAAATTTAAATTTAAATTTTAATTAAGAAAAATATATTGAGTTGCTACTAAATTTTAGAATTTAAAATTTAAAATTAAATTAATTATTTTTAAAATTTAAAATTTAAAAAATATTACAATAATATTTAGGACTACACATAGGGAAATTTCTCGTCCATATGTGAAAAAGGAGTAAAAATGGAAGTACAAAATCCCGGAATCCTCCACGTGACAAACATGACTCCCCTTGCCATTTGACCAATTTGGGATTGGTACAACGAAGAAATTTCGTTTAAAGCCTCCCAACTCATATCCCTCATAGCCAGTTTCCAGAGACATTCTATCAAGCCCTCAGCCCAAAACCAAGCGCCTTGGAAGCACCGTCCCCAGGCCATATCTCCAACATAGATGGCAACTCCAAAAGAAGAACTCAAAAAGCCCTTGGTTGAATCCTACCCACCATCGCCAAACAGCGGACATGGATCGAACGGGGGGCTTGAAAGCATACTTTCTGACACCCAAGTTCCGTACTTGAAACGGATCCGAGCAGCAACATGGATCGAGTCGAAGCTGCTCTTTCATTTGGCAGCGCCTGCTGTCGTGGTCTACCTGATTAACTATCTCATGTCCATGTCCACTCAGATCTTCTCCGGCCACCTCGGAAATCTCGAGCTGGCCGCTGCCTCTCTCGGCAACACCGGCATTCAAGTATTCGCCTACGGCCTTATGGTACGTACGTCCAATTAATTTTAAATGATCTTTTAGACCCACAAAACTTAATCAAAGTTTCCAAGGCAATATCATGTGAAATATGTAATGTAAATAATCTTTTACCTTTTTCGATTTCCTTTCAAAAACCGAAACAATATCATTTCTGGGTTTTTTTTAATTACTGTTTATGAATCAATATTCATTAAAATCTTTGCATTGAACAGTTGGGAATGGGTAGTGCCGTGGAGACACTATGTGGTCAAGCGTTTGGTGCCCACAAATACAATATGCTAGGAGTATATCTTCAGAGATCGACGATTCTCCTCTGTCTTACTGGGATCCTGCTCACAATCATCTACATCTTCTGTAAACCCATGTTGATTTTACTCGGAGAATCACCCGAAATAGCATCGGCTGCTGCGATTTTCGTTTACGGCCTCATTCCCCAGATTTTTGCGTACGCCGTGAATTTCCCAATACAAAAGTTCTTGCAAGCACAAAGCATAGTGGCACCAAGCGCATACATATCCGCGACCACGCTGGTCATACACCTGATAATAAGCTGGCTGGCAGTTTACAAGATTGGCCTAGGATTGCTGGGCGCGTCTCTGATGCTGAGCATGTCGTGGTGGATCGTCGTGGTGGCTCAGTTTGTTTACATAGTCAAGAGCGAGAAGTGTAAGCATACGTGGGCTGGCTTCAGTTTGCAAGCCTTTTCTGGGTTGTGGGAGTTCTTCAAACTGTCGGCTGCATCGGCGGTGATGCTGTGCCTGGAGACGTGGTACTTTCAGATTCTGGTTCTGCTGACCGGCTTGCTGGAAAACCCCGAGTTGGCTTTGGACTCTCTTTCCATTTGGTAAAGTTGATGACTTTTTGCTCTTTGTCTGTTACGTTGAACCTTTGTAATTTATTTATTATTATTATTATTATTATTATTATTATTATTATTATGAAGTAGGTAGCTCACACGTTTAGGCCTGGCAAGAGCAGCAAGACGAAAAAGAATAGTATAAGGCAATCACGTGATGAGATCCACCCACAAACCAACCATTAAAAAACTATTAATTCCCACAGATAAAAATTAGGTGTAAAATCATGATATTTGTTTATTATCTTATTTTTAAAAGAGTAATTACATTAAATTTATTATTTAATTCATAATTAAAATTTAAGTAATAGGCATATGTTATTATTTTATATTTAAATTGTATATTAATATAATTTTTCCCAAAACTCTTTTCTTTTCTTGTACAGGTTGAAATCACCCAATCTTCAAATCAGAAAAATTGAGAAAAAAAATTCTGTAATAAATTAATTCTAGTAACTTGAAACTTGATGTTATATTTCTCACACTATGCTGTGCAGAGTAACGAGTTTCCGGATGAATTAAAAATCATCTCATTTTTACAAAATTACAATTTCCTTACCAACTCACCAGAATGGTGGTGGTGACTTAATGAAAAATATGTACTTATGTTTCAATGTGCCTGTGATGCAGCATGACGATATCGGGATGGGTGTTCATGATCGCAGTTGGGTTCAATGCAGCTGCCAGGTGAATTGAATTTTAAAATTTTGGCATTTAGGGGGGATAGGAAATTAGAAATGGAACCCCATCAAATGTTTCGTTTTTTTAATGCATTGTGGCATGCACAAGTTTCATGGAGCTAATAATTTTGCTATTTTAACAAACAGTGTTAGGGTGAGCAACGAACTTGGAGCCGGAAATCCGAAATCAGCAGCATTTTCAGTTGTAGTGGTGACATTGGTGTCTTTTATCATCTCCGTGATTCTGGCAATAGTTGTGCTTGCCTTGCGCAATGTTATTAGTTATATGTTTACAGAAGGAGAAGCCGTGGCTAATGCTGTTGCAGATCTTAGCCCCTTTCTTGCTGTTACACTAATCCTTAACGGAATTCAGCCCGTTTTGTCTGGTAATTAACCTTATTTAACCATAAATAAAAATTTATTGTGTATGCGGTAAAATGGAATAGAACTCATGTTACTGTTCTAATTATCTTAATTGCTTCTAACTCTTGTTACGAAAAAATTGTGCATGAAGGCGTGGCCGTTGGATGCGGATGGCAAGCTTTTGTTGCATATGTTAATGTGGGCTGTTACTACGTGATTGGTGTGCCTGTGGGTGCATTGCTTGGTTTCTACTTCAAGTTGGGTGCTAAGGTACACTTCTACTCGTCCAACTCCGCTGTGATTCCGTTATAGAAAGGAAAGGAACGGTAGTGCATTTGTAACTATTGGAGCTATGCAACTAATTCATTTGGTTGAGCAAATTTGGGTTTCCAAACTCTAGTAATCATCTTGCGTTGAAATATTAGCTGGCTATGTGTGAACATGAGAACTAGTAGTAATTGTTTATGGGCTCGTTTTGCGCACAGGGCATATGGGGGGGAATGATTGGCGGCACCGCAATGCAAACCATCATTCTGCTCTGGGTCACATTTCGGACTGATTGGAATAAAGAAGTAAGTTTGATTTTATCTTTTTCGTTAAAACAATAACTAGAAGGGAGAAATGAAATGATGGTTGAGTCCACTAAGACTCCATTTGTCATTCCACTGGCTGATGGCATAGCCAACTCGATTTTTCAGTGACCATAACACTAAATGTATAGTCAAGGGTAGTAGGTCCCACTCATTGTCCTACTCAATTTTTGGTTTTATTTTTTTTTTAAACATATTATGTGTATTATAGTTTAGGTTATTATGAAGCAAATCTAAATTTGATGCGTCCTGTCAGCCCCCAGTTCAGTTACTCGTTCGGGTAACTGGACTCGATCGAGTATTTAATGTGGAACGTGGCCGCCGCTTCCATGCTCTGGCGCCCATGTCCAAATGTCATGCTGAGAAACTTACAAATGCATCGGTTAGATAGGGTTGCCATGCGCATGAATTTGACAACAGAGTTTTCAGAATTCTAATTTGGATGGCGCTGGCCGACATTAATAAAAACAATTTTTGGATGGGGCGCTTGCCTCATATATTTGTCCCACACTTATTGTATTAATGTTTCCGTTTGAACGTGCAGGTCCAAGAAGCCATGAAAAGGTTGCGTAAGTGGGATGACGGGATCATCCACTGTGGAACTAATGAAACAAATGAGTAGGATAAGTCTAAATCCTGCACGTGATTAGTGGCCGATGACCGATTGTGGAAGTCATTGTACCGCCGGTCGTCGCAAGAAAGGAATTCCTGCCTTTTTGAGACCATCATAAAGCGAAAAGCAAAATTTCTGTAAACTGCTATAATCCAACTCTTTTTTTCCCTTCAGAATTTTGTGGTCTGTGCGCTTTAGGGAAAAGAAAAAAAGTATTCTGATGTTTCATCTTCATTTTATTGTCAATCCCCATCCGCTATTATTGATTCTTCTGTGGTCCTTTTTCGCCTTTTGTCGTTGGTAACTTTTTCTTCTTTATATATTTTCTCTTTCTTTTATCATGATGGACTAGCTGGACCCCCGATGGACTGTGCTGAGTCAGAGATGGAAAAAAATTTCACCAAAAATAAAAGAAATGGTAAAAAGGAAATTTCTGAAATAACGGAATAAATTACCAATCTATGATTTTTTCTTTAACTATCTGTTCCGTGCAACCGAAAAAGAAAATCGCTGCAAGATGGATTGCCCCAGTGTTTTGTTTTCACTTCTCAATTATTGCGGAGGCTAACAACAGGTAAGAGAGAATGGCCATGGTAAATGATAGTTGAGGATGTTGGTTATGTACTCTGTCTTGTATTGCAAAATAGAGAAATCTTGTTTTTGCCTTCTTTTGGCAACTTGGAAAAGAAAAATATAGAAACGTGTACCATTTGGTCTCTTTGTATGATAAGATTGCGTTATCTAATGTAATCTTGCATGATTCTAAACAAGCGTGAAATTTAATTTGATCAGATCTTTTAGAAAATCTTTTTAATATTTTTATGTTATAAATGGAGCATTGGCAGAAGACAATTCTCAAACAAAGAGAGTGGTAGAAAAGTTTGTATAGAGCAAGTTTACTTTGTGTAGTTCAACCCTTATGTTTGAGAGAGGTGTAGAAGGAATTGTGGATTGTGATAAATTGTGAGTAAATATCAGTGTATATACTTATACAAATTATTCTCTAATGATAAAGAGTGGTTTTTCTCCGTACATGCAGTCGACATTTGCCAAACTATATAAATCAGTGGTGTGCACGTTTTTTTAATATTGCTTTTTTTTTTCTCATTAAATTTAGATGTATTTAATTGAGTCTCACCTACCTTCCGCCGAGGCATAAATCCCTACAAAGGACAGACTGGATAAGGGATGAGGGATGCAACAACATTTAATTCTTAGTTTTATGGTATCAGACGAAGACGCTGGGATGCAATAGAGTGCGATTTGCAGTTGCTCAGTTACCAAAAAGGAGAGGACAGATTTAAAGAGATCGTTGCCATAGAAGTTTACTTTTTTAATACTAAAATACCAAACAGGGGCTCCGCGTGGTATGCAACGGCAATCAAAAGGACAAACCCATAAGAGTTGTAATATTCTTTACAATTATCTTCACATGTTACTTCAGGATAAACTTAAAACTGTTATTATTTTATATTCTCGATGCCCATGTAACATATAATTTTTTTTACTTTCTACACCATAGAAAAAGCCTCAGGTTACTTAAGGGCCGACAAATAATTTATCCTTAACAATGGGGCCCAGTGGGCCAATCGACCAGAAAAGCTTGCAAATCAGGAGATTATTTTTGTGAAAAGATGGGTGAAAGTTGACGAGATTTGGACAACTAATTATATTGCGTAGTTTAGGCCTAATCGGCTTTTTAAAAGAAAAATCAACAAATTGTCATTATACCGTTTGAAGAAAATTATACTGGGTCATGCATAATGGGCTTATAAACACGAGACTAATAAGTTGTAGTTTGCGGCATTCCGAGGATAAAAAATATTCTTGACCATTTGTACAATTCAATTTCCTTACCAAATAATCATTTGGCTTAAAAATTAGTCATAGGAAGGAAAACATTAATAATTAGTACTTCATAAATTTATAGTATAAATAACAATAATACTATGTTAATAAAATAAAAATTAAAAATTTAAATTTTTTATTTTTTTAACTGCCTCTTTTATTTTATAAGTTGGTTTAAATTTAAATTTTTTTTAAAAAAGTAATTAACAACTAATACAATTTCTAGAATAAGCGTGAATAAATTCAAAATATTTTTACACACCACTAATTTCGCCCAATTGCACAGCATCTCGCTGCACGTGAGTGGAGTGCCGTCAGTCGCTTCCGCACAACACGCTTCTTTTCACATCGCATCGTCCGGAATCCGACGATGTTTTTTTGTTTGTACGGAGAAATAAGAAAACAAACAAAACTGCCTCGTACAAACATTAAGAGCAATCCAGACTCGTGGCCACACTCGACGCGCCCTCGTTAGCGGTTCTCAGTGCAATTTTATTACACGCGTCAAGGGAAAGGTCGAATGGTAGGGAAGGGGTGAGATTTTTCATCTGGCTGCGAGTACCAATTTTCCTCTGGCTACTCGCTAGCTAACCACCACACGCCTTTGCACTCCCGGTTCTCGCCGAAACGAACACTCAGAATTGGGATGCCGAGAAAGAAAACTATACTGTGTGGAATTGATAAAAAGTTAATAAAAGTAAATAAATAAAAAATAATATAATAATAATAATATTATAATTAATAAAATAATAATAATTAAAAAATTATGAGAAAAAATAAATAATAATTATTTTAAAAAAATAAAAATTAATTATTTAGATTAATAAAAATAAATAAATTTTTATTTTATTTTATTTATTTATTTTTTCTTTGCATCCAAACAGGGTTTAATTGCACCCCACCATTTCTCTATTGGGTGCGAGTATCAGGACTGAGAGAAAAACAAGAGAGATTGAGAGAATTTTCTCTTTCATATATTTTGTATAAATTTATTATATATTAATTTATTATAAATTTTTTATAAAATATATATATAAATTTATAAAATTTATAATTAATATTGATATGTAACAAATATTCACAATATTTAATTCGTTTCTCACTCAGTCCATTAAGCTTTTCCTGTGGCTATTTCCTTGTTTGCTTACTTCCTTCTTCTTCTCTCTCTCCAAATCTTGTTTACCTTTCTTATTTTACCATCTTGATTTCTCTTGCGCAAAGGAGACTTCGACGCCAGGAGGAAACCGAAGTCTACGGCGATTGCTCACAAGAAGCTCCACTCCTTGTAAAATCTCTCTCTCTCTGTTTCTCTTTTTCTCAATTTCTTCACATAGGCAGTTGTGTTTTTGGCCTCGCAAATCTGCTTACCATAACTACACAAGTTTTGTTGGCTAGTTTTCGGTACATTGATACTGGAACGGTAAGAGATTACGTTTTTATCCCTCCTCGTTGTGTATGCTATTGACAACCGACCTTCTCATTTAGGGAGCACTCCAGAGGGCTGCCCCTTGTGTAGATTGGCCACTGTTGATTGTATGTGTGATGAATCTAAAATTAAATCTTGCCCCGATAATATGCAAGTTACAATGGAGCTGAAAAATATCTTTAGGGAAGGAAAAAAAAAACCAAAGATTATAATACATCTTGACAATTTTCGAAAAATAAAAATAAATTGATGTGATAAATATTTTCCACAGTTCAAATTTCACGGTTGTTATTTATTTTTTTGACAAATGCTCGCATCGAAGCAATCCTTATTGTTGAATTAATCTTACACCAAAAAAAAAAACCCTAAAGACATGACTGGTGCTGGGCGAATGGCGATTAATGTGGACATTGAATTTAGCCTGGCGGCGTTCTTAAACGACAGTGTATGCATTTACATCACTTTTAATTTAACGATTGGCAGATTTGTTAGCCAATGGACGACCAAGGAAGAAAAAAATAGAATTGAGCGAAATCTGGAATTCTTCGATTAAATTTATAATAGGTCCAATCAAATTTATAAGAGCAAAAATGCTCTTATCTCACATGGTTTGTGGAAGTAAAAGGGAAGGGATGTTTTTCCTATAAATATAACAATCCCTCCCTTTTTGTAATTAAAGCGGTTATCAAATGAGTTGCAGTGATATGGGCCAACTATGAGTTTGGGCTTGACTTTCAATTTTTAGATGTCTGGACTTTGTTATTATTTGGAAGTTTTGAGTCGAACTCAAGTTTTGTTTGAGTTTTAGTATAATTTTCTTGAGTCAAGTTCAAACTTTAATCTCGAAGCTCTTATAAGTTTGAGTTGAGTTTGAGGCAATGAAAATTTTGGTCTAACAAAGCCGAAAGACTTCAAAGTTTGGCTCAACTTATTTGCAGTTCTATGATGGCAACAAAACACAAGTTACTGTATCTCTTCTAAATTTTCTCTAATTGTAATATAGATTTTGAGGTTAAATTTAAAAAAAAAAAAAAACGTGGCCGCACAATATCAATTATCAAATCTTGGACATGATCTGGCACCAGAAGCACGTTTTGTTTGACATAATTTAAAAAAGAAAAAAAAAACTTAAAAATCCGTTTGAAGAAACAAAAGTTTTCTGGATACGCAAAAACACATTTTCCTTGCTAGGAACTCTCTACGGATAGAGGGAAAAAAAAAAAAAAAGGAAAATTCAATTCTCTTTTCCTTTCTGTTTGACACATATATATATATATATATTTCCTTTAATCATGAAATAGTCAGTACTGAACTATTAATAATTTAATAGAGAGAAGCAATTTACGTATCCTTAAATATAGACAAACGCACATGAGGATGATGAGAGGAAACCAGCCCCATTTGAAAGTTGCCGAAAAGATTATTCAAAAATTCTAAAACATAAATTTGTTGCAATTATATATATGTAACATATTTATTAAGGCTTCCATTAGAGTATCTTATATTTTTGTCTTCGCCCACTTGAGCGAATGAGCTGAATTTCCCCCATCTAATAAATTTTTTTGTTTCTCTGAGACTGTCAAGTGTCCAGTTTAATGAGTTGATTAATTTGGACCGACTCAGGTAGGATTTCAAAGGGTGATAAAGGTCTTCCAGTAAGTATTTAACGCGACTACATTTTCAAAAATTCAAACTCGAGCCCTCTGATTAAATTTTTTTAAACTTGTAATAGACCCCTACCATTCATACCAACACTTACTAACATCTAACAAATTTTTTTATCAGTCTCTAATTCCCTTTCTCTTTAAATAAACCCCACAAAGTTTTCTCTTTTGGAGAGTGGGAAAGCTAATGGGCTGGAATGGCCCCCTCTAATAAATGTTTTATCTGTCTCTCTCACTAGCTTTATTATCTTTATAAAGCTCAAAAAATCATCTTTTGGGAGCAATTTCCAGCCTCGCAATCCCACCATATATATATATATATATAATTGTCTGTTGCCCCGTCAAATATATAAATTTGTTCACATATTTTTTCTAAAATCTCTAATTCCCTTTCTCTTTAAATAAACCTCACAAAGTTATCTCTTTTGGAGAGTGGGAAAGCTAATGGGCTGGAATGGCCCCCTCTAATAAATGTTTTATCTCTCTCTCCTAGCTTTATTATCTTTATAAAGCTCAAAAAGTCATCTTTTGGGAGCAATTTCCAGCCCCGCAATCCCATATAATTGTCTGTTGCCCCGTCAAATATATAAATTTTTTCACATATTTTTTCTAAAATTGTCTTTAAATTTTTTTAATGGTTCACTGTCTTTTAAAATTGCATCCAAAAACTTTTATTCTTCTCTCTTTTATAAATTTGCCTCATTTGTAATATATATATCTTTTTGATCTATCTTTATTATTATTTTTTTAAATTTCTTATATCTAAACTAATGGATTAAAAAAGAAGAACAATTTGAGAGATTAAAGATTTAAACTACTGACCTCTTTTTTGTTACTATACTGTTAATTTCATTTGAATTACAAACTTATAACGATCTATCTTTATCTTTATATATCCTAACATGTGGACATTACAAAAAGAGTGGTTTCCAAGACCCCAAAAAAGAGAGACCAGCTGACTAATTCTATTAAGGCAAAAAGCATTATTCAGCATCCAACTTTTGTTATTACAAATTTGCTAAGTTAAACTTCTCAAAAAAACAACAAAAAGAAGCCAAGTTAAAGAATATTCTGAACAATTAACTATAAATTTGACCTCTAAATCCAACTCTAATTAGTAAAGCTCTAATTAGTAAAGTTCAGAAGGAAACCTGAAATTCATATGACGCATAGACATATATAATGTTAATAGGTAGATATATGCCATATATAATGTTAATAGGTGGATATATGTCATAATGAGCTGAATTTACATAATATGCATAGATGTTAAATTTTTTTATATATTTAATATTAAATATCAATTTTACCGATTCAATTACAATTATATCGATTGAACTTTAAACTTCTTAACATTCTGGTTCAATGACCGGTTCAGTTCTTAAAATTTTGATTAATATCTATCGCATATTAGTGGCACGACTAAACTATTATAATGTCACATTTAGGTGGACATATTTGCCTTGAATCCCATGTCTTTGACCGCAATATGACAAAAAGGTTTTCAGAAATAACTACTAAAATTGCAATTATAGTTGCAAAAAGTTTAGTATATCAGGGACTTATAATATGTCAGGGACTAATAGTAAGCATCTAACGAATAATTTGTTTGAATTTATTGAAGTTTTGGATAACGTTCTCCAATTTTCTGTTTTATATAAAAGGAAAATATTTAATGCAATTTCTTAGATAAAATTAAAATAAAATCAAAATGATTAATGTAGCTAATACAGCCTTCTCCGATAACCGCTGCAGGTCGGAAGCACTAGATTTCCCTTCGCAGACCACTGTTCTATCTTCCTCAGACGAGGACGTGCCAAGTTGTCATCGGAAAATTGCCGGAGAAGCCAAAGTTCCTTTCTCTTCGGTTTCTGTTGAAGCCGCATCGCCCCACCACAATTTGCCGCGTTCCTCCCACTGTCCTTCAGGAGTCACCATTGTGGTACCTTCGTTGCCGGCTAGAATCGCTTGTCGTCCGTTGCCAATGTTTGTCCCCAGCAACTAGAGCAAGTTTTGAGGGAGAAGGCGACTCCAGCTTGGAACGACGGCTGTTCTGTTTTCTTCATTGTTTTTATTCGCTTTTTTTTTTTTTAAATGCCATGCAATTTTGATGTCGTTATTGCTACGAGCTTCTGTCCTCCAATCTTTTCCCGGATTGCAAAAAACACAGGAGAAAGAAACAGAGGGGAAAGAAAAGTGGTAGGTGAATGGAATATTCACCCGTTTAGAGTGACAGAAGAAAGAAAAGCAGGGGAAAGTGGGCCGATGTTTTTTGACCCGTTGTACGGTACAGTCAATCTCTTCAAATCGTGGAGAAATTTGGTGTAAATCTGCTGAACTACAGTCAATAGAAGAAAGGCCCTCCTCAATTTCTTCTTGTTTTAGCAATTTTTCGGCCTCCTCTTTGCAATTCCTATTGTTTAACCCTTTTTTTTTTTTTTGGTCGGGTTGTGAAAATGTGAAGAATGAAAAGGATTTGGTTTCATCTTATTTTCGTGAAAAGTGAAATTTTTAGGAAAAAAGCGCATAGATCCGACAGAAATACAGAAACCAATAATAGAAAGAGACACTGATATGAAATCTGACGCAAAAGCTTTTAATGCACATAGATCTCAACGAAAATCGTCAATTTACAATTTCTTTTTGGACAAAAACTCAGAAAAAAAAATAGCAAGAAAAAACAAAGGAAATTATTAGAAAAAGGAAATCTTACCAAATATTCACAGCATTTGATAGTCTCCATTTTTTTCCTTGGGATTATGTCGATCTTGTACGAATTCTGACTGAAAAAGCAGTCCCATACTATGCGGTGAATTTTCGTCTCCTGATGAATACCACCTTCAGAAATTTACGCATACGACAGCCCTTTTGATAGTCTTGCTGCTAAAGCAGTCAAAGTGAAATAAGGAAAGCAAAGAGAAAAGAAAAATGAAAAAGATAGAGGAAAGCATAGTAATTTTCATGTGCTTCTCACGTGAACTTGCACCCTCTAATCTAGTTGTTGCCATTTGCCAATGCCATCTCCGGTCAAGGTGTCTCAATTACCATGTTGTCCTCTTTTTAGCATTGGGTTTGCGTGCACTATTATAATTTGGTACATTAAATTTTTTTTTCTCTTTTTTTTTTTCGTATTTAAATAAATTATTACTTTTTCATCACTTTTTTTCTTTACCTTTCTCTTATCACTTCAAATAAGTTGAGAAAAAATTATATTTTTTTTTCTTATTTTCTTTCTTTTCACTTTCTTTCTCTTCAGTTTTTTTCTCAAATCTTTTTGCACTCCAAACACAGGCTAAATCTTACTCATATATATATATATATATATATATATATATATATAAGTTTTAACTGGATTAGAGAAATAGACTTTATAAAATTTACCAGCAAATCTAGAAGATATATATGACATCAATGATTTTCAACTTTTGTTTGCTGGAAAGATTTAATAAGAAATATAAATATTGTCCATAATAAAAACACTTTTCCATCCTTAACGATGCCTTTAATGACTTTATTGGCATTGTAAGGAGCACTCGATAATCATTTTTTCTCTTTACATTTTTTTATGACAAAAGGAATCAAGAAAACAAAATTAAAATTAAGAAATAGTCAACAAAAGCAACAATTTACGAGATGACGCCATTTCAGACTGACATTTTTAATTGTTTTCATCTTTATTCCTCTTCTGCAATAAATTAGATAATTTGATAATGGAAATCCTTGAAGAACAATATAAAAGGCCCTACCTATTATAGGCTTCCCATCTTCCACTTATTAAGAGTGGCAAACGCATAACACTTACTGAAAACTGTGTGGCGGCGAATCTAAAATTTTCGAAAACTTTATACAACTCAATCACTTACTCACAAGCTCAAAATTTATGGAATACACAATGCATATATTTTAAAAAATAAACATGTTTGTATCCAAATCTATGGAAAACAATATTTGTAGCTGCAGGAGAAGTAATATTTCTGCATAAATAATGAATTGCCTATTTTTTTAAGGTTAAAAAAAAAAAGTTCTAGAAATCACTTGGCCTATCACTGTTTTTGATCAGTGTAAGGGTATTTAAAAGATTAAAAAATCCCCCTTGACAATGATTGGAAGTTGGAGTTTAGCGGTAAAAAAGGATAAAGAATAAGGTTGTTATTTTTTTCCCTTTTGTCTTACATCATTCATGGTGCCTTTTAGCCTAGCCCAGATAGATGAGGAGGAACCACTAAAAACACACGAGAGTGGGGTGGCCAAGTGCAATTTTAGAGTTTAATACTGTGATTGAATAGTAAAATTTTAATAAAAAAATAATAATTTTAAAAAATATTATGAGAAAAAAAGTGAATGACTCTTTTATTTAGGTAGATAAAAAAATATGAAAAAGAAAATAAATCAAAAGTGGATAGGTATTTTCATTTTTTTTTTAATTTCTAAACATTTTTTCCTCAAAATACTGTGTCGCTGGACATTAGCAATATTACTTTACAACTTTTCCCACCGTTTCCTTTTATTTTTCCCAAACAGCAAAAAATGCATTGATATATGTGTTTTTCTGTCTTTTTCTTTTCTTTTTGTTTCCCAATCAGAGCACAAGTTCCGACTGTGGAGGTTGGAGGAGATGAGCGAGGGTCGGAGGGTGGTGAGACTTATGTGTAGGGTTTAAATATCAAATTTGTACATTTGAATTTGAAAGTAAGAAAAAAAATAAAATAATAAGAAAAAAATAGTAAAAAAATAATTAAAAAGAAAATAAATTTATTATTTAGATATGTTAAAATTAGGATATAAGAAAAATTAAAAAAATAAATTTATTATTTAATTATAATAAATAAGTAAAAAAAATTATGTATACCAATTAATTATTTTGTCCCTCAACTTTTTTTTATTGGATTTCCCACCATTATTTTACAAGGATCTTTTGGTGATTTGAAATTTTGAATCAATTATACTGCATTGCCGTACTATCTAGGAATTTGTAGGACCAAAGGATTGGTTTTTCATCTAATTGAAATTTATTTCTTTCCTTGCTGCAATTCAAATTTAAAAAAGAAAGTAAATCATTTTTACTCAATTCTTTTCCTTACAAGTCCCATATCCAAACACACTCCATCCAGACTAATTTCATGATGCTCTTTATTAGGCTTAAACTCACCAGATATTCATACTGGATTTGTTTTACCACAGCTAATAAAAATGAGATTTTTCAAAGGTAAAAAAATTAGGAAAAAAATTAGTTGACTGAAAAATTTTGTCAAAAAGAAATCAAGTGGAAATAGGATTTATAGAATAACAAATTAGTATTTTTTACAAAATTAATATATTATTTAGTAGAAAAATACAAAATTTAAAAAAAAGTACTGTATCAACTGTTCTTCAATTATTTTCCAATTAATCCTCTCCGTCAACAAATCTTAATTCTTTTTCAATTAATTTTCTCCGCTTACCCTCTTTCAAAATTATGAGAAAAAGGAAGAAAAAATGCACAATATCGCAGCAACCTCTACCTAAAAAACATGACCCGCTTCTGTGGAAAAACAAAAAAATAAATAATAAACAACGAACATGACCCCCCGTGTACGTACCATTTTGACCAATTTGGGATTAGTCCAACAAAGGGATTTCTGTTAATAATATGTTATAAAGTGTTTGTATTATAATAATTAATATATTTTATATAATTATAATAAAAAATATAAGCTAAATAATAATAATAATTTTATTTTATATTTTATTATTATAATTTTTTAAATACTCTATTTATTATAATATAAAAATTGTATAATAATTTTTTTTTTATATACTCATGAACATTTTCCTATCCTGAAAACCCCCGAACTCATATCTCTCGTCTTCGGTTTCCCTAGAGTTGTTCTCTCAAGCCCTCAACCCATAACCAAAGTGCCTTCCAAACTGGTCCCGAGGCCATATCTCCAACATAGATGGCAATTCCAAAAGAAGAACTCCAAAAGCCTTTGCTTGAATCCTACCCACCATCGTGGCAAGCAGAGCCAAACAGCGGACATGGATCGATGGGCGAGCTTGAAAGCATACTTTCTGACACCGAAATCCCCTACTTGAGACGCATCCGAGCAGCTGTATGGATCGAATTGAAGATGCTCTTTCACTTGGCAGCGCCTGCTGTTGTGGTCTACCTAATCAATTTTCTCATGTCCATATCCACCCGGATCTTCGCCGGTCACCTCGGAAATCTCGAGCTTGCCGCTGCCTCTCTCGGCAACAGCGGCATTCAATTATTCGCCTACGGCCTTATGGTACGTCCGTTCAATTAATTGCAAATGACCTTTTAGACCCATAAAACTTAATCAAAGTTTCCAAGGCAATATCATGTGAAATATGTAATGTATATAAATAAATGTTGGTGGCCGGTAATTTTTGTGCTGAATTATGTGTCGAATGAAACTGGAATTATTAATTTTAAAACTAGAACTGATATTTTTGAACCAGTTATTATTTTTACATTTCAAAAATATTAGTCGTAATTTCAAAAATAACAGCTGTAGTTTCGTTCGGTATAAAATCCTGTAACAAAAGTCTCGGGACACATAATTGCACTCAACGTATATAACCTTAACCTTTATCGCTTTCCTTTCAAAAAACCGAAACAATATCCTTTCTGGGTTTTTTTTTTTTTTATTACTGTTTATGAATCAATAATCATTAAAATCTTTGCATTGAACAGCTGGGAATGGGTAGTGCCGTGGAGACGCTATGTGGTCAAGCCTTTGGTGCCCAAAAATACAACATGCTAGGAGTATATCTTCAGAGATCGACGATTCTCCTCTGTCTTACTGGGATCCTACTCACCATCGTCTACATCTTCTGTAAACCCATTTTGATTTTACTTAGACAATCACCCGACATAGCATCGGCTGCTGCGCTTTATGTTTACGGCCTCATTCCCCAGATTTTTGCGTACGCCGTGAATTTCCCAATACAAAAGTTCTTGCAAGCACAAAGTATAGTGGCACCAAGCGCGTACATATCCGCGACCACGCTGGTCATTCACCTGGTGATAAGTTGGCTGGCAGTTTACAAGATTGGCCTAGGATTGCTGGGCGCGTCTCTAATGTTGAGCATGTCGTGGTGGATCGTCGTGTTGGCTCAGTTTGTTTACCTAGTCAAAAGCAAGAAGTGCAAGGATACATGGGCTGGCTTCAGTTTGCAAGCCTTTTCTGGGCTGTGGGAGTTCTTCAAGCTGTCGGCTGCATCGGCGGTGATGCTGTGCCTGGAGACGTGGTACTTCCAATTTATCGTTCTGCTGACGGGCTTGCTAGAGAACCCCGAGGTGGCTTTGGACTCTCTTTCCATTTGGTAAAATTGATAACGTTTTTCTCTTTGTCTGTTGCGTTGAACCGTTTGTTTTTTTCTAGAGCAAGCCATAGATTTTAGCTTATGGTTGTGCACGTAATATAACAACTTACAACTTATAATAATAATATTTATATTATATGTGATAAAAAATAAAATAATAAAATTTTTATTATTTAAAATATAAATATTTTTATTTAAAATTAAATACTTGTTACATTTTAGACACTTAATTAGACCAAAAGTCTCAAAGGGCTAATTTTTTTCTTTTTCTGTAATTCTCTTTTGATAATTTTTTTTTAGAAAAAAAGTTAGTATCCAGTAATTTTTGTCTAGAAATTTATCTTGAGTGAAATAGTGACTGTTATTTTTAAAACAAAAATTGATATTTTTTAAAAATTTATTATTTTTATATTTTAAAAATATTAGTTACAATTTTAAAAATAATAATCACGATTTCATCCAAGATAAATTCTAAAACAAAAACTGTTAAAACGTGTATACTTCTTTTTTTTTTTTTTACTCAAACTTTTTAGTCCTTGCAAGGGCAGAAAGCCCCAATATAAATAATAGTACAAGCCAATCACGTGATGAGATCCACCTACGAACCAACTATTGAAAAAAGTTTTTCTTTTCTTGTACAGGTTGAAACCAACCAATCTTAAAATCAGCAAAAATTGAAGAAAAAATCAGTAATAAATTAATTTTAGTAACTTGAAACTTTCTGATCTATTTCTGATCACACTATGTTGTGCAGAGCAACGAGTTGCTGGAAGAAATAAACAATTGTCATTTTTACAAAATTACATTATACTTATCAACTCACCAGAATGGTGGTGGTGACTTCATGAAAAATATGTACTTAAGTTTCAATGTGACTCTGTTGCAGCATGTCAATATCTGGATGGTTCTTCATGATCGCAGTTGGGTTCAATGCAGCAGCCAGGTGAATTGAATTTTAAAAAATTTGGACATTTTTTTTTGGGGGGGGGGGGGGGGGGATAGGAAATAGGAAATTGAACCCCATTAAATGTTTCATTTTTTTAAAGCATTGTGGCATGTACAAATTACAAAGAGCTAATTATTTTGCTATTTTGACAATCAGTGTTAGGGTGAGTAACGAACTTGGAGCCGGAAACCCAAAATCAGCAGCATTTTCAGTAGTAGTTGTGACATTGGTGTCTTTTGTCATCTCTGTGATTCTGGCAGTAGTCGTGCTTGAATTGCGCAATGTTATTAGTTATATGTTTACAGAAGGAGAAGTCGTGGCTAATGCTGTTGCTGATCTTAGCCCCCTTCTTGCTGTTACACTAATCCTTAACGGAATTCAGCCCGTTTTGTCTGGTAATTAACCTTATTTAATCAGAAATAAAAATTTCTGTGTATACAGTAAAATGGAATAGAATTTATTTACATCAATTTATGTTACTATTCTAATTATCTTAATTTCTTCTAAAACTTGTTACGCAAAAATTGTGGATGAAGGCGTGGCCGTTGGATGCGGATGGCAAGCTTTTGTTGCATATGTTAACGTGGGCTGTTACTACGTGGTTGGAGTGCCCGTGGGTGCACTGCTTGGCTTCTACTTCAAGATGGGTGCTAAGGTACAGTTCTACTCCACCTCCACTGTGTTATAGAAAGGAAAGGAATGGCAGTGCCTTTACAAGTATTGGAGCCGAGCAATTAATTCATTTGGTGAAGAAAATTTCGGTTTCCGACTCTAGTCTTCATCTTGCGTTGAAATATTAGCTGGCTATCTATGTGTGAACTTGAGAACTGGGAGTAATTTTTTATGGGCTCGTTTTGCACGCAGGGCATATGGGGAGGAATGGTTGGCGGCACTGCAGTGCAAACCATCATTCTGCTCTGGGTCACATTTCGGACTGATTGGAATAAAGAAGTAAGTTCATTTTTATCTTTTCAAAAAATTTAAGTGTACACGCATAAATAAGAAAATAATTAATTAAATGATAATTAATTTTTGGCTTTTTCGTTTAACGCAAGAAAATAATAAATAAATACAAAATTTAGATATAAAATCATGACATTAATTTATTATTTAAATTTTAATTATTAATTAAATGATAAATTTACTACAATTCAGATATAAATAATAAGTTACCGTAATTATTTTATATCTAATTTTTATATCTCTATAATAGAACTGTTAAACATATTATGTATATGATATTTGTTCTGTCAGCCTTGTCAAGTAAGCAGAGTCGACGGAGTTTTTAATATAGAACGCGGCTGCTCCCCTGCTTTGGAGCCCACGTCTAGATCGCATACTGAGAAACTTACAAATGCATCGGTTAGATTGGGTTGCCATCTGCACGAATTTGACAAGAGAGTTTTCAGAATTCTAATTTGGATGGGGCTGGCTGACGATCAAAAAACAATGTTTGGATGGGGCGCTTGCCTCATATATTTGTCCCACATTCATCGTGTTTATGTCCCCATTTGAACGTGCAGGTTCAAGAAGCCATGAAAAGGCTGCGTAGGTGGGATAACGGGATCATCCACTATGGAACTAATGAATCAAATGAGTAGAAATGTCTAATTCCTGCACGTGACTAGTGGTCGAGGACCTTTTCGATTGCAGAAGTCATTGTTCTGCCTGTGGTGGCAAGACAGGCCTCGACTTTGTTGGTGCGTTTGAATTGTTAGAAAATTATGATAAATAAAATTATGAAAATATAAAATTATTTAAATTAATAAAAAAATTATAAAAAAAGTAAATAGTAATTTGTGAGAGGAAAAAGTTATAAAAAAAAAGTTGGTTGTTTAGATTAATAAAAAAATTGTGAAAAAGAAAATGATGAGAAAGAAAAATGAATAGTAATATGTGAGAGAAGATATTATGAGAAGATAAAATTATTTGAATTGATGAGAAAATTGTAAAAAAAAATTATTAAAAAAATAATGTGATTGTAAATAATAAAATTTTTAAATTGGATTATTTTCGTACTATTTTTTAACAAAAACAAACAAAGCATACGAGACTGTCATCACCAAAAAGCAAAATTTCTGTTAACAGCTGTAAGCCTTTTTTTTTTTTTCCTTCATAATTTTGTGGTCCGTGCGTTGTCGAGAAAAAAAAAATCCGATGTTTCATCTTTATTTTATAATCAATAACCGTCCGTTATCATTGTTTGCTTTTTGGTCCTTTTGCACTGTTTGTGCTGAGTCAGATATGGAATAGAATTTGATCCAAAAATAAAATGAAATGGAAAAATAAGAGTAATTTCCTGAAGTAACGGAATAAATTATCAATATATGATCTTTTCTTTAACTCTCTCTTCCCTGCGACCCACAAAGGATAAGTGCAGAAAAATAGATTACCCCAGTGTTTAGTTTTCACTTGTCAATTTTTGCAGAGGCTAACAACAGGTACAAAAGGATGGCCCTGGTTGAAATGATGGTCATTATGGATAAGGGATGCAACAACATTTAGTTCTCTATATTTGTTTGTATTAAAATATTTTATAAGAATTTTTTTTTATTTTTTGACATTTGTTTCATATAAAATATTTTATAACAAAAATTTTTGTCAAAATTTGGAAAAAAATTTTGAAATTTTCAGAAAAGAAAATTCAGTTCAGAATGAGCTGAAATCATTTTCTGCGAAGAACACAAAATGTACTTTAAATGAATGACAAAAAAATATTATTTTCACTATAAATATTTTACTCTGTAAATATTTTACAAATACAAATTATTTTTTAGCAAATAAATAAACCTTCAGTTTGATGTTGTCAAATGAACACACTGGGATGTAATAGCATAGGCATGTTTGGAGTGCAAAGGAAAAGGACGAGGGACAGAAAATTATAATTATAATTATTTATTTTTTTCTCTACATTTTTCTCTTTTAATTTTCTACACCATTCCAAATAATTTTATTTTTTTCACAACTTTTTCTCTCACAAATTACTATTCATTATTTTTTTATCATACTTCCTTTCCCCTAATTTTCTATATCACTCTAAATAACTTTATTTTCTTTATCACTTTTTCTCTCACAAATTGTTATTAACATTTTCTTTCACCATACTTCATTTTTTTTTTATTTTCTCCACTACTCTAAATAATTTTATTTTCTCTCTATTTTTTTTCTCTTTCCCCTCCTTTCCCCATCCTTCTTCCCACTAACAGTCTGTTTGGAGTGCGCAGAACGCTGGGGAAAGAACCGTGGAGAAAGAAAATTGGCAAGTGAAAGGAATAATCATCCGTTTGGAATGCTAGAGGAAAAAGACGCGGGCAAAAGTGGGGCGAAAATTTACGTTCGCCATATAGTACGTCCATTCTCTCCAAAATAGGGCGAAAATTGGAGAAAAGCTGCTGAATTACAGTAAAATTACGAAAAAAACCCTCCATTTGTTTGTCAAAGTTAGCTGGATAGAGAGACCGATGTCTCTATTCGTGGCAACCACAGTTGATAGCAAGCAGTGATATTTTGTAAATCTTGTTGAAGAACCATCATCATCGCCATGTATCATCTCTATCTTCTTGTTCTATTTTAAGTGTTGTAGATGACGGCATCGTTTGGGATTGCTGCCACCACTCCATGGCTACTCCTCGCCATTCTCCACATCAGATTCCTTCAAGCTAGGGTTTGTGAACAAGAATAACAACCAATCCTCCAATGGAATTCTAGCTTTCTCGTCCTCCTCCTCGACAGCCTCACCATCTGCTGCAGCCTTTGATCTGTCTCCTCTGGCCTTCGCTCTTCACTACGCCTTCTGCTATTGGGAGCTCTCCAAAACCCGCCTCAGATTATCTCATTTTTACCAATTTTATTTTCATTTTTTTTATTTTGTAGTTTTATTCCTTTTCTTTTCAGCCATTTGTTAATTAAACAATTTCTCTATGAGGAAAAATTTTCACATTTTTTTTTGCTCAATTTTAAAACAAAATGTCAAAATTTAAATGTCCAGCATGCTAATCGATGCAACTTCTAGAACTGGATACGTACTAGGGAGCGGCAGTGTAGTTGATATGGGCGGACTTTTTTACACTTGTGTTGGATTGCAGGGGAAACATGGGATGTAGAGGATGGAGAAATTGGGTTAAAGCTTGGGTGAATTTTGTGATAGTTTTCAGTTTCCAAGGAACAGAGAAAGTGGAAGAGGTGATGGGCCAGGTCACAGAGTTGTTAGAGATTTGTCAGAGAATGGAAGAGGGATTGGTGCCTTTGCAGCAGCAAATCAAGGAGGTTTTCCCCAAAATTGTCAGGAGCAGGACTGAGGTTTTTGAGTTGTTGGATAATGCTGGAAAATTTTCTCAACCATTGATATAAACAAAACAAATTAGTTTCTCTAAAATTGTTCTATATTTTGGGGGCTAAGTTCTTAGGTAACCTAATGATTCTTGGTTCAAATGGTTCATGACTAATATAAGCAATAGAAATTTGAACCCAGAATGTTGATTTTCTGTATGTATACATGAAGTTTCTCTTACTTAATCTTTTATTAGACATATTTGGACTTAATAACTAGGTTTTGAGGTTTACATTTCTAAACATGAAATGTACTCATTTTTGTCTTAAAACTTAATCTCTTGCAGAGTACTAATGTGCTTTTGATTAAGAGAAATGTATTTACTTTTCAGTTGAGTTTATGCTTATATGTAGAGGAGGGTCTGTTGGGTTTTAATTGTGTGTTCTGAATGTAAATTTTCTTCACAATTTGGATGGTTATGCCATTTCTCTTGCTTATTTTTCCCTCAGGAAGATGTAATTTTTATTTGCTAGACTCCTAGTATGATATGGGAAGGTAATCCATATGATTTTGTAGCTGTTTTTGCAGATTGCATGTGATCATCTTGCTGAACTTACCTTCTTTGATTAGGCAATCAAGAAAGAAATTTGTTTGGCTAGGAAGTAGTTTATATGATTAGCTTGTTTGCTTTTATTGCTTATAGAGATCTCGATTTGTCATCACTTATATTCCACATGCTTTCATCTCCGGTCTACATAGACTTTGTTGCAGATTCTGATTATTTAGGATCCATAAGTGTCAGTGTTGGACCTTCAGATCTTAGTGGCTCCTTGAAAGGGGTTACTTTATATATATATATATTTTTAGTACTATTATATTTTTAGAAAAAAGTTATTTGAAAAATTATCTGAATGTAACTGATTGTATTCAGTTTGTAACTGTCTCGATTTAAAATGCAATTAAAAAGAAGAAAAAAATCAATATTCTTTCTTTACACACTAAATCTAATTGATTGTATATTAAATATAATCAATTATATTTGGATAATTTTTTAGATTATTTTTTTTGAAAATGTAGCTTTTTTATATTTTTTATAAATTTATTACACATTATTTTTAATAATTTTATATATCATAAAATTTTTAAAATAAAATGTATAAAAATTTATAACATTTATATCTAATAAAATTATAAACAATATTTCACAATATTTAATTCGGTCTTCACTCAATTTATCAAACTTGTTCTATTTCCCTGTTTTCTCACTTCATTCTCTGTCTCTCTCTCTCCAAATGTTGTTTACCTTTCTCATTTTACCCTCTTAAATTCTCTCGCGCAATAGAGACTTCGACGCCAGGAGGAAACCGAAGTCTACGGCGATTGCTCACAAGAAGCTCCACTCTCTATAAAATCTCTCTCTCTCTCTCTCTCTCTCTCTGTTTCTCTTTTTCTCAATTTCTTCTCATAGGCAATTGCGTTTTTGGCCTTGCAAATCTCTCCAGAGGGCTGCCCCCTGTGTAGATTGGCCCCTATTAGTTGTCTGTGTGATGAATCTATAATTAAATCTTGCCCCGACAAAATTCAAGTTACAATGGAGCTGAAAAATATCTTTAGGGAAGAACAAAAACAACAACCAAAATTTAGAATACATCTTGACAATTTTGAAACACAAAAATAAACTGATGTGATAAATATTTTCCACAGTTCATATTTCATAGTTGTTATTTATTTTTTTTCACAAATGCTCGCATCGAAGCAATCCTTATTGTTCAATTAATCTTACACCAGAAAAAAAAAAAAAAAACTCTAAAGACATGACTGGTGCGGGGCGAATGGCGATTAAAGTGGACATTGAATTTGGCCTTTCGTTAATAACTGAGACGGGCTCCTTAAACGACAGCGTATGCATTTACATCACTTTGTCGGGAATCCAAGCGGTCGTGCAGTGAGAAAGAGACTAACTTTGCTGCTATGAAAAGGATATTCCTCGTCCATTTGATCATCCTGCAGGTGATTTTATTCATTTAGTTCCGATTCCATGGGTGGGGAGACTTTTAACTTAACAATTGGCAAATTTGTTAGCCAATGGACGACCAAGGAAGAAAAACAGAATTGAGCGAAATTCGGAATTTCCGATTAAATTTATAAAAGGTTAATATCTAAAAACATTATGACATTTTTTTTGTAAATTAACCAATAAAATATCATCTTTAAAAATTCATAATTTAGATTTTATGGAAAATTTTTCTAACAAATCTATCATTCTATCTAGTTTAATAGGCAGAATCTATTAAATATAGTGATTTGTCGCGATGATGTAAATTAGATATTAACATGTAATATAAAAATATAATAATTAAAATTCACGTCAGATGTAAAAAAAATAACCATTAAAAATTCGGCAATGTGTAGATTTGTTAAGAAAATTTCTTACAAATTTTAAATTGTGAATTTTTAAAAATAAGGTTATACTTATCAATTTACACAAATTAAAATTATAAATTTTTTAGATATTAACCCATTTATAAAAGGTCCAATTAAATTTATAAGAGCAAAAATGCTCTTATCCCACGTGGTTTGTCGGAACAAAAGGGGAGAGGTGCTTTTGGTGATATATGGTATGGAATTTCTTTCATAATTTTTTACGAATAAATTTTTTTGTAATTTTATTTTTATTTTTTAAAATTGAATCTCAAATAAATTTATTGTCACCTTAAAAAATAAAAATTTTCAAGAAATTTCGTAAAAAAAAATTTTGTGATGGTTATTTTTATTTTTATTTTATTTTATTTATCTGAGTTATTTTTATTTTTATTTTTATTTTTATAAATATAGCAACCACCTTTTTTGGTGATTAAAGTGGCCATTAAATGAGTTGAAGCGATATGGGCTAAACTTGAGTTTAGACTTGACTTCAATTTTAACAGGGCTCGACTTTATTACTAGGGCCCTGCTACGTACAAGTCAGCCGGTGTTACCATTAAAAACCTCTCATGCGTGGCGAAGCATGTCCCATGCACAAGTTTTTTTTGACAAACGACTCTCTTGGAGAGTGGGGAATGGTGAACGGGTCCAATTTTGGAATGATCATTGGATTAAGAAATCTCCATTGAAACTCAATGTTAGAGGTCGATTGCCCGAGGCAGAGGCGTCAAGGAAGGTCGCGGACTATTGGATCCCAGGTGTGGGATGGAACCTCAATAAATTGGGTGGTCTTCTTCCAGCTGACACTATAAGATCTTTACTACCTTGTATGCTGCGAGGCGGTGCAGATAATGTGGACAAACTAAGCTGGGGTGATTCCGTTGATGGTAAATATTCAGTTCGCGAAGCCTATTCCGTTTTGTTACCTTTGTTACCCCCTGGTCGATAGACGACTGCCTTGAATCTCTAATGGAAGCTGCAGGTGCCCGAGCGCGTGCGCTGCTTCATATGGCAGGTTGCCCATGGTCGGCTCATGACCAATCAAGAACGTGCTAGACGAGGTTTAACTACTGACAGCCTATGCCCATTGTGTGGTCAGTTTGATGAAAGTTTAATGCATGTTCTTCGTGATTGTCATCTTGTAGCTACTTTATGGGGGGGTTTAGTCCCACCAGCATCCAAGGGCGTGTTCTTCCAGCTTGATCTCGTTGATTGGCTGGTGCTCAACTTCAAGCAAGAGTTCCCAGGCGGCCAAGGGGCGGTAGTTCCAAGTTGGTCTACGGTTTTTGCACTAACTTGCTGGTATGCATGGAAATGGCGAAATGAGAGATGTTTTGAAGGTAAATCTTTTTCCCACTACCCCAAGAGGGTGATTCTCGATGCTGCCAATGTAGTGGTTCCGGCTAGGTCGTGTTCTACTCCATTGGTCATCCATAGAGCAAAAATGGAGATGTTGATCGGTTGGGACTCTCCACCACAAGATTGGGTAAAACTCAACACTGATGGATCATCCCACGGCAATCCGGGCAATGCCTCTGCTGGGGGTGTGATTCGTGATGCCACAGGGAGGTGGCTGGTGGGATTCTCTCAGAATCTTGGTATCTGCACAGCCTATGCTGCTGAGTTATGGGCGGTAGTCAGTGGCCTTGACTTGGCGTGGCAATATGGCTTTCGACAAATTCAATTGGAAGTCGATTCTTCACTTGTGGTGCGCAGCTTATCGACTGTGGTGCCAGAAACTCACGCTTATTATAATCTCATCCTAAGTGGCCAAGAACTTCTTCGAAGGGATTGGAAGGTCCATGTGACCAAAATCTATAGGGAGGCTAATGGTGTGGCCGATTTTATGGCTAATGTGGCACATACGCTTACATGGGGACTTCATGTTTTTTGGAAACCTCCCCCAGACCTCCATTATCGGTTGATGCACGATACTATTGGAGTCCAATTACCCAGACTAATTCGATCCACTCATAATAATCAGTCTGGGTAGTTGGAGTCCAAATTTTGTTACTTTCGATATGTATTGGCTCCGGCCTTCCTTACTTACCAAATATATATATATATATATATATATATTTTTTATAAAATTTAAATTTAAATTTAGATAGATATTATAAGTATTATATAAAATTTTGTATAAATAAATTCTTTTTTTTGTAGAAATTTTTTTCTCTCAAACAATATAAAAAATTATTATTGTTATATTATATATATATATGAATATGTATACAAAATATGTGAATGCAACGTTTACTTTATTACCATTTGTAAGTTTAGAGTCGAATTCAAATTGACTTTGAGTTTCTATATAATTTTTTTAAATTGAGTTTAAACTTTGATCTGGAAGTTTATTATTAGCTTGAGCTGAGTTTGAGTTTGAGAAATTTTTTGTAAGTCCGAATACTTAAAAACTCGACTCAATTCATTTATAATCCCATAAATACAATAAAAGATAAGTTATCACATCCTTTTTAAATTTTCGTTAATTGTAATATAGGTTTTGAGGTTTTTTATAAAAAAAACAAACGTGGGCCCCACAACTTCGTGTATCAAATCTTCGGCATGATCTGGCACCAAAGGCATGTATCATGCTGTTTCCAACTTAAAATTCCGTTTTTGTTCATAAAAAAAAAAAAAAGAGAGTAAAAATCCGTTTGAAGAAACCAAAGTACTCAGGATACGAAAAAACACATTTTCCTTGCCAGAACTCTCTACGGATAGAAGGAAAAAAAAAAGGAAGATTGAATTCTCTTTTCCGTTTTGTTTGACAAAAACTCTTTTTTTTTTTCCCTTTCATTATGAAATAGTTAGTACTTAACTATTAATAGAAAGAAACAATTTAAGTGTCCTTAAATATTAGACAAATGCACATGAGGATGATGAGAGGAAGACTGAATCATTTGAAAGTTGCTGAAATGATTATTCAAAAATTCTAAAACATAAAATTGCCGTAATTATAGTTATGAATAGTTAATATATATATATATATATATATATATATATATATATATATAGGCATGTGTATACATTTTTTTTATATTTTACATATTAAGGCTTCCATTTTATTATCTTATTCTTTTTCTTGGACTCTTAAGCGAATGAGCTGGAATTGCCCCCTCTAATAAATGTTTTATCACTCTCTCATTCCCTCTCTCTTTAAATAAAGCTGAGAAAGTCATCTGTTTGGGACCGGGAAAGCCAATGGGCTGGAATGGCCTCCTCTTATAAATGTTGTACCGCTTTCTCAGTCCCTCTCTCTTCATAAAGCTCAAAAAAATTATCATAATTCAAACAACACTAATAATATATTAATAAGTGAGAGGTTAAAAATTCAAATACTCAATCTCTTATTCTACTCTCTTCCAATTAATTTATTTAAGTTTAAGAAAGCTAAAAATAAAAAATAAAGCTCATAAAGTTTCATTTTTTGGAGCAAATTCCACCTGGCAATCTCACAACTTTGTCTGACATTTTTTTTAATTGTCTCTTGCCTCGTCAAATATATACATTTTCTTCATATAATTTTGCTAAAAATTGTCTTCAAATTTTTTTAATGTCTCACTCTATTTTAAAATTGCATTAAAAAAATTTATTCTCCTTACTCTTTGATAAATTTGCCCGATTAGTAATAATTGTTTTTAGATCCCTCTTTATCCTTCAATATCACAACAGGTGGACGTTACAAACAGAGTGGTTTCCAAGACCCCCCAAAAGTATATATATTCAGAGACTCGCAGTTGGAGAAGTTACTCTAGTACTTTACGAACGGAAAAAAAAATATGTCTAGCTGACTATTTCTATTAAGCCAAGTGTTTAAGAAAAGCATTATTCAACATCCAACTTTTGTTATTTCAAATTTGCTAAGTTAAACTTCTGAAAAAAAAAAAAAAAAAGCTAAGTTGATGAATTCTGAACAATTAACTATAAATTTGACCTCTACATCCAACTCTAATTAGTAAAGCGTAGAATGAAACCTGAAATTCATATGACGCACAGAAATATACAATGTTAATGTGACAGAATAGGTAGATATATGTTAAACAATTATAATGTCACATTTAGGTGAATAAATTGCCTTGAATCCCATGTCTTTGACGCAGTATGACAAAAAGGCTTTCAGTAATTGTTACTAAAATTGCAATTATAGTTGCAAAAAATACAATATTCAAAAAAACAAATTTAATATACAGGAACCGGATTCACGTGTCCACTAATCTTTAATTCTTTTCCAACTAATTTTATGTTTTTTTATGTCAACTAATCTTTACTCCTTTTCCAACTAATTTTCTCCGCTTACGCTCAATAAAATTATAAGAAAAAGGAATAAAAAATGTAAAATATCCCAGCAATCGCCACGTAACAAACATGACTCACCGCGAACGTATCACTTTGACCAATTTGGGATTGAACCAAGAAAGGGATTGTATTATAAAGGGTAAGTATATATATTTTTATTTTAACCGTTATTTTAGTTGAAATTATAATTAATATTTTTTTATAAAAATTAAAATTTTTTGAAATAAAAAAATTGTAATTATTTCAAAAATATTAATTTTTATTTTAAAAATATTAATTTTAATTTTAATTAAAATATCATTTAAGACAAAAATATTCAAAATACGTACATATTTTCTATCATAAAACCCCAACGCATCGTATCGTCTCCCTCGTAACCAGTTTCCCTAGAGTTATCACTCTCAAGCCCTCAACCCAAAACCAAGAGCTCCCCAAGCCATATCTCCAACATACATGGCAACTCCAAAAGAAGAACTCCAAAAGCCCTTGCTTGGATCCTACCCACCATTGCCAAACAGCGGACATGGATCGACCGGCGAGCTTGAAAGCATACTTTCTGACACCCAAGTCCCGCACATGAAACGCATCCGAGCAGCTACGTGGGTCGAATCGAAGCTGCTCTTCCGTTTGGCAGCGCCTGCTGTTGTGGTCTACCTGATCAACTATCTCATGTCCATGTCCACCCAGATCTTCTCCGGTCACCTCGGAAATCTCGAGCTTGCCGCTGCCTCTCTCGGCAACACCGGCATTCAAGTGTTCGCCTACGGCCTTATGGTACGTGCAAATGATCTTTTAGACCCATAAAACTTAATCAAAGTGTCCAAGGCTGTATCATGTGAAATATGTAACGTGTATAATCTTTACTTTTCTCGCTTTCCTTTCAAAAACCAAAACAAGATATTTTCTGGGGTTTTTTTTTTTTTTTTAATACTGGTTATGAATCAATATACATTAAAATCTTTGCATTGAACAGTTGGGAATGGGTAGCGCCGTGGAGACTCTATGTGGTCAAGCGTTTGGTGCCCAAAAATACCATATGCTAGGAGTATATCTTCAGAGATCGACGATTCTCCTCTCTCTTACTGGGATCCTACTCACCATCACCTACATCTTCTCCAAACCCATTTTAATTTTTCTTAGACAATCACCCGACATAGCATCGGCTGCTGCGCTTTTTGTTTACGGCCTCATTCCCCAGATTTTCGCATACGCTGCCAATTTCCCAATACAAAAGTTCTTACAAGCCCAAAGCATAGTGGCCCCAAGCGCATACATATCCGCGACCACGCTGGTCATACACATAGTGATAAGTTGGCTAGCAGTTTACAAGGTTGGGCTAGGATTACTGGGCGCGTCTCTAATGTTGAGCATGTCGTGGTGGATCGTCGTGTTGGCTCAGTTTCTTTACATAGTAAACAGCGAGAAGTGCAAGTATACATGGGATGGCTTCAGTTTGCAAGCCTTTTCTGGGTTGTGGGAGTTTTGCAAGCTGTCGGCTGCATCGGCGGTGATGCTATGCCTGGAGACGTGGTACTTCCAAATTCTCGTTCTGCTGACCGGCTTGGTAGACAACCCTGAGGTGGCTTTGGACTCTCTTTCCATTTGGTAAAATTGATAACTTTTTGCTCTTTGCCTGTTACGTTGAACCGTTTGTAAATTTTTTATAATTATGTTTTTATAATATTTTTTTTAGCTCACACTTTTTAGCTTTTAGTCCTTAAAGAGCCGCAAGACGATATGGTACAAGCCAATCACGTGATGAGGTCCACGCACGAACCAACTATTGAAAAAAAATTTTCTTTGATCGTACTGGTGGAAACCAACCAATCTGAAAATCAGCAAAGATTGAAAAAAAAATATTAGTAATAAATTAATTTTAATAACTTAAAGCTTTCTGTTCTATTTCTCACACTATGTGGTGCAGAGGAAAGAGTTTCGGGAAGACATAAACAATATCTCATTTTTACAAATTTACATTATACTTACCAACTCACCTAAATGGTGGTGGTGACTTCATGAAAAATTTGTACGTAATTTTCAATGTGCCTGTGTTGCAGCATGACAATAAATGGATGGGTGTTCATGATCGCAGTTGGGTTCAATGCAGCAGCCAGGTGAATTGAATTTTAAAATTTGGCATTTAGAGGGGATAGGAAATAAGAAATGGAACCCCATCAAATGTTTCGTTTTTTTAATGCATTGTGGCATGCACAAGTTTCATGGAGCTAAAAATTTTGCTATTTCGACAAACAGTGTTAGGGTGAGTAACGAACTTGGAGCCGGAAACCCGAAATCGGCAGCATTTTCAGTTGTAGTGGTGACATTGGTGTCTTTTATCATCTCCGTGATTCTGGCAATAGCTGTGCTTGCATTGCGCAATGTTATTAGTTATATGTTTACAGAAGGAGAAGCCGTGGCTAATGCTGTTGCAGATCTAAGCCCCCTTCTTGCTGTTACATTAATCCTTAATGGAATTCAACCTGTTTTATCAGGTAATTAACCTTATTTAACCATAAATAAAAATTTGTGTTTACGGTAAAAATGGAATAGAATTTATTTACATCAATTTATGTTACTATTCTAATTATCTTAATTTCTTCTGACTCTTGTTACGCAAAAAATTGTGGATGAAGGCGTGGCCGTTGGATGCGGATGGCAAGCTTTTGTTGCATATGTTAACGTGGGCTGTTACTACGTAGTTGGAGTGCCCGTGGGTGCACTGTTTGGTTTCTACTTCAAGATGGGTGCTAAGGTACACTTCTACTCCACCTCCATTGTGATTCCTGTTATAGAAAGGAAAGGAATGATGGTGTATTTATGGGCATTGGAGCTATGCAATTAATTCATTTGGTTGAGCAAATTTGGGTTTCCGGGCTCTAGTCTTCATCTTGCGTTGAAATATTAGCTGGCTGTGTGTGAACTTGAGAACTAGTAGTAATTGTTTATGGGCTCGTTTTGCGCGCAGGGCATATGGGGAGGAATGATTGGCGGCACCGCTATGCAAACCATCATTCTGCTCTGGGTCACATTTCGGACTGATTGGGATAAAGAAGTAAGTTTGTTTTTATCTTTTTCATCAAAACATAACTGGAAGGGAGAAATGAAATGATGAGTCCAGTAAAACTTCATTTGTCATTCCACTGGCTGATGGCATCGCCAACTCGATTTTTCAGTGACCATGTCACTGAGGGTCCTACTCAATTTTTGGCTCTTTTTGAACCTAAGAAAAAAAACATCACCACAAAATTTAAATATAAAATAATAATACAGATTTATTATTTAAATATTAATAATTAGTTGAAATATGAGTTCAATGCAATTAACAGTTCAAATATAAATAATGAGTTAATTAATTATTTTATATCTATTTTTTGTATTTATACAATGAGTCTCTTAAACATATTATGTATATAATCCTTAATTTTGATGTAAAACGGATCTAAATTCAATGTACACTATGAGCCTCGTCAGGTAAGTGGAGTCGATCGAATATTTAATGTAGAACGTGGCTGCTCCCATGCTCTGAAGCCCACGTCTAAATCTCGTACTGAGAAAGTTACAAATGCATCGATTGGATTGGGTTGGCGTGTGCACGAATTTCACAAGAGAGCTTTCAGAATTCTAATTTGGATTGGTCTGGCTAACGATCAAAAAAACAAATTTTGGATGGGGCGCCTGCCTCATATTATATTTGTCCCAGACTCATTGTATTTATGTCTCCATTTGAACGCGCAGGTCCAAGAAGCTATGAAAAGGTTGCGTAAGTGGGATAACGGGATCATCCACAATGGAACCAATTGAATCAAATGAGTAGACATGTCTAATTCCTTCACGTTATAAGTGGTAGGTGACCTTTTCGATTATAGAAGTCATTGCGCTGCCTGTGGCCTCCTTGACTTTGTTACGAGACTGTCATCGCCAAAAAGCAAAATTTCTGTAAACTTCTATAAGCCAACTCTTTTTTTCCATTCATTATTTTGTGTCCGTGCGTCGTGAGAAAAAAATGATCGCTATATGTTTCATTTTTGTTTTCTAATCATCAATCACCATTTGTTATCGTTGATTCCTTTTTGGTAATTTTTCGTTGTTTTTTAGTTCAAAACTTCTTATTCTTTGGTGTCTTTTCTTTAATTTATCATGATGCACTAGCCAGCTAAATACGGCCTGGTGGACTGGATTGAGCATAGTTATTAAAATCGGCTCGTACACTGATCCGGTTAGGCGACTGGGTCAGTGGGTCATTAGTTCAACAAATGGATCATTAATTCTTAAGAAAATGAATATATCAAATAATATATATAAATTTTTTGAACAATTTAGCACAATAACTGCATTTTCACAAATTAAAAAGTAGTTTGTACTAATCAAAATTTTGATAAAAATTTTTAAAAAAATATTTTTTAAAGTCAATTGTAACATATTATTTGATATATGAACAATATTAAATTATTGTATACAAAAAAATAGATTATAAAAAGTAAAAAAATTATTAAATTGTACAAAAAAAATATTGTGTAATATTGTTTAGTATTATGAAAATATTATTTTTATCATTCACACAATAAAAAGTAAAAAAAATAAATTTTAGTGTGTAAATATTATACAAATATTATTGTGCAAGTAGTAAAAAATAAAAAAAAAATTTATAATTTTTACTGTTTATACAATAAAAAGTGAAAAAAATTATATTTTTTTACTGTTTTGACCACTGTTCATCATTAAAAAAATATTATTTTTACTGGTTACACAGTAAAAAATAAAAAAATAATAATTTTTTATTATTCGAATGACCCGATTACTGTTTACGCGAACTGACCCGACCCAGTACCCAGGTCACCTATCCGACCGACCGGATTGGACCTGGTTAATAACTATGGGGTTGAGTCAGAAATGGAAAAATATTTGACCGAAAGAAAGAAAAAAAAGGAGGAATTTTCGAATTAACTAACTAAATTATCAATCTACGGTCTTTTATTTAACCGTCTAAATCTATCCTTTCCGTGCATGCGAAAAAGGAAAATGCTTGTAGCATCGGTTGTCCCAGTGTTCAGTTTTCACTGCTCATTATTGCAGAGGCTAACAACAGGCTAGAGAGAACGGCGATGGCTTAATTGATTGTGAAGGACAGACTCGAAAAGGGATGCAACAACATTCAATTCTTTAGTTTTATGGTATCCTATTTTGGCCAAACTAGTTTGGGAATCGTTATATAGGTATATATTGGTGGACATATTCTCGTAGGTAGATGTTTATTTATATAATTGTGATTATATTTTATACAATCGTAACTTAAAAATGTAAAGTAAAAAAATAATAATATTTTTTTATATTAATTTTTATCATTATAACTACACAAAATATAATAATAATTATATAAATTAACATCTGTCTACATAAATATGACCACTCAATTTGCCCACTAACTTTTTCCAAAACTAATTTTATGGCATCAAATGAAGACATTGTGATGCAATATAATCTGTCTCTCAATTACTTTAGTTACCAAACCGATACGTCAGATTTAAAGCCAGGGTAGCTATAGAAGGAAACTTTATAATATAAAATATTAAATATAAAATAAACTGGGATCCGAAGTTTACGGGATTTGCGAGACAATTAAGTTGTTATTTACGACATTCCTGAGGATAACAGTATTCTTTTAGAGTTCGTACAATTCCTCACCAAATAACCTGTGATTATGCCTTGTAATAAATATTTTTTACTCTTTAAATAAAATAATCTTCTGACGGACTCAATTCAAAATATTGTTACACATCACTAATTTTTTCCAGGGGACAAGATGGGATGCCGTGATTCGTACCTTAATTGGTGTATTATCGTAATGTTTTTTTAAAAAAACATTTAACTTATACTATTTAAAATTTATACTTGACACTTTATAATAATATTTATTTATATTTAAATCTTAATTTTATAAAAAAAATATAAATAAAAAAATAATATGATATTACCTTCGGTACTAGGTTCATTTTGCATGTGCCCGGACTCTTCGCCCAATTGCAGGGCATCTCATTGCATAGGAGTCGTGTGCAGTCCGTCGCGCCCGCACAACACGCTTCTTTGGCCGTACGGAACGTCCCGAATCTGATGATTTTTTTGTACGAATAAATTGAAAAAACTGTCTGTAGTAAAAGAATGTAATTATATGTGTGAGAATTTTATTTTGAGATTTTGTCTCGGATAAAATTATGATTGTTATTTTTGTAATTATGATTGATATTTTTAAAATATAAAAATAATAATTATTTTAAAAATATAAATTCTAATTTTAAAAATAATAATATCAATTTCATTTAACATAAAATTCAGCATACAAATTATTAAAACACTAACATTCATTCGTCGTAAAATTGGAGAGAACAGTACATATTCGCGGCCACATCCGACGTGCCCTAGTTAGAAATTATCGGTGCACTTATTATTACATGCGTCAAGTTTTCATCTGGCTGGGTGGACCATTTCTCCACTTGCTACTCGCTAGCTAACGAGCATCCACCTTTGCATTTCCGCTTCCCGCGAAAACGGACACTCGAATTGCGAAGCCGCCAGAGAAAATTGAAGGCCAAAATTTTAAATTGATGTTGATAAAATTTAATTATAAATATAATATATTTTTTGATAAAATCAGTATTAATGTTTTTATTATAAATTAATTCATATTTTTTTTATTGTTAGACTATTTAATTTATTAAGAATTATACCATTTGTTAGATTATCTTTTAATAGGATGTAATATTATTACAAATATGATATTATGACATTTTATTTTAATTTTTTTAAAAAAATAAGAAAAAAATAAAAAATAAAAAAAATTGTGCTACTATATTTTTATTAATATAATATTTTATTAAGAGTAATGTGATGACATGAGAAATAGATGATATATTTTTTGAGAAATTAAATAATTAGATGATAAAAAAAATATTAAATTATTTTATAGTAAAATATTAAAAATTAATTTTATTAAAAAAATATTATATTTATAATTATATGTTAGTTTAAATATTAAATACTAATTTAAGATTTAACTAAAAGTTAAAGGCCAACACCAAATCTCGTGACTTCGACGCCATAAAGAAACCGAAACTCACCGCTTGTGTCAAACAAAAAAAAAAAAAAAAAAAAAAAACCCACCGCAAATGCTCACAAGAAGCTCGAATCTCCGTAAAATCTCTCTCTCTCTCTCTTTTTCTTATCACAGGCGGTTGGTTTTTGGCTTCGCAAATCTGCTTAGCATAATTTTTTTTTTTTCACTTTCCCATTTTGTTAGTCTCAGATCTGTTTCTTCTACGATTATGAGTTAATCTTGTTGATCACTGTCCAGTTATGCTTTTATTTTGATTTTCTACCTTTGTTCCCATTTTTTTCTTTTGTTTCTACGGACAAAATCTCTGTGAATCTTCTTTCTGTTTGGCAATTGGCATTGCAGAAGAATGCCGAGGCAAGGCAAGGCCAAGACCAAAACGGCCTTGCTCCATAGCGTCCTCCGTCTGCTTTCTTGCTGTTCGTTTGAGGTTTTTTTTTCTTTTTTTGCCAACAGCAGATTCCACGTTTAAATTTGTTTTATCTGCTAATAGTTTCAGATGTTTGTGTTTGTGAATGTACTGTGTGTATGATTATTATTATTATTGTTATTTTAAATGGTCAATGGTAGGGATGGCTACAGGTTGTAGTTCAAGGAGAAGTTTCCAGGTAACAAGCCTGCCCGTGCTGTGAGATTCGAAAATTGGTTTGTTTATCTATCTAATTCAGGTTTCATATTTGATTTTATCGTTCACTAGGATGTTGAAGATGTATTGGAAACTGAATGCTCGGATTAATTTTGTGTTTTGTATTTTGACGTTAAAAAATTACAAGGCAATTCAAAGGAAATCTGGACCTCACGTTTGAATTTTCTTTGTTTCTGCGCCGAGTTTTCTTTACCAAAGCTGAAACTAACTACATCACATTGACGGAGATCTGTGAATGTGGAGGTTTCTGTGGCGGGTGGCAAAAAATGATGATCAATGTCTGATTCAGTAAGATAATCAAGTTTAAGAAACGGAATGGATCGGATATTGCTGTGTTTTCAAACTGACGTGCTTCTGGTAAAACAAAAAAGAAAAACTGATGTGCTAAAAAAACTCCTATTTCTCTATTGCTCAACATTTTATTTTGCTAACATAGGAGAAGCCCCCTTATGTTGACAAGGCCGTTATGAAGAAGCTTGAGTATGCGCGAGCTGTTGATGAGTGCAAGAATAAGGTTATAAGTTATTCTTTTTAGTCTTTGGCTTTACATTCAAGCTCGTCCTAATCGTTGCGACATCATTTTTTCTTTCCGGTTTCTATTCCTTACAGTTGGAATTTTCCTTCTTTTGTTGCTGTGAAATTTGTCAGAATGATGACAACGAGAGGTCGGTGTTTATGACTCCCGTAAGTCTTTTTTTTGTTTTTTGAGGGCGTTTGAGATCAAAATGAGATTCCACTAATAATTCAGGATTACATTGAACATCGATGCAGAAACATCTGAAGGAGGCCATGGATCTGTGGTGTGCAGAGGATGCAAAAGGAACAGGGCAACGTTGTACATACATCAGGTTAGATTAGCTTTTCTGAAGTGGACTTGATAGCATATGCATTTTTTTTTTTTGGTTTAAGCATATGCATTTTTTACACGTTGGCCGAGGAACCTGTTTTTGCCTACTGTTGTGCACTGCAAGGCCCAGTGCATGGTAGACCCATTTACAAACATGGGCAAATTTGGCCCTGATTGGTACCAATTTTGTTTTTGCCTACTGTTGTGCACTGCAAGGCCCAGTGCATGGTAGACCCATTTACAAACATGGGCAAATTTGGGCCTGATTGCTACCAACTTTGTACCTTTCAGCCCAAATCTGAATGGACTCCCAAAATAAGTATACAAGAATTCTGGAATAGGCAGGGCCCATAGGTAAGGATTTGTTCGGGGTGAGCAGGCCGGAATAAACGGGAAATCTCAATGCCTTAACAAGAGATTTCCAGGTCTATCCTTAAGTTGATAATCAGTAGTTAGATTTTAAATTTTTAATTTAAAAATGTTAAGTTTTAATCATAAAAATTAAGGATATGAGATTTATAAAATGAAAAAACTATCTCTTACGTAACTTATGTTTTAATGAGTTTTTAATTTAAAAAAAAAAAAAAGTTTCAGGCCTATAGCTTAGGAGGGATAATCAAGTCAGGCCACGGGGGCCCTTGTGCTCGCGCAGATACAGATTTCAAGACCAATAATGGGTCTAAGACTTCAAATCAAATCGGAAACACTTTACATTACCATTGGTTGGAAGTTCCAGATCCTATTGCCTTTAAAAAAAAAAAAAAAAAAAAGTGTCCTCAATAATGTCCCAAATCCTTTTGCTCTTAAAGTGTTTCTACTTTCTTCAATAGATAGAACCGGTACAGATCTAGGGAGTGGTAGAATGCAACGAGTTTATTATTTATGCAATCAAATTAATAAATTGTGATGTAATAAATTATCACTTTATATTTATTATAAAAAATATCAATATAGTTATATAAATAATAAAATTTATATTCTAAACACTTCTTTTGATGACCACTCTCTGACTATTAATCTTTTTCCTTAATAAATCAAGAACAATCGCCAGTTGCTGACTGTCCCCTCTACTTGAGAAGCTCCTCCTACGTGGAATTAATTATCTGTTGTCTAAAGTCCAAAGTAGTAGCCAAAAATCACCGAACCTTATTCCAGTGAACATGGCGCGAGGATATTTCCCCAACTCGATAGATAAATGGGATCAGATACTTGTTGACACAGGGTTCATTACTCAACCGCGCCCATGGCTTGCATGTTCTTGCAAACCACATTGACGTGTAAGTTTTGCTACTGTCGACATCTTTCTTTGAAACCTTTTTTGATTGACTATGCATCGAGATTCAAGAACAAGCCACAGAACGTGCGTGTCCTCTCAGACGTTATTGCAATTATAATTCAATTGCGTTTATTATTTTGAGAACATGGAATCTAATTACTCGTGGGTTCCTTTTTAATTTTTCATTCTTTTGTCAATTTCAGTGCCATATCCGGGTGTCTTAAGTTGTCAAAGAACAGAAATTTAGCCTCTAGCTCCTAAGAATTTTTCTTCGCTCTCTTCCTCGGACAAAATTATTGGTGATGACAATAGAATGATGAGGGAGAGCTTTCATTCTATCAAAGAATGAAAAATCAATAAAAAATAGAAAGTGTAATTCTTTTTTTTTTGGGGGGGGTTACCTAGAAAGTGTGATTCTCGTTTTTTTGTTTGGTCATACATGGAGGCTTAAAGCGGGGTTACAATACAACTAAAGCAAAAGCCCTCTTGACCGTTGGACGCCAATGGCATCTTGCTGCAACAACTGGAAAAACTCCATTTGGAGTGTAATTCTAAAACTGGTGACTAGTAGAGACAAGCGTTGAAATTTCAACGATTTATGGGCCCTTGGTCCACCATCTCAACTTCTTTGCTCTTGAAAGTGGCATTTACTTGGTTCATGCATGGCTTTAAGTAGCCCAAACAATTATTGAGTCTGGACAGCCCCAACTGTCCGATAAAAGTTCAACAAAAATTACACCTACTCGCGTCTCATAAGATATTTTGGAGGTATCCACACCGAACATTTCTAATTAGAGGATTATTATGTAATTTCATTTATAATTTTTTAGAATAATATTTAATAATTTATTTATTATTTTTTTTATAAATTCAATTATATAGTAGTGTATATTACTTTGAAATTATTTGACAGTCATACGAAATTGCCAAATTTTTGTTCTAATTATTCAAATTAGAAAACTTCTTTGAAAAATTATTGTTCTAGTAGTTTCATCCCACTTTCGTACATGTTAATGTTAATTAACAGCATGTGTTCTTGCGGGCCTCATTGAATTTAACGGATAGAAATTAGAAATACTTTTCGCATTATTTTAAAAAATTTGAAAACAGAATCCACTAAAATAACAGTGGCAGTCATTGGAGGCACGTGTGGGGATTCAGAAGCCCGTGGCTAATGGATTTTTTAATAGGAAAAAAAAAACAAACAAAAAAAAAAAAAGAAAGAAGCTGCTCGTTGCCTTCCCTGACTCCAAAGATTCCAATTGACAACGTTATTTTTCTGGTTCCCTCTTCTTCTTCCTCATGTCTCCGCCTTGAATCCCCGTGAATTGTGAATTTCATTTTTGTCCTCCTTTCCACTTGTGGGACATGATGTTGACAATTTTCTGACTTCCGACGTAATAATATAAATGCTCTCATTCGCTGTGCTTCTCTCACCAACCATTCCCTTGTTGCTTTCCCAGGTTGATGTAACGCTGATTTTCATAGAAAGGAATCAAGAAAAGTATACTAGCTCTTGTTTTCTTACTTTTTTCGCCTTCCAACACTTGACTCTGGTTTACCAAGAAACTTTGCTTTCCTTCCATGTTTTACCGTGCAGTTTTTGAAATTCACTCTTCTAGCACTCTTCTCCGGTCATAACTTCCACCTTTAAAAATGAATTCTTGATCCCAATTTTAGCCTTTCTTTACAAAGCTCATATTTTAGGCAAAGGGCAGAGTGTCAATTCTTGAGAAATTTGGAGTTACTGGGGTTTGGTATTTTCCAAAAAGAATGAAACGGCCTGTTGCTGCACCACTGATTATTTCCATATGGGTAATTCTTAATGGTTTTGTGTGCTGCCAAAGGCCTGCGGTGGTGAATATAGGTGCAATTTTTGCTTTTAACTCGGTCATTGGCAAATCTGCAAAGCCTGCGATAGAGGCAGCAGTTTTTGATGTTAATAAGGACCCAACAATTCTTGGTGGGACAAAATTGAGGGTGATTATGGAGGACGCAAATTGCAGTGTTTTCTTGGGATCTGTTGAAGGTCAGCTCCATTTACTTCATATTGTATTTTTTCATTTGTTCTGAGGGAAATATAATTCTCTTAGTGTAACTGTTCACAAAAACAGAGATGCCTTGCAAGTCTAATTGAGCTTGCCAAGCTTCTTCTCCTTTTATTACCAAACCCCACACACCCCCCCACCCCCCCCCCCAAAAAAAAAAACACTGGATTTTGGCTGTTTATTGTTGGGTCTGGTAAGGATTCAGCAAACCCTTTTTTTTTCCCCTAATTTTGGAGTGTCTACTTCCGTTAAAGTATGAGACAGAAAGGTGGTGTTCCAACTGTATGGGGCATGAGCTCTGCTTTGCTTGATATCAGGCATTGATTTGGTTTTCTTTTAGAAGGCTATATTGGTATATCTACTTGTTTGTCTTTCTTGATCAATTTTATGTGAAGTTTGAGCTGTACTCGGGAACTGAGGTCCTTGCAGCTTTTTGTTAATAGCACCTTTCCATTTCTATCAGCTTTTCAGGTAATTGAGAAAGAGGTGGTGGCGATGATTGGGCCGCAATCTTCTGATGTAGCTCATATGATTTCAGCAATTGCGACTGGCCTCCAAGTGCCTCTTGTTTCATATGGTGCCACTGATCCAACTCTGTCTGCCCTTCAATTCCCCTTCTTCGTACGAACTACCCAAAGTGACTCTTATCAGATGGCTGCCATAGCTGATTTAGTTGAATTTTATGGTTGGAAACAGGTTATTGCAATTTTTCTGGATAATCATTACGGAAGAAATGGAATAGTTACCCTGGAGGATGAGCTTGAAAAAAGAATGACAAAACTTTTGTACAAATTGCCTCTGCCTGGCCAGTTCGATGAAAGTAAGATCGTCGATTTGCTCAACAAATCAAAATCCCTTGGTCCTCGCGTTTTTGTTGTTCACGTCTATCAGGACTCCAGATTGAGACTATTCAAAATGGCGCAGAAGCTTCAAATGATGACCGACGGCTATGTGTGGCTTGCAACAGATTGGCTTTCTTCTACTTTAGATTCAATCTCTCCGATAGAACAATCTTTACTTAGTGCCGTACATGGTGTAGTTACACTCCGTCAACACATTCCGGCGTCCACCCAAAAAAGCAGTTTCACATCTAGATGGAAGAAAATGCAGAAGAATGGTTCGGCAAGCACTGGACTGAGTGCCTATGGACTGCAAGCTTATGACACAGTCTGGGTAATTGCACGTGCAATTGATAGCTTCATCAAAGAATTCAAAAACATAACATTTTCACACAATGATAAGCTGGTTGATGTCAATACATCTAAATTACAGCTGGGGAAGCTCAAAGTCTTCAGTGGTGGAACTGATCTGCGCAACAATATATTGAAGGCAAACTTCACTGGCTTATCTGGTCACATTGAATTTGATCAAGACCGAAATATCATAGGTGGTTGTTATGACGTCATTAATATTGGCCATAAGTCTATTCGTACCGTTGGCTATTGGTCTAACAATTCGGGCTTCTCACTTGTTGCACCAGAAACTCACAAAGGAAAACAAAATAGTTATTCCCGCACTCATCAGAAACTTGAGAGCATTACCTGGCCTGGGGGAAAGACTGAAAGGCCTCGGGGTTGGGTTATTGCTGATGATGAAAGACCGTTGAGAATTGGAGTGCCAAACAGAGTCAGTTTTCGTGATTTTGTTACTAAGGTGAATAATACCAGTAAATTTGAAGGATATTGCATAGATGTGTTCCTTGAGGCGAGGAAATTAGTCCCATACTATGTGCCTTTCACTTTTGAGCCTCTTGGGAATGGCCAGTTCAATCCTAGTTATGACGGGCTTACAAATATGGTAGCAGAAAATGTAAGTTCTCACTTTTCCCCTCTAGTTGCTGTAGAAGAAAAATGAAACAACAAATTTAGATAAGGTTTATTGGCCCGGAGGTGGGGAGCGTTGAGTATGCGCCCACAACACTAGAAAACATGCTTGAGTTCTAATGTTAGCAAGCATGTCTGGAAGGCCATGCATACCAAACATAACTTCACAGGTTCTTATAGATGACTTCAAAAGCAGAAATAACTACGCAGACTATGATGGGTTGTTATGATCCTTTTATTGCTAGACCTTGATCTGAATGTTGGATCTCCACTTTGAACCCTCATTATTGAACCGCATGCATGTTCATTAACAGATAAATATAGGCAAATAGTTTATTGCTTAAACTACTTTGTTAGCAGATGTTAGATGCAGCTGTCGGAGACATAGCAATTGTAAGAAACCGGACAAAAGTAGTGGATTTTTCTCAGCCTTTTGCTGCTACTGGTCTTGTTATTGTGGCTCCGATCAACAATTCAAAACCAAGTGCTTGGGTATTTCTTAAACCGTTTACAGCAGAGATGTGGTGCGTCACAGGAGCTTCTTTTGTTATGATTGGAGTGGTTATCTGGATTCTTGAACATCGAGTCAATGATGACTTCAGAGGTCCTCCCAAGAGGCAGCTTGTGACAGCGTTCATGTAAGCTTTGCTAGTATTGACATGCAGTCTATGCAAAATTTTGTTCACCTTACATTCCTTTTTTTTGGTATTTTTTGTTCTCTTTTCCTTCCAACATATATTTAAGATCAAAATCTCTAACCTTATTCAACCTATACTTGTTACAGGTTTAGCTTCTCAACATTGTTCAAGGCAAATCGTAAGGAACACTTTCGCTTTAATGTCTTACAGTGGTCTTTTTCTTCTTCATTGATTTAAACCATGCATCTGTTGTTGAAGTCTGAATATTCTTGGGTAAAATGGGCTTGTGATATCCTGAGCATCTAAAAGGCTTTCTCGTAGGTCTTTGCTTGCAGAGTCTGGTGTGGGGCTAATGGGAGAATAGCATATTTACATTTGTATCTTTCTAGAGTTCAATATATGGTTAATTGCCTATAAATATTCTAACAATTTCTTTGTCATGAAACAAATTATTATCAGCTAGTAGGCACCAGGTAGGTAGTCGTATAAATTCCTGTGATGAGAAACTTGATTCACAAACTCTGGCTGAAGCTAATATGAATTAGTTTATCAAAATTTTTCTACGTTATCTTGATGATAGCACTTTGTATTAGATATGAACAAATTTTTTTATTGTTCATTCTTTACTGTAAAAAAAGCAGTGTGTACATTATTGACTGCCAAATTTGCCTAGTTTACACATTTTTTAATCTAATTGCAGAAGAAACTATCATCAGTCCACTTGCACGGATGGTGATGGTTATATGGCTTTTCCTGTTGCTGGTGGTAACAGCAAGCTACACAGCAAGCTTGACTTCAATCCTGACAGTTCAGCAGCTTTCATCGCCCATAACTGGAGTTGATAGCTTAGTTAAAAATACTTGGCCTATTGGGTATCAAGTGGGGTCATTTGCATTTGCTTACCTATCAGAAAATCTTCGCATATCTCGATCCAGACTTAAAGCCCTAGGATCCCCAGAAGAGTATGAAAGAGCATTGAGACAAGGGCCAGGAAATGGAGGGGTGGCTGCAATTGTAGATGAACTTCCGTATATCGAGTTGTTTCTCAAAGACCAACATGACTTTGGGATTATTGGGCAACAGTTTACCTGGGGTGGATGGGGATTCGTAAGTGCCTTTCTCCTTAATGAATTGCATGCGTACATAAGTACAATAACATTAGCAGCATTCTTAACATGAATGTTAATGGCATGATAGACAGTTTGGCATAAGTACAATGACATTACCATCCCTTGCCTAGAGGGAAAAATGGAACAGTGCTAAGCAAGAGATGGGAGGAATCTACATTTATCACTAGACAGTTTTAAGCGACAATCTTGATTGTAATCTTGCATAGAATGTAGCAATCAGTCTGTGTGGAGAAGTGTTTCTTTCATTCTTTTAGTATGTTACAGTTGACACTCCTGTGCTGTGCCATGCAAATGCTAAGAACCTGTTGTATACCATTGTCTCATACTGCTTGCATCTTCAACGTTTGGAGTAATTCTTATTCTTGGAAATTATATGAGTTACTGTTCTAGTTATATCCGTTGTGTAATAGTATCTCCTAATTGTTGCTTACTACCTAAATCAGGCTTTTCAGCGAGAATCTCCACTTGCTGTGGACATCTCTTCTGCCATTTTGAGACTTTCTGAGACGGGGGAGCTTCAGAAAATCCATGAAAGGTGGTTCTGTAGGACGGGCTGTCCTGGGGAACACAACAACGAGCCAAACCAACTCCATCTACTCAGCTTCTGGGGTCTATATCTTCTGTGTGGTGGTGTTGCTGTTACTGCTCTTCTTTTGTTTCTGCTAAGAACGGTTTGGCAATTTATCCGCTACAAACGCAGACAGATGCAACAGTCACCTACATCCTCCGTTTCATCAAGTACTCACTGTGCTCAGGTTGTCTTCAACTTCATTGACTTCATTGATGAGAAAGAAGAAGCTATAAAGAAAATGTTCAAAGAATGTGAGAATCCTCAACCTCAGGCAAGCTTGGGAAAATGAAATAACTTTCTGAAAGAAATCGAACATTTCTGCTGATCCTATATGGAGAATGTGTTTAGTACGTAATCCAGTTCTTGGGGATAGTGCATTAAAATTAGGGAACTCTGTAGTTTGTATAAGAAGAACATGTAAATATTAGTTTCTGCATACCAACGTGAAATTAGTCGAGCTCCTTCACAGCTTGTTTTCGTGATGAATTTCAGTCACTGCTTGATCGTTGAATTCGATATATCTATTCAGCATTGTTTTGCATTTTGGCACTTTGAAATGTTGAACTAGGAATTCATACCCACAAAATTCCTTGTTAAACCAGTCTTATTTAGAATGTGGGACCAAGAATGACGTAAATGCTTGAGAATCTGCTTTTTAAACTGATAAAGAAAATAAAAAAAGGAATAGTATGCTTTTCAAGTTAAGTACAGGACTCCATCAAAAAAAAAAAAAAGGGACTCCATCAGGTGACACGACAATAACCGTTCTATGAAACAGGAAAAAAATGTACCATCATGAAGAATGACTATTCATTCTTATTTTAATGGTGGAAATTGGTCTCTGGCCAATAGTCTCGAAAAAAAAAGAAAAATTGTTGAGTGCAGATTATATAACTAAAAATGTTCTTTATTAGACGAAATTACGTTATTTTTTAAAAATAATTTTTTTTATGAGTCCACGACGGATAAGTGGATTGACGAAAATTAATAATTTGTTTAGATTGTACGATTTAATTAAATTAGAAAGTCGTGAAAAAGAAGATTATGAGAAAAAAAAGTTGTGTGAGAATAATATAAGAATCAATTATTTAAATAAATAAGAAAATATAAGAAAAAAATAATAAGAAAATAAATGAAATTACAAAGTTGTCTCTATACATAATTTGTTAGTAGTTTAAAATTAATAAGGGTGAAGTTATTTTAGTAATTGTAATTTTATGTTTTTTTTTTTAACTCTTAGTGGGTGGATTCTGTCATTATGCATTGCCACATTTTCTTTCTCCTAATAGTATTTTTTTTCATAATTTTCTTGCGAAAATCAAACAAATGAAAGCTCCTTCTCTTTCGCTTTCCTTTCTAACGTATTTTTCAGGCCCACTGTAACAGCCAAAAATTGAATGAGACCCATCATTTTTTTCCCTCTCTTGTCTCTCTCTTCCCCTCTGTCCCCACTCCTCCGGTTTCAACCCCCCAGCCCACGCAACACTTCTCTTTTTCTTAGACGAAGATTATCTCAGATATTTTATTTGGGTCTCTACGGTGACCGAGTCAAGAGTCAACGACGGGTTTAATTTGTGATTGTGAGCCCTACTGCCCGAATTGAGAAAAGGTTGCTTGATTGAGGGTACAAATCTAATATTATATTAAATTAAGTGTTATGTATATTATTAATAAATTAATTATATATTACTTTTAATTATAATTTTTATAAATTTCAATATATTTTTATTTTTAAAAATTTATAATATTTAAAATTATTAAAATTAATACATAACAAACTTTTATATATATATATATATATATAAATTAACTCAGTCTATATCTTAGTCGCTCTTCCTCCGCGGATATACTTTTGCCCCACTGCATTTCAGTGTATCAAGAATTTAAACACGACGAAAAAGCAAAGAAGAGTTCGTTGTGGAATTACTGATTTTGAATGTTCAAATTTTCGTAGATATTAATTGATTACCACGACTAATCCAAAGTCCACGTTGACTATCGGTTGTAGGCAGTGGGCATTAATTCGCATTTAAAACTCATGCACTGACCCGTGTCGTACTGAAATGCGAACATTAGATCACATCCTATCTCGGAAATTTAAAATTCCAAAAGATTAGAACGCAAGTTGAAAGCGTGTATAAAATAATCGAGTAAAGTTTCTGAGCCAGATCGTGTACCTAAATATATTATAAAAATACAATTGATTATAAATTTAATATAACTACGTTAATTTTTTAAAATAATTATATATTATATAAAATTTATATTTTAAATTATAAAATAATATCTATCTACTTTTTAATGTTAATTTTATAATTTTTTATTATATATATTTTTAATATAATTACACTAATTTTATAAATTGTTGTATTTTCTAGGAATATCTGAACAATATCTCCAGAGACTCCATCCGAAGCACAATCTGCGACCAACATAATACACATTGATTTTTAATGACCTTTCAAATTCGCAAAAATGGAAACACAATACTTCATAATTTTGTCAGAATAATGTCACCAGTGTCCTTAGTACGTCGTAACAGGAAAAAAAAATCGAACCCATTACTTATAATACATATAAAATATTTTAACCTTAATGATCTTTCAAAAGCAAGGTATATACCTTAATAATGGCATGTCACCATCATAAGCGTGGGTAAATTGTCTTGCTTAACGAAGGCCAAGCCCTTTATTTTCCTGTTATCCCTTTATTTTTCTTTTTATTATTAAATTATTCCTTGCGCTGCGCACAAAAATGGATACCCACATGTTTCACGCTTGTTCGTAACTGTGGACCCCGCGGATGACCTATTTGAAGGTGCTCGCCACCATTCCTTTTCCGATCTTAGATTTTTAATATAAATTATTTTTTATTATATTTATTCATAATTTTACATCATAAATTAAATATAAATTATTTAAAATAAAAATAAAAAATAATTTTATATAATATAATATTATAAATAAATTATATTAAAAAATAAAAATAATAACTACCCTTTCACCCACATCCCTCTTTAGTTGGCTCCACTCTCAATTCTCACTCTTATTTTCCCTTTAATGAAAAAGGGTCCACGCTAAGTCCCATCACATCACGAAATATACTGAAATCGAATGCCGAAAGAAGAAAAATGCCTTTTTTTTTCTATAACACTTAATAAAACACATAGTATATAATAATAAACAATTAAATTATAAAACAAAGTTATAAATTGATAATTTATATAAATTATTAAATTTTATTAAATAAATTACGTAATTACAGCCTACCCTGCCATTTTTTTTTAGTTTCCACCTGCTACTGGCAGACATAGAAATAGAGGAGGTGAGATAGACAGAATCATTCCTTGCTTGAGCTTGCAACACTGTCCTAAACTTTAGCAGTGAGCGCATGCCTTTTTACTGTCCAAATCGTTAACCACAGTGTGGGACTGCCTTATATGTTATCATGGAGGATGGAGCAAACAACAATCGAAGCTTCTTAGCTCTTTCCTCATTTGGGTCTTGAATTTTGAAGGCGCTCACCTCCACCAGGCAAGACCATTCCCACTTTTAATTTAAGTAGCGTTTTGTTGGTCTTTATTATCATTCTTGCATGTGGGTATTTTTTATGCACATAAACGTTGGTGTTTTACCACTTGTTCTCATAGTTTAATAATTAGGTTGCATCAGCCTACATCCTAGCTAGCTTTGCTAGAAGTCATGCAAAATATAATATTTTAGGTTGTTTTTGAACGTAACCATGTTGAATATTGTTTTTTCTGTTGCTATCGGACTCTAGATCTATCCGTTTGACCTGTTTTGATTGCTATTGAAGTGCTACTTAGATACCCAGAATTTTGGAACGAGTGAGAATGTTTGTGGGTTTCTTGTTTATTAATTAGGTGTACGTGATGTTCTTTCAGGCACCAACATGGCTGATTGGGTGGCTTATCAAAATGAATAGATAGTGGTATGAGATAAGGAATCAATTGCTTGATTGCAAGCTTTTCCAGAAATGGGTGTGCTCTTGATTGCTGGGCCTGTAAATATAGCTTTCATGGCAAGAACTGTACTTTTGGTCATCTTTGCTACTTGTGTGCCCATGGAAGTCATGGGTGGGGCTGGAAATTCGAGTGCTTCTTCTTCTTCCTCTGTGCCAAATGTTGTGAACATTGGAGCTCTGTTTACTTTTAATTCAGTAATTGGAAGAGCAGCTAAGCCTGCAATTGCAGCTGCAATTGACGATGTAAATTCTGATTCCAGCATTCTTCCCGGAATAAAACTGAATGTTATTTTCCACGATACAAATTGCAGTGGATTCCTTGGAACAATTGAAGGTAATCTTGTGAAGCCCAAGCATTTGAGTGAATTAGGAGTTACCTTGTTCTTATGCTTCTTATTTGAACACATTTTTCTAGCTGTTGAAATTGGAAATTGTTTGCAAAACGACATAAAGAAAAAAAAAAAAAAAAACCTCCTTGATTTGACTTTCAGTTCTGCTTCTCATTTTTCCTCGCATTCTTTGTTACCTTTGCATCCGATATTTGTTGTGGCAGCTTTACTTGCATATAATATTCTTCAGTGAATTCTGACTATAAAATTTTCCGGAAAGGTTCTATGAAGTGTTGATTTGTTTATCTTCTGGATATAACGCACTCCTTAATATATGTGGAAAAGACTCTTGCCTTTGATTGTTAAAGCCACATGTTATGCTTTTTGTAGAATTGGAAGAAATAAGTTAATGGCCAATGCTACAAGCCTCCTAGGAGTAGCCATCTCTAGAGCAAAACTGTTCTGTGGTTATTGACACCTTCATAACTAAACAACAGATGAATATAGGATAATCACGTGCATAGTAAAGATTTCAACGGATGTGTCACTTTTTTTGAATGATTTAATGGATGTGTCCTTGCTCTGTAGCTATGCAGCTGATGGAAGATGATGTGGTAGCTGCAATTGGTCCCCAATCCTCAGGGATAGCCCATGTCATCTCGCATATTGTTAATGAACTTCACGTACCACTTCTATCATTTGGAGCAACAGATCCCTCTCTTTCTTCACTACAATACCCATATTTCGTGCGCACTACGCAAAGTGACTATTTCCAAATGTATGCAATTGCTGACCTGGTTACATATTTTGGATGGAGGGAGGTGATTGCCATTTTCGTAGATGATGACTACGGTAGAAATGGGATATCTGTGTTGGGTGATGCACTAGTACAGAAGCGTGCCAAGATATCTTATAAGGCTGCTTTTACACCTGGGGCACCCGCTAGCGAAATTAGGGACTTGTTAATTGGAGTAAACCTGCTGGAATCTCGGGTTTATGTTGTACATGTAAACCCTGACACTGGGCTGTCAATCTTTTCAGCTGCCAAGAGTCTTGAAATGATGAACAAAGGCTATGTTTGGATTGCCACAGATTGGCTTCCTTCTCTTTTAGATTCAGCACAACAAAATGATGCAAACACAATGAGTCTGTTGCAAGGGGTTGTTGCTCTTCGCCACCACACCCCGGATACTGAACCTAAAAGGACATTCATTTCTAGGTGGAACAGCATAAAATATAAGAATACAGGGGCTGGTGGATTCAACTCTTATGCACTTTATGCTTATGATTCAGTCTGGTTAGCTGCCCGAGCCCTTGGTGTTTTTCTAAGTGAAGGTGGAAATATATCTTACTCTCAGGATCCAAAGTTGCTACTCATAAATGGAAGTGCATTGAACCTGCAAGCGCTTCGTGTTTTTAATGGAGGCCAACAACTTCTGCAAATAATCAGTAAGATGAACTTCACAGGTGTTAGTGGACAGATTCAGTTTGACCCAGATAGGAATTTAGTCCAATCAGCATATGATGTTCTTAACATTGGTGGGACTGGAGCCCGCAGGATTGGTTATTGGTCAAATTTCTCTCATCTTTCAACTGTTGCTCCAGAGATACTATATACAAAGCCTCCCAATAGTTCTACCAATAGACAGCATCTTTACCCTGTAATATGGCCAGGTGAACTTTCAAGTGTTCCTCGAGGATGGGTATTCCCTAACAATGGAAAGCCACTCAGGATTGCAGTGCCCAACCGCATAGGTTATCAAGAATTTGTTGCCAAAGACAAGGATCCTCCAGGGGTTAGAGGATTCTGCATCGATGTGTTTGAACAGGCGATAAAGTTGCTGCCATATCCTGTCCTACATACATATATGTTATATGGAGATGGCCACCGAAATCCGGCCTACAATGATTTAGTCAATGCAGTCGCTTCTAACGTGAGTTTCTTGCTTCAACTGGAGCATTGATTCTGTTGTCTCAAACACCACTTTCTTCTGGGTGTTTGTGAGCCTGCTCTGGTGTTCGTTTTGTGGTATTTTATCTTGACTATTCTTTTGCCTTTTCAGGATTATGATGCAGCAATTGGGGACGTCACAATTACTACAAATAGGACAAAAATTGTGGATTTTACGCAGCCATTTATGGAATCAGGATTAGTTGTAGTTGCTCCCGTCAAGGAGCAAAAGTCTAGCCCCTGGGCTTTCCTCAAGCCTTTTACTGTGCAAATGTGGTGCGTTACCGGGGCTTTCTTTCTTTTTGTTGGAGCCGTGGTATGGATTCTTGAACACCGGATCAATCACGAATTCCGTGGTTCACCTAGGCAACAACTTGTAACGATATTCTGGTTAGTGTGCTCCTTAACTTCTCGAATGTATAATGTGTTGTGGAGCCATTTCAGCTCTAACTGCTGTGGCCTACAATGAGTCCCACTCTACTGATGTTTTAAGGCACCAGACTATATGCCATGTGTTGGATAGGGTCTTCCAAATCTCTAGGTGACATGTGAGGCCTAAAAGCACACGAACAGAAGACTGTTGCTATAACAAATTCTCATTTCAATTATATAGCAGAGATCATTTTGACAACCAGTCTTGGTTGGCATATTAGGGCTTAACTTCATGCAAACACATTTAAACAAAGTGTAGTTAAAGTATGCATTCTTAAGATCACTGTTCAACCATTTTGTAGCCTTGCTTAAGTTCCAACCGCTGTCCAGCTGAGTCATTGGGAACTTAGGTACCCTGCTTTGCGATGTTGGAATCTTCTAATTGATGGTACTTCCAATCTTGCAGGTTTAGCTTCTCAACAATGTTCTTTTCACACAGTATGTGGACTGGGCCTAATCTGTCCATTTTCTGTAATGACCAATCGTTGCACGCACATTCTAATATGCTATACTTCTTGGATACTATGCAGGAGAGAACACTGTGAGCACCTTAGGACGTTTGGTGCTGATCATATGGCTATTTGTTGTGCTGATTATCAACTCCAGCTATACAGCCAGTTTGACATCAATCCTTACAGTGCAGCAGTTAACTTCACGGATTGAAGGGATTGATACTCTGATCTCAAGCACTGAGGCAATTGGGATTCAAGACGGCTCATTTGCACGGAACTACCTGATTGATGAACTCAACATTGCAGAATCTAGGATTGTGCAGCTGAAAACCGAGGAGGAATATGCTGATGCCCTCCAACGTGGACCAAGAGGCGGTGGGGTTGCTGCCATTGTTGATGAACTTCCTTACATTGAGTCCTTCTTATCCAGCGCCAATTGTAAGTTCAGGACCGTGGGTCAAGAATTCACAAAAAGCGGATGGGGATTTGTGAGTATCAGCAATAAGTTTGTCTGCGGTTGTCCGGCAATTTAATTAGAAATTAGTGTAAACCACAGTTAAAAGGGATGCATTATAAATCTTACTTGGTGCATTGGTGATGTTGTTTATCTCTATATTGCCTCAGCATTCATAATATCTTCCGTCTGCTTATTTGGATTTGTTTTGTTGCAGGCATTTCAGAGAGATTCTCCCCTAGCGGTTGAATTGTCAACTGCCATTCTCCAACTATCAGAAAATGGTGATCTCCAAAAGCTTCATAACAAGTGGCTGACACATAAGGAGTGCTCTATGGATATCAGCGACAGTGAAGAAAACCGACTATCCCTGAAAAGCTTCTGGGGCCTTTTTCTCATTTGTGGTGTTGCATGCCTCATAGCTCTCCTTTGTTTCTTTTGGAAGGTCATTTTTCAATACCGTCGATTTGTTCCAGATGGCAGTGAGGAGACAGAGGTGGAAGAGATCGAGCCTGTTCGGTCTAGACGATCACTGCGCTCAACCAGCTTCAAGGATTTGGTTGATTTTTTTGACAGGAAAGAGGCAGAGTTGAAGGAAATTCTCAAGCGCAGGAGTAGTAGTGATAGTAAGCAACGAGCCAGCCCAAGCACTGATGGGCGGTGCAGTTCACCTGCTTAGGAAATAGATTGTTGTTATGATTTGATGAGTTCAACATGGCCATACATATTCATATGTATTTGCAGCATCTCCTTTCTTTGAGGCCCAAAAAGTTAGAAAGTGGATGCGATGATAATCTGGAGGGATACTGGCTACTCATAGTCCGTTTGGTAGAATACAAAAAATGAATTGTACTGTTACTTGTACATGTTATTTCCTTAATGTTTGAAATTTATATGAGTAATAGATAGCTTTTTGGTGTTTGGATGTCAGATGAAGTAAAATCATTTTCTCTAAAATGGGATTGTTTCTTCTTTTGTCAGATAGCATTTCAAATTTTGGGGTGACTAACATTGGAAAATTATGTCTTTTTGCGTCAAAAATTTAATGCCTATTATTCAAACAGACAAACACTCGTAAAGGCGGCTTACTGTTAAGAAAATACCATTGGAATTGTCCCAACTACATCTCCATATTCAATTAGGATAATTATTTATTTCATATCATTTAAGGGAAACTTTAGCGACTACAATTTTATTAAGATTTATGCGAATAATGATAAAAGTCAGTTGAATTTAGAAAAAAAAAATTAAATATTATTAATAAATTATTAAATAATATTAAATAAATTACGTAATTATTTGTACTAATTAAAAATAAGCTACGTGATAATGCTTATCACTTAAAATCATTCATAAGTGATACCAAGCATTACGGAACAAGTGGCAGCAAGCTCAGAATCAGTACTACACTAGCAGCTAGAGGGTGCATATCCTTAAAAATTTTTGGTTGACCAATTCTCTCTCCTAATATCCATGTTTTTCTAGGGGCACAACAAACAAGAGGCCATAGTAGTAACAACTAGAGGGTGCATATCCTTAAAAATTTTTGGTTGACCAATCCTCTCTCTTAATATCCATGTTTTTCCAAGGGCACAACAAACCAGAGTCCATAGCAGTAACAACTAGGATCTCATATCTTCATTAGGAGACGTGTTAAATATATATTTGAAACGTCGACTTTTGGTACTATTGAAATTAAAAGTGAAGGGGACAAATATTAGTTAATCATTATGATTAACAATTGAAAAATATATCTGAAATGATATTGGGGTGACAATCAACCCTTTAGGTATATATTATATTAATCTATGACTTTGTTTTTGTAATTATTTTTCTCACGTTGGCTTAAAAATATCTAACCTTGGTTTGATTGATGTTTCTGCGTTCTATACATTGCCAAATGGCAACTTAGATTGATTCCACCTCATGTATGTATCAGTTTAGTTGGTTCGCCTGCGGCTATCAGTTCCTTATAATTTATAGCTGCCAAGTTTAACCCAATATTTTAATAATGGAAATAGAAGTGTCATTATTTCAATAACACAATTGTATAACCCTACTTATTACAACTTTTTCATTGTCATTTTCATTATAGTAAAATATTAAATAATCAAGATAGCCATACAAGAATTAGAAATAATTTCAATTCAAATTATGTTATATTTTGAGAGAGATTTAGGTGTTAATATTTTCACTAAACAAAGAACAACCTCATCTTGCAGCTATAACCTATTGTCTTAAGGGTTGAGACTGACATTATCATAAAATGTTAATAGAACCCAAGGATCAAAGGGACAACATTAACATATTAAAAGAAAGTTAACCACCTACCGTTTTAATCTAATAGTTAAAGAATTTTATTTATATTATAAAATTATGAGTTTGAACTTTTTTTAAAATATTTAGGAGAGTTGAAATTAAGTTTCATCTAGTAGAAATATAGTTGGATACCAAGCATACTGAGCTCATAGAGTATATGCTAACTTATAAGTTCAGTATACAGCAATCGATGGTCTTTGCAATGTCTTCTAGTATATTTTTTAATGACAACACGACTATGAAATATTAATCATATTTTTTTATTTTTTAAAAAAGAAATTTGAGGATCAAACACAATATTTGAAATTTAAAATAAAAAATGAGTAGCCGAGGAATGTAACGTACAAAAGAGAAAGTGAAGCCGGCAATTTGGACTTCTGTCCACGTATATCAAGTCAAATCTTCCCGTTAAAGTAGTCACATTGATAGAGAAAGGCCGTTGTTTGTAACCGAACAGTGAATATTCAGATGGCTAAATTTACGTGGACGCGAAAAAAAAAAAAAAAGCAGCAAATAAATTTTTTTTTTATAATTAGATAATTTATTTGTGTAATAAAACGTTGAATTATTATAATAAAATTTAAAATTATTTTTATTTAATTTTTTCGTTACATAAATTAAATATCTCGTTACACAAATAAACCAATTAATTATACAAAAAATTTTTTCCGTCTGTTCCGCTCTTTTTCCCTTTTTCTGCATCACGTAAGGACTCTATTCAGATAATTATGAAATTCCAAATATACCCATACAGACACATGGCCAATATCCGAGAAGCACCAGAAGTCAGCTTCTATTTTTAACTTTTGTTTGTATGGCTCAAATAGAAAACAAAACAAAACACAATTCGATCTTTTCTTGAGGCCCTCCCTCCCCCGCGCCGCCTGATAAAAATTTCGACATGAATCGGACCTGCCGAAGCATGGCTCAATTCGATCTCAGGCGCAAAATTCAACGTCCATTTTTAATGCTCAGCCGCTGCATTCTCCGGTTCTGGGACCAAATCCTCGTATGTTCACTTGGGAATAAGCCTATTCAGTATCGTATGTTGCCGCAACCTGTAATCTCCGCGGTCTCGCCGTCGCCACTGTCGCCTCCGGACAACAAAGAAAGCGTGTCTGTGTCGGAGATCGAAAACATTACGCAGATGATTTGTAATACCCACGACAAGGATTCCGATTTGGTTCCTTTGAAGATTAGTCTTTTGGGTGATTGCCAGATTGGAAAGACTAGTTTCCTTGTAAGTATTTACAGATTTCCACCAAGTTGTTCTAGGATATATTCCCCTGCAAAGAAATGGGATTTTTTTTTTTTAAAATTTTCCTGGAGTATGAAAAAAATTGGATTTTTTTTATGATAATATTTGGTTTCCTGCTATTTTTGAAGGCGAAGTATGTAGGGAATGAGAAAGAAAAGGAAAGCATCAGGAAAAAGGGATTGAATTTGATGGACAAAACTCTAATGGTCGAAGGTGCCCGAATTTCCTATAGTCTCTGGGAAGTGAATGGTAAGCAATTACCATATGCATCTGGTTCATTTTGTTGGGGTCAAATGATCTTTTGTTAAACAAACAGTTTTACATTATAAATAGGCTTTAATTTTATACATGATGTAGGGGCCGAAGGATCTCAGCAGCAAATTCCTGTGGCTTGCAAGGACTCCGTGGCAATTTTAATCATGTTTGATCTAACAAGTCGCGTTACTTTAAATGGGTTTGTTCTCTCTAATATCTAAACTTTTTATAAACACCCGTTTAATCGCAAAAATCTGTTAGTTTTTGTTTTTTTTTTCCTTATGTGTTTTGTTGTACTCGTATGTGATTTGCAGGGTAATTCGGTGGTACCAAGAAGCAAGGAAGTGGAATCAGGTATAGCTTCCTTGATTACTCTGTTTGTTTCTTTTGTTTCCATTGTTTTCCTAGTGGCAACATTCTTTTCTGAAAGATCATACCGTACGTATTTAGGAAGAAGTTGCAACATTTTATAAAATGGAATCCACTTTGTTTTCTGTTTTGCTCTCAAAACATTTGAGAGGTAGTACAGAACGTATAATTGATCGAAAACAAAATACAAATATTGCATTAACCGTTAGATCTGCCATGGTGCCACTGCCACCAATCTATTTGGGTGAATAAGATTTGCGGGATCCCAAATAGAATGCCACGATAAATGTCCAGGAGACAAGCGTATGGCGGACCGGTAGAGATCACTGGACCAACGGGTCAAGTTCTTTTAAGCTGAATCGTGTGTTTAAGCACCCGAAAAGTTGTCCAGGAAGACACAATTGTCTGGAATGATAATTGATCAGGGTTGCTGGTTCTCTCATATTTGCATATGTTTTCTAAATAGCATTATTCTTTAATTTATTTTATGCATCTCTCCCTCATTTCTTTCTGTCTCTTGGTAGACTGCAATTCCAGTTTTGATAGGAGCCAAGTTTGACGATTTCATCCAGCTTCCCATAGATTTGCAGTGGACAATTGCGAGCCAGGTATTTTTTACTGTCCCCACCTGTAGGCGGTTCTAATTTCAAATGGGCACAGTAAATATATAATACAAAAACAAAACTGATGAATTAGCAAACCAGTTGACTCAGCACACTCAATTTGATTTTGAACGTGTTTCACATGCATTATAATTTCTCATTCTATTGTGACAGGAAAGAGCGTATGAGAAATTCAAACATTTGAAACCCAGTTGACTTAGCACACTTATTTTGGTTTTGATTGTGTTTTCACTGGAATTACAATTTTTTATGGTATTGTGACAGGCAAGAGCATATGCCAAGGCCTTGAACGCGACCCTCTTCTTTTCAAGTGCGACCTACAACATTAATGTAAATAAGATTTTCAAGTTCATCACAGCCAAGCTGTTTGACTTACCGTGGACCGTGGAGCGTAATCTCACCGTTGGAGAGCCTATCATCGACTTCTGATATCACAATTAGTACATATCAGACGTGAGATTAACGCAGCATTGCATCCCGAAAAACATGATACTAAAACCTAAGTCAACCGGTCACTGGAAATTTGTGCATGTCAGTCTCTTCTAGTGATTACTCGAGTTGTACACTTTCGAACAGATTGGAGATGGCCAGGAGAGGCCAGGCATCTCAATCTCCATAAATCAATAAAGATATTCTCCGCATTTCATTAAATTTCCATTTTAAGTTCAAGGGCAACAAGAACCAAACTTCCTCTCCTTGGATCCTCAATTAGTCTACACCTTAATCGTTAATAATGTACCACTGTAGAGGCTAACAGAAACAGACCAAAGCACAACGCATAAACTTAACAGAAACAGACCAAAGTACAAGGCATACACTTCGACAACAAAGTTAACATAGCTATCTTATTTAACAATAACAACAAAAAGGCGCGTGAAAACTGATTGTTTTTATCCCACATAAGCACAGGATAATATTTGCAATGATTGGCATAACCCAGAACTACCATGTTCAAGTTGCAGCAAAGGGGATTACAATCATACTAGTTTAGAGTTGATAACCAGAGCCACAAATAGATTCAAGGTTAAAAAAGGGAAACTCAGTGAATAGATAATGGTGTGAGGAAATAGCTTTTTGATGGTTGGGTATCCAACCGCAAAGCACCTGAAAGCTGAAAAATCTTTCAGGATTACCCAGCCTTGTCCAGTGAAAGAGCCAAAAGGAAGAAGTCTAGAGACCATAGGACTAACATAAAAAAGAAAATAGAAATGCTCATAAAAGCATTGTGAGGATTTGTTTCACTCAAGTTTCACTTCTCTTTTGGGGGGATCTATCTGCAAATAGGTGTATGGCTCGGTCGGTTCCTCCCTGCACAACAAACATAAACCCATGCTGACTCAGTTTCAAACAATGGTAATAACACGCAAGGGGTATATCATGCCTGGCCTCTGAAAAGAACGAGCAATACTATTATCTTATGTGTTGTTGGAATTTCCAATCAAAAGCTGATAGAGAAAACAATCAAAAAGTACATTTTAACATACCCAGGTTTTGAACGCATGCATTGCCAGAAGAGCTTGAATGGCCCTGGAACTGTCTTAAATGGGTTTCCTTCAAAACAAGCCTACATCAAAGAGAACGGAAACATGACCAGAAGAACACATAACCATGTCTATTTGAAACTGCCAACTAGCCAGATGAGGAATTCACATAACCATGTCTATTTGAAACTGCCAACTAGCCAGATGAGGAATTCACTCAAACTGTCCCAGCATTCTTTTCAGCTCGTAGTCCGGCATCCATTATTTGATTCATTACAAGCATAGTTGGCATTCAACAATCCAATTATGGTAAACTCTCTCCCATCATCCCAAAATTGGTGATCAATCCTAACGTTTCAGAGTCAGAATTTCCCAGTTTTATCTAGTAAACGGTAGGAGTACACCCTCCAAAATCCCCCACATAATACGAATTCACAAAGTCCATCAATTTAAAAGCAGATCAAAAACTTCTTATCAGCTTCTTGCTTGACTATGCAACAATTTAAAATCTTCGAAAATGATCAATCGAGAGTTAACAGGTGCTCGATACATTAACACTCAATTCAGGATTTACAGTTATAACAAGAAACTGTCCATCTCTCTTTGTGCTACTACTTGTCACTATGTCCATTCTAGATCAAGATTACTCTCAAGAACCAAAACAACCAGCTGCACCTCCACAAATTTAAAAGCAAATACAAACACACAACCAGTCGGTTAGCCGCGATATCTCGCTCTTCCGACCAGTCGGTAAAAGCCGAGAAATCTTGTTATCGCATCCGAAGGTAGGCAGCAAACACTGTTAGAGTTTAATAAAGAAGAAAAAACTGAAGGGGTTTTTCTGGAACCCTATAATCTGAAGCTGAAAATCACGAGGGAGACATTGTCTCGGATTTTATAAGGTGCAGATGAAAATCTATCATTCTATCTGGTTTTTATTGGGAAAACAATTGTGAAAAGAGTGAGTACAAAAAAAAAAAAAACATACTTGGATAACGTCCTCAGCTCGATCATTGCATCTGTGTGCCTTTGGTTCAGGATGCCCTGTACCTGTGATTCCCCATGGGCTCTCCCTCCTCGGCACTGGCCTTGTCTCGCTCATTTCCTCTCCCTTTCTCTCTCAGATTCTTCTGTTGATTGTCGCTGCGATGCCAAGGTTAGGATACTACTAGAATCGCTCTGGAAAGGCATGCCGTCTAATGGATGCTCCGTGTTGAAAATTGATCTGATTTGGGCCTGGCCCAAAGTCTAGGTCTGTTGTCGAACGTGTGAAAGATCACTCCAGCTCCCCTTTTTTTTTTTTTTTTTTTAATTAATAGAAATCCTTGCATTAATATAATATGATCAATTTTATACGTAAGGCCAACACGAGAACGTCAAAGGAATCTGCACGAGATAGGAGAAACAGATGGCCAAAATGATTTATATCTGGTTGAGTCACAAAAACCACAAACTATATAGGCCCGAACCTCAATTAGACCAATTCCTCTGACAAGGAAATGAATCAAAACTAAGTTAGACTTACTTAACATCGAAATCTCGGACGGATCTATCTCGTTCGGATACAATTGCATATAGTTGTACAAACTGCACTTCAGTAGACTTACGACTGAAATTGACTGCGTATGCTTGACAACGATTTCTAACAAATATAACCTACAGATAAACATCACAGAAACAAAATACAGCAATCCACCTAACACAAAACCAACAATCAAACACATCCAAACAGTGCAGGCCCATTAAAAATAAACCAAAAGTAGCTATCCACATTAAGTCCGGTGTTTGCAGTGGCAGTAGAAGATGGCAACGATAGCTGGCTACGAAGGGAGAGGGGACATGACGGCAACGACAGACGCTGCGGGGGTGGAGGCGGCACCAGCAAATGCATTAGCAGATTAGACAACAGCAGCAAAGGCTTCACGGGAGATAGTGGCGGTGCTAGCGGCAGGTGGATCGTATGAGACAGCAATCGGTAAAACGGCATCGACATTAGAGTAAATGTTGGAGACTGCAACTGAGCCACAATAAGAATCAGTGGCGCTGGCGACTGATGAGGCGGCGCCAGCGCTGGCGTTGGAGAAAGTGACAGAAGTCGAAAAAATCGTGATAATCTACTGAGGAGTCTGGACCGGTGCTTAGGGGGTCTTGAGTGAACTTATTTAGTCCAAATCTAGGGAGATTTACAGTCTGTTTGGAGTGGAGTGAAATGAGGAGAAAGGAAAAGAGAGGAAAGAAAGGTGCAAAAATCAAAGAATAATCAGCTGTTTGGTGTGCAAGTGGATGAAGAAGGGAGCAAAATTTGGGAAGAAAATTCTACACTGTCATACTGTATGGTCGTTCTTTCCAAAATGGGGAGAAAGCCGCAGAAAAGCAAGACATGTATGGTGAAATGTCGAAATTACTCTTATGTTGTCTGCAAAGTCGCTATTGGCCGGATATAGAAATCGACGCCTATGGTCGTTGCAACCGGAGTCGACATTGCATATCCAACAAAGAAAAAACTTAGAAAACATAGACAAAAATTAACGATCTTGGCACAATAATTGAATTGAAATCACTGAAAGTCAATAAATAACCCCAAATTCAAAATTTTCTCGATGCTTTCTCGATTGCTCATGTGAATCACTTGCTCCTTAAAAACCAAAAATCAATCAAAAAATTAAACCCAAAAATCCAGCTACCAAATTTTATGTCCCAAATGGAAAAAAAAAAAACAAAAATTTCCGTCCACAGCCTCACACCCCAGAGATAAAGAGAGAAAGAGAGAGAGAGGGAGAAGAAGAGAAGGTGGTGGTGGATAAGGAATCGGTAGCAAGTGAAGGAAGCGACCATAAATTAAAAAGCCACTAACTATAAAACATTAAACCTATTTAAACAACAATTTAACTATATTAAATATATTATTTTTAAAATTTTATGTTAAATTTATTATTTGACCTAAAATTGTTAATTTTATTATATTAATCCAAAAATTTAGCATATTATAACTGTGGAATCCAGATATGTGATAAAAAAATTTTCTTATTAGTCATTGCAGTTAAATTTTAACATGTTATAACCATGAAATTCAAATTTATAACAAAAACTTTTTTCTTTTCATGCCTAATCATCATATGCCATTTTTTATATTAGTTTTGTGGGCATAAATGTCATTTTTAATATTAAAATTTTCTTTCCCGTCACTTTCTCCTCATCTCCAAATAAATCATTCTTTTCTCACTACTTTTTTTCCTTACATTTCTCTTATCGCTCCAAACAATGTAAGAGAAAATTAAATTTTTCACTTTATTTTCTTTCTCTCAACTTTCTTTCTCTCCACTTTCTATCCTCACCTCTTTTGTACTCCAAACAGGCTGTTAGAGTGTGTTTGGAGTGCGAAGAAATAAGGGGAAAAGAGGAAAAAGAGAAGGAAAGTAGAGAGAAAATAAAATTATTTGGAGTGATAGAGAAAGTTGAGAGAAAGAAAGTGAGTGAAAAAAAAAGTAAATAGTAATTTGTGAGAGAAAAAGTGGAGAGAAAATAAAATTATTTGGAGTAGTAGAAAAAAGTTAGAGAAATAAAATATGGTGAAAGAAAATGTAAATAGTAATTTATGAGAGAAAAAGTGAAGAGAAAATAAAGTTATTTAGAGTAGTGTAGAAAGTAAGGAAAAAGAAAAGTGAAAAAAAAAATAAATGGTAATGATTAAACTTATTTTTTCTCCTTATTTTTTTTCGTACACCAAACATGGCATTAAGATAAAAAAACCATACGAGGGGAAGAACATAAAAGAGAGAGAAGCATGGGGTAGAGAGGGGGCAGATAGGCAAGAACAACGAAGGGAGAAGGAAAAAGAGAAGAGAAGCGAAAGAGGAACCGATATGGTTAGCCGGCAAGCAGAGATGGACGGCTACCGCCACTGACCAAAGGAGAGAGAGACCACTGCCAATCAAAGAGAGACAAATTAAAGAGAGAGATTTTGCCTTAGACGCATCTCTGCCAAATTTCTACCGCTCCCTATATGCACGAAAAATGTCCTTATTATTGGATTGCTTTACATCCTCAAAATAGAATAATAATACTTTTAGATGGGATTTTTTTCAAAAAATTAGCGTGTTTTTTAGTCTATCACATAATTTAATTTTAAATAATATGCAGTCTGTAGTTAACGTCTAATAGATCTATTTTTTATTTTAATTTCAAGTATTTTTTTGGTGAAAAAAATAACTAAATATACAATAATAAACATAAAATTCACACATAAATTTACATCATTAAATTATAAAAATTATATTAAATTTTTTTAAAAATAAATAAATTATTAAATTAATTGTATAAACGAATATTAGTATTGTTTAATTATTTATTTTTGGAAGACCCCGCATCCACAGGTGCGGCCTACATTGATTGGAAGAACTAAAAAGAAGCTATCGGAGCGCCGGTAGAGGGGGCTGAAATTGAAACATTCAACAAACGAGATGGGTGCATTCTTGAAGCTAATAGACTCGGTGCTGTTCGCCTTCTTTCTCCTAATCGCGGTGGTGGCGCCGCTGTTGGACTCCCAGACGTGCCTCCCGCGAAGCCTCTTCCCGGACATCCTCGTTGATCTGAAGCAGTGGTATAGCCGGGAATACGGCGATTATCTGATCGCCGAGAAGCCCAATTTCTTCGTCGGCCTCGTTTGGCTGGAACTCCTTTTACAGTGGCCTCTCTCACTTTTTAATCTCTATGGAATTCTGGCTGCCAAGCCCTGGTTCAACACCACTTGCCTGATCTATGGTGTCTCTACCTTTACTTCCATGGTAATTATTTATTTAGTTTTTTCAGTCTCTAATTTATTTACTTTTTCCATTTAATCTTATTAGAATGCCGACCCCAATTAAATTTTTGTTATGGGGTTATGGCTTGCTTGAGATCCATATTAGGGCCAAAGTGGAAAGAGGCCTTTGATTTTGTGGTCAAATTTATAAAAGGAAATGCGTGTTTGTGAATGCAAATGCATAAGTAACGCTAAATGAATCTGTTATTTGATTATTGGAAGTTAAGAATAGATTTTTCTGTTGATGGTTGTCACAATTATGACTGCGAAAGTTGCAATTTTTAATGGTAGAATCAATCGTTTTCAGTGTATTTAACTGAAATGAGACGAACTGTTGCGCAAACATGAAAAGATAGTGAAAATTGCAACTAACTGTTATGAGTATGCATTTGCGAGCCCTGCCTACGACCGTGTTGATTTCTCGTATCTCCCTAATATTTTTTAAACATTAGTACAATGTTTCTGATACTGAACATGAGATCTGTTATATTTGAATTCCTGTTGCTGCCCATTTTTCAATTTCTTTTGTGCACCTTATGGCCTGTGGATTTGTTCCAACCTTTCAGGTTGCAATATTAGCAGAGCTGGCGGGTTCTGGCAAGGCATCTGATGAGCTGAAGATGTTGTACTACCCTTTCATGGGCATTGCTACATTGGCCATTCTTCGTGGCTTGATGCCACAACCTGGCAAGACTATCTCAGCTATTGGCAAGCGAGCCGCGCTTGCTAGGAAAAAGAGGGCTTGAAGGAGTCGCGAAGAGCTAAGTCATGTTATCATCCTTATCACATTAGAGCATTTTTCGACCTGACTCATTTTTTGTTCCGACTGTCAAATGAGTTCTAACTGGATAACGAAAGGTGATCTGTATTGAATTTCACATCAGTATAAGGTTTATTTTACGCCTAGTCAAAATTTATGGGCTTAAGGACAATTTAGGGCTAGTGTATTTTCTGCATCATGCCCTTAGCTAGTGGCTTAGTTGACCTGATTCAGGTGGTCGATTTGGTCGGCATCCATGAAAACTGCTATTAGATCTTAAGTCAAGCTCAGCTTCCAACAAAACTTTGGCTTTTATGCATTCCGGTTTATAATTTGAGCCCTTCACGGATTCGAAATATGTGCTGTATTAAAACACAACGTTTGTGACCGTTACGTTTGCCTTTTAGAACACAGAGGTTACGGTCCTCTTGTTTTCAAATGTAACAGCTTAAAGGATTGATAGTTATGATTACTTTATTGATTAATACCCGAAGAGAAAATGAATCTTGAAACTGTCAGCTGCTGAAATAATGTAATTCGCCAGTATAATTGAACACCTAGACCCTATAAAACGTTTGCATCCAAGAATAGCTAGTCTCCAACACAAACTTGAAAATGTCGTGGTCACTGAAGAACATGAGCATACTTACGACAAAGTTGAATGAAGAAAAACCAAAGAGTGGAAGTTAGAAATAGTCATCCATACAGTTCCTCACCAAAGAAAACAAAGATAATCAACTAGCTCAAAGCGTTGCTATCATGAAAGAGAAGAAAATGGCATCAAAAATCTGATGGCGAGCCAAACAGCCAATCACGATCATATTAATCAGTTCTTCGATCAGTACTGCAAATGACATGACAATGACTTCTCTCGGGAACATATTCTCTCTGAACCAGAATTACTTCAGGGAGTGGAGATGCAGCCCGAGAATGTTGTGACAGCATCTTCGACAACTTCCTGTGGTTTTCCCTCGAGCAATAGACAGTCATTTTCTTCAAACCTGTGGCAACCTTGAGCAAATTTTCCAGCAGCCCAACCTCATGACCCTTTCCTTTCAATTCTACTTCAATTGCATTCAATCTATCTGATGTTAGGTTATTGAATCCATTTAGCTGTTCATAAACCCGGGTGGCATTTGTCTTCAACTTCTGAAAAAGAAAAGGACGATTAAAGCAATATGCAAACATCACGTCAGAGAGTTGGGGCGGGGGGGAGGGGGAAGAGGCTACTAATGATTCATCAAATACCAACCCTGGCATGGTAATGTCGAAATGAACTTTCGCCACATTTCAAGAATAAAGTTTCCAAATTATGTGATCCCATGAGAAGGGAAGCTAAAACTGGAAAATGGCAGTCCCTCAAATTGTCAGCCATAACGACCAAGTGCTGAAGATTATCAAACCCGACAGTAAGATGACCCTTCAAGAAAAGAATCTGTGACACACAAAATGTTAGACACAGCAAATCTGTTACCAACTAAACCTTTAAATGCAGTAAGTGACCAAAGTAATTTTTGCTCTTGCTGATGCACTGCTGACAGTATAGTTTAAGAATGAAAATCATTAACATGCTCACCTCAAGAATTTCAATCTTGATTTGTAATGATTTTGTATGACTAAGACTTCGGAAAAGTTCAGCTAAGCGCCTGTAAATAGTCCTCTCTTCAACATAGTCATCATAAATCGTAAGATCAACAGTAGCATTCTTTAGAAACTATAAGTCGCTCAAGTGCACATTATTTGCACTGATTGCTTTCCAGCTCAAGTCTTGGAGAGCAGGGGCATTAATCTTCATTTCGCAACAATATCCAGGAAAAATAGAATTCAAGTCCAAAGACAACTTTTGCAGCCTTTCAGTTGAGATGTCAATTTCACAGAGATTATAGGGGAGCCCAATTGCTGTTAATTCTTCAAGACATGAGCTAGTGATAGTGAGTTTTTGATGCCCCTCAACAGCAGTTTGAAGCCCCTCAATAACAGCAAGACTCAACTTTTTTAGTGATGGGCACGCAGTAGATGTCCACTCTCTGAGAGAACACTCAGAGATTTCAAGTGTTTCTAGAGATAGCACTTCCAGAGAAACTAACACTCCAGCAGGATTCCTAAGACTATGATATTCCATATTTATTTTAAGGACCCTCAAGGATCTAGAGTTGAAAATACAAAGCGGCAACTGAATGTCTGGACCTTCAAGGCCTGTCCCAACATCAAGATCAAGCTCCTCAGCTTTGCAACTTACTGCAATATTGACCCATTTATCAATAAGACTAACATCCATGTTACAGTCCTCTCCATAGCAATCCCAACGAAGGCAAAATGTGCGCATCTCCAAACCATTTCAGAGGCCCAGAAATCCATCCACACAATCACTAAATTGCTGACATATGTTTGGGGGGCCTTCGCACGTACAAGGTGACACAAACTTCAGATATGGGCTAGAGATATACATCTGCCTACATCTTTTTGACAAGGTGCCCACCCTGGCTATGTCAAAATGAAAAAATGTGATGAATAATGGGGTCTGGTAGATTAGAGAATCTATCAAACCTCTCAGCACATGTAGGCCGAGCCTTGTGACCCTTGCACGCAACCACCTCAGCCATGGTACCTGGAACTTCGCAGTGAGAATAGCAAGAATGCAGAATCTGAAAATTGTATAAAGCCAGCATTGGATTAAAACTCGTCAAAATAACCCCCTCTCTCAAAATAAAAATTGAGAAATTGTTCTTCACATATCATAGTGAATCCCTAATCGCAAGCACACAACAACTGAGGTTCTCTTCTGAAATTACCCTCACAGGACAAATTCTTTTGAAATTACACACCATAGGCATATGATTATAGAAAAGGACTCTTACAAATCCACCCACACACACACACACACACACACACACACACTCTTATAAACGAAATCAAATGGTCTCGACTGTCAAAACGAACCTTTCTTTCAACAAAAGATGAAAGAAAAGAAGTCATTCAGTAGATAATAACGAAAATTCCGGAATTTCACGCCTAAAAATATACGATTGAAGACAAATTAGAAACTAAAAGTAAAAAATAAGCACCACAACAAATTGACACTGCGGCAATGAATCCTCCATTCCTCCATTCTTTTTTTTTTTTTTTTTCTTAAAAACCAAAAACAAAGCAGTAAAACTCTAAAGTAACACAAGACTATAAAGCACATTAATAAACTTCCAGGCAGGCTTAGTCCCTTAACCCTAAAAAGGCACAGAAATTTCTTTAAAAAAAAAAATTTAAAATTTGTCCTAAATTATATATAAAAACGAGAAACCAAAGAACATCAAACCAGAAAATGCTGGCCTTGCTGTTATCGAGAGAATGCGGCCATGCTGTCCGATGGTCAGTGGATAGAAATTTGAGTTTTCACAGAAAGAGCGAGCAAGCGAGCGAGAGAAAGATGTTCCTTGTTTTGTGATAGAGATCAGGGGAATTTTGACAAAAAAAAAAAAAAAGCAGATAGATCAAGGGAATTTAAGGTTAGGAAAAAAAAAAACCAAAACAAAAAAATATTAAAAAATATGTTTTAGTATTAGATTTTAGTATTTTTAATTAATATTTTAGACAAAATTAAAATTATTAAATTTTAATATATATATTAGTAATTTTTGAGTTATTAAGTTAATTATTAGAGGATCCTCCTAATTGCGCTCAGTGGCTGTCAAGAAAATGTCATTATTTTCTTATTTTTTAGATTGGACAGTAAAATTTTGATTAAAAAGTGGATGTAAAAGAAAAAGAATAAAAAGTAGTACAGTAATAATAATATTGATAAAAAGTAATAATTAAAAAATTATAAGAAAGAAAATAAATAGTAATTTATAAGATAAAAAGTAAAAAATAATTATTTAAATTGATAAAAAATTAATAAAAAATTTTAAAATTTTCTTTTTCTTTCTTTTTTCATGAAAAATTTCCAACCAGAGTGTTAAATACAAAATCCAGCCGTTGAGATTATTCTTTTATTATTACTAAATGATCCTTATCTAGATTTTTTTTTTTTAGTGTTTTCCCGAACCTCTACATGTGGACCGTATCTCCTACGTCGCACGGGGCACCCTTAGGCAAAACTCCGTTTAGGCCGAGGACTGAGTTATGAGAGCTAAATTTGGTAAGAATTTTATTAGGAGGATATAATAAATAGTTATAGCATAGTTAAAATGAGTTTGATTTTTAATAAATAATTTAAAAAAATTTTGCTAAAAACTTTTTTGAATTATTTATTATTATTTTAAAATTATTTCTTGTGTTTTTTTAATTTTTCCATTTGGCAAATCAAGAGCGCGCTATAATATTTCAAAAAAATTAACCGATCAATAGCAGAGGCCACCGCCTAGCTAATCCCTGCATTGCTGATTTTATTATAAAAATATGAAAAATAGATACATTTAAATACAAATTCACATCATTTAATTATAAATATTAATTATTATGTATAAAAATTATAGTTATATATATATGGTCTATGCCGAATAGAATCTATTTTTCTGTCTTTCTAACGTTTTTAAAATAGGATATGGAAAGATAAAAGGCAAACTTGCACATGTGAGCTTTTCCGTCCAAATGTTTTTATGAGAAAGTAGATGTGTAATTCTCAGTATCGGAAAAAAGGAGTATCGTTAAACAAGGATTGCAATTGTGCCCACGACAGTACCAAATCATGAAAACAAGTGCACAGCTTAATACCGCACCGATCACACATTTTGTCCTGCCACTTAATTTAGTAAGATTTCAAAATCGTATTTTCTTACTCAAAACGAAACGGTTAATCACTTGCACCGCAACTTTGGTGGTCTCCACCCCTCTAAGTGGCTAAAAATGGCACAATGCAGAAACAGTGAAAAATAGGCCTACATAAACCATTAACAAAACCCAATTTAACAGGACCTCGAACTACACGGTTAAGAATCAATTAATTGAGGAGGTTCAACCTTGTGTAACTATAATACTAATATACGTGTAAAATTTTAATATCTTGATTAATATTTCAAATATAATAAAATTGATAATTTTTATAATCAAATTAATAATTTTTATACTAAAAATTAAAGTTATAATTTTTTTATTAAAAATATTATTACAAAAATTATTAATTTTATTTAATTTAGAATACTAATCAAGACACTCAAATTACACCAACATCTTCTCCTTTACTAATAAATTTTACATAGGTTCCTTACTCTTGCACCTGTTTTGGGGAAGTCAATTCCCGAACCTCTCTAATCCCATAAATGATTAGGTTTGTTTCCGGCCTAGGAAAAAAAATAACACGAGGCAAGAGGATCATGTAAGGTGCGTTCTTGACTTCTCCCCGTTTCCTTCTACAAGCCCAAAATAAAAGACCTTTTCTTCTGAAATTTTATTTCTTTTCTCCTCCTTTGCTAAACTAACTGCAACATCAAAAAGGAACAATTAATTAACAAATGTAAAAATTACATTCTCCTAAAATATTTTAAGTTCAATTTGACTTACCTTTGTGGATTAAACGTTAAATGGTGGAGCATTCTCGCAAGATAAGGCAGCCTTAATCCTTTCAACGGTGCATGCGATCAAATTGTTAACGGTTGCAACCGATCCAAGAGACAGTTTTGCCGTAGGAACCGAATCAACCAAAATCTGGAAAGCAACAGTTAGGAGGGATCCACCTGGAGGCCCAGGTTCCCCAATACCTGCTCCGTGAGCCGCTGGAGTTCCATCAGGAAGAATAGCAAATCCTGATGGAAGAAGGGCCACGTAATCTGGGTCGCCGCCGTTGAGTACTACATTCATCGCGACAATGTCAACAGGGGCATAGATTACGAAAGAGGCAGTGGGGTCAGTACAACTCTCTTGTAAAATCAACATGTTGCTCTGGCTCGAATTTGCATTCTGAAATTGCACGCATGTTAAGCAAAATTAAATTTTCCACCAAAAGCAGTGACTAATCCAACCCAAAATAATCACTTTATAGATGTGCATTAATTTGGACTTTAATGCTAATTATACTTACATTAACTCGGAGTAGCGATACATAATTTCCAGTATCCCTGCCATTAGCAATATGGGCCATTTCTTGGACAACTCCGCCGTTTGACAGGATGTCCCACTGTACATTTTCAACAAAATTGATATGTTAATAATGAATAATATAAGTACCGTTGGGCCTAACGTCAGAGATTCAAAAATCAATACCAAAAATTCAAGTTAATATAAAGTTGCAGATGAAAGTTAAAATTTTCCTCCAATTGCAAATATGATTATTTCTAACGCTTTGGATCGAGGAAGAAGGTTTGAATCTGCAAGTTATAACATTCAAACATTCATCTACCTCATTTCGAGAGTTCTCATCGCGGAGGAAATCAAAAACCATTTGTGGCGGAACAGGAAGCCAGAAGGAAGTTGCGGCGCTAAGCACAATCCCTGGAGGCCTGCCTGGATCGTCCACACTCTTCCGGGTCATGACCCTCACATCTTCAGCCCCGGTTCCAGACAGGGTGGTCCAGGTGTGAGCATTAGAGGCACTCACCCCAGCACAGAAGCTTATCACCATTCTCTCTGCCAGCTTTAACATGCTCTTTCGCCCCTCTTGGTTCGTTATCACTGCGCATGAATTAATAATTTCAATTGAGCATGTATAGGCCTACATTAGTCCTACTGCCAATAATTTCAAACAAGGCAGGACAATATTGTCATATGCCATTACCACCAACGTCGCCAGTGGGAATGTTCGTTGCCATGGCACTTGCAAGACGTTCACACTGACGATCTAGAGTAGCCACCCACCGTTTGGCCCCGAATGCATGACCAGAGCCAACTAGCTGCTTGTATAGATTATGAACGCCTCTATCATCCGCTTCTACATGTTCAATCCAGGTTACCTGATTCATAAAATTTTATTAATTTAAAAAATATTTTTTTTTATTTTGGAAAAAAAAAATTGCCGTAACAAGAAATTAACAATTTCCACATGTTTTTTACCTTTGAGTATCCATTAGGCATTTCTTGTATTAAACACCCAGATGGCCTTCTTCGGCATCTTGACACCGGACTAGGGCGTAAACTATCCAACGAAACGTCAACCACTGCCCATGTCCCGTCAGCATGCTGTTTACAGAATCTAACAAAATAGCTCTCTCGAGAGGGGACGAGTGGAGTAGGAAGCTGATATTCAGCTGTCATCTGGAAGATTAAATTGTTAAGTGATTAACAAGCAGGGAATGAAACATTTCTGATATTACATTACTATGTTGTAATCTAAATATCTAGTTTTCATCATCAAAGAAATCAAATCCAGCTTCGTCTTCATGTGAAGTGGACGGACAAGTATATTGTGCATAAAAAAGAGTAAAATGAGTTTTAATTAATTCGTGTCTTGAAGCTATTACCACTTGCAAGGCTCCGTTGTAGTTCCCTGCCACTCCTGTTGACAATACCTCCAAAGTCATTGCTCTTGATACAATGGAAGAAAATAAGGTCGACCATTGATTCTGCAATGCGTAAACCATCACAAATTAGGAGAATAAGGTCTCACCACCAAATAAAAATGGGTGTCATTGCGTTTCTAGAAAAATTTGCCCCGAATTTTTGTCTGATTGTAATGTTTAATTTGCAACAAACTTTCATTTCTTGTAATTATATTGATAAAGTGTAAAATAAAAAAAATAAATTTATTTTTTTGTTTCATACAGTAACGGTTGAAAAACAAAACTTTTTTACAATCGGCACAAAAGTCAAGTAATTTTATCCGGAAGTGTATTTTTTTTCCAATAGAAGGAAATATATAACTGTTGCTACCAAGCTGTTAGAAGGAAACCATACCACATCCATGAGGTATTCAACAAGGTTGATGTGATTCATGATAACAACAGCAGTTTCTCTTGAAGCCTCAAACTTAAAACCGGTTGGCTTAGGCCCAATTCCTTGAGGAAATGTTCTGATATACTCATCTTCATTGAGTTCACTGTTTCCATCAATACTGTTCATCCAAAGTGGTTCACCCATCTGAGCCATTCGAATTAATTCCTCCATGGCTGCAACTGCAAGCTCAATTATCATCGGCTTGTCTACCTCGGTAGGTGCACTTAGTGACCTCAGAAAGTCTCCAGCTCCAAAGATTTCTTCTCCAACTCCTGGTTGCGGCCCAAAATTACCAACACCAAGTTCTAGCGGACGTGGAGGCATTGGAGAGGATAAAAGAGGATAGCTCACCACAGGCTTGCCAACGTACTTTGCAGCAATGGCTGAAATGCGATCAATCTTCAAACGAAAGGGGAAAAGAATCAGTTTGAATTAAATTCAACACTTTAAGAATTGTTTTAAGGCATTGGATATCCAGAAATCTAGAGAGTGAAACTTGTACCTCTTCTCGTAATCTGGCATTTTCATGCCTCAAATGATGTTCGTCAAAAGACATCTCCCCAATGGCAGTTGGCCCTCCACAATTAGGGCATGAGGCATTGCTGAGAGCTTCCCTATACCTAAAGTTTTCAGCCCTAAGCTTTTCATTCTCGTCTCGAAGGTGCCCGTTTTCATGTCTTTCATGCTGGGTCTGTGGGAAAGAATTCAGGGTTAGCCCAAAACTTTGGACCCCAAACAAGCTAAAGAAAAAGAAGAAAAAATTTTGACAAGGATAATGCTAAGTCGTGTTGACTAAACCCTCTAAAGTAAAACCCCCAAAGGAAGCTTTCGAAAACGGAAAGAACTAGGGTTTTATAATTGCCAGCATGATTTGAGATGGTAACAGCGCAAGAAGCTAAGAAGCAAATGTCGTAGTCATTGGCTATTTCTGCAAAGAATGAATCAAAGGTTATGCATAAACGTACGTTATGAGTACCTTCATTTGGGTCCGTTTGTTCTGGAACCAAAATTTGACTTGCAATGGCTCGAGCCCTAATTCACGGCTGAGCCCTTTCCTCTGCTTGTCATCTGGGTGAGGACACTCCTTGAAGAAGCTGTAACACAAAAAGTAGAAGAACAAAGAAAAAGAAAAGAGAATCAACCAGACAATTGCTTTAAAAAAACAAATAAAATTAAGGGTATTTCAGTGAGTTTAGTTCTGCTAAAACCTACGCTTCCATTTCTTGGATCTGGTGCTGAGTATGCCGGTGGTAGCGCTTCTTTTTGCGGCTTTGTTGATCTTGGTCGTCTCCGGAGGCACCTTCATGGTTTTCGCTGCCAGATTTGGTATTGGCACTATCGAATTCATCGCCTCTGATTCGAGGAGCATCACTTTCGGGTGTGTTGATGATGTTCTGGGTCATGTCCAGATGGTGGAGCTGATCTTCAATCATGTTTGGCTGGAACATTTTCTACAGATCTTTAAGATTCCTGAAGGAATCTAGCATATGGTTTCAAACTAGACAAACATTTTTTTCTTTTTTTTTTTTTTGGTTATAAAAAAGTCTGAAAGACAATAAATGACAACAAAGTCAATTTAAAGGTGGTCTAAAAAGTCCAATTAGTTGTGCTAGAAGCATGAGGGCAGAAGAAACAAATGTAATGTTGACTGAAAAAGAAAGCTAAAACTAAGGACAGACATGATCAGAACTTTGCAAGTTAAATTGGGCAGAATACTAGGTTCGGCTTTGAAAAGGTCAATCTTAAAAAGAAAAAATTATTTCTCTCTGTGTTCTGTGGTGTTGGTGTGTTTGTGCCCAAAGCGAAGGACTTTTCAAGAAATTCGAATCAAGAAGAATTTTGCATGAAAATGTAAATTAATTTCAATGAAACCGTTGTCAAACACGACACAACTATTTGATGGAAGACGAGGAAAAGGTCTGCTTTATAGAAGATATTTATGGAAGGAAGAAGAGATCGTTGAAAAATACAAAAGCAACAAAAATAAAGGTAAATTAATCAAAGAAATGAGCAAAAGGATAAGAGTTTATACTTGGTAATCAAGAAAAATAGATTAAATCGAAAAGGGAAAAACAAAGAACTCGAACGCAGACCTGGCCAAAAAAAAGCCCTGAAGATGATCCAAACCCACCAACACTCGCAATCGTTGACGGCATGTTTCTCGCCGGAATCATTACTCCGGCTGGCATATTTCGACCTCCCAAAGCCCTAAACTTTGTCTCAAAACTTAATGACGGGCCAAGATTATAGCAAATTCTTGCTCCTTCCCTTGGTCTTTGGATCAAGGGCTTCCTTTACGTGTTTAAAAATTAAGAATATAGAGAGTAGGGCCTTTATATAAGTAGGTTTCTCTTACAATTTGCAGAAAACAAGAGCGGAGCTGACTATGGGTTTTCAGTTGAATAACCAAATGGCTCTCTCTCTCTCTGTCCTCTATTTCTTAGGCCTTAAGCCCCCAATTGAAGGCTCGGAGAATGCATAATGGGAGAAGGAAAGAGTTGACAATTTGGGTAGGCATTTGACAGGCCAGCTAAGATCTCTGAGAATCTTAACTTTTTCCTTAGCCTGTCTTCTTTCTCTCTCTACCTAAAGCTCAACCTGCCCCAGAGGGCAAACATAAGTCAAGAATCAGACTGAGAGATGCAAGAGAGATTACAAAAGTTGGGAACTTTATGCTGTACAGAAATGTTTGCAAGGCCACGCTGTTTCCTGAAAAATGCCAAAAATAGAGAGAAGAGTGTAAGACTCTCTCAAGAAACCCACATATCAAATATTTTTGACTTAAAGCGCAGAAGACTGAAAAGCTTTTGTGAAGCGCTTGGCTTTGGATCTGGATTTGAGGTTACCTTGTCGGAAACCCACGACAGTTTGAATCTCCGTAACTGCTTTTTTCAGCGATTTTGGTAACAAACCTTTATGGTAAAAAGCAGGTATATGGAATATGGAGAAAGAGTTAACAAAAGAAGCAGAAAAGGAGCAAGAAGATAGAGAATCCAAAAGGGAAGAGAGACGGAGAAGGTAAAGGAGAAAGAGAGGGATCGGATGGAGGGAAAAAAATGAGGCAGTAAGGAGTTATTGCAGAGCGCATTGAGAGGGTGCAATAGCATTTATTAATGGCGGAGAGGTGTAATTACAATAGAGAGAGAGAGAGAGAGAGAGAGAGAGAGGGAGGGAGTGATGAAGAGCGAATAGGGATGTGTTTAATGTTTCCCTAGGAGAGCGTATGGTGCAACGAATGACGGCTACCAAACCAAACTCTCTCGACAAATTTTCTTCTTCTTTGAAAAAATATACCCAAATACGAAAAATTATAAACGAAAAATAATACAATGTAATTAAAATATTAATTTATATAATTAAATAATTAATATTTATATATTTTTTATTATAAATAATAATTATTTAATTATACAAAATTATCAATAAATACTATAATTATTCTCTATATATCATTCAATGTATCTGTGTACATGTGATGTAACAATACTCGTTTTCTTTTTGGCCCTTCTCAACCTTAAATCTTTTGAATATTACTATATATATTCACTTTCTTCAACTACTTTGACGTTAAACCTTTTCTTTCCTTTAAGACCCAGGAATTATGGTTCGTCTTAATTTCTTTCTCCTTTCAAATTAATTGCGCAGCCTGCTTTGCACAACTGCCGCGCTTTTGGAAGCTCAGACCAACATCTGATGCTTTTAGTCGCCTGTAATTATATTTCATTTACCAATATTTATTGTTGGGATTATGGAATATAATCATCACTTAAGACCCCACGTTTTAATTTGCAGTGAGATGGAACTCTCATTTAACACTAAATCGATAATTTATTAAGATCTTTAAAACCCCAGGAAGATATAATTCATGCACGATCTCACATTGATTAGCCAACGGACGACGTTCGAAGTCTAAAACTTTCTATAGTTCATTAAACAATGGTTTCTTTCAGATAATTAAATTCAAAAAAAGAAATACATGTCTTCCTAAATTAATTAATTTATCAAATGATTTTCAACGTGTGCGTTTTCATTCTAGATAATTAATTAATTAATTTAGTCTCTGGGATTGTAGATAAATGAATAGGAAAAGCTACAGAGATTAAGTCTTTGATCCGAAAAATTCTTGATACCTCTTTTTATCGGGAGAACCCAAAATATTTATTTAGTGATTTAAGTAATACAGTGTCTCTCTCTCTCTCTCTCTCTTCCATTTTTTTCTCGAAAAAGAACCCGCTAGGACATAAATCTTTTTTTTTTTTTGAGTGATAGTACTTAAGTCATTGAATGTACTAATTTTTGCTCTATAGCATGTTTGAGCCCCTGCAAACTTGAGCATGTTGAGATGGGAAAGCAATAAAGGTTTTTTTTTCTTTTTTTTTTTCCGGCCATTTGATAGAACAAAAATATCTACTTATTTAAAATCATTGTGAATAGTATAAGGAAGCTAAATACCAGTTTAAATATAACTGAACAATTGACATCAAACCATGTCAAAATATTGAAATTGATATGGATTTTGGTGCTTGATGATTTTTTTCCTTTTAATGTTGAAATTAATGTGAAATTGAAATGTCAAGTTAAAAAACAAGATGATATCTTTATCCTTTTAATGTTACAATTGCTATGGATTTTGGTGCCTGTGGAACATACCAACAAATAAATGTCAATGTCACCGAAAAAGGAAAAGTTTTGGAGCAGAATACACAATCATAATTGTTCCGATTGCAAATCCATTTAATAGCATAAGAAAATAACGTATTAGACGGCATAACTATATGTGAATATGAAAATATTATACCGGGCCTGTCACATTAAGGAACAACAGTACCAATAACGACCCTTTTGCCCTTTAGTTTATTATTTGTTTTTGATACATGGTGTGTATACAAATAGAGCCATCTTGACTGTATGTATATATAAAAAATGCCATATCATTATAGCTAAACCTTCATTTCGACTTGTTGCCGTGCTGCTTCTTGATGTCTATAACCTAAGATGCAAATGTAACTACATGATTTTGTAGAAGAAAAAACAAAAATGAAACTCAAGCATAATAAACTTTTTCTGGCTGACATGAAAACCCAAACGCCTTGGGCGTCTTTTCCATTTTTCCTCACACGCAAAAGGACTAGGGTCTTAACAATTGATACATTTAAATTGGAGTCAATTTTTCTTTGCGATAAAGCGTATGCATCGAAACAAGCTTTACCGTAATTCTAACTCTCAACTACCTAAAAAAAAGTCAAACTTTGACTTTTGAATGTGTCGCATCAATTTATGGGATTAAACTTTTGACTTTTTTGAATTTGTCGCATGACCATGCATGCTAGAAGATATAACATTTCCACCCATATCCCAACAAGTTCAATTTGCACAAGTTAACTTCCAAATTGGCATTTCTTCGATGATAAGAAAACAGAAATATTACGTTACCGGAAAAAATGTGCCTAACGATTTTACTCGTATGTAATAACTGCTTAAATTTTTATAATGATGTTTTCATTTTTTACAACTCAAAAATACTTTCATATATTACTATTTTTTGTTGTAAAACATATAGATATTATTATAAAAAATTAGACAGTTGTTATAAAAAGTTAACTTCAGATAAAATTTTTAGGTAAAATTGTTCGGTACTATAGCGGTGCCCCAAACCCGTGCATGTCCGAATTGTTAAAGTCGTCAGCGAAAATAACTCTCAAGTAAGCAAAAGAACTAGACCAATTCCCCAAGAAATGACATGTCATGCCACTAAACTTTCCCGGTACTCCTCTAATACCTATATCACAATATCATAACCGAATTGAATGTTTTCTGTTCATACTTCGTACAATGACTTGGAATTGAAATGATTTGGGTCTAACATTTATTTATTTTAATAATTTTACATATCAATTAAGTATTATTATATAAATATAAAAATTTGACACAAAATAATGATATATGTTCATTGTTAAAATCTGAATCACCAACTATACTAAATTTATCATTTAATTAATAATTAAAATTCAAATATTGTGCTTGCATCATCTTTTTGCATTAAATTTTTGTGTCCATGTATTTTTTTCTAAATCAATAAACAACTAATATTTGGCCAAAAAAAAAATATTAATGTCCATACTCTATAACGTAGAGTACTTGCTTCCATGGCTAAAGGCCTAAAACTGGCGCACCGCCCCTAAAACTTCACGAGAATAGCATTTTTAGGTGGCCTCATATATTAATACAACCATCAACATATATATTGAGCCCAAGCAGACGATGACCACCTCTCTCCAATAGACCATGTATAGTATACAACTATCTCAATTAAATGAGTCAGAATTTTGCCTGAACCATTCAGGCTCTGCATGGCAAAGCCTAAGGCCATCATTTAGTCATTTACTACGTTCATGACTCTCTTTGTGCAAATGCACTCAACTTGGGCTATATTCCAAATTTATGTATTTACAAGCCTACTAACTGTTAAAGACAATGGAAAAGGTTACGTATATATTTAAAAGTAAATACAAAGTTGATGCGTAATATTTATATTGTTGGATTGTGAAAAATATATTAATTTTAAAAATAAATAAATAAATTATTATATTAATTTCATTCTTTTTACGTATCATAAATTTTGTGCGTAGCCCTATCCAAGAAAATATTTCATTAAGATTTTCACAGGAACACGTAATAATATAAGGTTTCATTATCTCAGGCAAGGCAATTCAATTCACTCCCATTGCATGCAATTATGTACGGACGGTGCACAGTGTGTGGGACCCACTGCTGGAGGACAACTGGCTAGGTACAATCTCATTGGAGGGAAGCCGAGGCCCGGGGTTGAAAAAGCGCGTAAGATGATTCAACGGTCAGTCACATATCAGCATCAGAGAATTGCAACGTCCGACGCAACGCGTCCAAGTCAAAACGCTGCGTTGTATCCGATAATGACGACATTTTCGAAATCTGCAACGCAGTTAACGCGCTTTCCTCGAAATATTTTCCTGAATCAGAAAGAAGGTGCAAACATGTGACACCAGCTCACCCATTATCAGGGGAGTTTTCTGAATTATTTGGTGATTTCAATTTTCTCAAAAAAATTTTACATTTGCTCTAATTTATCCCCAATTTAGTTATTATTTGAGTATAATAAATATTGAAAAATATTTAGTGAAATTCTTTATATAGGATTAAAGTGAAATTAAAGTAATATGTACTGTTATATATTTAAATTTTTAAAAAATAAAAAGACAAACAAATTATTTGATGTTATCAAATAAATTACATAATTATTTTAATACTATTTAATATACAACTATGTATTAAGACTCAAAATGTTTGCATTTTTATATCTAATTATAATAAAAAAAATATTTAATTAACAGTAATATTTACAATTCAAATTTCAAATCTCATTATAAGTTACATAATATTTGCGTTTTTAAAGAAAAGGAAACAGAAGATGAGACCTCATTGATCACTAATATAGTTTGAAGGCAAAGTTCTCTAATACAGGGAACTGGATTTTCAATACTAATTCTTCCCTCACTTTCATATATATATATTCTTTCACTTTCTTCCCTCATTGATCACTAATGTAGTTTGGAGGCAATATTTTCTAATATGAGGGACTGGAGTTTCTATACTAATTCTTCCCTCACTTTCTTTTATGTGTATGTATACTAATTCTGCCGTTAAACTTTCCCTTGATTAGGTAATGAAAAGAAACAGCTGATTTACATCGTTTGTCACTTTATGCTTTTCGCGTTGACTTTGGTCTCCCGAATTTTTTATTCAAATGGCGCGAGATCGAGAGACCCAAAAAGTACACGTGTTTCCCATCTTATAATTCAACGGTGACATTTGTTTCCACTTTTGTGTATCTCGTTCTGCTTCTTCATCTTCTTATTTAAATGGGAATATTGTTCTTCTTTTTGAGTAGGCGTATTTTAAAATGCTTAGCAGGAAAAATCCTTTTTGGGGTTCATCGTTTTAGTAACGAATCGATACCCAGCAACTATAATTGCCATTTCGAGTTTGTTTCTTGGAAAAGAACCACCCCATGTGATGACAGCTCATCGTTCAGAATGTAGGGCCTACCATTCCCATTAGCGCAATTCCCTAATGGAAAAAATTAGCCACACATCGGGGACTATCATGCATCATTACCAGGTGTAAATTAATCTGGGCGTAAATCAGATGGTCCAGAAGTGATCCTGCTTACAACCGGTTGCTGGATCCATATAGTTGTGTACGGGTACAAAGGTGCTAACTACTCACTGGCGGCAAAATGGACCGGCCGGGTGGCCCCATGTAAAGTAGACAGTAATCGTTTGTGTTGTCTTTCCTTTATTTGTTGCTCAATTGGTCCTAAGTTCAATTTGACCAGATTAAAAAGAGAAGAACTTAGTTGATACCATTCGATAAATTCGTCATTTTTTTTTGTTTTTTTCATTCTAAATTTTAATTATCAATTTTAAATTTTCAATCTAATATAGCTCATTAATAACCTTGTTTTGAGTGGTTAAACGTTTTAAGTTTCATATAAAGAAGATTCATAAGAAAACAAGTTTTTGTATTTGAATCATCGGATGATCAAATTCACCTGTAAAACCGGCAGCTTCAGTACCGCGTCTATGAGCCTATGAGCAGATATTAGTTTCACATGCAAAACATGCAAAAACTTCTCGTTCTAAGAGAAAAAAAAGAAAACACAGTGATCACAACAATCTTTTTTTATTGGATCAACAAATTATCAATCAGGGAATTGCATTAGCACGAGTTCCGTTTCCTTTTCCGATTATGTCACCCAATTTAATCAAACTGGGATGCCCAGAAACACGCTACGATTGGTCAATATCGACGAATTGTGTGGAAACAATGTATTGACTGCGAATAGGCCCAATGGGTCCAGCTTGTGAATCCCAGGTAGTTATCTGTCACGGGATCTCTCCTGTTGCTGTCGCGGACTTTCGAAAGCCATTCGCAAGTTGATACCTAGTAGGTTAATTGACCCAAAAGAAAGTTTCCTGATATGAAAATTGTCCTCTGTACGAAATATGAGAAAGTCGAAGTGAGAAAATTCCAAAATAAAAAGGGTCTATTCTGTTGAGTACCAAGTCAAGTTCATCTATGCCACGGCAGTCCACCAGAACTGTACCAAGTCAAGTTCCTCTGTGTCTACTACAGTTTAATTTTTTCTATCCTCTTTTTAATGTTCATTGGTGGTAGAAATATTGATATATGTTACGAAAATTATATAATAAAATATTTTAAAATTTATAATTATGAAAAAAATTATTAACATATATATATTTTAATTTAATGATATTAAAAAAATGAATAATTTTTTTTAATAATTATAAATTTTAAAATATTTTATAACATATTTTTTATGATATATATCATTATTTTTATCGTTGCAGTTTATTATGGGCATGTAAACATAATCAGTCAAATTTTTAGTTAATTTCCCTAAACATTTTTGGATTGGGTCTTACAAGAGGCTTGAAAAAGTCCTTGTCTTATTACGTCTGTCACCTGCCATAGGCACTTCGACGGATGGAACCCAGAATAAAAGGCAGATGCATCCAAGTCCAACGCGTTGCGATTGAAAGATGAGTTGAAATTACGGTCACTGACAAACGTTGAGCATTTTGCTCATTCGGGAATAATTAATTTAATAACAGAATTTATTTGGACTCCCAATGATCTTCAATGTTGGAAAGACTTTCTTGATTGTTTTTTCATGGACGACAGGCGTTTATGGTCGATGATTTATTACGACTTTGAAACATTTATACACAATTTTAATTTAGATGGTAGGAGACGAACATTTTTGAACCCTACGAGTAGCATCTTTTATGAAGAAACGGATTTATTCAACTTCTCGTATATTAAACGTTAAGATCTAATAACGAGGCCGAGCGACTCCCTCTCCTCTATTATATTAAATTCACGGAGACATTCTTTTTTTTTTTTTTTCCTTTCCTTTTAATGAAAAATTCATAAAGACGTTTTCTTCCTCAGTATAATTAGTGCATACAAATGCATATTTAAAGAAAACCCATTTCTCAAATCTCATTCTTACTGCAGTATCTTTACAGTGCCCAATGAGCCATTTAATGACTTTCAGAACAAAAAAACGAAAGAGCCATTTAATGGAAAAACAAAATAGAAGTCCTCCAAATCCTAGGAAGGCAAAACACCTGACCGTGTGAAACTGAAAGCTTTTTTTTTTTTTTTTTAATACTTAAGGAGGCTATTACACCATAAGGAAAAAAGAAAAAGAAAAAATTACAAGCCACACAGCTAAGCAACAGCATATATATTTTTTTAAGCATATTATTAATTAATAGGGGAGAAAACTTGGGCCGATTATTTATATTGGGAGCTTTACGGGATTGACCTCAATGCCCAAATGTCCACATAACGTATTGGGCCTTGAGGAGGTTTGGATCGGCCCAAACAGAACCAGGTTTGTCGACTCATAACCACAGGCTCGCCAAGTCTATCGGGCCAACGCTCTGGACCGCCCAGAGAAATCCGTATTGTCTGCCGGAAATATAGCTTCTGGTCTAATCGGATCCACCGCACGTTTTCTCTTCGATAAGTTGGCTGTCTTTCCCCTCCTTTTTCCAATTTTTTTCATTGAAACAAGGTTTTTTATTTTCATCGTTGAATGAGTATTAACCTAAACCTAGAAAACCAAAAAAAAAAAAAAATGTGCATACTAACCAGGGAAAAAACAAAATGGAAAATCAACGGACCCATGTTTGGACTACTCATGAGCGCACGGATGTTCATTTTTGCTTATTCTGGTTTCTTGAAATTTTTCAAAATTTTATAACAAATGGTTAACTAGTGGTAGATTAATTGGAGTAAAATTATCATGATTAGTCTAGTGGTCAAGAGCTTGCGTCGGTGTGATAGATTATACACATAAAAAATGCTCACACCTTCAAAGATACGTACACATAATATTTACTCAATCGAATAGACGTTTTTAACTGTATTAGAACAACAATGACAGTGACTGACACTTTCTTAATTGTTTGATGTATAAAATAAAAAAAAAGTAAATGTGACACCTAATTTATTAAAAATAATCATATCGATTTTTTATATAGAGTGAAATATATTTTTTGAAATACAATATAAATTATCAAGTCATTTCTACAATTATACAAGATAAATATATATTTAATTCTACTAAATAACAATTCAAACTCATAATCCGGTGATATAAATAATTCCTTAATTATTAGAGCGCAAGGATTACTGTACTGCCTAACACAGTTTCGGAACATAAGACGTGGTGTTGACCGCAGAAAGGATTTAATATTAGCATTAACATTAGCATCAGCAGTATGCTGAAGCAAGGATCATATTCTGTGTTCATATGCACGTGCGCCTCTCTGTGATGTTTCAGACTTTCAGTACACGACTTCTTTAATTACTTTGAATTCTGACTAGTGCTTCTTGTTTGGTTCTCCACTACCGGATATGAACAGCAATTATATATTGACTAGAATTCTGGTCTTCAAACTTTGGAATCCGAGAGCAAAGTTATGGTAGCCAGTAACTGCAATGCCAGCTGGCCTAGCCTGCTGACTGAACAACAGTCGACTCGTCTTTAGTTGGTATCAGGATAATCAAGTTTGCCACTTAACCAGAATTTATCTTTCAATATTTTCTAAGTTATTTTTCCCAGGTAATACAAAGAGAAAGCATTTGGGGTTGTGATGTTAAAAAGTAAAAGAATGTGAAGATAGCACTTTTGGTTGCTCTGTATATCATACTTTACTTGTTTATATCACAATATACTGAGAAGAAGATGTAAGCTGGTAGATATGTCATGTGAAGCTTCTTTGATGAATGACGCAGATTGAAAAACCAAGACCATCCTGCAATTTTTATTGATGCAAACCCGTCTCATCAAAATTATAAAGGGGATTGGGAATATTTGGCAACACATAGTTTGGCAAGTTGCGAATCATGTCATATGGTACCTGTTTTTGATTCCAAACTATCAAATCATATAATGGAGGCATAAAGTATATGTAGAAACCTGAATCAGAGCCACGTGTGAAAGCATTGAATGGAAAGAACTCGCCAGACTAAGGTATGGATTTTCATGTTAAAAGCCGGTCGGGGTTTAAATCACTGCAGTTAGATCACTTTCTCTGCATGGCCAATCGGTTATGTTCATTACAAATTTAAAACGGGCCATTAGTATGGCTCATCTAATTGCAATTCCAAACTTTAAAGTCAAGCTAATCTATCTTATCACATTTAATGAACGCATTTTGAGTGAATAGAAAAGTTACTAAACATGTAATGATAAATATAAAGTTATTACGTAAAATTTAAATTATTGTATTATGAAAAATATATTTAATTTTTTTAAAAATTAAATTAACTACATATCTTTCTTATGTGTTAAATTTAATTAACTTAACATTATTATTTTATTAATTGAATAATATCACACAACAAAGCATACACACTAATTATAATCTCTCAACTAATATATTTACCAGTTACACAATAATATGTGATTTTCAATTCCTTATATATTAGACTCTAACAACTTATATTTCGACTCTAATATAAAAAATATAATAATTAATCATGATTCTAGTAAAATACTAAATCTTAATTTATAACAAATCTCAATTAACTTCAACACTATGTTATAAATAACATACCTACAACTACGTAGCTATAACCTTAATTGAATAGCATTTGTAGACCTTAAAGTCTAACTCCCAAAAAGATGAAAAAAATGGATCACAGCGAGCACAAAACTGCCCACTGCGTCATAAGCAACAAGAAGATGCGTCATTAACAACAAGCTACTGTGACCGAGAAAGACAAACGACATATTTGAAACGGTAATTTTTATATTTTGAAGATTTAACTATAAATTGAATCATTCTTAATAAAATTTTTTTTTTGGGGTGCATGTGATAGAGAAACTGAAAAAAAAAAAAAAAAAAAAAAGATAAGCAAAGCAGCGAAAGAAATCAACGTTTGAAGTCCTGTCGATTCTCAATTTGAAATATATAACTATGATAAAAAAACAATTTGATATTTTTTATTTTTGAAACTTTAATTTTTCCGTTCAAAAGAATTATATGTGAAACTATAATAATAAAATATGTAATAAAAAAATAATATTTTTATAAATATTTTATATAATTTGTTGCACATATTGACATTTTAATTGCAGATCTACTGAATTTTTGACGGAAAAAACTTAGAAATTTTCAAACAGGGAGACCTATATTCTGGATAGAATCTGGACAATTTCTCAGACCATATGTTGGAGCTCCATGCGAAACATCGGAAGAAAGTCAGGCCAATCCCCAAAGCCCAACGCGGTGGAATTTCTACGCCAGTGTTGAGACGCTGCAGGGCCCCTATTGGACCGCATAGTTTTTCGGCAGTGTGTTTCTCTCTCGCTGTCCTTTTTTTTTTTTTTTTTTCCTTTTGCCTTGTTTTTTTTTTTTTTTTGGTGAATTTCCTACTCTTCTTGTAATTGACTCATTAGCAATTAGCTCATTAATTGCATTTCTTTGAAGGGTGCTTCCAAACAAGATGGGTGCCAGTGTCTTCCTTTACAAAAAAGCCATTTGAACCACAAAGGTCAACCCTTCCACTCTATCGTTTTCTTTTTCTACTCTCTCTCTCTCTATCTCTCTCTGTCTCTGCGTATGCATTACTTTTCTGTTGCAACTGCTGATTTAAACGTCCCCAACTCCCCGGGGCCCACATAACAATCCAAGGTTCTATATTATAGGGTTCTCTTTTCTTGCGTTACCTAATCACCTCCCCTTCTTTTCTGTCTGTCAATTCCCTCTTTACAAAGGCGGCCTCTCTCAAAGTATCAAACTCCCCCTCGCAATATCGCATGCTCCTTATTTATTGTTCACATATAGATTTTGATGGAGAATTCAATTGATCATTATTCATCCATCAGCAATGCTATGGTTCCTTCTTCTAAAGCAACGTCAACAGACTCCTCTCCCCAGGAGGAGGAGAGCGGCTGGACTGCTTATTTTGAAGATGTCTCTACCAACAGTATCTCTTCAGATGAGTCCGATACCTCTTCCATGGTTTCGGACGCTGCTTCTTTTCCTGCATGGAAATTGTCTCACAATAACCGTGTCAGGGCGAGCTGTCCTACTGGGGTCCAAACCAATGTCCCGGAGAAACTAACTTTTCAGAAAATGATAGCCAAGGAACTTTGTCATCAGGACTCTTTGGAGGATACTGCTAGTTCTCCTGTTAATAGTCCCTGTTGGAAATCTGTAGACGCAGAACGCGTAGGCTCAGGCCCAACTATGGTGTGTGTCTCCAACAGTCCCAAGGTTGGATAATTCCCCAATCTCTCAATATTTAATTTCTTTACCTTTTTTTTTTTTTTAACACTCATATTCGCTTTTTTGTAAGGAACCCAAGATTTTTTTCTTTTTTTGTTAATCAATTTAGGTTTGTGATTTGAGACCCATCGACATGAAGCTGATCAGGAAGACGAATGACCATTTTAGTAGTTCTCTGGTGAGCTTCGCGATTCCCAACAGAAAATATGTTCTTATATCGATGGGATTGATCAGGCTTTAATAATGTCCAATAATTGAATTTTGTAGGGTAAAGGAGAAACTTTAGATCATTATGGAGGACTGATGAAGAGAGATGAAAGATGTGAAGTGAGTTTTAATGTTAAGAATGACTATGCAGGCTTGAAGAAAAGAGGGCTGTGCTTGCTACCTTCTACCATGTTAGTTAATCATCGTCTTGGATAAGTCTCATATCTGGCTGCTGTAAAGTAAATTCCTGTTGATAGTTAATTTAATGATGACGCGAGGGCTGGGCCTTTACTCCGTGGCTCCTCCTTTCCTTTTTCTCTCTCCGTAAGCCACAAATGGAAACTGGGTATTATTTATTATTATTATTATTATTATTATTATTATTAGTGGAGATAGTCTCCTACTGTAGAGAAAAGAATTTGAGACGAAGAAAATTGGGATCAAACCTCAATTTTCCTAATTAAAAGCTTTAACTGCCAACCGAGCCACTTAAAACGGGTCCTCAAATTGAGAGTAGGTTATTTGTTGTTGTAATGTTGCAAGAAGGGAATAAATAAGACAAGACAATATAATGAGGAAAAGCGTGTGAATATTTTTTTTCAATTAGCAAGAAAACAAATATATATAATATACTCACCACCAAAACTGTGATTGGATAATAAGATTTTAGCTAGAAAGTATATAAAAAAGAAAAAGAATAGAAAATAGTACAATAATGATAATGTTATAATTAATAAAAAATAATAATTAAAAAATTGTGAAAAAAAAAATAAATAGTAAGTTGTGAGAAAAAAAGTAAAAAGTAATTGTTTGAATTGACAAAAAATGAACTAAAAAAAATAGAAAATATATATTTTTTATTTTTCTTTCTTTTTCCTTTGAAAATATTCAATCAGTGTATAAGTATAAAATTTAAAAATAAAATCTGGGTTCAAATCCCAATCCAGTCAATTAAATTTTTGGATCAAGAAAGAAAAAAGAAAAGAAAAACCATTATGTTTTATTTATTCTACATTTTCAATTGTTCGGTTGCAGGGAAAGCAATGAGAAAAATTTAAAGACCAGCGTCCAACTCGTTCAGCATCTTTCTTACAGTTTTATTTGCGCCATATTTTGAATAGAACACAAACACATATCCCAATTTTAGATATTATGAATCTAATAAAAATAATAATTTTTATAACAAAAATTAAAAGTTGTCATTTTTATATTATAAATATTATCAATTTTACTTCATTTAAAATATCAATTAAAATATTAAAAATAATAATATCACAAAATTTACTTTACAATAAAATGAAGACTCTCTATCCTTTCATTATCAGAAAATATCATGAAAGAGAATAAAGAGGGTCTACCAATTGAGATGATAGTTCAGTGGTAAGTCGGTGTATTTCTACGTTGACAATCTCAGTTTGAGCCCTTGCATGCACGCTTTCCCTGGCAAATGTTGGATGTCTGTATTCTATGAAGAAAGTATTGAAGTGTGACGCGAAAGTTCAGTTTGGTAATTACTGTGGTCTTTAGCAGTGGAATTACACTCGACTCCGCTGGCACTCAGATAGTGGATCGGCCCCTTGAGAATTGTTGAAAGAGACACCATGAAACGTAGTTATCTTGGTCTCCGTCCATAAATTTATGATCAATACACTTGCTATAAATCTTTTTTCTTTGTTAGAAAAAAAATAATTGAAACCACGTACTGTTGTATACTCCTTATAATACATTAACAATAAAATACTTTTGATGTCGCCACATTCAGTTACGAAGATTAGTAAAAACCAGGAGAGATCTTGTCCTTGCACCTAAGCTACTTCAATGCGGTTTACTGTCATTGGAGGTTAAGTTGTATTGTTCAAACGAAACAGAATCAAACACGTGCGCTTACACCCACGCGTGTAGTTACGCACGAGCAGAAGGACCCAATACAGGAGAACATTAAGGTATTATTTATTTCATTTTTTCTCAGTATAAGGCTTGTCAATTGTTAGTTAATGAACATAAAATAACTTTTTCATTCCTCATAAATTTTTTTTTTTTTTTTTATGATTTAAACTCAAGATCTCTAAGCAATAAATGCTAGAGGTTCCCTAGCTGCCCAAGAGTAGATGGAAGCAAAAACTGTTAAATGGATAGTTCTTGGTATTGTTGACATTATTTTTAGAGTGAGAAAACAGAACCAGAAGTTAGGACGTATTCAAATCCATGACCACCTATACGCGTACATACACGCACAAAAATACAAGTTTGCATCAGCAGAAAATTGAAAATCACTATTTTTTTGTAGATGGAGAAGGCTTTCTTTACTTTGTTTTCCAGAACTATGGCGCATACTTGCGAAGGGAAATAAGGCTTCCTACGTTAATTTCCATGAAATTTCCTACAAAAAAATGGCATTCTTCCAATTTATGAAAGTTGTAATTAAAATGGATTCCATTTCTTTTTTGCTTCATTGAAACAAAATGCTTACAAGGCTATTCTTGTTTTTTTTTTTTTTCAAAGGTATATACTTGCTATGAGGTCATTCTTTTGAAAAGGAAAACAATGCGCAAGTGGCTATAAAAATTGCAAAGTATATATAACAGACCCTCGAGGCACATTTTTCAAGTGGGAAATGAGAATCATAACCGAATCTTATAGGACGTATGTTCCTTGTACCATCAAAGTGAAGAATTTAAAATGATTGCAATAAAAGACATTTATATATGTAAATGCGAAGTTAGATTGATAGGTTTAAATATCAATTCATCGCCAACATCTGGCAGGCAATTCATTTACATTATTCAGAAACGGATACAAATAGAAGACCCCTCCATGTGCAGAAGCATTAAAGGCAGGTGTGCCGCTGAAGACGACCTCTTTGAAACTCTCTGCTTTGATTTTCCCTTTTTAAATCTTCTCTACCTTTTCCACTAGAAAAAATCTAAATAATAAATATTCTAATATTATCATTATTCTTTAAGAAAATATTAAGTAATAACATTTAGATAACAATAATTCTGAATATTAGTTTAAGTAATTATCAATTTTGTTAGCTAAGGTTTCTGGTCTGAAGTTCAATTCTCACATCACTCTTTTCTCTTTCTTCATTATATGGATTTAATTCTTCTAAAAAAAAATTTATATAATAACAAAGTGGTTTAGAAAATTAAAATTTTAAAAAATAAATTATTAAATATCATTAAATAAGTTATATAATTTTATTATTATAAAAAATTAAACTATGTAATAAAGTTATATTCTTTATTCGACGGTGAGAGCTGCTAAATTTATTTAGTTTGTTTTTTGAGCTTTTAAATTGTGTTAGTGGTGGGGATAATGTCACCATGCAGAGACAGAACGGCGTATCTGTTGACTTTTCCCACAAATAAAGTCTCCTAATATCCCAGACAAAGAAAGAAACTAATAAAGGTCCGGTGACTTTTAGAAAGAAAAATCGGCTGCAGTCTTCCTTTCTTGCTAACGAGAAAGTTAAAGGTCGGTTTGTAAACACAGTTAAGTTTTTATTTTTGTTTCTTTTTTTTTTTTTTATTTACTGAAATTTTATATTTATTATTATCAATTTTTATTTTTTTTATAATAATAGAAAATAGATAGTGAAAGAAATGGTAAAAAAAGTATGAATAAAAAGAGAAAATTGGGAGAGAGAGAGGATAAAGAGAGAATTAGTAAAAAGAATGGTAGAGAGAAAAAAAATGAGCGAGAAAGAGGGTGGAAAGAAAATGAGTAGAGAAAATGACAGAGAGAGAAAAGAGAGAGAAAGGGTAGAGAAAAAATAAGTAAACAGAATGGTGAGAGAGGAAAATGAGAGAGAGAGAGAGAGAGAGGGTAGAGAGAGAATGAGTAAAGAGAATAGTAGAGCGAGAAAAAGGAGAGAGGGTGGATAGAGAGAGAATGGTAGAGAGAGAAAAAGGAGAGAGATGGTAGAGAGAGAATGAGTAGAGAGAATAGTTGAGGGAGAAAAAAAAGTGAGAAAGCAAGTAGAGGAAGAATGAGTATAGAGAATGATAGAGAGAGAAAAAGGAGAGGGAGTGAGAGAGAGAATAGTAGAGAGAGAAAAAGAAGAGATAGAAGATATAGAGATAATGATTGAGATAGAAAAAGGAGAAAGAGAGTCGAGAGAGAATGAGTAGAGAGAAAAAAAATATAAAGGAATAGAGAGAGGATGAGTAAAGAGAGATATGGTAAAGAAGGTGGATAGAGAGAGAAAATGTTGTGAGAGAAAGTATATAAAAAAAGTGAAAAATAAAATAAGAACACTATCTTTTATTGTTTTCTCAATTTATTTTTTTTTTAAAAAACACTTTTAACTTTTCAATAAAAAATAGAAACAGAAATAATATCAAACATGTTTTTTATTTTTTTGTGAAAAATAAATGAAAAATAGGAAAAAAAATCGTTACTAAACGGGCCTTAAGTTGTTCCAAAAGAAAAAAAATAAAGAAAAAAGAAAATAGAACTTGGAATCGTCCCATCTGAATGCTACTTCTTGACTTTTTTTTTTTTTGTTCTGATAATTAACTATGCAACTTCTTGACTTGCAAACATTACATAAAAGATCTTTAAACTTCTCGGCCTCTAACGACCAATCTATACTAAACAGGAAAAAAAAAATCATAGGGAAATAATTTATTACGGCATCAAATCTTGTATCCAAATCCGTATCTTCAACAAATGCATAATTAATTTTGTTGGCCGTAAAAAATATATTTGTGTGTGTATAAGTTTGTAAGTATGTGTGCAAAATACAGTCTACATTCAATTATTCGGCAACGCCCGTGGGAGGGTCTAGGACACTGGTAGTCATTGTAGGCATGATTCTTGACCTCAAAAAATGTTGTTTTATTTTGGGACACGTCAATTTTTCTTTGTCAACTAACGCTTCTTGATTAAATTATTGTGCTCATTCTCATTACTAAAATCATTATTTCATCAACTAAAATTGGGAAGTCACTCTCTTATGCAACATCATCGGTCGCACCAGATTCCATTTACCAAGAAAATCCACCCAGCTACAATTCAGTTTGTAAATATATATATATATATATATATAATTTGTTACGGACAGTCACTTTTACTTTTTCTTTTACAGATAATAATTATAAATCAACACATTAACACTTTTCAATAGTATTACTGTAATATTTTTGACATTCAACTTTTTGACAACCAATCAACACCTATTACATAAGTAACAACTATAAAAGAGAAGAAAAAAATGACTCTATATATATTTATGCATCAAAGAAAATTAGACAATTTATAGAAGTTTCTAATGATAAAGCTGGTTCCATGGCCATTAGCGGAACCATCGAACCGTATAATTTTACTAAAGGGCCAGCAAGGTTGTTCTGTTGGTAAGAAGTGGGGATAACACCATTTTTAATCTTAAATTTTTATTAATTTTTATAATTAAATTATAAACTTTTTAATTTTTTCAATCGAGTCTTATATTTTTCAAATTTTTTATAATTAAGTCATTTCTATCAACGGCTGTTAGTTAAATCATATAAACGTGCTTTAACTAAACAGAAGTAAATTAAGAAAATCCTAAATATGACATTTTAATTATTTTTTAAAAATACTAAAACAAATAAATATGAAAGAGACAGTATTTACGCTTTTTTTTGTTCATATTCGTTTGATTAAAATATATTTTGAACGGTTTAACTGATGACTATTGATAGAAATGACTCAATTGTAAAATATTTGAAAGATACAAAATTCAATTAAAAAAATTGAAAAGTTTAATATTCAATTATAAAAATTTATAAAAATTTAGAACTAAAAAAGATATTAGCCCATAAGGAGCGTAGCTTTTTAAACTTGTCAAACATAGTTGGAACATTGTAGGGAGTAATCTGTTGATAAAATGTGAGGAAACAATACCGTTAAAATAATTTTGTGTTTTTAACATAATTGATCGAGAGGCTCTTTGAAATTTCTTGGTATTGTATTTGAATTATAGTAACTTTATTTTTTTTTTCTAACCTTTATGTCTTTCATATGATTAAAAAAAAATCTAGAAAGGGGTATCTTGTATTGTACCATTTATCATACATTGACATATTAGAGAGTCCTAAGCACATTCCAACGCGAGCATTTACTCTTTAGTTTGCATATTAATTTAAAAGGGATATCTTCACCGGCACTTCTTTGAAATGTAAGCCCCAATTAGAAAAGTAGTTTTTTTTTGGGTTCAATTGGAAAAGTAGTTTAGAAATTCTTTAATAGCACATGGATGAGTTAGAAAAGTAGTTTAGAAATTCTTCAATAGCACATGGATGAGTTAGTGGTTTTGCAATTCTTGAATAAGGTCAGGGTCATTGGATATTTTTCCGTCAAATATGACTACAATAAAACAAAATAAAATATTTGGTCAGTTTAGAGAAGTCACACTTGATCTCAATAGTATTTAAGAAATAAGTTCCCTCTTATAAGAGGAGTTAAATGAGTGTAAAATTGATAACCATTAATTCAATTTATAGATTTAATGACTGATATATTTACGATATTTTTTTTTTCTGCTTAAAAAAAAAACAAAACCAAAGTCTCTGGTTGGTACCCACTGCGTGGTTAGAGAAGTGCAGCAACTTTGACAGAGTGCAAGTCGATGGATTCTGTATTCTTGAGGGCTTGGTTTGGCTGCTTCAATTTTTAGTTTTAGATGTCGTCTTAAAAATAATAATATTATAATTTTTAATAATAAAATATATATTTTAAATAATAAAAAAAATTATAAAATTTTATTATTGATAATATAATTATTATTATTTAAAATTATATATTTGTTACTTTTAATATACTTGACCGAACTCAAATGAGTAGAACTTGGGATTGGGTTTTGGTTATGCAATAATGCAATACATTAATTTGACAAAACTAAAAAATAAAAATAAAAAGGAAAAAAATACAAAACTTTTCCAGTACTATTTCCTGGTCACCCTGAAGGCCGTATAACAGAGGTTTCCAGGTCCGACGGGTGAGATTAACCATTTATGCCAGACAAAAAAAATAATAAAAAAAAAAGAAAGAAAAGGCCAAAAAGGAAGTAAAGAATGCTCCAGTCCATGTGTACACTACTTTAGTGCGATTATAAATAGGAATGACTCTTTTTCAGATACAATTTCCACCTGCCAATCCTTCGGTGCCACCTGCGCTAATAAATATTATTAGACAACCAAATTTCTTTGAATTCTTATATATTGTCCGTTTTTGTCTCTATATAAAAACTTTATTAGATTATTGAGGTGGTTTAAAGAAGCATTGTAGTGGATTAAAGAATTTGATACTTGGACTTCCAGCTTTACTGTATGATACCAGAATTCTGATTATTAAACGTGTGGTTATGATTTATACGTACACTCCCATATTTACTAAACAACGGTTTTATAATGAAAATTTTTGCCTCGGTTAAAAAAGGGAAAACTTCTATTCCAAGTCTCAGTTGCTTAAAGACAGTTTTATTGAGATTTCATTTAATTAGAATGATTAATACAGTGTGTATCAATTATATGAACGAGATTTGTTGATCTCTTTCTGCCTATGTCCTTACATTCTCTCTCTCTCAATCATTAGGCTATCAGTTTTAAATTTAAAAAAAAAAAGCATTCAGGAATTGAAATTACCGTCTGTAAAAAAAAATGTTAGTAGCTACAGTTCCCGGCAATGTGTGGCTGGAGCTCGATTACTTCACGATCATGGCATTGAGGAGAATTTGGCAATTATGCCAGTATCTGTTATGCACAGTGGATTATCAACTTTTTCATTAATTGTCATCAGAACAATAAAAAGATTGTGTTGAGACAGCACATGGAGATACTATTTACTTCAAGTGTGTCATTGTTGCCGCCTTTAATGGTTGTTAGTAGTTGGTACCCCTCGTTCTTCTCCGAATCTCCAGTTAGAAAACAAAAGCAGAACGAGGCTTGAATCTTGTACGGTGTCATTCATGGGTGTGAAGCCCACAAAAGAAGGCCTACGAAAACATAAAATAGATGGCTTGATGCTTTTGTTTTTTTTGGTGTGTTTCAAAGTTCAAACGACAGCGTTTTTTCTTTTTTTTTTTGCCAATAAAAACTAGAGAGCAAAAAACAGTACTTCAACGGTCCGTCAGGGAGCATTAAGTGTTTTCTTATACTGTGTTTGGGAAGGAGAAAAAGAGAGAGAGGCAAAAAAAAGTGAAAGGATTAAAATAAATTATTATATTTGATAAATATTTGAAAAGTGTGAGAGATGAAAGTTTTTTATTTTCTTTATTCTTCATACCTCATCAAAATCAATCATCTTAAAAATGAGAGGAAAGTTATTGGTTTCTCTACTAAATTTATTAAATTACTCAATTACCTTTCATATAATTTAAAAATTACAATTTTACCTAAATAATACATTTAAATAAAATTTATTATGAAAGATAAAATTGATATTTTAATATATTTTATTTTTCTCTTCTTACTTTTCATCATTTTTCAAACAAAATAATTTATAATTTTTCTTTCTCCCATCACTTCTTCTGAAATACAAGAGAGAATAGAAAATATTTATTTTCTCTAATAATCCTCTCCCTCATTTTCTTCTCTCTCACTTTCCTCTTTCCAATAATTTTATCTAAATACAGTGTTAGTGTGTAAACGGTCCGAGTAGTTACAGAAGAATTCACACTCTAGAAGGTTTAATTTTATTCACACCAAAGTTTCGTAATACTATAATCGCGTTTGCGTCTGACGGCGTTCGAATCTAAGATTTCTCACAGGATTCAGAGTATTTTAACTAATTAGACCACCAAGTGGTGATGTTTTTTTTTTTTTTTTTGTTTATAAGAAATTTTATTAGATATATGAGGAAAAAAGGAAGTGAGATTGGTGGAGTTTGAAATCTCCACCTAATAACCGAGGACACTCTACTTAACCACTTAAATAAATGTTCAATCTCAACCTTTTTTTTTTTTTTTTTTTTTCTTGTACTACTTAAACGACAGTTTGTGATGAGGCTTCAAGTTAGACAAAAACATTATGGGCCCAAAACTTGTCCTGGACCAGGCCAACCTACGTAGGAACCAGACAGGCAAGAAGCCCCTTTAGACCCAAGGCTGGTCCAGTTATCCTCATTTAACAGAACCCGGCCCGTAACTGTAGTAGGCGGCAAAAGTTCTTGGGCGCCAGTGGACCCCCTTTCCTTTCCTTCTCCTAAAACGCAAATCCGGAAAAATAAAACGGCGGAGACCTTTTTATTTAAACAGAGCGCCCAGACTTCTTCCGACTGCGTGTTCTTCTCCAAAATCTTTCTTGGCCTCTCTCAGGTAAACCCTAACAGCCATTTCTCATCAACTCTTTATTATTTGTCTGTCATCGCTTTTTTTAGGGTTTCGTTCGTTCGATCTATGGATTTCGTGGATGATCTTGCTATTATTCTTACTTAATTTGTGTAATATATGAATCTTTTTGTTTTTGTTTAATGCTCATTGTAGTAAAATAATTTAATAAATAAACTAATTTGGTCCTTCATTTTTGCCTAATTTGTTAGCAAATATCTGTTTTTTTTATTGATTGTGAGTGGGGAGAAAAAAGGCATATCTAATGTATTTATCATTAATGTTGATAGCAACATAGAGAAATTTGAGGAAGGATGGCGCTTTCATCCTTTCACTGCGTGCAATATCCGTGGTTTTCGTCGAGACGTCGGGTTGTTCTTTCTCATAATGATATCAGTAGAGGCTTTGTGAAGAAGAGGAGCAATGGTCTTGTTCTTGCTTCCGCAAACAAAATTCATAGAGATGTAGGTCTTCAATCTAAGGTAGTTTTAATAAAAACCCCTATCTCTGTGTCAATGTTAATCACATTTCTTTCGTAATCTTTGTGTTGGTTATTGTCCGTTTTTATTTTGATTAAGCTATTTGCAAAGGTGGGAACTGATTTTAATCTGAATTCAGATTGAGACATTGTTAGACAGTGTAAAATGGGATGATAAAGGTTTGGCGGTGGCTATAGCACAAAATGTTGACACGGGAGCCATATTAATGCAAGGCTTTGTGAACAGGGATGCACTAGCCATGACTATGAACTCTCGAAAGGCGACATTTTATAGCCGTTCACGTTCAGCATTGTGGACAAAGGGAGAGACCTCGAAGAATTTCATCAATGTTCATGATATTTTTCTTGACTGTGATCGCGACTCTGTATGTTATTTGGAAACAATGGTGTTTTAATTCATGAAAGATTCTTCCTTTTCCTGCTTGGAACTTGATTTATCATGTTCTCTCACAGATAATTTACCTTGGAAAGCCTGATGGACCTACCTGCCACACGGGATCTGAAACTTGCTATTATACATCAGCTCCTGATCTTTTAGAAAATGAGCAGGTATAATGTGACTATTAGTGTTTTTTGGAAGCAATTTTATCAATCCTTAACTTGCAATCTCCAGGCACTTTGTAAATGTTGGACTTACAGCAAGAACAATATTCCTTTTAGGCTGAGGAACACAAGTTAGCAATGACAACTTTGTATTCATTAGAATCCACAATTTCCCAGCGTAAAGCAGAAGCGCTGGTGCCAGAAACTGGAAAACCTTCATGGACTAGACGGTTACTTCTTGATAAGAACTTACTCTGCTCAAAAATTCGGTACTTTTGTCATTTCGATTATTCTATTTATTTGTACCAAAAAATGATATTTTAATCACTGATTTTTACTTAATTGCCCTAAAATGCTTTGCAAGTAAGAGAGAGCTTGGAAAATTTGTGTTTTAAGTATTGATAGGATTGTCCATTATCTACCGTGAGTGCATTTGCTTGTAGCTAGGTAAAGAGGGAACCTTTGGATTTCATAACGAAGATTTCTGATTCAAACTCTTCTTCTTCTTCCTTTTTTCAATCTTTCTTTCAATAGATGATTATTTTTGTCAATTTTTTCCAAAGATTTAGCAAACATAAGAACGTGTCTAATAAGACTGCACATGGTGGCTCATTTTCTTATTTGTCTTTAAATTTTTTCAGTTTTGTCTCTCTGTTGAATTTCAGTTTCCTTACTTTTGTTTTTATAGGGAAGAGGCGGATGAATTATGTCGAACATTAGAAGATAACGAGGATAAAACACGCACTGCATCTGAGATGGGAGATGTAATCTACCATGCAATGGTTCTGCTGGCACTAAAAGAGGTGAAAGTAGAAGATGTGCTAGAAGTCCTGCGGCGTAGATTTAGTCAGTCAGGTATTGAGGAAAAGAGAAGCCGTGGCCAATAAAATTCCCACGATGCATGCCACCATTTGTGCAATCTGATTGTCAGATGAAACCTATGCAAAAAAGGGGAGAAACAAAAGACCGAAGGGGGCATTGTTGTAATGACTGGCAATTTCTCCGCACAAATTTCAGTTGTTTCATTTTTGTCCTGCCGCATCACAATCCAGTAGACTTTGTTTTCCTAGATTTTATCTCGTGAACTATTAGATGTTTCAGAATGTCTGGATTTATTAGCAGACAGCGGGAAAAGGATCAGTGTGAGAACCCCCAAACTGTATCAGAATTCGGTAGAGTGTGGTTTGTTACAGTATGCATTACAATTGTGTTCCCTGGAGGGTTATTAGAACTATATTCTTGTTCATCAATAAGATCAATCGAGATGTTCCATGGTCGAAAAGCATGATCTTGTTTTGATGCATGCATTTCAGGTCCTAGTTTGACGATAGATGCCTCTTCTCCATGCCTGGTCTTGGCGGGCCGATGACAATAGGTTTTCGCTCCAATATCTTGGCTTTTGAGTTTTGACACGGCGTCGGGCGGTCGGCAAAAGCACTGCAGGAACATTAGGTCCTGGTTTTTTGAACAGATTTTTATTGGAACAGACATTAGGTCCTGGTTAATGGCACGACAGTATTATTTGCCGAATTTTAATCATAAAATTTAAATACGGGAATTATTTGATTATTTTAATACGACTTTTTTAATTTGGTTTCTATTATACTTCTGTTAAACGTCACATTTAAATGATATATAATCTATGTGCAATTATGATATATTTGTCCAAGGTCTGTACATCTCGTCGCACTCACTTTCTTTCCTCTTCGTCTTTTTTTTCTTTGGATGGTGACTTGTTTTTTTATGGTACCCGATGTAACTTTGTATTTATTTTTTTTTCCATAGAAAAGCTTCGTTTTTTTTAAATGAAAATTTTCGCTTGATTTGAGAAAATAATAAGACGAGATCTGATGTTGAAATTGAAACGTGTCCTTTGACCACAAATGTATAATCCCGACGGAAGACGTTGGACTGTTTATTCGAGTTTTAATTGCCCATTGAACTATTTTATAATTTTTTATAGTATTTGAGATAGCATAATTTTTAAACATTTTTTTTTTTCAGTGTCTCTTATTCAGTTCATAAGGCAAATTAAACTTGTCTCTGTTTCTAAGTTAATAAAAAAAAATAGTCTGTGAGTATATTAGTCATAATGTATGCCGACATTTTATCATTGGAAATTCACTCAATTAACCCTCATAAGTGGTGAGATCTAAGTATTAATTGGTACGAATAAATTTTTCTTCTGTTTAATTACAGTATTAATAAATTTAAAATCTAATATCTCAATCTCAATATAATTCTCTTAAGAGAGTGAGCATTGATAGAAAAACTTCAAATTGCCAGGGGAAATACATCATATCACAATCTCATTTACCACCCCATTAAATTTGTTTTTAGTAATACCGAATCATAAATTTGAATTCCAAGGCCAAGATACTAGACAGCTATTTTATATCTGAACATAGTATTGGTAGTAGCGAAGCCGAACAAAGCAAAGCACCAAGATTACAAGGTTGATCCTCAAGAACAGTTCGCACACAACATATATAAATTGGTGGCAAAAGGGCCGATATTCCTACCAAAAGACGTTGGTTTTGTCGTGAAATGGTATTTGGCCGGCCAACGACAGTGTGCAAGCCAAAACGTTGAATTTTACGTTTTTACATTCTCTTTCCTTTTGTCAAATTTGACACATTCATTTTCCTTTCTCTCTCTCTCTCTCGGTCTCTTTCTCTCCGTGAGATCTTTGATCAAAGATGAACGACTTGCTCTCGGTAACGTACTTCCCTTTATCGTTGCCAATCTTTGCTTGCATGTGTAATAGATGATTACAGTAATGATGTATTCCCGGAGTTCACGGAACTGAAAAAGTTTTTGTTATCTCAGTCATGTTTTTGTTTAAGTTTATTTCTTGTTATTCTCGCCATTGTGTTTGAAAATGTTGAGATTTTAATATATGATCCATTTCTGGCCTCATCCAATAATTTAAGTTTTCGTGAAATGGTTTATAGTATTAAAGATTTATAACCGAAAGGTCCTGTGTTCGAAGCTTGCCAAATCCACCAGTTTGAGCTTTTAGGTGGACGGTTTTTCTTGACAGAGAATTTTTGAGAGTTATTGTTCTTCCAGTTCCTGCTAAATTGAGAATTTTTGGTTGTGCTGTTGTTTTGATATATATAATTGCAGGAGTCCTTTTATGCGAAGCCCAAAGATGATATCGAAATGGGGTTGTCAAGACCAAGTGTTGGAATGGAATCTTTCCATAAGCAGGTAATTTTGTAATCACACCTTGTTTATTGAAAATGATTCGTGAAAGGTATTGTGCATTTCATGTGCATGAAGCATGGTCTTGTGTTCTCTCTGTTCTCATATTTTCTTTTTTTTAATGTTTGTTGAAGTTGTAAAATGGAAAGAGCACATAATGTGTAGGGCCTAATACTGTAAAATTTGCTCTTATATAACTACATCATAATACCTTCGTTTGTTTTGGCCTCTTCGGCAGCCTTACTATCTGTTTTTTTGACATTTCCTCTGGTTGATTTCCTCGGTGTTCGTCAATTAGATGCAAGAGATTGAGAAACAGGTGGACAAGGTTGCTGAGCTACTCAAGAGACTTAAGGTATGGCCATTTGTTCATAGAGGTCATGTCTCTTTCATAATCTGAGGTGAGGCCTGTGTGAGTGGATTTCCGGAAATTTCAGAGGCTAATCACACTGGCTCTATCGTAGAGTCAATTATCAGAGTGAAAGAGAAAGAAGACGCAAAAAAAAATAGCTGCATGTGCTGGTGAATCTTTTTGACATTAATTGCTATGCAGGAAGCTAATGAGGAATCAAAGTCTGTAACAAAAGCGTCTGCCATGAAAGGTAGAAGTCTTTGTATCTTTTTCTTTGCTATGAAATGTTACTTTTACTCAGTTTGAGTCATTGAACTTTGAATGTAAAGTTGACATCAGACAATCTGCGTCTGTCATGTTTAAGCATTTTACCTGTACAAAGTCATATGCAAAGCCTGGAGTTGAAACATCATCATCTTGGAGGCTTGGACCAATTGTATCAAGTCTCTTATCTTGCTCTCTTCCTTCTATGTTCAACTGCTATGTTGAGTTTATTGTTAAATTTGCAGCGATTAGGAAACGTATGCAGAATGATGTTGATGAAGTGGGCAAGGTTGCACGCAATGTCAAAGCTAAACTAGAAGAGACAAATGTAGATGTAATGTTTGCTCTTTTCATTACCAAATCGTACATTAGCTTCAGTGAAACTAACTTTAAATTTCAGCTGACCATCTTTTTTCGTATCCCTAGAATTTAGCCAATCGACGGAGACCTGGATGTGAAAAAGGAACTGGTATTGACAGAGCTAGAATGAATCTAACAAAGTGAGTCGGCCATGCAAATATTCAGTGTTAGAGATATACAATATAATTCATGTCTCACTACTAATTTTCTGTTTCTATATATCTTTCCTTTCGGATTGCAGTGCCTTGACAAAAAGATTCAAGGATCTTATGACAGAGTTTCAGGTAAATTGTATATTTTGCTTGCTATTTGGTTGGCTCGTCGTGCTTTTAATTATGCGTTTTGTTTCAGGCGCTGCGACAAAGGATCCAAGACGAGTATCGTGAAGTTGTGGAGAGAAGAGTCATCACAGGTTTGGATAACTTGCTTGCTGATTGTGAAAATTCGGGATATGCATAACCATGTCAGGTTAGGATCAATGAATCTCCTGATCGAACATTCTGTTGTTTGTTTGTTTTCTATGATTGTGCAGTGACTGGAACCAGACCAGATGAAGAGGTGAGCCCACATAGTAGAACTGAAATCGTGATCTAATTGACATGAATATAATTGTAATCAGGCAAACATTTTCTCCATTTGGTAGACAATTGACCACTTGATCGAAACTGGAAGAAGTGAGCAAATTTTTCAGAAGGCAATGCAAGACATGGGACGAGGACAGGTATAACGTTTCTAGTGTACAACATGAATTTTTAAGGTTACTCACCTTTTGAAAGTAGCATAAGGTCTATGGCAACCAAACGTTTTCTGCATCCCCGAACTGTTGTTGAACTGTTGTTGAGTTTGTATTGCAACTTTAGAATTGGAATGCTGAATGTTTGTTAAGTGCTCCCATTTTGTAGTACGTTCTAGCTGACTGGCGTAATTTGACCTGTTGCAGGTGCTGAATACACTGGAAGAAATCCAGGAGAGACATGATGCAGTGAAGGAAATTGAGAAAAAACTTCTCGAGTTGCACCAGGTATACCCTCGTAATGGGCAGCTAGGTTCAATATGTGCTGTCACAAATTTATGGTATCCTAATATCTCGTCTGTGCAGATTTACCTTGACATGGCCGTTCTAGTCCGGGCTCAAGGAGAGATATTGGATAACATTGAAAATCAGGTGCATTTTACTTAATTCTCGTTTGGATTAGCACATGCGAGTGAATTTTCGTAGCTTAGATGCATGGAGTTTGCCTCTTTGGTTGAACTATGTGCCCAGCGCACTGCCTCAAGGGCAGGGACCACTCATGCACAATAGTTGTCATGAATGACAGTCCTTTTTCGTGGTTTTCATTTTTTCTTTTCCAATTGTTTGACAGAACATGAAGCAGTGTTCTTTGCTTTTTACGTTTCGTAACATCATTTTTGCTTTCGATACAATGAGTTCAGGTAGTGAACGCAGTGGACCACATTCAAACCGGCACAGATGCTCTGAAGACTGCAAAGAGCCTGCAAAAGAGATCGAGGAAATGCATGATGATTGCCATCATCTTGCTATTAGTCATTGCACTTCTTGTAGTGCTTTCTGTCTTGAAACCTTGGAGGAAAAAGTAGCCAAGCAGGGAAACCGCGTTGTGTATTAAATTACTGATCAACTTAATAAATGCATAGATAACAGATGTTCTTGTACCTATTCTTTGCAATTCTGCTCTTATTTATTCCACTCTTTTTATTCTGGTTTTGAGACGCAATATTAATGAATAATGCAGAAAATATATTGCTGTTTGCATCTCTCTTATCAGCAACTATTAGAGTTTTTAACTTTTCATGATCAATTGGATTTTTGAAAAGAATAGGATGTTTAAATTTTGAATGACATATTTATTGCAGGCAACTTCATGAACAGCTACAGATGCTCCAGTTCCTGCGAGAACTTTGCGCCCGCAAGTGACCGAAAAAATTATGTTGAGACCGCAGAAGCAAAGCATGATAGTATGGCTAGCATATGGAATAACTGAAATTATAGCACAGTAAACACAAACAGGTTCAATCTGAGACGAACGGTCTTTAAAGAGCTAAAAACAAGCACAGTGTGGCCTAAAAAATTTTGCTCAGAGTGGCCTGCATATAATCACTGCCACAAATTATTCACCCAAGTTCCGTAATATTCGAACTGGTCAATGTTCCAGATGACCCTTGACCACACTCAGAAGCAGCTCTGCTACATACGAGCCTTGGCGATCACCTCGGTGCCGGCACCACCAATCCCTGTGGTTCCTGGCCTGGTCCATGTCTCTTTGAACTGCTCCTCAGTCACTCCTGCAAAAAAGAAAACAGAAAAATGTTGAAATTATTACTTCTTATGATACAAAATATGATGTTGGTCGTGGGGATCACTTGCCTTTGCCCATGGCCGCGGTGGAAGCCACCCCTCCCTGGACGGTCTTGAGATACCGATCATAGTAGTTTGCTCCAGACCATTTCTGGTGCTGAAGAGTGTCAACGCCATTGTTCCTCTCCTCCCTCTGGATCCTCTCCACATAGGCCAACATTCCCCTCCTGGAAAAATCTTTTGCAAAGGTATCAGTCACCAAGGCATCAGCATGGAAACCGCCCAGCGTTATGAACTGCCAGCAATATCCCAGCCTAGCGATTCTCGGAATGAAGTCCCTCATCTGTTCATCTGTCATACCAGATGCATCCCAATTGAAAGACGGTGAAAGATTATAAGCCAACATGATTTCCGGGTGCATTGATTTTACTCCTTCCGCGAACTGGGTGCATTCCACCAAGTCTGGGCTTGCCGTCTCCATCCAGATGAGATCAGCATGCGGAGCAAAAGCCCTGCCACGTACAACAGCAGCCATTACAGACCCTTTGAACCTATAGAATCCTTCTCTGGTTCTAGGCAAGTCCCAGTCCCAGAACAAATTATTTAGCCCCAATCTGTCAGCAATCTCTCTGGCCTGCTCATACGACAGGCACTTGTCGTAGCTAGAATGGTTCGTCCATTCATTCAACCTTCTCCTCTTCTCATTTTCTCCAACATTCGTATTCTTAATTGCATCCATGACACATTCTGAAAACGTCTTCAGCTGCGCCATTGCAAGCCAGTTGTCCTCCAGGGCTTGAAGTTCAGCTCCGGTTTTGCCAGCAGCCATGGCCTCTCCCATAAGGCTAGCCAAACCTTTCCCTCTGAGATTTGGATTCGTAGCTCCCAAAATGAACTGATGATCCCTAGTGTCCACATTGGTTTGGATCAAGTTAGCTGCAACCGCATCAGTCCTAGCCACCAACACTGTCTCCACCCCCATAACATCGAATTGCAGCCTTGCAGCCACAAGCCTGTTAATATGTTCACTGACCGCAACAAGCACCTTGCCAGCCATATGACCACATTTTTTGGTCACAGAGGACTGGTCCTCAATGTGGACACCAGCCGCGCCACGCTCCACGAAGAGCTTGCACAATTTGACAGTTGCTGTAGTGCCACCAAATCCAGTATCTCCGTCAGCTATTATCGGCTTCAAATAATCAACATAAGGGGTCCTGGCTCTCTCCTCTCGGCTCATGCTCATTCTTGCCTCTCTTTGCTTCCTGTCATGATACTGCTGTGCAAAAAACAGATGTTCTACTTTGTTAGGCACTGTATCATAGGGGTAATCAGCAAGATCAGGACCAGGCTCATTGGTTGTAGTGTGCGTAGACGAGCACTGCCAGCCAGAGACATAAATTGTGTCCAAGTGTTTAGCCATCATGGCTACTTGGACAGGGTCAAGTGCACCAAAAGTCCTGGAGGTTGTGCCACTGGCTTGGTGGGTCTTGAGAGTTCTCCACAACTTCTTTGCCATCTCGTTCGAGCCATAGCCTTGTCTGAGGTTGCCGCGAAGAGCCACAACGTCTCTTGCTGAGTACGGTCGCCGGGTCAGCTTGAACCTCTCTGAGTTCCACCATGCTTGCACCTCTGCTACTTCGGCTTCAAATCTTCCTTCTTCCTCCATTATCTGCAAGCAAATTGGCATCAGTTGCACAAGTAGTTAAAAAAATTGATCAACGCATTAAAGTCATCATAATTGTGCTTCCACACATTAAGTTAAAGGCACCTGTTAAACTTACATTGAGTTAACTCCTGACTCATTTTTTAGATTAGTCAAATTAAAGAATCAATAAATTTAATTGATAAATTTGAGCGATTGAGCCCCAGACATAAACGGGTTTGCTGGATTTTCTTTGTTTATAGCAAGAAAACGAAAATTTAATTCATCTATTTCATTTTTTTTTTTTTTAAAAGCAAGTCATACCAACATTTATTGATTTTACGGGAAAGACAGCCTATGGCCCTCTATAACTGGGGTTTCTGGCTCCTAGCGACACCCTCGATTTAATTCGCTACTTCAAATCAAATATCCATGACTAAATTCCACGTGAAAAAAATAATAAAAATTATCGGTCATGTCTACAATTAATCTATATCTTACACTTCTGTAGGAAACAAAACAAAAAAAAAATAGTGTTAGCCTCTACCAATGAAAAAAAAAAAAAAAAAGAAAGGCAAAATTGTTAGCCATTTGGCTGTAGGACAGCGCAAGAGGGTGAACACACGGTGAAGTCTATAGACATTATAAAATAGTTCATCACGTCCTTGTACTATATTGCGAAGAAAATTTATTCTATTAACATGTAACAACGTTTTTTTTTTGTTTTTGATCGGGATATTCACCGTCGATCACGATAACTAATACCCTCGTTGATTTGCAGGCACCTTAAAGGACGAGACAGCGTTAAGTGCATGTAACAACGTTAAGTGCATGCTTTTTGCAACAAAACTATTAAAAACAGGGTTATATATGACTGATCATTCAGCATTCTTCTCCTCTAAACAAACGTAAAGTATTAGATTTTAGCCGCTATATATATCGCAGGAACTTAAGGTATTGCATAATCCAAACAGCTTTAACGTGTAATTGTCTTCTTGACACCCCCACCCCCCCAACCAAAAAAAAAAAAAGGCAAATAATAATCAAAGATGAATAACATTAGATGAGAAGAAAAGAAGCTGGTAGGTTTACCATTGAAGGCACCGAGAAAGATGCAGCCATGGCTAGAACTTTGTTGTGTTTTTTGATTTTTTTTTGGCTATTAACAATTGCTCAGAGAAGTTCATGTAAGAGGCTTCTCCATGCTCCTCAATTTATATAGCATACATGGCTTAGTTACTCTTGGTCTAGATGGTAACTAATGTTATTACTCATTACAGATAAGGATAACAAAAACACACAAAAAGAGAACAAACTTCGATCGATACTGCAATTTCCCATTTTAATTGTATTATCTTATAAATATATATATATATATATATATATATATATATATATATATATATACATGCATTGTTATCTTGGGCAAAATTTTGCAGCCATACCCAGCCATCTTATACTTTGTCCATTTTGATTTCGCATTACGTCACATGTTCATTTTTTCTTGGACATATAACTGGTTTCCGTTTGTCCGTTTGGGATATCAGCTTTTTTGGTATACTATTTTTTTGGGTGGATGTTTTTTAACATAATATCAGAGTTTCTGATCAAGTAACCTTTTTTGATTTATTAGAGAATTATACAATAAAATTAGTTTTCTTTATTGCTGTAAATTTTGTATTTTTTTAAAATTAGAACTCAAAATCTAAATTTTAAATTTTGAATACCGGAATGTTCTTGCTGCTCAAGCCATCTTATCTCATTATTTACACTTATCTTCAGTCTCTTTTAATTTGTGGATATTTCAAAACAAGAAGAGGAAAAAAAGAACAGAAGATAATTAGAAGCAGCAAACTTATAAGTTGGAAAATGTTGGTCCATACTCCATAGCTGCATTGATTTTGGTTTTTTTTTTTTTTTTTTGTCGTTTAGCATTAATTTTGTTATCCCCAATTAAATTCAGACGCAGCTAAGAAAGTTCTTGCCAATTAAAACTTGTAAATGTTTTACCATTTCCTGTAGATCAGTTTTTCATCTTGTACTATGAAGTACGGACACTCTAAAAAATAAAAGTATTTCTATCAGACATGTCAGATACGTTGACACGCGATGGATACGCAGCGGACACATATCCGATAGGCAATGAAGTGTCCGCAAAAAATCTTTTTTTTTTTAAAATTCGAACATGCGTGTCGGACAAGAGAAACACAAGTGTCCAACACGCCACAAATAAGCCGGAATATTTTTATAATTATTTTTAACAAATAAAAAAATTATTAAAAATTATAATTTAATATTGTCAATTGTCCGTGACTTTTGAGACACTTAAATTTTAACAGAAAAATTAAATTGATTACAAAATTTTATATCTCTATTTTAATATTTTATAATAAAAAAATAAAGAATATAAAACTTATAATTGCTATATAAATATATTTTTGAGTGGATAAAATTTATAAAATTATTTAAAAATATATATATAATGCATAAAAAATTTATAAATTTTATTATATATATAGTCGTGTCCAAATTGTATCCGCATCCTAATATTTTTAAAATTAGTGTGTCTCTATATTCATATCGTATCGTATCCGTATCACCGTATCTGTATCCGTACTTAAGTTTGTAACAATTCAACTTTAAGAACTATTTTTATAAAAAAAAAAAAAAACTGTTTCGCCAATCAGGTACCAACAGTTGCAAAGTATCATCGAAATCATAAGCACTAATATTCCTCCACGTGGCTGTTGTGACTTGTGAGGATGTGCCACGTCCGTGGTTAGTTTATTTTTCTCGAGCTCAGTATGACGGTGCCGAGGCCAACTGAGTATACCACGACAAGTCAGATACTTATCTATCCAAGCCATGGTTCCATGCACGATGCTATTCTCGTGTCTTTTCTGCTTCGTTTTTTTTTTTTTTCCTCTCACACAGCGCAAAAAAGGAAACAGAATTTGTTGTTTTTATTTATTTATTTTATATAATTTACTTATAAATTTTTTAGAAGACAACTTAGTAATTTTGAATGAATTATATTTAATAAAAAAAGACAAATCAAATTCAAAATCTCCAAAAATTGGACGATGGAATCGCTAGTTATTATTATTATTATTGAAAACATAGGTGCATAATGAATGCCCTTTTCTTAATTTTTTTGATTGTCCATTAATTAGTTTTGTAATAAATCTTGAGGACACGACAAGTTTGTTGTTCCTTTTTTTGTTTTTTTTGACATAAGTTGTTGTTCCTTTGATTGTGGGGATTTGGTCATTGGAGGTGACGATCTAACAGTTACAAAAAAGCATGGCATTGGGAGTCCCAAGGAGTATTATATGGAGAAGATAGCCCTATCTTGAGGACTCGTGCCCACCCACACTCCATACGACAATTTAATTCTACCCTAAACTTTCTGGTTCCCTCCCTCTTCCACTCTCTGTACCATAGCAGTACCGGTCACGTATTTTTATCTTTGCAAATTAATTTCTTGGGTGCTGACACCTTTGCAATTTAATTTCTTGAAAATCTGAATGTTTTCTTCGTTTAGATCTAATAAGAACGTAGAGTCAAGTCCCAGATAAAAGGACAATTATTTTTAACATACATCTTATTTAGAGTGCACAAAGTCTATTTATCAAACAAAATACACCTCTTTTAAATACATTCTTATCAACAAATAGAAGTCGTCCGAACTAGTTATAAATACCGAAGAAAATAATGTTCTTAAAGTAATGATATCATATCTTTTTTAGATATCTTAACTCTCATCATTAACTATTTTATTGATTTAAACATCAAAGTGCTAATATTCCAATCTGTCTCAACACCCCTAATTGTGCTCTATCTTATAGATTACAAGGCCCAATTCAAGTTTATACTCGCTTAGTGGCCTAGCTTGCATCTCTTCCGGAATCAGTTCGATCAAGATCATTTGTTAGTCAGAAAATTTCAAGAAAGAAACAAGGACGGCAATATATCATTTGAATTCTTCCCTCATTCCGATCATTGATGGGCAAAACACCGCGGCATGCAATGGCAAGAAAAGTTTTATAAGACATTTTTCTTTTTAAATTCTTTCTCATTGAAAAATCAAATAAGTTTTCCAAGGCATTTTATTTCTCATGGAATTTTTATGTGCCAGAAAAATGTAAGTGGAGATTGATGCAACACGTCATGATAGACATGGAATGATGGTCTAAATTGTCCATTAATACACCGCTGAACGGATTTGATCAGAAGACGGGAAAAAGCGGAAAGCGGGCTCTTAATTTGGACTACTGTCTCCATGGCCAATGAGTTATTGGAAAGATACATGGAAAACAATCGATGCCAAAGGTAAACAGTGGTGGTGGCTCACATTGGTAGTAAATTATACAGTCGTCGGGATCTGTGGCACAAAAAATGTGCTCGATTTGTTGCTAGGGATTGGGAATTGAATAGCCTGGCCGTAATATCCTGGATTTGTTAGATGGGTAGGGTGTTCAGCACTTCGAGGAGAAGAAGAAACTTCTCGGGAGGTTCTTTCACATATGTTTGGGGACCGTATGGTTCCTTTCCATTTTTATTTTTTTTTCACTCTTGACATAAAGTATCTCCATACATTATTGCATGTAAAATTATTCACTGCTTGTAGCACTGAGTTTACCCTTACCTTGCTATGGATCGTCCTAACTACAAAACTCGAGACGATTTTTTGTTTCTCAAAGGCCCGGGCCACCACAGTTTTTTTTTTTTTTTTTTGTCCTTTAATAGTTTTTACTGAAATTTGAATTGGTAAAAATCAGCAGTAAAGACGACTAGAGTATCTATTAAGCGTTTACATAAAAATGATGAAGCAAAAGTACAAGGCTTTTTTAGGTTGGTTTTTGGAGGGAAGGGGGTAGCCTGGGTGAGACTCGGGCCCCAGCTTGCAGCCCTTTATTATTGGACCGTCGCCCACAGTAAGTCTCCCTGATCATCCTTGAAGCAGTTACCAATTCGGGTCACTACAATGGAGGCCATGCGTGATTGGGCCAAGCCAACTGCTAAGTTTAGGGCTACCTACTTCTCCACAAGGGCCTGTTAGCTTCTGCGGGCTGAGGTTTTCTATGTCCAAGAATTGGACTGCGGTTTCAATTTTCCATTATTTCTATGTCCACGAACGTTTACGGTGACGTGCATTTATTATCCATCATCCTAGGGACAGAACTAGCATGACTTAAAAGTGACTAACTTCTCGTCGAAAATGTTAACTTAATGGTTATTTGGTGCACCTTTTTCTCTACGATCCGAGTTCAAATTTTCTTATTGGTACCAACCTCAATATTTGGATTTTAATGCCAAGAGACTGTTAACTTATAAATTCATTAACATAATAGTTAATTGTAAAAAAAATTCTTTTAAATCCATTAATATTTCAGTAATAAACTTGCATCTATAGAAGTGATTGAACAAATGACAGTACTCCCACCTCAAATGATAGTACTCCCACCTCAATTCGCAAATCTTACAACCGACTGACATATTTATAATAAATCTTTATTTTTGTTAAAAAAAAGAAAAGTGACTAAATTTGTAGTCATTCGGTATATATTTTTTTTTATCTATCTAAAAATCCACTAAATCATGAATTACACAATGACCCTACCCTTCTTGAGTGTCCCCTAAGAGTCGTCGCTCAGTACAATTTGATTATCCAACAGTATAGCGAGAAATCGTACATTATGTTTTTTTCGGAACATTCACACCATATTTATTTACACTATAGTCTATGGAACACACTGCTTAATGCGCGGACGTGCACATTCAGCCTTTCGTAGCAACGCATAATGACAGAGGAAAAAGAACATTTAGATTCCAATTCACTGCCGATGCAAAAGAAGCAACTTTCTGGCCCAGAAAAATATACCGAAACACTTAAAACCAGTTTAAAAGCATTGAGGCAAGTGACCCATCCCACTCCCTCGATTCAAAAGTAATAGAACGCACAGATCCATGTAAGGGACAACTGACAAGCCAAATATTAAGAGAACAAAAGCTTGATGTATATAAAGTAGGGGAGGAAACTTTATTCTCGACTGATTGATATTGGCAACAGTCAGTCTGGTCATAACCCATGCCAAACGCACATTACATGGCAAGCAGCAGATAAACTTCTAAAAAACTTATGTTGAAGTATCAATTACTAGAATCAAAGCAAACACAATGTGACAATGCTAAGATGCACACCATGTGCTCCTTGCTACTGCACGAGGATGATAATCTATATATAGCAACTGATCTGCTGCAGTTTAGAAACCATGAATCTTGATATTCTCCTTCTTCACGATGCCAGCCTGCACAAGTGAAATAACAATGTATAAACGCTCTAGAGTACCACAGAAATTAGCACCTTAATCATCAATCACCACATGAATTATTACCTGAACAAGGAACGTGGCAACGTTCTTTCTTTGGTCACCCTGGAGTTGTATGACCTGCAACCATGAGCAAACGTGGAGATCACATTTCTTATTCGACCAAACCAGACTTACACATCACTATTGCTCATTAACATATGCAAAATCACCAAAAATATAACTGTAGGAAATGCACTCCATCAACCACCAATTACAGCACTAGCTGACACTAACAAGCAAAAGATGTGATTTATGACTCTAACAAGAGCACAAACTAGCAGCAAGAGAACAAGCCTTAACAATTAGTAGACCTCTAGAGGGTCAGATGACTGACAACAGCTTGATATTAATGAGGCCTTTATGACCCGATCTTAAGGATTTTAAGTAATCAAGATCTCTCATTTTCTGGAGGTTTTTACTAATAGAAAACCTAACATTTATCGACACATCATAGGACGAAGAAAAAGAAAAGTGGATGCAACAGACTAAGATCAAATTCTGTTTCCAACACCAACTACAAGAACAAATTTCAGTAATGTTTGCAGCCAATTTTCCATTTACAGATCAATGATGAAAAAAGAAAATACGTAGCAAAAGTTAAAAACCAACCTGGCCTAACTCAGGGTCCTGGACAACAGTACCATTACAGCAGAACTCTTTCTTGAGGTCCTTGAGTATCTTATTGTAGCTAAATTCTTTCTTTAACCCTTGCACGGTGGTCAGGCTTTTCCTCCCATTACGCTGCTGTGTGCGCACATGAACATACTCTTTTGTCCCAGCACCAGAGTCTTCAGCATTTGCCTCAGCAAAGGGATCTTCAAACACAAACAATACATCAAAATTAAATTTCAAGCCCGCGAAAGCATACAAAACGTACGAGTCAAGAGGCAAACGGAACATACCAAAAGCAGATGGAATATCGGTTTCGAATTCAGACATGAAATAAGGACTGTGGAAGTAGAGGCACAAAAACCCAGCAAACACCGCCTCTGATGATTGTCAAATTTACCAGAGCTGAAACGTACCATAGAGAAACAAAATTCAGCCAAATCAAATATTCATATTTTTAGATCAAGAAGCTAAATTTCCTTTCCTCTTTTTTTTTTTTTTTTTGCCTATAAGGAGCCCTAACGGGCATTTGAGGAGGAAAAAGTGAGATTTGATAAGATTTGAACCCCACTTACTGATTAAGATACAACCCCTCAACCAGTTAATCAAATACTCAACCCCTATTTCCTTTCCTTTACATCGATCGTAGACATTCACAAAACTATTAATTCTTCAAAGCCCTTAACTGCGATTTATAATCACTATATCCTCTTCAATTCCACCATCTAATAAGACACCATCGGGTAAAAATTTCAGATCTACCTTAAAATTAACCATCGTAACAAATTGATCAACTAAAGAAACTTGAGGGGAACATATTGAAAAAAAAAAACCATAAAAAGCGGAAATTTTACCAGAAAAGAAACAGAAAGCCAAACCAAATCGCCGCAGGTAAATCCCATGAAAAACTTGAAAAAAAAAAATCCCAAAACGAGAAAGCAAAAGGTAATTGATTATTACCTGATGAAAGCTGGATCGAAGTTGCGGAAAACTGAAGGCTGGATTCAGAGACAAAGAGAGGCAGAGATTTTTTTTTTTTTGGTTTCTCTCTCTTTGTTTGGTTTAATTAGCGTTCTCTAGAGCTGTACGTATGTATCTTCGTTTTATAGACCAGAGGTTTCCAGATATCGCAGGCTTTGAGGTTGTCCTATTTTTCGATGGTTTTTAGGTCGGCCATTTTCAACGGTTGAGATTTTCGGGATTCGCATTGATTGTAGGGCTGATATTTCGGAGTCACGTGGGTGTTTTTAGATTACGCCCTACAGACACCGTGCGTGCAAATAATCTGATACGGTGCGTACCGTCAACGCTATATCGCCAATCTTTGGCTTGGTCTACCCACGTTTAACGACGTCGCTTTTGTAAAGGCACCCAGTTTCTAGACGGCGTGGTGGTCCTGGTGGACCGAACTTGTTTCCGGCAACCTCGACCTTCGAATTGTCGGAATTGTCCAAATCTTGTTCCGATTCCATATTTCTTTATAATTTATTATGTTTTGATTCTGACAAGAATTGTTGCTGATCTTGTTCTTAAAATCCCCGATCAGGTGCGTAAGCTGCAGTGAAGTTTCTGTTATTTTGCTCGCCAAATGCTTGATTTAATGTCTGCATCATTTTCTGCTCCCCTTTTCCACTTACAATGTCAGGTTTGAAATGGATTTGAGGAAGAAACTGTGGCAGAATCTTTGGAGTTGCTACATTGGGCATTCCAGATTCTACAGTTCGAAAGTGGATTTCAAGAAAATACGGCCAATGATACTAAAGAGAATCGAGAATCGAGCCAAGGACTATCCGGTTAAACCCATGGTTCCTGTCGCTATTGATGTTCTTAAAGCCAGATTGCTTCTTTTTCAAGGCGTCTCCACTCTTATCCAATTCTTTCCTGTCCTTGTTTGCAAGTAACTTTGTATAAATTTTCCAAATTTTCCTTGCTCTTTTGTGACAGAGAAAAAAGACCCAGTTTTTTTTTTTTTCTTTCAAATGGGATTGCAGGTTCTGTTCAGAAGTGTACATTGGTGAGAAAGGCCATTTAATTCAGACTTGCCACGGTTACCGTCGTATTGGCAAGAATCGGGTTCATGAATGGATAACTGGTGGTTTGAATGATCTACTTGTCCCAGTGGAGGCGTTTCACCTGGAAAACATGTTCCAAAAGATTATTAAGCACGAACAAAGGTTCGATTTTGATCGCGTTCCTGCAGTTGTTGAGTTGTGTTGGCAGGCAGGTGCTGATCCAGGTGATGAGGACTTGTACAGGAGCACAAATTCATACAGTGTGGATAATGTTGTTGGTAGTGTTGAATCCTTGTCTAATGATGATCTGAGGTTTATAGCAAATGGAACATTGAAGGCATGGGAGACACTTAGAATGGGAGTTCAAAAGTTATTGTTGGTTTATCCCGCAAAAGTATGCAAGTATTGTTCAGAAGTTCACATTGGGCCGTCTGGGCACAAGGCTCGGCATTGTGGGATATTTAAGTTTGAGAGTTTCCGTGGAACTCACTTCTGGCAAAAGGCAGATGTAGATGATCTGGTGCCACCTAAGATTGTGTGGCGGAGAAGGCCTCAAGATCCTGCTATTCTCTTGGATGAAGGACGGAACTTTTATGGACACGCACCAGCTATCGTGGATCTATGCGCAAAAGCTGGTGTCATTGTGCCAAAAAAGTATCACTGTATGATGAAACTTAATGGTTTGTCTGCACCTGTTGATTCTGTGAAGATGCCTGTTGGCTGAGTCCTAGGGTGGGATGGGCATCAAGAGTTGTTTCAGCCTCTGGAGCTTTTTTGGTCTGAGATGTTTGCCATTAGCTATAACTTATGCTTTGTCAACACAAAACCCACTTGTAATCCCTGTACATTGGTGATCTCTTGTCCTGATATTTATATTTTGATTGTATGCACATACTCTCTAAGGTTTTTCCTCAATATTTAGCTCTCCAAATTTGTGTCGATTATGCAATACTTAACATACATATTTCAATGACTTAACACTATTATTCCCTGTGCATTGAGCAATGAAGTCCAATGATCTTCTCTTTTCGGATTAGCACGATGCATGCATATATTCATTGACTCCATTAGCTTGCTGAGAGGAACTGATTTGCTTGAACTGAAAAATGATTCACGCAGGATCAGCAAAAGACAATGACCATGACATCTCGCAATAGTTTTTGGTTCAATGTAAGTTGGGTGAAATTACTTATGTTGAAAGTCACTTCTTGCATGTATAAATTCGCGTTTACTCGGTGAATATTGGGTTCCTGCAGAATTACTCAATTATCTGGAGTTCTCAAGGGAAAGAAAAAGAGAATTTCAAAGATTTTAATATTTCAGTCAATCCGTTTTAACTAAAGATCTTTCTTTAAATAAAAAAAAAATCAGTTTTTTTATCAGAAATTGGAAATACAATGAAAACAGTGCAAGAATTTTCAAGAAAATAAAAGCGTTGTTCGATCTTGATGTCAGATAAAATGTAGAAAATAATAATAATGATAATAATAACAATAATAATTTCTCGTAATGTATTAATAGAGTTGAGTTTTAACAGCAATTATCTTTGAGGTTGCGGAAATTCGAATGGAAATTGTGGTACGCAATTCTGGTACTCTTCTGGTACTGACGTGAATCTTGTTCTTAGAACAAACCGGCGACGCCCAAAAACACATTGTTAAATTGCCTACAGCGCCTCATAACTAAGTAGGAGGAAATATAAATTAAAGAAGCACAGAAAAGAGAAGAAGCTTATAATTAAACACATCCAAAACAAAAGGAGAAGGAAGAAAAGGAGAGGAGAAGGAGCGCGAAAGCCTTTTGTTTTTTATCAGAAATTGAATAAATGCCATGGAGTATTGCTAGTAACACAGAGAAGATAATGAAATGGGGCAAATCAAGCAAAAAAAAAAAAAAAAAAACCCAAGAACAGAACAGAGTATAGACGTAGTTTGATTGAATCAACTTCAACAGAAGCAGACATTAGACCAGAAAAGCTAACATTTTGAGTTAATTATCAATCCCTCCACAGCAAAAATCAAGGATACTTTACCTGCAAATTCTAATCTTAAAATATCTGTACAACAGCATTGAACAAAATAATTGCAGCAAATGGGATAAGCTGCCAAGATCAGCAAAAAGGAAGATACACAAATTGCCAAAACAGGTTCCACAAAATATTCAGAATAAATCAAACAGATGATCAGCTTCGGTTGCAATAACCAACCGATTACATTGTTTGATGAAGTCAAGCTGGTCCAACTGCTGACAAAAATAAGGCAACCCAAAAGAAATACCCATATAAAATCACTATTAAGTAAAAGCGAAAATAAAGTAGTACCCGAATTTCTTTTTCTTTGGGGGGTTCGGAGAAGAGGATCTTGGCTGCAGTCATGAAGTCAAGCTTTGTCCAGTTGTTGATACATCTCATTGTACTTGCTTACATTTGATTCAACCTTGTAACTCCCGCTGTTGTTCTTGTCAACAGGCTTGGTGGTATCGGAACAAAACTTTCTAGTTTGTGACGGCTTGAGCTTGAATTGCGCCAAAATGTGTCTAGCTTGAAGCATTCTTTTCAATTACAAGCTCATGCCCAATTAACAGCAATTGTTCCCCGTCCCTCTTAACAGCAATTGGTTTTTAAGTATAAAATTATGTTTATATCGTTATTTTCATTTTTTATTTTAATTTTTATAGGTAAATATTACAATACATATTACCTTCTTTTTTCTTATTTTTTGCATATTGTTAATTAAAAGAATTTTTAATTTTGTTACTTCACATTATATTCTTTCAAGTATAGAAATAATTAAAAATTTTCTTTTCTCTTAATATTCATCTGTGACACTTTCATAGTTTCATTCTTTTCATTTTCCTCTTTCTCTATTTTCTTTCCAAATAAAGTGTAATGGAGTACTCCTTTTAAACACAAGTCACAATTAACCCATAACGTCTCTTATTTTTGGTACAACTAGTCAATTACAACTTTAACTCTTTATAAAGGAACATTTCTATCTTAGTGCTAGCTATTTATTTATTTGTTTTTGCCAACATAATTCATTTATAACATTAAATTATATAAATTCATTTTATTATTTCTTATTTGAAGTAAATTTTATTTATGTGTGGTATAAAATTTTTAATAAATTATGAGTTAAATTAGAACGCATCTCTATTCTCTCTTATCTAGGTATATCATCGATTGTGCTGTTGCGCACAATATTCGCAAATGATTAGTTGCAAGTAATTAGAAAAGGGGAAAATATTAAAGTGTATAGTATCTAAGTGATTTCATGAAACAAATTTGAATATTCATTCTATAACGCACAATAATAATAGCACACACGAAAATTACATCCCGCAATTTATTTGGTTGCAATTGTAGAAAAAGGAATTTAGAAGATTCTCATCGGAACATATGGAGATTAACGAACATTCCATGCATGCAGCCGTGATATAGAAAATGAACATTAATTAACAAATGCACAGCGCTTCCTAATTTCGCCTTGGTTGCCGGTGAGGACACTTATGGAGCCCATTTTCATCATTGATTTAACGAAGTCCGCAAAAAAAGTGGCTCCATGAGTCAAATATTGCTGAGTAACATAGGCTATTGTTTCAATATCGTTGAGAAGAGCTGCATCAGATTGGAAAAGCCCTTTTCTTTTTGCAACGACGGCGTAGTAATCATAATCAAATGTATTGGGACTCCCAGGGTCCATTGGAACAACAGTATTCAAGTCTCCAGGCTTGCATTCCTCCTTCAACTGAGCTGCGTATATGGGGTCCAGTGAAGGGTCCGTGTCACCTTTACCAGTGAAATTGTACAGCCGATTTGATATCACGAAGCAATGCCCTCTTCCAATAGTGTGTCCACCTGAATAAAAAAGAAGACTCCAAACTCAATTATATTAAGATGACCAAAGACTGATCATGATAGTATTTTGTTTTTTTCAATACACTCTTCCAATAGAAAGAGAGAAAAATGAGTCTTACAGATACGATAGGAATGTATTGCACCTCTAAAGAAGCAAAGACCTCCTACCCACATTATAGACAATTGGAGCTGACGGGAATCGAACCCCGCCAACCCTAAGAAAGCATTGCTTCCTTACCAACTAGGCTATGCCTGGTTGATAGTATTCTTATTATAAGAAACTTCAATCATTATTTGTTTACCTGATAGAACGACTAGGTCCTTTGCATTCAAGCCCTTTGCAGCAAAGTCTTGTTTTAGCGTTGTTATGTTGGCAAAAGGAGATGGTAGCTCTGCTAAAGCCTCTGTTGCAAGCGACACAGTTCCGTCCCTGCGTCCGGTGGCCACGTCCCAATATGGACCGCCATCCTGAAAGGCAAAGAATGGTTAAACATAGGCATATAATTAATCAAAGATCGACAGAAATTATTGTTTTTGCATTTTGGATGTCAAAATACCATGACGACTGCATCTCGGGCAACTAAGGTCAAGATGTCAGCACAAGAAACAATTCCGGGGCACTTCTCCTCTAGTGCCGATTTTGCAGCATCAATTACATTGAACCCTCTTAATGTCAGGTTGGGAGCTGCGTCTTTCTCAACTTGATTGTTATTTGTAGAATTTAGAAGCACCGAGGCTTCACAACCCTGCAAGTTTTAATTGTCAGCATGGGAAGCTCGCTCAGAAATGCATGCCTTGCTACTTTAGCTTAATGAGGGAACGTTCATATTTGCCCCCAATGAACTAAAAATTGTAATCATGCATGCATGAGTTCTGCAATTAGAGACGATATTGCAGGACACTATATGAATCCTTTTACTTTAATCTATGTAACGCAATCTGTATTGCAGCTTGTGTGGACTAATGTGGCTAGAGAGCTAATGAAATGAGATAAAAGTTACATGTTATTACAGTGCAACAACGTACCCTCACAAAGCAATCATGGAAATGCAATCTCAATAAAGAAGCAGCAAGGGTTCGGTCTCCAGCAATGAATTGCTGAACCGTCTGTTGGACAATGAGTTCTACATCAGGACATGTGCGCTGGTAGAACCCAACTTGCAAACCCCCAGCATTAGTGAGGCCTAAGAACAAGAAAACAAGAACCCAATGAGGAAAAAGACATGAAATAAGCTTTTGGATAGCCATTGTCTCGTAGTCTGTGATAAAGTCTTGAACTCGTTCTCGACACTGAGATGGTTAAATTTGGACACAAACTCTGGTTTTATTACTTGATCTCAGGCCTTAGACAGTTCCCTTGACAAACAGTTGCATACATTTGTATTATTTTCTGTTAGTTTAATAAGGTCAATGGGCTACTTGATCAAAAAAATAAAAATAAAAAAAAAGAAATAAGGTCAATGTCCTAAGCGCTGACTTGCACCGTTAGATTTTCAAATTTGCGTGGCTCCGTTTCTCTAATTAAGCTATGATATATTCTTATCATGACAAGCACGATTACATGATGTGCTTCATCCGACTCTTGCAATTTGAGTTCCGAAAACATTAGGGAAAAAGAAAAACCAAACAAAAAGGGATATGACAGAACGTTGGCAAGATACTAAAGTTGGTGTTTGCTATTTTAAGTTGCTCGTTTGGCAACCTACTCCAAGTAAATTAAAAATACAAGACGTGCTCCTAACGTGTGTTGACATTACCCCAAATGCCTAAAAATATGGTTAGTTCAGAGAAAATTGCACTTAATTTTGCTACTATTTAATAGCCAACTTGCACAAGAAATTCCCCCCTTGGCTGTCCCACCGTAATTGCCACCCCAATTAGGAGGATTCTTAGTCATGTCTCAAATCCTTATGCAAAGTTTCGCACATGACGGCCTAATAGGACACCATCAACTGATGAAGGTTTGGCCTGTCATTTTTCTTTTTTTGGATGACTGAATGGTTTGCCCTGTTATATTGAAAACTGTATGATTTGGCCTTTTGTCTCCGGTTGCCTTAGATCCGACGTGAAGGTTCGTTAAAGGCTATAATCTTCACGCTGCTAATTATTTTAGATCTGATGTTAATCGCCATTATTTGATCGGATTAGGGACTTACAATTAGCTTAATTCACGGCTTTTTGTGTCTTTTTTTTTTTGGGGAGGGGATAAGGCTGCAAACGAGCCGAGTTTGGCCAGGATTAAGTGTCGATTCGTTTATTAAACAAGTCTAAAAATGAGACTCGGTATCAGTATCGTTTACGAACGAGTTGAGTCTGCTGTTATTGAACCGAGTTTTTGAATTTTTAACGAACTGTATTATTTAATTTTCTAATACCAGTAAAAAAATTAAAATTAAAAAATTTTATTATTATACATAAAATAAAAGAATAAAAACTATTTATTTAAATAAAATTAAATAATTAAAAATAAATGTTCAACTTTAATGTATAAATGTAAATATATATAATATATAATTTTGAAAATGAGTTTAATAAAATTATTTTTATAACATAATAAAATTATTTTTATAACATAATAAATGAGTTTTTTTTAATTATTATGTAAACAAATTATTAAACGAGTTGTTCATGAGTTTAACTAAACTTATATTTACTTAGACTCGATTTATTTATTAAATGAGTTTTGAATTTACACTGATGTATCACTTGTTTAGTTAAACGAATGAGTTTTAGTCAAGTTTTTATCAAATTAAGTCACCAAATTTTTAACGAAAGTATTGACTTACTTACAGTTCTAATCACGTATAAGTCTGGTTCAAATAACTATACATAAAATAAAATATATAACCCTAAACTAGTAACTATTTATACTAAAAGTTAAATGATACAATTAAATGTTATTAATACATTAAATAAATGTATAATGATACATATTAAACGAGTTATTAATAATATATTTATCGAATTCTAAATGAAGTTTAAACGAGTTGTTCACGAGTTTGAATCTAGTCGAGTCTACTCCTATTTAGGTTCAGCTCGTTTATTAAACGAATTTTACTTTTAGATTCGTGTATCACTTATTTAGCAACATAAATGAATCTGAACCGAGCTCTTACCGAGTCGACTTACCAAATTTTTGAATGAATATATCGTCTCGTTTGCAGTTTTAAGAGGCTTGTGTTAAGGAGCGAATTGTGTATATAATGATGGTTTGGTAACTTCCCGAAGATACCAAGCACAAGAACAATTAGACTGTATGTCACCCTCCTGAGTGTTATGAAGTCTACAGGCAATGGCTTCAGGGGATGTCTATTAATGTTAAATTGTTAATACAAAGGTTCGAATCGAATTAATTTAAATTTAATGTAATTTTTAAATACCAGAGTTGATAAAAAAATGTCAAAATTATCAATAAAAAGGCCAAGAAAGCCATAGTACCTTGCTTTCGCGCAATTTTCAGGGGGGATTTTGCATTGTGGCACCTGGCGATAATCATCTCTTTTTTTATTTGGTATATCTGAAGAAGACAAATAAAATAAAAAAAATATTAGTGACAAAAATAAATAATATTATGTCTATTGTCATTTAATAAAAATTACAAAATTACGAAAAATTGTTCTAAAAATAAATTATTAGTAAAAATAATATCTATTTTAGTTAAATAATCTATACAGAAACTTTCTTTGTCGTATTACTGCACAGGGTCTGCACAAATTATCTAAGGGAAATCCTTAGTAGCTTACACAATGGTAGCAACATGGTTGGCACACACGCGTGCAGCCAATCACAGAATTGAAAATTTTATTATTGATTTATTTAATACGAAGGATAGAAAAGGTAAACGAATAAGGATATATGAGTAAAATAAGAGAAGGAAAAGTTTTTGGTGTGGTTGACGATGACTTAAATTATGAGGGCGGGCGGGAAACAAAATTTCAATGTTGCAAGTTGATTTTGTTTTTTCGTAGAAGACACCATTACGATGTATACTATATGAACATGGACGAAGTTAGAAAAAAATTTTAGGGAGGAGAATTCTATATGTATATTTATAAAAAAAAATAAAAATTTATGTGATGAAAAATAAAAAAATATTATTAATTACTTTGTATAGTAAATATTATAATTATATATCGTAAATTTTATGTATACGATATGAATAGGGACGAAGTTAGAAAAAAATTTTAGGGAGGAGAGATCTATATGTATACTTATAATAAAAATAAAAATTTATGCGATCAAAAATAAAAAAAAATATTATTAATTATTTTGCATAATAAATATTATAACTATATCTCATAAATTTTAATGCTTTAAAACTATTTTTTTGTTTTTGAGATTTAATTAAATGTATTTTTTATATAAGAAATAATTTAATCATTTAGTTATTTATCTCTTATTTGATTACACAATAGACTCTTTGTGAATATAGAAAAAATAATTTTTTTGCATAACTATTGTTTATGATAAAATTAATGTGAATTTTATAAATAAATATATGTTTAGATACACAATAAGTTTATAGATATTTTTTTCTTATTTAATGTTCATTGGTAATAATTTGTTTCATTAAAAGATTAAATATTACTCAAAAGACTATATAAAAATAAGAAAAATTTATTCAAATACTATTCAAAGTAACTAAAATGAAATTAAAAGGATAATTAAGTGTATGAGCTTTTCACATTTAATAAAATTTAATTTTAAAAAATTAAATTGTAAACTTTGAAACTCAAAAAGAAAAAAAAAAGAAAGGAAAGAAGTTTTACACAAAGAAAAAGGAAAAGAAAAGAAGCAATTGTCCCAAAAAAAAAATAGAAAAGTACATGTTGCGTTCTGAACTCAGGGCTAGAGGAAGGGGGTAAAGTGCCCTACCGGCCGAGTTAACTTGCGAGCTTTGTTATTGTTTGGTTAAAAACTGTTAATAGAATTAATCTGAAGTAAATTTTGTGACAATTAATAAGATACCAAAATAATAAATATTGTAGTCACACAAATGTTTAGATATTTTGATAAGTAGTAGCTGAAAGTATGATGAAAGTAAATATTTAACGAGAAAAACATTTTGACTATCTTTGAAGTGGCCGTTTGGTGGCTATCATATATGACACAACGGGAAAAATATATGACATGACGAAAAAAAATTATACGACATGTCTAGGTAAAAGATACGTCACATTAAACTAGCTATTATAAAAATATTTTGTTAAATACTGGTCACACGTATAATTTCCTCTGCAGTGTTGTATATTTTGTTCATTATGTCATATGTGACAGGTACGAAACAGTCATTTAAAGAACAGTCATGTAGTGGTGCTGAAAAAAGAAAAGAAATAATCTGAAATAAATTTTGTAACAATTAATAAGATGAACATCACTACATGACTGCCATTAAGTGGCTGTTTTGTGGCTGTATATGACATAATAAGTAAAATATATGACACGTTAAAAAAATTATACGAATTGTTACACGTGTCATTAAAAAAAAAAATTTAACGACAAGATACATGTGTCATATAGTTTGTTTTGATATGTCATGTAATTTTTTTAGTGTCATATATTTTACTTGTTATATTATATGAAATAGTCATCAACACAACCACTTAAAGTACAACAAAATTTTTTTTCCCTAATAAGATACAAAAATAATAAATATTTTACTAGTATAAATGTTTAAATGTTGTGATAAGTAGTAGCTGAAAACATGATAGAAGTAAGTAAATATTTAATTAAGAAAACTGTTTGGCTCTTGAAGTGACCATTCAGTGGTTGTCATATATGACACAAAAGACAAAATATATGACATGAAGGAAGAAACTATATGATATGTCAAAGTAAAACATATGATGCATTTAATCAGCCACCATAAAAATTTTTTATTAATGGCTGCTTACATGTGTCATATAACTTTCATTGCTGTGTCGTATATTTTGTTTGTTGTGTCATATGTGACAAGCACGAAACAGTTATTTAAAGGACAACCATATAGTGGTGTTACAGAAAGAAGAGAATTAATCTGAAGTAAATTTCGTGACAATTAATATGATACCAAAATAATAAATATTGTAATTATATAAATGTTTAGATATTTTGATAAGTAGTAGTTGAAAGTATAATAGAAGTAAGTATTTAACAAGAAAAATTTTTTGGCTGCCCTTGAAATGGTCGTTTGGTGGCTGTCATATATGGCATAATAGGGAAAATACATGACATGACAGAATAAACTATACTTGTCAAAGTAAAATGTACAACACATTTAACCAGCCATTAGAAAAATGTTTTCTTAATGGCTGATTACATGTGTCATGTAATGTCCTTTAATATGTCATATAATTTTCTTGTTATGTCATATATTTTATTTGTTGTGTCGTATGTGACACACACGAAATAATCATTTCAAGGACAGCCTTGTAGTGGTGGTGCAGAAAGAAAAGAATTAATCTAAAGTATATTTTGTGACAATTAATAAGATATCAAAATAATAAATATTGAAATCGCATAAACGTTTAGATATTTTGATAAGTAGTAATTGAAAGTATGATGGAAGTAAATATTTAATGGGAAAAACTTTTTGGTTGTCTTTTAAGTGGCTATTTTGTAGCTGTCAGATATAACATAACAGGAAAAATATATGACATGGTAATAAACTTGTACGACGTATCAAAGTAAAATATATGACATATGTAACCATCCATTACAAAATTTTTTTGTTAATGGCTAGTTGCCGGTGTTGTATAAATTTATTTCATATGTTGTATAATTTCCTCCGCTGTGTCGTATATTTTGTTTGTTGTGTCATATGTGACAGGCATGAAACAACCATTTAAGAACAGCCATGTAGTGGTACTGAAGAAAGAAAAGACTTAATTTGAAGTGAATTTTTTGACAATTAATAAGATACAAAAATAATAAATATTGTAATCGCATAAGATGGAAGTAAATATTTTGATAAGTAGTAGCTGAAAGCATGATGGAAGTAAATATTTAATGAGAAAAAATTTTTGGCTGTCTTGTAAGTGGTTGTTTTGTAGTTGTAATATATGACACAAGTAACAAAATATAGGACATGAGGAAACTATAAGACATGTTAAAGTAAAATATATGACGCGTGTAACCTGCCATTATAAAAATTTTTTAGAATGTTGCTGGTTACACGTGTGATATAATATACAACATGTTGCTTGTCTCTCAAGCTTTAAAAAAAAATACCTTCTTCTTTATCTTGTTCCTTCTCATTTGTTTGTTTTTTTTTTAGTGTTTGTTAATTTTATTTTATTTTTTTTAGTAAAATTCACTCCTTATATTACACAGCACAAATTTATTTTTGTATTTTTTGATTTTAAACAGATTCTACTTGTTATATAGTATAAAATTATAACTTAATTATACTTATTAAAAAATATGAGCCAAATTAAAATTTTTTTTTAATCAACTCAGTTTGTTGCTTTGTTAGTTAGTACTTAGTATTTTGGTCTCTCAGTCCTTATTTAATTAAAAATCCCAAAAAAATAAAAAGAAAAAAAAAATTGAATTTTCTTTATCAACGCTTAATGCCACAGTCTGGCTACTGCTGCACAAAATTTTTTTAATAAATTAATAAATTAGTCTAATCATATAATAAATTTTGAAAAGAATTTTTAATTTTACTTATTATTTTAGTATAATGTCTTCCCTATGTCGTATATATTTTTTTGTATGTCATATAATGTCTTCCCTGTGTTGTATATTTTTTTTTTTGTCATATGTAATAGGGACAAAACAGTCATTTTAAGGACAACCATATAATGGTCCTAAAAAAAAAAAGAATTCATGGGAAATAAATTTGTGGTAATTAATAAGATGCCAAAATAATAAATATTGTAATCATATAAATGTTTAAATATCATAATGGGAAAAACTTTTTGGATGCCCTTTAAGCGGCTGTTCTGTGACTGTAATATATAATACAAGAAGAAAAATGTACGACATAAAGAGGGAAACTATACGATATGTCAATATAAAATATATGACATATGTAACCCGTCATTATACAAATTTTTTTGTTAATGACTAATTGCACGTATTATATAATTTCCTGATATATCGTATAATATCTGACCGCTGTGTCATATATTTTGTTTGTTGTGTCATATACAACAAGCACAAAACAGCTATTTAAGGACAACCATGTAGTGAGGCTGGACAAAGAAAAGAATTAATCACAAGTAAATATTGTGACAATTAATAAGCTATCAAAATAATAAATATTGTAATATCTAACATATTTAGATATTTTGATAAGTGGTAATTGAGGATATACTATTGAAGATAGGCAATTGAGGGTAGGCAATTGCATATCCTCAATTTTTATGTAATATAATATTTTAAGGTAATTTTAGGAAAAATTACAGTCTAGCTTAGTGAAGAAGATGTTACCCACCCTCAACTCTAAGACTTGGCGCCCCTAAATCCAAGGTTCAAGCTTTCTCTTCTCCTCTGTCAATGGATTTTGTTCTATTTTGTTGTTTGGTTTATCTTTTTTGAAAGAAACCAGTTTGTTTATTTTATTAAATTTGACAAATTACACCGCTTAAATAAAATTATGTTCCTTTCAATTTTTTTAATCTAAACTAGTGAAGAATATCACACAAAAAGTCCCATAAAAAAAGGTATTGCAATTTCAAAAAGTGAGGAAGTAATAAAGTTGCTTTCCTTTCACTAGGAAGTAATAAAATTCAATATAAACTAATGAATAATCTCTCTTATAATTTCAAAAAAAAAAATTTGACAGATAATTTTTTCTGAAATGTTAATCTAATAGAAGCAATTCTTTACCATTCTATCCATCATCTTTGGCATCTATTTCTTAAAGACTATTTTTCTTACAAAAAAAAAATTGGGCCAAACGTTATGGTTTGTTGATTTAGATCACTTTTGTTTGGAAAAATCACGAACAAAACTATCTAAATAAACTAAAGTCTATTACTTTGGAATCATTATTTTTTTTGGGGAAGTCTTAAACCGAAGCAAAATGACTAGTTATAGTCAATTGAATGAAAAATCTAGTAAATATAACAACCTGTTTTTTTTTTCCATGTTTGGGTTTTAAATGCATCTCTCACTCTTTTCCAGTGAAGTAACATTTACATAAAAACCTCTAACAAATATTTTTTTCTTGATCAGATGCACCGAAGAGATGCCAACCTCTTTTCAAGATCGTCCACATCAGGAAATTTGAGACTACAAATAAAGAACAATTTTTTGTAAGAATCAAGCAAGCAAATACTATACTAAGGAACTTTTTCAATCACATTGTATATGCTTTTCTAATATTTATCTTCTTATTAAAAAGTTCATTAAACATAAATCTAATAAACCTTAGCCATTGTTGATAGAACTTTCTAAGTTCACCGAATATAAAATCCTCAACTTCACTTTTACTTCAAGACTAGAATATTATAAAGAAGAAATTTCGAGGGTCACAATTTGTGGACAAATTACTATAGTTGGAGATATTTCACCACCATATGACTTTTTCCACTCGTTTTTAGAACCCCATTTTTAATATCAGTCAAGCAAATCAATGCCAATATAGTTTACATGACATCTAAAAGCTATGTCACTGAAATCTTAATCCTACTGCTAAGGCACTAATATATGAAGACATAACAGTCAACTATGATCAATGAAGAAAACAAATGAGAACCCTACGTGGTCATCAATATATCAAGAAAAGAATGTTACTATCTTACTATCTCAAGGGGAAAAAAAAAAGTTGATAGAACACAGCCAACAATTTTTTTGTTAATCATTGACATAATGCCTAAGTTGAAATCTACGAAATGAAAAGTATTTTTTTTTGTGCTTTGTCACCCCTCATGGACTAGAGGGGCGTGGTACATATATAATTATGAAAAGTGTTTTAAATGCCTAAGTGACTATTTTTCTATTTTCCCCAAGTATTCATGTGCATTTCAAGATTTCGGTTTTGGGTTTCAGAATTATTATAACTCTTTTATAGACAGACGTAACAAAGGGATTCACCTAAACAATTACGAATATCATGCATCAATTTTGCTAGGAAGACCATTTTCATTATGTATATAAATAATAACAGCATCTTAGTGCATGAAGCTCCCAAACAATGGGGTATAGGAGGGTCAAGTGTACAATTGTTGTCTTTGTTTCTACAAATAGACTGTTACCACAACTTGGACCTGTGACCTTTATTTCACTATGAAGAAACCTTATGTTTAATCAAGGTTCAACCAACGTCATTTAGAATATAAAGGTGGACTCTAATTTATAACTAAGGAATTACATACTTTGTAGCGACTTTAGAAACAATAAAGGCATTTCTCGACGCAATCCTACCCGTTACAGATGAGGATAACTGATAAATGTTGGGACAAGAATCTTAATGTTCACTAACACTGTACAACTTAAAAGAACTCTACAACCAATTGTAATACAATATGTCAATCTCAAAGAATTGAACCTGAGAAGCAATGTCCACGCCAACCTCGTCAAGCACCTACAAAAAAAATAAATAAAAACAGCAAATTTGAGATGCATTGAACTTGTAAAATAACATTAGAAAGAATAAGTAAATGATGTTGTTTATATTCACCTAGTTTGTGAGCTCCTCTGTTTCTTCTTTAGGCTCACCTTTATCTAGAGTTTCATCGATAGCTTCTGACATCATCTCAATTTGAAAATTGAACAAATTGCAAAATAAATATGTTATAAATAGAATTCTTCAGTCACCAAGTTGCAATAAGCAAAACCGTTCAAACAATCACAGCAAACAACCATCTTGCATTGGGTAAGACTTGATAAGTAAATGACAACTAAATAAGTATCATGGTCTCCAAACTTCATCTACTGTCTTTCAAATAGCAGGAAAGTGCTAGATGAGGAATTGGACAGGGAGTTATTTTACAAAAAAGAACTACTTTTGAAAGAGAAATATTATTGTCATATCCATTTGTGCTGACTGCTTTTGGAATTCTTTAATCACTTTAGCTTGCTTTGTGGAAACCATTTGCTGAAGTATACAATTTAATGTTATATAATGCTCAAGCATGCATCTGAAAAAAGTCTTTCAAAATAAACACTAAATTTTGGATGAAGAATTGAAGTCGTATCAGATAAGTACAGTGCATGTAACGAAGCTCTAATTTACTCGTCCACACAAGAAAGATAGCATCTAAACATTAAATTGCATTATACTGCCATGTTTTGTAGAGTTTCTGAAACTTATCGGTCTGTCCAAACACTAGCAGCTTAAAAAAAATGGAAGAAAACACTCCAAAAAAGAAAAAAAAATAAAGCTTTGGAGTAAAAAACCTTATTCATTGCCACCATTGCCTTAGTCGCCCCTTTCATCCCAGTAGAAATTGAAGTATTGGCATATAGTGCTTGTGATGACGACAAGCAAGTGATTAGTGCTGGGCATTAGGGACAACAATTTTCAACTTACTCCAGAAACACTTTTTAGGTGGGAATTGACCTAAGTATGAGTGGTTACAACTCTAATTTGGGCACGACTCCCTTGCAAATTTGTAATTTGTTGTTGAAGCCCGACAAGTTTACGAACTAAGATTCTTGTAATAGCCTGAGTAAAAGTACTTGCCACAAAGTAAATAACTTAAAATACACACACACACAAACACAAAAAAAAAAAAAACACTGAAACAAAATTAAGACCTTATCAGGAAACCTGTCAACAAAAAATTCTTTTTTTGCATAAAATTAAAAAAAAAACATGGGATAAACCCAGCAGCAGCAACAATAGACAATGACAGGCATATCCTATATTCTTATGTTTCCAACTATTGCCAACAATAATTGATTAAAACAATAAAATGTTGAAAATTGAAAGGAAGGTAAAAATTTGGCTCATTGCCCGTTTTTGCAGTTTTCTTGATCTCTGCCACCAATCTTTTTTCCTGAAATTTGCAAAAATTGGACCATTTGTGCTTATTATTAACCGAGAAAGCAGACAAGAAGTAGGCTTCCATAAAAACCCACCCATTTGTCAGAAACACAGAGAGAGAGTAGCATAGCATACCTTAGTTGAAGAGATGAAATTTCACGCTCAATACTTACAAACAACAAAAAAAAAAAAAAAACCCAAAAATTATTGAAGGTTTCTGACAAAAAGTAAGAATCAAAGAACATAAAAAAGTAAAACACGAAGACAACGTCCCCCCGAAATAATTTGGGTAATAAAATAAATAAATAAAAAATATAAAGTTTTTTGAGACACTTAGTTTAATTTAATTAAGAAGTTACCTTTGGTGGCGACAGCTATCTCTCTCTTACTAGTCCTAAAAGCATCTGTGAAACACACAAGCAAAATGAAAAAGAAATTAAAAAAAAAAACCCTCAAGAAAATTGCATTTTTACATAGAAAAAGAAGAAATATAAAAAAAAAAGCGTCAGAAAAAAAGAGAAGGGCGTGAACACTGCAAATTTGGGCCACTTTACAATTTCAATTTTTGTTCTCAATGTCAAATTACCTTCGAAAGGAAAAAACACACATATATGAAATGTTGAAGATCGCGACTTTGAAGATGAAGTGGAGCAAAATAACACTGCAAATTTGAGAATTTCCACTTTAAAATTTTCAATTTTGGCTCTCCATGTGCAATGCCCCTTCTGACCCTCTGCTCTCAATGACCATCGTACCCTTAAGTGTAATAAATGACGTAAATACCCTCCACATGCTTAAGCTACTACAGCCTGCCACCTGTTCGTGTGGCGTCGGTAGCTCTTTTTGGTTCAGCTACGTAGTGGTCCTCATTATCTAATTAAAGCGACAATCATTTCTGCTTGATGAGATTTGTCTGGCATAGACTGTAGTCGACCCTAACTTTAGAGCTGACCATAACTGTTCATGCACCCGGCCGTAGGTAATTATATTATGTTTTTTTAGGGCAGCTGTATGTAATTATTGGCCAAGGAAGAGCTTGTAACTGGCTATAGTTATTAATGGGGTATAATACGTCAGAAAAAATTATTAGCAAATTCTAAATTTATCAATAAAATCGTTAATTTACTTTAGAAGAGTAAGGTTTACTTAAAATAAAAAAATAAAAAAATAAATTTATATAAAATAAATTTATAAATAAATTATATTTTAAAAATAAATAAAATTAGTAAGTATTACATACTAAATCTTATTTTTTTTAATTCGTAACCACGTAATTAAAATGAAAAAAGGGCAGTGATATTCATCGCGGAATGGAGGACACGAAAGCGCATGAGAAAAGCAGTTGGCTTGGCCATGCTAATTGCTTTTTTTTTTTAATTTAAATTCTAAGTAATATTTTGTATTACTTTAAATATATTTAGTATTACTTTAAATTTATATTTTTTAAATTTTTTTTACCTAAATTAAATGTTAAATTGTATTTAATATTATTTTAAATATATTTAGTAATACCTTAATTTTTTTAACAAAAATGTAAACTTTTTTGGGTTCTTAAGTAATCATGAAGGTATAATTAATTTAAGAAGGAAAAAGTTGATGTTCGGAATTTTCGTGAACTTTTAGTCGTGAACTCGTGATTAACAGCATTACCCACAAAAAGATAATGTCAAGTAAGTCGGTGGGAGGCTTCTAAAGTGGCCTAAAATCCTTGTCCAGCCTGTTACTGTCTTGATAAATAAAAGATACTGGCTCGGTTCCTAAATGGGAGGCCTCCTATTGGGGAAATTTACGCAGCGTTAAAAGAACTGGAAAAAGTGGGGTGGAACAGTTGCTGCGAGAATTTATTCTTCAATCGCTATATTTGAGTTTTGAATTTCAAATTTATTATGTTGTTTATTTCTTTTTTTTATCAGTCAGTCTCTAATTTTTTAATGACAAAAAAAAAAAGAAGGTTGGAGAAAATGAGTACGGCTATAAATGAACCGCGCCGATCCGAGTCGAGTCTGGCTAACCTCAGGTATCCACTCATTTATTAAATGAGTTTAAAAATGAGACTTGATATTATTATCGTTTACGAAAAAATTGAATTGGAGTTGATTCTACTATTATCGAGTCAAGTTTTTGAATTTTAAACGAACTATATCATTTAATTTTATAATGGCAATAAAACAATTAAAATTAAAAAAAATTTATTATTATACATGAAATGAAAAGATAAAAATAAAAGGATAGAAACTATTTATTTAAATAAAATTAAATAATTAAAAATAAATATTTAATTTTAATGTATAAATGTAAATATATCTAATATATAATTTTGCAAATGAGCTTGATAAAATAATTAAAAATAAATGAATGTTCAATTTTAATATTTAATTAAATGAATGAATTCGACTTAAATTTTTATCAAACTAAAGTACCAAACTGTTAACAAATGTATTGACTTATTTGTAACTCATATCACATATAAGTCTTGTCTAAATAAGTATATGAAATAAAAGATATAATTTTAAATTGGTAACTATTTATACTAAAAGTTAAATGACACAATTATATATTATTAATACATTAAATGAGATTATAACGATACATATTAAACAAATTATTAACAATAAATTTATCGAATTCTAAACAAGATTTAAACGAGTTGTTCACGAGTTTAAATCAAACCGAGTCTACCCTTATTTAGGCTCGACTGGTTTATTAAACGAGTTTTACTTTTAAACTCGTGTATCACTCGTTTAACTCGAGCTACTAAATTTTTAACAAACGTATCAACTTGTTTACAATTTTAAAAAATAAGTCAGCCAAGGACAAAAAAAACAAAAAAAGTGTAACCGACTTGAGCCTTATCTATTTCCTAATCTCATTGTGCCAGAGGCCTAGATCACGGCACAAAAAAGGCTTTCCCGCACCTCCTCTCTTCTCTTTGCTTCTGCCTTCCCTTTTTTTTTTCGGGTTATCGTTTAGTTGTAAGCTTCTTTTCTTTTCTGTGCTTCTTTAATTTATTATTCCTCCGATTTAGTTATGAGGCGCTATGGGCGATTTGACAATGTGTTTTTGGGCGTCGGGTTGTCCCAATAACAAGGTTCCGCTACCTCAGTACCAGAAGAATACAGAATTGCATACCACATTTTCCGTTCGAATTTCCGAAACTCAGAGATAATTGCTCTTAAAACTCGGCTCTATTAATACATTACAAGAAATTGAAATTATTATTATTATTATTATTATTATTATTTTCTACATTTTATCTGACATTAAGATCGACCGATGTTTTCATTTTCTTGAAAATTCTTGCATTGTTTTCATTGTATTTTCCAATTTCTAATTAAAAAAAACTGTTTTTTTTTTTAAAGAAAGATCTTTAGTTAAAATGGGTTCACTGAACTATTAAAATCTTGGAAATTTTCTTTTTCTTTGCCTTGAAAGCACCAGATGGTCGAGTATTTCCGCAGGAACCCAATATTCACCGAGTAAACTCGAATTTATACATGCAAGAAGTGACTTTCAACATAAGTAATTTCATTCAACGTACATTGAACTGAAAAACTATTGTGAGATGTCATGGTAATTGTCCTTTGATGATCCTGCGTGCGTTAGGAGCACGTCTTGCATTTTTAATTTACTTGGAGTAGGTTGCCAAGCGAGCAACTTAAAATAGCAAACACCAATTTGCCAACGTTCTGTCATTTCCCCCTTTTTTTTTGTTTTTCTTTTTCCCTAATTTTTTCAGAGCTCAAAATTGCAAGAGTCAGATGAAGCACATCATGTAATCGTGCTTGTCATGATAAGAATATATCATGGCTTAATTAGAGAAACGGAGCCAAGCAAATTTAAAAATCTTTTTTTTGACATAAGCAAATTTAAAAATCTAACCAAGCAAGTCCGCGCTTAGGACATTGACCTTATTTTTTATTGTTATTTTTTTGACCAAGCAGGCCATTGACCTTATTAAACTAACAGAAAATACTACAAATGTTTGCAACCGTTTGTCAATGGAACTGTCTAAGGCCTGAGATCAAGTATAAAAGCCAAAGTTTATGTCCAAATCTAACCATCTCAGTGTCGAGAACGTGTTCAAGACTTTATCACAGACTACAAGACAATGGCTATCCAAAAGCTTATTTCATTTCTATTTCCTCAATGGGTTCTTGTTTTCTTGTTCTTAGGCCTCACTAATGCTGGGGGTCTGCGACTTGGGTTCTACAAGGGCACATGTCCTGATGTAGAACTTATTGTCCACAACACGGTTCGTCAATTCGTTGCTAGGGACCGAACCCTTGCTGCTTCTTTATTGAGATTGCATTTCCATGATTGCTTTGTGAGGGTACGTTGTGGAAAGCTACTAGTAACTGCGATAGCAACTAACTCTTATCTCATTGCACTAGCTTTCTAGTCACATTAGTCTACACAAGCTCCAATATAAATTGCATAACATAGAATAAAGTAAAAAGATTCATATAGTGTCCTGCAATATCGTCTCTAATTTGGGAACATCATGCATGCATGATTACAATTTTTTAGTTCATTGGGGGCAAATATGAACGTTCCCTCATTAAGCTAAAGTAGCAAGGCATGCATTTCTAGGCGAGCTTCCTATGCTGACAATTAAAACTTGCAGGGTTGTGAAGCCTCGGTGCTTCTAAATTCTACAAATAACAATCAAGCCGAGAAAGACGCAGTTCCCAACCTGACATTAAGAGGGCTCAATGTAATTGATGCTGCAAAATCTTCACTAGAGAAGAAGTGCGCCGGAATTGTTTCTTGTGCTGACATCGTGGCCTTAGTTGCCCGAGATGCAGTCGTCATGGTATTTTGACATCCAAAATGCAAAAACAATAATTTCTGTCGATCTTTGATTAATTATATGCTTATGTTCAATTATTCTTTGCCTTTCAGGATGGCGGTCCATATTGGAACGTGCCCACCGGACGCAGGGACGGAACTGTGTCACTTGAGACAGAGGCTTTAGCAGAACTACCATCTCCTTTTGCTGACATAACAACACTAAAACAAGACTTTGGTGCAAAGGGCTTGAGTGCAAAGGACCTAGTTGTTTTATCCGGTAAACAAATAATAATTGAAGTTTCTTAAAATAAGAATACTACCATGATCAACCATGCATAGCCTAGTTGGCAAGGAAGCAATGCTTCTTTAGGGCTGGCGGGATTCGATCCCTCCTAGCTCCAACTGTCCACTAACGTGGGTTAGGGGTTCTTGTCTCCTTAGAAGTGCAGCATATTCCAATAGTGTCTGTAGAACTCACTTTTTACTTTCTCAATTAATGTGTAACTGACTAACTGTTAATCTTATATTGAAAAAAAAAAATTACTATCATAATCAGTCTTCGGTTACTTTAATATAATTGAGCTTGGAGTCTTTTTTTTTATTCAGGTGGACACACCATTGGAAGAGGACATTGCTTCGTGATATCAAACCGACTATACAATTTCACCGGTAAAGGTGACACGGACCCTTCACTTGACCCCAAATATGCAGCTCAGTTGAAGAAGAAATGCAAGCCTAGAGACTTGAATACCGTTGTTCCAATGGACCCTGAGAGTCCCGATACATTTGATTATGATTACTACACTGTCGTTGCCAAAAGAGAAGGGCTTTTTCAATCTGATACAGCTCTTCTCAACGATATTGAAACAAGAGCCTATGTTACTCAGCAATATGTGACTCATGGAGCCACTTTTTTTGCGGACTTCGTTGAATCAATGGTGAAAATGGGCTCCATAAGTGTCCTCACCGGCGACCAAGGCGAAATTAGGAAGCGCTGTGCATTTGTTAATTAATGTTCATTTTCTATATCACAGCTGCATGGAATGTTCGGTGATAGAGCTATATTCTAATTCGTTTTTCTACAATTGTAACCAAATAAATTGCAGGATGTAATTTTGCTACGTGATATTATTATTGTGCGGTCATTTATATAAATGCATATTCAAATATATTTGACTATTGTTTGTTCATGACAATCACTTAGATATTCTACAATTTAATATTTTCTTCTTTTTCTGATTATTTGCAACTAATCTGTTGCAAATATTGTGCACAACAGCACAGTCAATGTTACGTAGGCAGGAGAGAATAGTGATGCGTCCAAGATAGCAATGCTCTTCTACAAAGGGCTAAAAATAAGAGATGTCACACCCTGATTGACAACTTGTTAAAGGGGGTAGACTTAATTATTACCATTATTTTTTTTTTTTTGGTGTAAATGAAAAAAAATTGTTATTATTTTTAGAGTTATGATATACGGATATAAAAAAATTTATTGATATAAAGTTGACAAGGTTATTTTTTTTACACATATTTCTCATTTTTGTTATACATTAATTTTAAGGTGTGATTGAATAGTTAGATGTTGGTTAGAAAGAAATTGATTAGAAAAGAAAATAATTAAAAAAGAAAGTTATGAGAAAGAAAAGTGAATGAATCTATTATTTAAATGAATGGAAAAAATGTGAAAAAAAAAATAAATAAGAAGTGAATTAATATATTTAAAATATAAAATAATTAAATTATCCCTCTTATTAATATATAAATAAAAGTTGTTAAAAAATAATAAAAAAATAAAATTTTATATTTAAATTATATAAAAAATAATGAAAAAAATGTATACAAGTAAAATTAAAAAATATCTTTATAAATAGTTAAATAATAAATTAAAATTATAAAAATATTTTTATTATAAAAAAATATATATTATGGTATTTTGATCATTACACCTTTCTTTTTCCTTCTCTCGATCTGATTTGACAGGACATCTTTGTCAGTTTTCCATTGCTTTTCCACGTGCTACCAAACATGAGAAAGTGGATTAAAAGTAGTAATTTTCTTTTTCTTTTCCTTATAACGGGTTGTCAAACACAAGTTAATATTATTCTACATAATAATACATAATAAGTTGATGAGTTAAAAAATTATAAAAATTTATAAAATTTATAATTAAATTTAATGTGTAACAAATATATAAATTGTATGAACAATAATAAAACGTTTCAATACTCCACGTCCAACTTGTCCACTTCATCATTTTCCTATTTTTATATCAGTAGGAGTGGGAGAGGGATTTTAAAATAAGGAAGAGTTTCCAACTTCAAATTTCTTCTCAAATTACAATTTTAGTGGCCACTAAATTAGATTTAATAGTTTGGGCGGGCTCAGTTTACACTGTAAAGTTCGTTAAATAATTTCTCTCTATTTCTTCTAAAACTGTATAAATGACCGAAATGCAAATTCAGAATAATTATTATTACTATATTTTAATCACCAACTACCAGCTTTTTTCAAACAAAAAAGCTGTATTCTTCTGGCATGCAATTCTGTATTCTTCTGGTAGTTACGTGAATCTTGTTCTTGGAACGACCCGGTGACGCCCAAAAACACATTGTCAAATCGCCCACAGCACCTCATAACTAAATCGGAGGAAGTATAAATTAAAGAAGCACAGAAAAGAAAAGAAGCTTATAATTGAGAAGAAAAAAAGTTGGTGCTATCGCGATTTGTGTCCCGTGTTTTACTCTGATTAAAATTAAGATTATTATTTTTTAAATAAAAAATAATATTTTTGAAATATTTTTTATTTTTATATTTTAAAAATATCAATTTTTATTTTAAAAATAATAGTTACAATTTCTCATAAAATAAAATTTGAAACAATTCATCCTAAATATGTAACTGTAATCTGGATTGAGAAAAGAGAGGAAGAGGGGCGGGAAAGCCTTTTTTGTGGCGTGCCCTAGGCCTCTGGCACAATGAGATTAGGATTTATATATATGGGTACGGCCCGAGATGAATAGCTGACTCAGTTTCTTTTCTCTGTTTTTGGGTCCTTAGCCGACTCACTTTCTTGCGTTCTATAAACGCTAGGTAAATTTCCAGAGTAGGAGGCCCTGAGCCCTGAGGAACGGAGCCCGTATCTTTTATTTATCAAGACAGCAACAGGCTGGACACGGATTTTAATTTTTAAGCCACTTTAGAAGCCTCCCACCGACTTGCTTGACATGATTATTTTTTATTATTAATTACCTGGCAATCGATTACAAAATTAAAAAAACGTTAGATTTAGTGTGGGGTCGTTGTTAATTTTATTTATTTTTTATGAGTATAATTTATTTATAATTTTATTTTATATAAATTTATTTTATAATTTCTTTATTTTACACTAATCTTACTCTTCTAACTTAAATTAATAATTCTGCTGATAAATTTGAAATCTGTTGCATTTTTTCAAACGGATAATTTCAAATTAACAACTGTAGCCAGTTACAAGTTCTTCCTCGGACAATAAGTACACACAGCTGCCCTAAAAAAAACATAATATAGTTACCTACAACCGGGTGGATTATATTGTCATTTGACCAGTAATATTTTCCGTTTGTCTAATGCATGAACAGTTATGGTCAGCTCTAAAGTTAGGGTCGACTACAATCTATGCCAGCAAATCTCATCAAGCAGAATTGATTATCGCCAATTGCCACAATGCAAACACACCCCCCCCCCCCCCCCATGAAAATTGCGCGAAAGCAATGTCCACTATGGCTTCCTTGGCCTTTTTGTTGACAATTTGACCTGGATGTAGGAGATAGCGCAGCAAAGTTCCTGAAAGCCAGCTCCCGTTAAGCCCCCCTCCCCGGCTCCCATCAGCTCGTTTCGTGAATTAAGTAAATTCTAAGTCCCTAATCCGATCAAATAATGGCGATTCACAGCTGATCTAAGGCAACTCGAGGCCAATAGCCAAATTATATATATAATCTGCAGTTATCGATATGATAGGCCAAGCCTTCATCTGTTGATGGCGTCCTATTACTATTAGCCGTTATGTGTGGAACTTTGTATAATGATTAGACACATGGCTGAGAATCCTCCTAATTGCGGTGGCATTCACTTTGGGACACAGCCAGGACGGGAATGCATTGTGCAAGTTGGCTATTAAACAGTGGCAATTGTGTGCAATTTTCTCTGCCCTAATTATATTTTTAGGCATTTAGTGTAATGTCAACACACGTTAGGAGCACCTCATTTTTAATTTACTTGGAGTAAGGCCGTGCAAAAACAAATATACTTGTGTAGGTTGCCAAACGAGCAATTTTTGTGCCTTACCAACGTGGCGTCTTTTCCTTTTTCTCTCTCTTTTTTTTTCCCACTTGTTTTCAGAACTCAATAGTCAATATTGCAAGAGTCAGAGGAAGCACATAATGCAATCGTGCTTGCCATGATACTAATGTATCATAGCTTAATTAGAGAAATAGAGGCATGCAAATTTAAAAAAGTAATACTCGGTGACTTCAAATAAATAATAAGTAATTATTCAATTTCATATGAGAGTACTTGACAAATTTTTTATTTTTTTATACATAAATTCAATTATTAAAAAGTTTATATCACTTTATTATTATTTTAAAATTACCTAAATGAAACCATTTCTTTTTTTTCAATTTAAAAATCTAACCATGAAAGTCAGCGCTTAGGCTGTTGACCTTATCAAACTAACAGAAAATGCTACAAATGTATGCAACAGTTTGTCAATGGAACGGTCCAAGGCCTGGGATCAAGTATAAAAGCCAAAGTTTATGTCCAAATCTAACCATCTCAGTGTCGAGAACGAGTTCAAGACTTTATCACAGACTACAAGACAATGGCTATCCAAAAGCTTATTTCATTTCTATTTCCTCAATGGGTTCTTGTTTTCTTGTTCTTAGGCCTCACTAATGCTGGGGGTCTGCGACTTGGGTTCTACAAGGGCACATGTCCTGATGTAGAACTTATTGTCCACAAGACAGTTCGTCAATTCGTCGCTAGAGACCGAACCCTTGCTGCTTCTTTATTGAGAATGCATTTCCATGATTGCTTTGTAAGGGTACGTTGTGGAAAGCTACTAGTAACTGTGATAGCAACTTAACTCTTTATCTCATTTCATTAGCTCTCTTGCCACATTAGTCCACACAAAACAGATTCATATAGTGTCCTGCAATATCCTGTCTAATTTCAGAACATCATGCATTATTACAATGTTTATTTTATTTCTAAAAGAGCTTCCTATGCTGACAATTAATGCTTTCAGGGTTGTGATGGCTCGGTGCTTCTAAATTCTGCCAAAAACAATCAAGCTGAGAAAGAAGCAGTTCCCAACCTGACATTAAGAGGGTTCAATGTAATTGATGCTGCAAAATCTTCACTAGAGAAGAAGTGCCCCGGAATTGTTTCTTGTGCTGACATCGTGGCCTTAGTTGCCCGAGATGCAGTCGTCATGGTATTTTGACATCCAACATGCAAAACCAATAATTTCTGTCGATCTTTAATTAATTAAATGCCTATGTTCAATTGTTCTTTGCCTTTCAGGATGGCGGTCCATTTTGGGACGTGCCCACCGGACGCAGGGACGGAATTGTGTCGCTTGAAACAGAGGCTTTAGCAGAGCTACCATCTCCTTTTGCTAGCATAAAAACGCTAAAACAAGACTTTGCTGCAAAGGGGTTGAGTGCAAAGGACCTAGTTGTTCTATCCGGTAAACAAATAATAATTGAAGTTTTTTAAAATAAGAATATTGTCATAATCAACCAAATCAACCACACATAGCCTGGTTGGTAAGGAAGCAATGCTTCCTTAGGGTTGGCGGGGTTCGATCCCTGCCAGCTCCAATTGTTCACTAATGTGGGTTGGGGACGTTAGCCTCTTCAAAGGTGCAGTACATTTTTGTAGCATCTGTAGAACCCACTTTCCCTTTCCCTATTAATACTTAATTAATTAGCTGCTGACCTTGTATTGAAAAGAAAAAAAATAAGAATACCATCATGATCAGTCTTCGGTCGCCATAATATAATTGAGCTTGGAATTTTCTTTTTTATTCAGGTGGACACACCATTGGAAGAGGACATTGTTTCTTGATATCAAACCGGCTGTACAATTTCACAGGCAAAGGTAACACGGACCCTTCACTGAACCCCAGATATGCAGCTCAGTTGAAGAAAAAATGCAAGCCTAGAAACTTGAATGCTGTTGTTCCAATGGACCCTGGAAGTCCCAATACATTTGATTACGATTACTACACCGCCGTTGCCAAAAGAAAAGGGCTTTTCCAGTCCGATGCAGCTCTTCTCAACGATATTGAAACAAGAGCCTATGTTACTCAGCAACATGTGACTCGTGGAACCACTTTTTTTGGGGACTTCGCTGAATCAATGGTGAAAATGGGTTCCATAAGTGTCCTCACCGGCAAACACGGCGAAATTAGGAAGCGCTGTGCATTTGCTAATTAATGTTCTTCTCTATATCACGGCTGCATGCATGGAATGTTCGTTAATCTCCATATGTTCCGTTAAGAATCTTCTAAATTCGTTTTTCTTCAATTGCAACCAAATAACTTGCGGGACGTAATATTCCCGTGTGCTATTGTTATTGTGCGTTATAGAATGAATATTCAAATTTGTTTTTTCATGACAATGACTTAGATACTTTACAATTTAATATTTTCCCGTTTTCTGATTACTTGCAACTAATCATTTGCGAATATTGTGCACAACAGCACAATCAATGTTACCTACGTAGGAAAGAATGGAGATGCGTACTAATTTAACTTATAATTTATTGATAATTTACTTAAAAATAAAATAAATTTTCATAAAAAAATAAAATAAGTGAAATATACTTAAAATAAAAAAATAAAAAATTAAATTTATATTATGTAATATTATGAATGAATTATATTTATAAAAATAAATAAATAAATAGTAAGCAGTAGGATAAAAATGTTCTTCTATAAAGAATTAAAGCTGTAGTTGACTAATTGTACCAAAAAAATAAGAGATATCATGCTATGATTGTGACTTGTAAAAATGGGTACTTTTTTTTAAATGAAAAAAAAGGGGTGCTTTATTACACCTTGTTTGGAAAGAAATAGGAAATGATGAAATGAAATGAATGAAAATGTCAAAAATGAATATTAAGAGAAGGAAACTTTTCAATCATTTTTATATTTGAAGAAAAATGATGTAAGGAATTAAAGTTAACAATTATTTTGTTTAAAAATATTTAAAAAAAAGGTAATATTTATTGTAATATTAATTTTACCTATAAAAAATTAAAATAAAAAAATAAAAATAAGGATATAAACATAATTTTATACTTAAAAACCGAAGAAAAGGGCTGTCCGTAAAATATTATTTCTTTTTAAAACAAATAAAATGTAGGTCATCAGAAGTGGTGATCGGTGGTTCGCCGGTGTATTTTATAGAAGTCAGTCTCTGAATCGAAAAACATAATTTTTTTCAATAACAATATTTTGGTACAGAGACTTTTTTAACAAAAATAAAAATAAAAAACAGCCACTTTTTTTTTTTTTCCTTCCGGCAATTTTTGTTTTTTTAATTTCATTTTATTTGCCTGAAGTCCTTAACCCCTAATCTGAACCCCCCACCAAAACGGCAGAACCCAGGTTCGCCAAACCACCGTAAGCTCCTCCCTCTGCCGCCAACATTAACCGTGAGCCAACAACTCCTAGCCATTCCGAAAGGCCGTCAGAGAATCGACGCCATAACCACCAAAGAGGCCGGTGTTCCGTGGCTGCTGAACGAGCCACTCCCAATTTCGTGTGAATATGTGAAACGTCGCCAGCCCCTCAAATGACCAGGGACTGTCTCCGCAGCACAAAAGCCCCCGCCTTTCTTGCCCTCCTTTAAGTCGGAAGCCCATGGCTGTGAACCACTTATCTCCTCTCGCCGGTGCTTTAGTGATTTTGCTTTTCATTTTCAATTACGGTCCCATTTTGTAATTAGGGCCCTTAGTGTTTAATTTTTTCCCCCATTTTGTGGCGTTTTTAGTGGTAAAAAAAACCAAATCTTAGCGTGTAATTAATTGGGGCAAATGGGTGTAGAAGACTTTCTGTAGTTTAGGCTCTCCACCGTGCCGGCTCGGTTGTGATTTAGTGTGCTTCGGGAAGCGGCTCTGGCTCTCACTTTGCAAAAGAGGACATTTTGGTATGCATTACTAACTCTTCTTTGATTAAATATCCGTGCCATTTGTTTGCTTTATTGCTTATATATGTTTTACGGTGGCTTTGGTTTCCCTTGGTTTCCGGTTGTTTAATTTTCCGCGCGTGTTATTGTTGGGGTCTATGAATGCTTACTCAATGCTTTCTTGGCGTGATTGATACTTACTTTGGCCTTAAATGTTGTTTTTTGGGCAATTGGGGCATTGGTTTAAATATGGATAATGTGGTTTTCCTTGTTAAAAGGGACGGGGAACAATTGTGGTTAACCGGGGATGAGCTTGAAATTGAGAAGAATGCTTCAAGCGAGACACATTTTGGCGCAATTCAAGCTCAAGCCGTCTCAAACTAGAATGTTTTGTTCTGATACCACCAAACCTGTTGACAAGAACAACAACCGGAGTAATAAGTTGGAATCAAATGTAAGCAAGTACCATGAGATGTATCAACAACTGGACAAGCTTGACTTCATGACTGCAGCCAAGATCCTCTTCTCGGAACCTCCAAAGAAAAAGAAATTTGGGTACTACATTATTTTCTCTTTGCTTAGTAGTGATTCAATATGAGTATTTCTTTTGGGTTGACTTATTTGTATGAACAATTGAACTAGCTCGACTTCATCAAACAATTTAATCTGTTAGTTATTGCAACTGAAGCTGATCATCTGTTTGATTTATTTTGAATATTTTGTGGAACCTGTTATTGCATTTTATGTATCTTATTGCTTGCTGATCTTGGCAGCTTATCCCATTTGCTCCAATTATCATTTTTTCATATTGTTCAATGCTGTTGTACAGATAATTTAGGATTAGGATTAAAATTTGCAGGTAAAGTATCCTTGATTTCTGTTGTGGAGGGATCGATACTAAACTGAAAATGTTAACTTTTCTGTCCTGCATCTGCTTCTGTTAAAGTTGGTTTTATGAAACTAAGTCTATTGTCAGTTCCTTCCTTGATTCTTGTGTTTTTTTTCTTGATCTGCAACATGTCATTATGTTCTCTGTGTTACTAGTGCTACAAAATGGAAATTTTCCATGGCTTTCATTCAGTTTCAACTTTATATTGATGTCATGACAATGTTCCTACTTCCTAGATCGTAGATATTTCAAATTGGCCACTATGTGGATCTTGCATGAAACTTAAGTACTTTTCTGGGCTTTTTAGGCTTGGACAAGTTGGCTTAAGAAAAGAGATGTTGGTCTCGTTTCTGAGGCCTGAGATAACATCTTGAATCTGTTGAACCAATTATGAGCAACTCTTCACATGTACCAAGAAGTGCTTGGTTATGGATGGATAGATAAAGCAAGTTCATGGATGCAACATTTCTGTTATGTGATAGGGCTTCTGGTTAGTTACTAGCTATTTATGTTTTTTTGTTTTTTTTAAAGAGTAAATAACGATATGCCGAGGCTGTGGCCTGGTGCAATGCTATTAAACATTTTTCCTTGTAAGATTTTGTTGTGGTGATCATGACATCATTTCCCCACAAGTTTTGTGGATTCTGTGTTCCATTAGCATGCACACCAGAGTTTGTGAATGCATGATGCAAGTGTTTTTTTTTAAGAAGCTCAATTTATTCGATATGCTTACATGGGACAGTTTCTAGTGACCCTGAGCAATCACGAAGGGAGACCTGCATGTTGAAATTTTAGCATGATAATTTTGTTCTCCCTGCATGTTGAAATGTGAGCATGATAATTTTGTTGATTGTTTGGTAATATCTCCTTAATGTAATGTGCACTACTGAAATTATGAAATATCTGTGTGTACTTACACATATCCATTTTCTGTTCAGGATTGACTTCCATTTGGTACAACTCTTCTTTGCCTGCTTGCCTTCATTGGGTATTTCAATCCAGAAGTTCAGCATATTGCCATTATTTCTTGTTTCCAAATTACTTAATTGCTGTGCTGATCTAGAGGCATGTGTTTTCTGTGGCAGCTGTATACTTGGTGGCTCAATATGCTCGTCATGAAATGAGAAAGATGGATGCGGTAACTTAGTTACCTTCCTGTTAAGTATTGAATTATGCTTTAAAAAATTTATTCCTAATATCATGCATTTTTTTCACTTTATTTCCCCTTAAACCCTGTGAACTTTTTGTTCTTTCGTAATTGTTTTACATCAGATCCTATTGACGTAACAAGTCCTTTCATCAGACATAGTTTATATTGGATTCATCTAAGATTGTCACATTTTCTGCAGAAAAAAGAAAATTTTACTTAACATTTCAAAAATAGGGGGCGGGGGGAGCAGGTGCAAGTAGAAGAAATGGAAGAAAAAAGGGGGAATAAAAGAAATGAAGGAAGAAACTTGGGGCTTGAAATGGTGCACGTGCAATGTGGCAATTGATGGTCTTTTGGTCTAAACACCCCAAATTAACCTGCTGTCTTTCATTTTGTTGTGTTAGCAAACTGTGTTCAGAGTTTCATCTCTTGTTATTCTTCTGTTTATTTTCTTTGGATGATTATTAGTGAAGAAGAATTGGACCAAATTACTGTGATATTTTATAACTACCGTGCCTTTAATTAAGCTTGCAACTCCATGATGCCAACTATCTTCTGGTAATACTTGTTAATGGTTTTTCCTGTGACATTATTTAATCACTATGCCACACAACTGACATTAAAGCAATTAGCTATCCCTACTTTTTGCGCTGAAACTTTCTTCTAGGCCTTCAAATTTGAAATTTTGTTACTGTATGAACTCTTAGGAGCTGGACCAGAGAAAGAAGAAAGAATTAGAGGAAAAAGCAAAAGAGATGGAACTAAAAGCCCAAGAGGAAAAAACAGCGCGATCTGCTGACCTTTTGGAGGTAAAAGAAAGGCTGGATAAACTGGAGGAGACTGTTAAGGAAATTGTGGTGGAACCCAAGAAACAATTAGGTGGCAATGTGACAGAAAATCAGGACTCTATCGAAAAGAAACACATTGCGCAAACTACACCGAGCAATGCTGACAGCGGATCAGAATCAAGCCAATCCACAGAGAAAGACCATGTTAGTAAGCAAATGTCTGTGGAAGGAGCAGCAGGCACCGTATCAACATCAATTTCTGTTGCTTCTTCGCAGGATCAAAGGGAAAAGACCCAGAATGGTGGAACTTCTGAAGGTGCAAAAAGATGATCAAAACCCTTGGCAGTAAATTTTGTAGGATCCGGACCTTCAGTTTTTTTTTTTTCCTTTTTTTAAAATTTTATTATTATTATTTTTTTACAACAGGCGCACCTGTTGCGACAGGCCAATTTTGTCTAAGCAATTTGTTTGGTCTAATTTTTCTGGACTAAATTTAGAGTTCGCTATCCCAATCAACAACATTGCAAAATTCGATTTAGAAGTGCAAAACTACAAACAGTAAATATAGGTGGACGGGAAAATGAGGACGTGAAATAGACGGAAAAAAATTTTTGTGCAACCAAGAGAATTTTTTGTGCAATAAGACGTTAAATTATTGTAATAAAATTTTAAAGTAATTATTTATCTATTTTTTATTATATAAATTAGATATCTTGTTGCATAAATAAGTCAATTAGTTAAAAAAAAAAATTTCATCTTCTCTGCGTTCACGTAACCGAATTCAACTAAAAGGGGATGTTATTTCTTTTTTTTTTTTTTTTTTCAGTCAGTGAGTATCAAAAATCAAAAATTTTAAAATAAAAGTCTTAAGTTTTTTCCGGTCAGAAAAGCCTCAAGGGTTAATCATTATAAACACGGATATGTTTATATTTGTGAACGTTGCAATAATCGGCAGTTTAATCTGATCGGAGCCTTCCGATGTTCTTATGCATTTAAACTGTAACGACATAGTTTGTTCGCTCGAAACACCGAAGCCAAGCCCACTGCCCGGCAAGTCCTAAATTAAACGACGCAGTTTACAAGAGCATCGCAGGCTAAAATTCATTCACAGAGAAACATTACACATCGGCATCTTCTCCTGCGAGGACGCTTCAAGATTCAATTTTTCAATTCAATTTGCTTGTCCATGAATCTCAGTTTCGGCAAATCGCAGATTAGTTCATTCCGAGTCTTTCCCGGAACGACCCCAAGAAAAGGTAAATACGCATTATAATTCTAATTTAATTGTATTATTATTAGGACCTTCAAGTCGGTTTTCTATTTTTCTCTCGGACAATTTGTTGGACATTCTAACAGAGTATGAGGTCGGAATCTTTACGCATTGTTTATATCTTTATTTTTATTCATCTATTATTTTTTCCAGTTTTTTTTGGTTTTACTATGTTGGGAGCTATATAAATCAATTGCATATTCTGCTAATGGTAGTAGGTGGCATGCTGTCGCTTCATGGACATGGGATGCCCAGGATGAAACATGTGGGATTTGCAGAATGGCCTTTGATGGCTCTTGTTCTGATTGTGAATCCCTGGAGACGATTGCCCTCTTTGTAAGTTCTCAATTTTCCCATCTAGTTGCCTTAGACATTTGTGTTCTGCCCAGATGTTCAATTTTGTTATAAAGAAATGTAAATTTTTTTTTTTTTGTTTTAGGCGATGTTCAGTGATTAGAATTTATACTTTTATTTGATACGTTAAGTTTAAATTTGGAAAAGGGAGGACTGAAATATATGAGAGATTTAAGTTTATAGATTCTGACTGATTGAATTCCATAGAATACAGTGCATTGATATTTTTTTGACATATACAGAACATTGCAGCTGTGTTTGATTATATACCAATTATTAAGGAAAAAGAAAACCAACAATTGTGATGATGATAGATTACAATGAATTAAAGGCATGACGTTAATTAGTTAAAGAAAACATGTTCTACATGTTCCCTAATTGTTCAAATTTGAAAGCTCAAAACGACAAAGAGGGCAAGTATTATGCTTGCGCAACCACTTCACTACGCAGTTGCAGTGGAAAACGTGCGAACATGGCATATGAGCAGCATAATAACACTTAGCCGACATGTCCTCCAAGCAGATAGAACAACACGCAGGCTCTTTAAGCTTACTCCTAGTAACCGCACGGATTCGAGGATTCACAAAGAACAGTGTGTCCGCAAGATTAACAAGCTCATCATAAGCCTGGATTTCCTCGCATGCAATTTCACACAAGTACCGCCCTCCTTCCCCGAATGTCACCGTAGTTATGAACAATTGCTTGTCATGGCTCCTCATTAGAGAGACAAATTCCACTATCTTCTTAACTAGGCAGGTCAATTTAGAGACTGGTACAGGCTGACAGTAGAGCCCCCTGGCTATTTTGGAAACGACCTCGTTTGCCAATTCCTTTGAGGTCAAGCAGCAGCGTTGAACCCTGAATCTCATACTCGTCCGCTGTAATTGTCTCGCTGGACCTTGTAGTACATATATCAAGTTCGTGAACACTTCCAACTCATCTGAATTATCGTCCTTTTTTGCCACCTTGAACCCCATTTTTCTCTGTTCCTGCTTACTTGGGATTATCTCTTGATTCGAAATTTAAAGGCTCAAGAGATTATCTTTCGAGCGGTGTTTGCTTATGAGAATGATTGTGTAATTGCACGAAGCAGTATTTGTATTTGTGTAGGAAAAAAGTTTCACGTTTAGTCCATTACGTTAGAAAAAAGAATCCCTTTTAGAAATAAAGTAACCTTTCTTTCTTTCTTTCAGAATTCAGATTATGCAGCCTGGAGGTTGTCTTGTGGGCTGCCGGCAAAACAAATTCACTTCGAGAGAACCCGTCCACTGCCCTTCAAAGACGTTCAAAGTGCTTCTTTTCCTATAAAATCCAAACATCTAGCCCATCAGAACCATTTTCTTGAGGAAAAAAAAAAAAAAAAGGAAAAGGAACGTTATTATCAAAAAAATAGAAGAGAAAGAAAAATAAAGGCTATAATTTGCGAAAGAACAAAAAAAAGGGAGCTTCAATGTGTATAACAATCAGATCATTGACATAAAAATCTCAATGAAATCCGCTAAGATAACTGTAATCAACATCATAAGCCCCATAATTATTCAAAAACGAATAAATAACACGATAAATAAATCTGGAACAGAATCAATAGCAATAATGACGTGTAGTTAGGGAGATCCCTTTTCCCTCTTTCCTGACCAAATCTCAATAACACGAAATCCCGAACAGAATCAATGGGAATAATTACTTGTATCATGCAGAAACACTCACAATAAAAAGAAATAGTAAATCAGTTGTTGGGAGCCAATAGATGTAAATTACCAAGAACAGAGACTGCGAATTTCCAATGGAACTTTGGTTTTAACTGGTTAGGGTCATATATATGCTGGAGGTCGGTTTTTAGTGCCCTTGCAAATTAAGATTTCCGCGTTCAAGTCAAATAGCTAAGCCGCATCTGCGCTTTGGTGAAACACGCCTGTTTGGATTTTGGATTATAATTGTTTAATTCTGGAAATAGTTGAGCAAGGCCACGCTCTGCCAAGCCCAACCTTCTTAACCAATAACCATTCTAAACCGGGTTCAATTATCCTCATCTGATTCTAATTTTTTGAAATGATTTTCTAAATCTATTCTATTCCTTTTCTAACCCGGATTGGACTACAAACGGCAATATTAAAGAAGAAATTTTTTGGTATTATTACCGTTTGGTGAGTATTCATTGTTGGATACAGATTTGGAATCCTAAATTCCTAATGACATGGGAATTCTTTAAAAAAATTAAAGATCCGAAAACCGACTCCCCCGTTAAGGCATACGCTATAAAAAGGGGTGCACAGGCACTGCTTAGGGCATTACAACGCAGTCTTTGTTTTTACACCCTCTTTCTATTTCCAAATACATTCACTAAATTCTCTTCTCCTAGGAACAGAACAGGCAAAATTATGGAGCCTTCAAGCAGTCAGCTTGCCGCTGGCAGACAGTTGTTCATCAGGTTCATTGCTGTTAAAGAAACGCAGAACAGATTAGAAGGAAAACTCGATTTTAAAGTCCGGCTGCCTAGCTTGGAGTCACTATCTAATCCCCGGTACCGAGAATTGACAAGAACTCGCGTATTTCGCCGCAACGGCATACCGTTGTCTCCACCGCAGATGGATGACCTATTTGAAGCCATAAATCGCTGTGCTTCTTCCATCTCTCCGGACAACGATCATATTTTTGTGTGCATTAGAGCGTCAGGTTCAACTGGTGATGCGGAGGTGACCTTGAATTACAACTTGGTGACAGGAGTTCACGTTGATGCTGAGAAGGCGATCTCGTGGGATTTATTAGAACCTTTTAACGAGGTGTTGCAAGCTTGCAAGCCTCCTATTCCCTGCTTAAAGAAGGTCAAGATCGAGCCGAGTTTGGGTGCCGGACAGGAGTTGTGTTGCGCAATTTGTTTGCAGGAGCTTTTGGCCGGCTCTCACGCCGCTCGTACCGCTTGTTCGCATGTGTATCATTCCCGTTGCATCGTCATGTGGCTGGCTAAGAGCACTTTCTGTCCCTTATGTCGCTCGCGGTTGCACCCGAGTTGATGGACTTTAGTCAATAACCTCAGTGTTTAATATTTGATGAACTTTCCTTTTATTATCATGAATCTTCATTGTAATTTGTAATTTGTGAACAAGGATGGATCAGTCTACGATTCTTAAGATTTGTGTTTTGTTTAGTCTCTAATTCTGGTCCCAACTGAAGCCTTAAACAGAGAATTACCATAACAATTGGCAACTTAGCAAAACGACCTAAAAATAACTGGGATTACCAGGCAATGCACTCAAATCTGTGAAAGTGTGCAATACTATTTCTTTATCCTCTTCTGAACTTCCTAGGGTCAATAAAATTAAGACTTTGCGACACTTTCTTTTTTCTTTTTGCACGGAAAATAAATGCCTGAAATAATAGCCACAACAGCAATTGCAATACCAAGAGATGTAGGAACCTTCACAGTCGAAAAGGCTAGTTTTGTGAAGGAACTTCAAACGAGATCTTTCATCTGCAACAGAAGAATCAGATTCAGCAACTATTCACAGGGAAGCAATTCTTAATCCAGTTTTTTTTTTTTGACAGAAAGAAGCTACAGACGCTTCACCCACCACAACATGCTAATTCCAATGCTTCTTAATTCCTTGCAAGTGCTCCTTCCCAACGCTGCAACCACTGAAGTATGTTTGGCAGCAACTATTAGCAACATGGACGACACATACCGGCAAGTTAATAACATATGATAAAAAAAGGGAGGTAGCTATATTCCCATAGGTTCTTGTTAGTTATTAACCTTCCGCTTGTTTCAGAATCATAAATGACAATAGAGGAATTGAAAAACTAACAAACGAGTGAAAAATACCAAAAGCAAATGGAGGAACTGAATACTAACTCATCTCGTTAAGCACAAGTGTTTCCATTAGGGTAGGGGACTCCTTGCTCAGCACTTGAATCAGAAAAGTCAGCAGGTTAACGTCATCCAATTCCTTCAGCTGAAAACAAGCATAAGGAAATTGTCATCAGAGCAATCCAGACATGAGAACATAATGTTCTTCCAAAGCCTACTGGATAAACTGGGAGCATGTGTAAATCACAACTGCTGTGAAACAACATTTTCAAGATAAAAAATTTAAGACTATTACCATTTTTTCGAGATCTTCAAGGCTTGACAAAAAGAACACTTGAAGGAGTAATGAGCATACAAATTTTGCCTAGTCAAAAGGTCGCATCTTTTCCCATGCCCTTCACACAGTAATCTGTTTCAGTTGGCATAACAAACTACAGATATTACATGGCCTTTTCAAAGAGAAAAATGGGTGCAAAAACATATCAGGAAAAGGAAAGGGGAAGCACAAGGCCCACCAATCTAAAATGGATGTTTCGGTTCAGATTTGTGCTCTTTAGAATAATGAAGGCAATGCTAAGCCAGCTGCCATCAATATTCAACATGTTTGCAAAACCTTATGCCTTAAAGAAATACAGTGGCCAAATAGCCGGAGTAAAAGGACACATTCTTTGTTGAATGCCAACAGAATAGGCTAGGAAGGCGCTAGGTTCAGTCTAGGAAAACAACTAGCACCCCCTATTATAAAGATGTGATGATCAGCCTCCTCAGTGGCTAGAATAAGCATGAAATTTTCAGAGTAGTGAAATTTTTTTTTAATGAGTTCCTTTTTACTTCATGGGTGCTGCAGGTTTTCAATGGATGGTCAATGGCTTGAGAGGTTTCACATGGGAATTTAGTGACATAATTCTTTGGGAATCCTGGTCATAACACTGGAACTACAACAAGTGACAACATCCTCAAGGATTGGTCACAAGACTCTTCTCCATGGGATGCAACTTGAATACTTGATTGTTTCATACTCTTCCTTTCTCACGCACGGGCATTTACTACTCTAAATTGAGGGCCAAGAATGCTATATCCAAGCTTCAAATTTCGTAGATTAGCATCAACATGAACGATTCAAGTCCCTCGGATAAACACAAGCTTGCAGCTCAATTATAGGTGAATTATAAGAACTACAACAACCTCAGGATTGAGTGATATGATCACATGGGAGAAATAAATGTAAATTTATTGTAATATGCAGCATTTCTTCATCCAAAAACCAAGAACAGTGAATGGGAAGAGGAGCACACGTTATGTTAGGGAATGACCAATAACCAAAATGCATCTACCAATCACGTCTACCTGCGACTCAGTGAAAGTGTCTTACCTGTATAAGGCAATCTCCAAAGTATGACCTTGGCTCCATATTTTCTTGCTTCTTCGAATGCATGAAATTCTGAACCCGGAAATACCTCCAGTTTATTAGCAGCCTAACAAAAGTAACTTGAGTTTTTTAAACTGAAAAATAATCGAACATTCCAGATTTTGGATGCTTCTTTATCTCATCGGTTGTCCCTGTCAATTTTATAAAAAAAAAAAAAAAAAAACTCACCTGTTAGTCAACAAAACCAAGAAAATTGACAAAAAAGTTTAAAATAACCTTGACAAGAAGCCAGCAATATAAAAGTTATGCTTTTCGATCCACGTTTCTATCATTTCTGCCATAGTTGGTACCGGAACAAATAGAAATAACACAGTAAGAAATTAGAAACTCAAATGGAAAGCATAAAAAGGTGTTAATCAGTTGTTAAGAAACATTTAGTAATTCATTTTCACGGCAACGCTCACAGTGACAAAGATTCTCACAGCAAGACGCCCGTTTACCACTTCTACTGACAAATTTTCTTAACCAGCATCAAACACTGTGCGGAAAAAAATTAATTGGAGAAATGTGCCTGTATATTTTGAGGAGTAAGCATAGCCACTCTACTAGAGCACAACTCTAAGAAGACAATGCTCTCTCTGTCTCGCACAAACGACTCTTTATTCGGATATTCAGCCGGAAAAATAGTACTGTCCATCAGAATGAGAGCCAAATCGTTCTGTTTGGTGGCGAAAGAGGTAAATACGGCAAACCTTAGGGGCAAGAAAATTCAGTGGCAGGTGAATGTGACTTTTTTGGAACGGGGCAGAGGTGGTGACGGTGGAGGTAGAAGTAGAGAGAGACACGCTTTGACTCGTCGGAGTTGATTGAGGCGACAAGGCGAGTCAATTGATTTCTCAAATGGATAAGGGAAGCAATGCATCGAAGCAGCTTATCGTTCTGCGCAAGTCAAGGTGGGTCGTAATTCAAATGCTGAGCCTGAGCATGCACTTCTTCACGAGCAACGAATCACCAACTTATTTTTCTTTTTTTTGGAAAAAGTTACATTACTTAAAAAAAAATGTCTAAAATTTTACCTAAATGCAACTACTTGTATTTGATGTGCAACCAGTTAAATTTTATGTGTAAAAAAATGATAGTAATTTTTTCTTCTTCGTTTTAATTACACTTAGAATTTAAATGATTGCAAACCAAATACAGACAGTTGAATTTAGGCAACATTTCTAATAAATTTTTATCTGAAAATGTAATAGAGTTTTTTTTTTTTTTTAAGTAAGAGCACTGGCTTATCTTTAAATAACACTAAAATATCACATTTTAATCTACTTTATCTATTTATTTTTTCATTCAAACAGCAACAATTATATCACTATAAAATTTTTTACTTCAAGTTCTCATAATTTCTTTTTTCATCATTTGGCTAAGGTGCGACGCGACAAAGTGGTGGATAATGCATTATTTTATCTATTAAAAATCGATAATATCGATACAAATAATTTTTTAAGCCTACATAAATTTCAGTATTTTTTTTAATCTATCTAGACTAATAGTCTAATAATAAAAAAAAAAAGAAAAAAATTAGTATAAAATCTAAAATTCGAACCTTGTGAGCCTCCAACCAACCATGCCCGGCGCTCCCTCACATCCCTTTTAACATAGCAAAACTCTAACGAATACAATAAAAGTCTTGAGGCCTTGATTACCTCGATAAAAAAGAGACAATTATGACGTGCGTTCGGCTTTGAGCTAACCGTCTCACCTGTGCACTGGGCTTTCACCGAGCGCAACACCCTTTGTATTCCACCCACAATGCGGGGCGATAATATATATATATATTTTTTTTGGAGAAAACTAGGAGAGATAATATTTTAATAGATTGACCATTGTACCCTTTCATGTAAAGAACGACAAAACAAGGACTTTTTTAATGGGATAAATAACATTTTAGTTCTAAAATTTAAAATGTTTTTTAATTTAATTTTATACTTTTTCTTATTTTCACTTTAGTCTTATAATGATTGTTTTTGTCGTAATTAAGTCCTCGAATGGATGAAATTAGCTCAAAATGTTAAAAAATATATTTGATAAGACGAAATACATAAATAAAGAGTTAAAAAATGAAACACATTTATGAATAACAAAAAAAAAATCCTTTTAAATTTGCTTATTTAATGTTATAATATTTTCCTTTTATCTTTCAACGACGTATTTTATTTTTTTAACATTTTATTTGTATATTCTATTAGGTCAAATATTTTTTTAATTTGGTTTTTCAATAATGTATTTCATTTTTTTGATGTTATATTTATGTATCCTATTTACTCAAATATGTTTTTTAATGTTGTGATCCAATTCTATTTGTACTTTATATTAGGACTTAATTACATCAAAATTCACGGTTGTAGGACTGAAAAGAAAATTAAAAACAATATAAGACTTAATTGAAAGTATTTTAAAAGATTTAAAACTGAAATTATATTTACACAAATCGAATCAAGGCTAAATTTTTTTTTTTCGTCCTAATCAAGGCTAAATTTCTCAATTAGTGAACTACGCTTTTAAAAACACCTGCGTGGCAGTCACGCCGCGGAGAAATCTTCAAGCAAAAGAGGAAAAACCTCTCCTTAATAAAGGCTCGTTCGGCGATTTGGATAGTCGGTTTCCTGACTTAGGTTTTCGATTTCTCTTCTCGAAGACGCCTGCACAACGCAATCTTGACTGCCGCTTTAGGTGTTTCGATTCTCCGGCCGCCATCTGTCTCCCCGTCTCTCTATCTCGGTATGTTTCTGCTACTTGTGTCTGTTACAATTTCTGCAATTTCTTTCAATCTTTATTTTGTTTACGTGGTTTTCTTGCAGGAATCTTTGTTTGACAACACTTCCATACTTTGCGAACAAGGCCATAAGTTATCAGTAATTACGGCATGTGGATCTTTTTCTCGTGTTCTTTGTAGTTTCGCGGCCCTATTTTTTCTTCGGAGGTCATTACTCCGTTAGGTTACGGTTTTCGCATTCTTTCTTTTGAAACAAAAAAGAAATTGAGAAAAATGGTTGAACGGAAGCTATTCAAGACGAAGCTGTGTGTGTTGTATCGGCGAGGTCGCTGTCACCGCCAGAATTGCTCCTTCGCCCACGGAAACGCCGAGCTTCGCCAGTTCTCCGGATCTTTTAACGGTAAACTTTGGAGCAGGCGCTTTCTTCGTTGTCAATGTTGTTTGTGTGCGTGTGTATGTTAAATTTGTTGTTATCATTTAATGGCCAAATAACCACTGGACCCGTGGCGTGGACTTTCAAAAATTATTTTGATAAATTTTTGAAAGGGCACTACTATGCAGCTACACACGATGGGAAGACACGCAATTAATCCAACGGTTTATCTGTTTTCTTATTTTGTTCAAACCATCGGACCATTATGTTATGTGTTTAATTGTCACGGCTTTTCTCTGCTATTATTGAAGCAAGATTCCTAGGTCATAGTCTGTCCAATTCTTGTTCCTTGAACTGCTCTGTCTTTCCTTGCATTTATATATTTTTGCCTTGTCTTCATTTTTATTAATTGCTAGGAGCACAGTGTAATTATAGATACATGGTTTTTTCAATGATCATCTCTAAGACAGAGGAAAAGGGACCGGACAAATGTAAGGAGGTTCAGGGACCTATTTATATAGTGGTCAATTGTTTGATAATATTGTCTTCTGGAGATATGCATGACATTATATCAGCAGTGAGGTTTCCTTTTTAGCTTATGGATCAATCAGCTGACAGGATCAATATGCGTCACTTTGGAACATATTATGCCGGTGATTAATCATGAGGCTGGTCACTGGTATTTCTTGCAGTGATCTAATTCTCATTTATCTTAGCACGTCTGTGAATCCAACTTAGTTGATGACATATCAGTATGAATTCAAGTATGTGACTTGTTATCACAATCATACTTGGTGAACTTCTCAAATATTGCTACCGATGTATATTCAGCAGTGATGAAGCGTATTTTGTCACATATTCATTACTTCTCCTGGAGTGGTCTTGGAAAGGAATTTCTTTGATGGAGGGCATACAGATTTATTGTTGGAGTTATTCGTGAAGAGTCTAATTCTTTTGCCCATGATATCTTTGTGGACCTCAATTGATAGTGTGGCACCAGGGAGACATGTTTATTGTTCAGACTCTTATCATATATCATATTTCTCAACAAGCAGTTGGAATTGTATATCATTCTTGTTTATTAGCTGCGTCAAAATCAAGGTTCTCCCAGTGTTATGTGGGCAAGTATCTATTTCTTCTGATTAGATGATGAGATATTTTATATGCTCCCTTTGGAATTGGCAAGCTGGCCGTATTTCTATTCATTATTATGTTACTCATTTTGTTCCATGTGATCGTAAGGTTAGCCTCATCACCAGTTATGAATACTCTGCTTGCTTAGAATGAAAGAATGCATATGAATTTGCTCAACTGGAAAATTCTCCTTTTTTTTTTCAGGTAGGCCTAACTTTCGAGGTGGTGATTTGAGAAACAAACTTGATAAGAGGCTTTCTCCAAGGCCAAGGTATTCTTCAGGAAGAGATACAAGAGTTCGGCACCGGTTTTCTGGTTAGTGATTGGCTTCATTTAACTCGTCATAATTTTTGTCATACAAACTATATTCCTGTTATACTGTCTAGTTTTTTCTTTCCATGCAAGATCCTATTGTTGCACTTGGGCTTCTTGTCTATCTGTATCTCTTAGTTTTTAAAGTTACCGATGCATTAGATTTCCATCAACAGATAGCTATAGTCAACTTTGACTGTGCAGAAAATTTGACCTGCTTTTTTCTTTACATGTTTCAGAATCTAGCCCTTCCAGATCCCTTGACACAAGCAGGCAAGCTGACTTAATTGCTCTTGCTAATGTTTTGATTAATTCTGGTATTTTAGGTGTTTTTCTTCTGGTATTATATATTATCTTTAACCCATGTATATTCCAATGTTTACCTCAGAATGCATACCTAGATCTGCAGGAAATTTTGGATCCAGGTTTAATTGTGAAAAATAGGACTTTACTAATTCCAATTCATGGTTTTTTCTCTAACAATATCACTAAGGGAAGCTGGGCAGGTAGCTGTAGGATTTCACAAGTCCTTGTATTGGAACCGAGTAACGTCAAACACCTCAATGTTTAAATCCATTCACAATGAAGCAACAAAGGATCTATACTTTCCTCTGCATTCTCTCTGTTTTCTTTACATTGCTGATAGCAGAAGTATGACTTGTGAAGCTTCTGTGCAGTAAAAAGAAAAATTTGAACACTGGTTTTGACGATTCGCTTCAAAGGAAAAGACACTGCCTTCTTTCATATCTTGCTTCCATCTCTTCTCATAAAATTATTTCACCCTCAAGAAGCATCTTTTCCCTGGAAATCATACATTCGAGCCTTGTGTAACTTCATTGGAGGCAAACTTCTTGATTTTTCCTTTTGCTATTCTGTTATTGCTATATTAAAACTTTATTGCAGAGAGAGAAAACGGAGTAAGAAACTCCAGTTTGATGGCCAGAGTGAATTTTCTGGAAGTCGGAAAGTCTCAGACCGAGCAGAAGATCGAGCTAAAGAAAGAAAAACTGCATCATCTGGTTCAAGAGTTGTTCTCGAGGATCAGGTTAGAAGAGTTCATTCTTTTTGGTTAATACTTTGCGCTGCGTTTTCTTAGGGTTTTTTTCCCCTTTTCCTCTTTATATGTGCAGTTAAAAGAAGTGGAGATTCAAATTGACATGTTTGATCACCAAAAATCTCAGTTAACTGTGAGTGTGTATTCTACTTGTGTTTATAACTTTATGCCAAGTTTATTTCTTGCGTTTGTTTATCAGGTTATATTTCTACAAAATGGCGATTGAGTTGGTTGATTTATCACATATTCTCTTTTGCATTTTTCAGTGGTTGTGATGATATTTGTCATTTGTCTCTTACTAGTGACTATAATAGTCAATCCTTTGGTCTGCCAACTTTCCATCTTGTTTTTTCTTTTTTTTTTAAAATTTATTTGTCCTAGTCTTTGTTACCGAAGCATAGATTTTGACTTTGTGTGTGGGTTTTCCTCAAGGACTTAATGCAACATAAAGTTGAACAAGCAGATAGCCTTACTTCTAAAATTCATGAGCTTGAAGGTCAATTACTGAAAGAGAAAGAGGAATGTAAGAGGTACTTGTTATGTCTACACAATTTTTTACCTTTCTTTCTTTCAATGAGTAATCTGTTATTTTATCCCTTTTCACTTTCAGTGAGCAATTTCTTATTTTTAACCTCTCTCTTTCAATGGGCAGTCTGTTATTTTAACACTTTTATCCTTCAATTAGCAGTTTGTTAGTATCCTTTGCTGATGGAAGAACGTGTGCTCTATGAACTTCCCGATTGTATTGCAGGATTAACTCAAAGATCAAGAAGTTTGTCAAAGCACATAGGCGTTACGTAAGGGTTCAAGATGAACTGAAAAGGCAGGCTCTTATTTTACCTCATTTCTCTTGTTCGGCCTTTTTTGTTTGCCCTTGCCTGTTTCATCAGTCAGCTTATCTGCTTTGAAGATATCTTCTTTGGAATTTGTAGGTTTGATGTTCAATTTGCTTATAAAAATGCGTAGGTCACAAATTCGACTTCAGGAGTTGGGAGATCGGCTTGGGTCTGGTGCTGTAGCAACTGGTGGAAATGAAGAAGATTCAAGCATCAATATTGTCAGTGATGGAGAGAATATTGCAATAAACCAACAGAATGGCATGCATAGTATTCCTTCTTCAACCAAGAGAAGTTTGCATCTTAAGCTGAGCAGTGCTGAAGAATCAGTCCGAGGTGATTGTCTATTTTGCATTTGTTTAAAAAAGCATTATGGAATTCTATGAATCTTTGAATGTCATCTGCCACAAGGTAATGCGGTTGGAGGTGAGTGTGTTAATACGTTGAGAAATGGGCAACTCGGTGCCCCGAAAATAATGGCAAAATCCCTATGGTAGCTAGAATAGGTGATTATCACCGTAATGATCTGGTTGGACCAAAATCAGCTAGTCATGCCAGCTCAGATCCTGTGATTGTTGGACTGCTGTGTAGTTGGGCAAGTGCATGCCCAAACCAATACATTATAGAAGCGATAGGGTACTTAATGTAAGGGCCGATTGGCTGGCACATCCCTTTCTGGTATGACTAGAGATCATCAAACTGTGTTCGATCTTATATAAGAAAAATAAGAAAAGGCTTGGCCCCTTTGAGAATAAAAAATTTAATGACCAGAAAGGACTTTACGACATGTCACATCGAACTATAATCTTGAGTTTCTGACCTTTAATGTTTACTAAACTGATATATAATCTTTCTCTATTATGTTGCCTCATCACCACTATGATAAGGATGGCTGGCTGTTGGATTTTGGTGTGCTATTGATTCATCTGATATTGACATTATATCTATAATACTGAATTTCCGCTAACAATGGCCTGTGGAATTTGTATTTGTGCTGATGTCTTCATGGAATTCAGCCAATTTAATAGACAATGGTGTATTTGAGGTTGAGACTGCTAGAATGAGAAAGCTCTCACAATTTATTGCTCAACCTACTCAATCAAATATCAACAAGGAAACGGAGGTTGTGGATGGTAGAAGTGGTGTTCAGCAGCCCATTTCAAATGATGGAAAGCAGAGGAGAGGAAAGGGTGTTTCTACAAGCATTCCCTCTGCAGATAAGGTTATCTGTTTTCTTCTGTTTCTTTTGCCTTTTACTGAGGGAGTAGTGTATTTGTTAGGTAATTGTGCACTCAGTCATATGCAATAGATTAAAAAGAAATTTTTAATCTATGAAAGGATCAATTGAGGATATTTTTAGTTTAAAATGGATCATTGATGGAAGCCTGTGAATTTGGTAAATTAAATAATTGAATTATGCCTGGAGAAAGTGAATGTAAAATGAGTCTGCTGGTCACATATCAAGTCAAAATGTCTAGGACAGAAGCATCCCTGAGTGCTCCTGTCAGCACATGCCGAGCGTTGGCTACTGCTGGAATACAACTAGTAAATTCTCTAAAACACATTGCCCCAAGTGATTGGGTCTTCCCTTCGCTGTGCCCTTTTTCCTCAATTCTTTGCTCTTTGTGGGCGCACCTATGTTCCTTGCTTAGCCTGTTTATACAAAAATGCATGAGTGTATTTCTGAGCACATGTCATGGAATCTTGTCCAGGCTTCAGGAACATTCTGGGTTCCTATTTTGTTTTTGCGTGAGCATCATCCTCATTGCATTGATATGTTGAAGCCAACATGTAGAAATATCAACTGATTTTATCATATGAATGTGCAGCAGAAGGTTTCAGTTTCAGGATTAACACTACCATCAACCAGCATGGCTGCTCATGCAAATGATGAAGTAGTGGATACTGAAGAGGACAATGTCGAGGTGGTTGAAAATTATTCCACAGAAATTGATAAAGGAACGCCTGCGAATGAGCTCAGAAGTTTACCATTTTTGCCTCCCCCACCTCCTCCACTCCGTCGAAATGCTTATTCACAGGTTGGAATAGTTTGCTGATCTCTGTCGTCCAGTAGATTTGCTTGTATTGCTGTTTGGCTCGGTTTTTTCCTAGCTTACGTGAAGTTATAATGACTTACATTGGGAGTTTGGGCTTATGCCCTGTCTGAGAAATTGTTATCTCCTACTCCTAGGGTTGTAGTTAAGATTGACTGTCACGTCTGCAACTTTTATGCACTTAGCATCTAATATTGAGCTCTTTCGATTGGTTGGCAGTATCAAGGTGAAGATGAGAATGTGGACCTAGAAGAATTGGAGACGGCAGAGGTGGACATTGTTTAACGACACCATGACTGTTATATTTACTCTACATATCTATTGGTGTTAAAAATTGTGGAACCAGACCTGACGACCTCTCTCTATGTATGTGTTTTGGTTACGTTGCCATCGTTCTGTTTTCATTCAAGGAGTTGGGTACACCAATTATTATGTTTAGTTTGGTTCCTGCTTTTGCTTTTGGTTGGATAAATTATTGTTAGTGAAAAACTATTTAGCTTAATTTTAACACTTTGTTTGGGAGGAAGGAAAAGAGGTAAGAGAGAAAGTGAGAATAAAAGTGATGATTGTTGTGTTTAGATAATGTTTAAAAAACAGGAAGAGGAAAATTTTTGATTTTTTTTTTCCTCCCTCACCCACAAAATTGAGAGAATAATCGTTAATTTTCTTAACTAATTTTATTAGATGATTCTATTATACTTATAGTATACTTATATCAATTTTATTATGAGAATAAAACTGATGTTCTGATGCGTATTATTATTTTCTTCATCCTTCATTTTTTTTTTCAAAGAACAAATTTTTAATTTTTTGTTCTTTTTTGTTGAAAATAAAATTTATTTTACACCTCCAATTTTTTTCTCATTTTCCTCTCTCACTTTTCTCTTTTATCTTTTTTTACCTTTTTTTATTCAAACACGGAGTAAAGAATCAGTACATAATAAGTATAAGAGAAAATTTTTCTTGTTTTTCTTCATTTTGTTTAAAACGATAACTTAAAATCGCTGATTTTTTTATTTTTATTTTTATCTGGGCGTTTTTAACTGACCCCTATTCTTGTTAATGGCGGCCCATCCTTTACGCCCCTTATATTACGGACAACAATTCATTTTAAAAAAAAAAAAGGTACTTATGCGAGGCAACCTAATGCACCAGTTTCAAACAAAATGAAAAAAAATTTTCTCTAAAAAAGAAAACAAAATGAAAAAATTCCACCTTGAAGAGAGCGCTAAAGACATCGAACCACTATAACCAGTTGACAATGAAAGAACAATATATTCAGGATTCAAAATTATATTTTCAGGTTTTACCGGTAAAAACATCAAATGCATCCAAAGAACTGTTCTAAGGATGGAGCGTTGAAGACATTTGTGGCCATCCGTTCGGGTCTAATAGGAGAAACATGAAGCTGATATCTGATAAACCTCTGTAACAAAGAAAAATCAAACCCAGGTTATGCACACTGGAAGAGTAAACGTACTAATATCAAAACACTGTCAAGTGTAATGTGATTTGTATAAAAAAAACAGTGAGTGAGAAATATACAGCTAACTGAGAGATGATTTCAGGATTGGTGTCAACATGCCAGTCCGGCTCTAGTTGCCGCACAAAAGATGACCTTCCGATCTCTGTGCTACAGAAAAGTACCTGCAGAGTACACTCATGATTCATGACCGAAAAAAAAGAAGCGAGTTTTGTTTGCTGTAGGATCACATCATTAAATAATTGCTTCAAATTCACAAAGACAAGTCATATAATAAAGACAACACAGACGACACCACTCCAAAAGCAAATCTTTTTTACCTTATCTTTGACTAAACCACCAGATGTGAATATACCAGCATTCTCCAGAGCCATAAGAATTTTTTGCTGCAGGACAATGTGCGGCAAAGCAAGTCACCACACAAGTTATCAACAGAGAACAAGGCAAAATGATAAGTCAACCAATAAGCAAAACTAATGCATTAGTTGAAAAAACTACATGATGCTGATTCAAAACCAACACTTTATTGAAGAGCAAGTGGTCTAAGCCAATTATCAAGAAGGGGCATCCTCAAAATTACTCTTAAGGAATTAAAAGATCGATGGGCAACCCAGCTGAGCATGTGAAATAGATACAGCTGATGTCATACCAAACTATAAGGGAAAAATATTGGAAACTGCTAAGTTATCCTCTCAGAGTAAATTGATGATGGTTATTGATCTTATTTATTATCCATCAGATATAACAATGCATGAAATTATCCCAGAATGGTAGTACTATGTGATGCGTCAACACGAACCAGAGAGGAGATGCTAGAGATTTAACATAAGATCAATTGCCTGTACTTGAACTAACTTTATGAATGATACTTATTCAACATAGAGATGCAAAGCTCACCAAATCCTAATACTTTATAATTGCAAGCAAGGAGATAGAATCATGGAAACCAAGCATGGGAAGGTCTGCTTAACCAACAAAACTACTCATACACCCAGATTATTTTAATAAAATAAGCTTTAACAGAACATGAAATTAAACGGCATGTTGCAAACAAGAGATATCTATACTCGAAGCATGCACAAAAAACTTGCTTACTATGACCATGAGGTGCATGGCATGCAATATAATCTTAGCAAAACTAATTTAAAGGTGAATAATGTTTTACACAACGAAGTTTAAACTCACTTCACTTTCATCATCAATAACTCTTTCCATAAGATAGAGATCACAAAATTTTGCGATCTCCAAGAGCACCTCCAGTACAGAGGACCTCACAGTAGCTTGTTTCTGGCCAAAAGCCAACAAAACAAGTTAGTTCATCACCAATTTCTCTTTCAATCACAAAATAGCTGAATGAAGCATCTTACTACCTGAAGCTCCTCTGGACTACTTTCTTCAAGAACTACTCCAAGCAAACGACATGTAACCTACATAAAACATCTTCATTAAGGCATGAAATCATAAACAAAATAAACAAGTTCCACACGCACAGCTGTGTCATGTCATTATCTTATGAGTTATGACACATGCCCTGCAAAGCAAATCTGAGCAGTGGTAGAAATTATCGTTCACATCAGGTTGGGAACTCATTTACCTTTCTTCCTTCGCTCAACTTTTGCCTAATTATTTGCCCCAAAGTCGGCTGAAAAACAATTACAAAGTACCACAAGAATGAGCAAACTCTACTTATATAACAATTGCAATTCTACATTTGCAACGAAGTTCGTTCTCAGTCTTGCCTTGACTGGCTGGAAGAACTGATCCACAACATTTTGTGCCCTCAAATCCTCCGAAGACGAGCAAACGCAGGAAGGCATCACCGTTGCATTTGATTGAGTTGTGGCAATGGAACTACTAGCGGTCGGACCTCGGCATTTTGGTTGCCTTCTTTGAGGCCCACTACGCGTTCTAAAAAGTCTCCACGTAAAGACAATTGCAACAGCAAACCCCGCTATTGCCCCAACCGACCGCGAATCCTGAACCCAACATTGAAGTACAAAGAAACAATGGAACATCTTTTAAGGTTTAACTACTTGCACTAAGCAAAAAGAAGAGCTGAACCGGAACACGAAACAACTTCACTTGTACCACACAAAATTAAGTGTTAAACCTAATTTCATGTAGAAACGTACATTTCACATATTTCCAGCCAATTATAAAGCAATTACGATGAACCTAGAAAACAAAACCCTAGCATAGCCTCGCCAACAAATTTAAAAAAAAAAAAAAAAAAAAAACAGCGAGAGAGAGAGGAAAGCACTGACCAGATGACGAAGAAAGGTCGGGAGAAGATTGGACATTTTGAGAGTCAGAAAAGCTCCGAGCCGCTTGATCAGCTGCAGCAGCTCGTCTTTCGATGACTCTGCCATTCGGCTAATTAATCCTAATTTAATCTAATAATCTCTGCAGATACGTCAAAATACCATGCAAAATCGAAAACGCTGTGTCGTTTTCAAGGAAGCGAAGTTCAGAACCGCCAACGGCGGCCTTTGCCTCTCGGAGAAGAGCTTACAGGCTTAGATTTCCGACGGCTGCAGCCAATTCTTGACACGGCGAGAAGACGCGGAAGCTGGCGTTTTGCGTCAACGATCGATTCTGAAATATGTTTGGCCGTTTTATGTATCTTTTTAGTGTACTTTTCTTCTAAAGCAAGCGACAACGTTTTGGCTTTGGGCATGAGAAATTCTCATCCTATTTTTATTTTTTTTAACGAAATAACTAAAAATTTTGAATACATATTGATGTCCGTAATTTTTGTGTCGAATTTTGTATCGATTAAAACTAAAAGTGTTATTTTTAAAATTAGAATTGATATTTTTGAAACACTTGTTATTTTTATATTTCAAAAATATCAATCGTAATTTTAAAAATAACAGTTACAATTTCGTTCAAAGTAAATCTCAAAATAGAATCGCCAGAATATATAACTACGCTCAAAAATTTTATACGCTAAGTTAAAGTTTGCTCATTACATCTTCCAAAATAAGCTACCAATTCCACTCTCAAAAAAAAAAAACAAAGAAAAAAAAAGAAAAAGCTACTAATTGTGTACGATATAATTAAAATTGATTGATTGAGATTAATATAAAATTCATTATGTGGAATAATGATGATCCATTAACAAGTAACTCTGATAGTATTATAAATTTTTTAATTCTTTTGTATTTTTTTTAAGATTACAAGGTTAAAATTTGAACTTGTTATTAAATAACTTATTAATCAACCAAAACCGATCGATTAAAATTCTCTTTTTTTTATTCACTAAAAAATTTATTAAATTATATAATAAAAATAATTATCTTATTTCATAAATTTCATTCTCCCTTTTCAAAATGAAATCTAAAATTTAAAGTAAAAATCTAAATCCTAACCATAGTTCTGAAGATATTCTTTTTGTTTTATACGATCGAATTGTGGGCATAAAAATGAAGAGCACCCATAGGCCACGAGGCCGTGTAAACTTACAATTGGTAAGGCTGGAGGACTCCGAAGTGAGAAATTCGGGGCCCACGAAGTCCATATAACAAGAACCTTGAGCCCCATTCTTAATTACTCCAAAACTACTGCTAAAACGGAAAAGAAAAAAAAAATGAAATTTGATTTTTTTTTTTGAAATTTGTATCGACTGCACTTACTTTCCCAAAATGCTCATTTAGTCACAGCATATACAGTATCAATAATTTTAAAATTTTTTTTTTTAGACTCTCCCTATTTTTATGAAAGTTAAATATTGATGTTGCCTTTTACAAGCAGTCATATTGATCAATATGAATTGCTTATCTTTCCTAATGAATATGAACTCTTTCATATGTTTAGCATGAAACATAGTTGAATCGTAGTTACTTGAATATTTGAAAATTTTTTAAGAATGTTTATTGTCTCCCAACAATATATTTCATTACCCTCTGTTGCATTTAGTAAATACGTCAATTTAGGGTTAATTCTTGGAACTAGGAAATAAAATTTGGTCACTTAATACAAGTGTAAATATTAAACGCAAAAAGAAAAAGGTCGAATCTACCATTTTGTTGTTGCGAGAATTACTCTCGAGTTAAATCCAACAAGAAAAGGTCCAGAGCAGCGAGTTCAAATGATAAGGTCAATCCACTACTTGAGGTGGGGAAGAATTCTGAGAGACTTCTATTGAAATTTCTGCCGCATCATCCACGCCATTAGAGATTATAGGCCTCTCAATTCTCTGGATAGAATTGCTCAACATCATCTCTTTCTCCAAGTGCAAGCAGTAGCTTTCAAAGACTCGAGAGCTGACCATGACCCCAAAATCCAAAAGTAGAAGGAATTCCAGTTCGAGTCTGTTTAGTTCCGCATTGCTAACTCCTCCAACGCGAGCATAGAGTGCATTATTGTAATGCCTGCAACAGGAGATCACAATTTAGTATAGCCCATTTTACAAGCAAAGAACAAAACGTCATTATATTGTCGTGAAGCCAACTAAGATAAGCATGGATAAGCAATAGCAGAGACTCTAACAGAAGGGTTCCCTAATTCAATTGAAACTAGAGCTGGCAGATAACCAGAGAACAATTAAAAAAAAAAAAAAATTCTTTGAGAAGCTAATACCCAAACCCATATTAATGCTGTAAACTAAGAACACCAATACATGTATAGAATTTTAGTATTTTAATTAATATTCTGAATACAATAAAATAGATAATTTTTACAATATAAATTAAAAATTGTTATTCTTTTGTTGTAAATATTATCAATCTTATTATAAAAATTATCTATTTTATTTCATTCTAGACACAATCCAAATACCAAAATTTTGCACATCAATATTTTCTCATAAAATTAATAAGATAAATCAATAGGGCAATAAGAAGAAAAATGAAAAGCACGAGAATATAAATAGCAAAAAAAACACAAAATCCACCACCAGTACATTAACAGAGAAGAGAGAGAAAACCCACACATCATCCAGCATCTTTGAAGCAACCATGACACTTGTGACCAGCAACCTATGTACATTCAATGATACTACAAGCGAGTCAGGGTATTTGTGCAGCAGCCTGTCTATATACACATACCCAACCACAAAGCAAGACGGGCTACAACTTGTGTACTTATATAGCCTCTCCAAGTACTTTTGTATACTTATAGCAGGCGCCCTCACTCCATGAAAGGCTTTCAAGCTCTTTCCAAGCCAAGCCGAGTAGCAGCTCATCCCATCTAGCTGCTTGCTCAAGCCATCCATAAGCCCGTCATTTCGAGCCACTAGCTTCTCTAGAACAAAAGATAAAATAGTAAGAACTCTCGGCGTAGTTGACTCAGATGGACTTGGCTCCGGTTGCCAGCAGTCGTTGCTGGTGAACTCGCCGTTGGCTAACATTTAAGAGACCATTACGAGGGCTCAAAGGGAAAATTCTAAAAGAGATCTACTCGAGACGTTGGAGTGGCTTAACAAATGGCAGCTAGGTCGTGCCTATGCGAGAGCTATCTCCTTTATCCGCGATATGGAAGGCGTGAGAGGGTCTTTGACACGTGTACATTTGCCGATCTGTCAGTGGAACTAGTGTTCAACTGGATTTGGTGTGCATTGCTTGAAATTTGGATGGCAAAATATGTGGCGCCGGTGGTGTGGGACATTCAGATGGGATGGTAATGGGTCCCACGAGTGTGAAATATAGGGAATGAACGAGCCTCTCTTAGGCAGCACCTTTGCTGAGTGAGACTTATCTTGGCAGGATCAGTGAGCAACTTGCATTTTTAACCACCCTTATCCAGCGTTCTATACATGGCCAGAATTATGTGACCCAAGAATTATACCCAGCAATTTTGCCCTCTGAAAATCAAGTGGATCTAATTTTTGTCCGTACATCGGAAAAGGTCAAGGAACTATTCCAACTTAGCGGCAGGTGCGACTGTCACTATGGTGGCCAAAAAATGAAGCTGTCTTTGTAGATTTGTTTAAGCTAGCAGTCCGAAAGCTGAACACGGAAATACCGAATTCCACAAAAGTTTCGTGTTTGATATCCAAACACAAGAATTTCACGGAATGCATTCTTTCATTCTATGCATTCTGAAGTCAATTTTTGGATCCCTCGACGTATGAGAATCCCATTAAAAAAAAAAAAATCAGATAAAATGCAGTTTTACCCTTATTTTCAATAACATATGGACAGCCGGGTGTTCACCAAATTTTCATTATCATTGAACGATTTATTCTTTCTATGAGCAAAAAAAATGATTAAATCAACTAAAAATTTGAGATGGAAAGGAAAATCCCTTTCTGCCAAAAATAAAGAGGATAACATCAGTACCTCGGATGACGCTCTCTAAGACAACCATTTCTTGTCTATACATCATGGCCACTTGGAGCAAGTAATTTGTCTTCCTCAGATGAGATTTCACTCATCTGGAGCTGAATATTTGACTTTGAAGTCATTTTGTTCCATTCGTTTTCAACACGGAAGAATACCCACTGGAAACGGCGGAATATCTCCAAGGCTGCGATTGTGAACACGGTGAGGTAATTATGGCGCAGATGAGCAGACAACTTATAAGTCCATGTGCAGCGTAGAATCAAATTGCTTCCTATCACCCAAAAATAAACCTGCATTTCCAAATTGTATAATTATAATAGAGAAACCAAACAAGACGAGGTCCAGCCAAAGAAGACAAAGAAAAGGAGTTGAATCTATCTTATCCCTTGTAGCCGAAGTTCTAGTTCTACTTGCACTTCTAAAATAAATTTAGATCATTCAGTTAGGCCAAAAAGTTATCATGTCACATAAGGTTGCATGTTGGGCAAATTTTACAGTTATATCAGCCATCTGCCCACTCACTGCATGCCGCTTAATAGTAAAATGAAGAAATGCTTCTCACAGATGCATAAATTTAAAAGATATGACTTGCAAAATGAAAAATCTAATTTTGCAATTGATGTATTAAAGGATGTGTCTTCTTACCCATTTCCGTCCATATAATAGGTATGACCACAAACTCGGCTTGTTAAATTTAAAAATTCGAGTGAAGCAGCTGACAAAAGAAGAGAAACTGGTTAACAATATGCCCATGACATAACTATCTATAGACTTCCTACAATTATGGCTCAAAGTACAGTCTATATTTCTAGTCCACAAACTCGGCTTGTTAAATTTAAAAATTCGAGTGAAGCAGCTGACAAAAGAAGAGAAACTGGTTAACAATATGCCCATGACATATCTATCTCTAGACTTCATACAATTATGGCTCAAAGTACAGTCTATATTTCTAGTCCACAAACTCGGCTTGTTAAATTTAAAAATTCGAGTGAAGCAGCTGACAAAAGAAGAGAAAGTGGTTAGCAATATGCCCACGACATATCTATCTATAGACTTCCTACAATTATGGCTCAAAGTACAGTATATATTTCTAGTCCACAACGAACGAAGTGAACATAACAAACTGATTAATTCCTGTTTAGAAATCTTGGACTCAGAAATATATGTTTTTTGGAAAATAATCTAAGACTTCCAAGATCATAGGCCTCAGGTTCAGTGATATCCATCGTAGCATTATAAACAACCAGATTTAAAAGGGAGCAGGTATATCACATCCAGTTTGTACATGCTCTTTTGAACATCAATTAAAGAAAAAGAAAATATCACAAGAAAGGAAGTGAGTCCCCCTAACACATTTCATTTAATATGTTTTGAATTATATAGGTGGACAGATGAGGTACTAAAACTAAGAGAGCGCTAAATTTGAATGTTATTTTTGTGCAAAGTGTACTAAAGCAAGCAATACCTCAAGTCCCAATCTCGGGTCACATCCCAGTAGAAGGAATACAGAGAGTTCAAAACACTTGACAGAAGCCAGAGAGGTCTATAAAAGTTTGTCCACCTATCAGGGAAGACATGATATTTAAGGGCTGAAAGAAAAATCACTGGCACTGCTGTCGAATATTTTAAAGCTGAAACCAAGAGAAAATGATGTTATTAAAATTATTACAGTGTTCAGGCAACAAAAACATCTTATTAAAACACCTAAATGAACAAAAACAACCAAAAAAAAACATGGTGTTATGAAGCCAGACTCCAAGATAACAAACCAAAAAAACAGTTTACCGTGGATTGAAATTTTGTGAAAACATGGAAAGGTTGTATTAAACACAAAATAAAACTATAGTTTTGCCTTATATTTAATCTCAAGCAAAATAACACTGTAAGATTTGGTGATATTATCGAATTTGACATTCTTTTCCTGAAACAGACTTTAACTGCAGATAGAATCCAAAGTTTGATCAAATATTAATGAAGCAAAACAACTACTAAAAAACTTGAATGCAGCAAGACATTTCTCCATTAAAACCACTTGCAACCATCATTATCACAACCATTTCCATCCTGAGCAGCACCATAGCAGGTCATCTTAACCAAATGATCATATTAGATGGCAAGTGACCAAAGACTACGCATTTATTTTGGTTAATGGTCACTGGACAATATAAAATAATAATGCTTCACAGGACTTAATGGAAAATATATATATATAAACAGAAGCAATAGAAAGGAACACTCACTCATATGCACTCACAAACAAAGAAGTGTTGTTCAAAAATAAAGGTAATTCAAGCAAATACCAAAGTAGTGTTTACCATTAAAAAGAGATGTTTTCTCCTTAGTATCCTTGTATTGTCGAAGACATTGAAACAGCCGAAAAACATAGGGCAAAACAAGGACTAAAGGGATTGCAATGGAGTGACTGCCACAAACAGAATCAGCTTCAAACCATGCAATTGTTGCAACCTGCACACATTCGAACATATGCAGGAATAAGCAAAGTGTTGGACAATTGTTTTCAGAAATCAACATTTGAAAAAGTGCCATGTTGTCCAAGCAAAACATAGAATTAAAGGAAAGAGAGAGTTGCAAGTGCAGGGGAAGGGCTAAAGACCAGAGGGCAATGAAATGACAAGAAAAGCATCTAATCTCTTTAAGCTAAACTAATGGCTCTAACACCATGTGCCCCTTGTAGAACACCAGATATCAGAAGTCACAGTTGAAAAAGTAAAAGAATCCATCTCTCTTCTTTGATCTCCAGCAAAACTTATTAAATGAAAGGTCTCTATGTTGCTAAAATCAATGCAACTTTCAGTGCTAGCTCTCAATTTGATGCGAGGAAGAACAGCATTGACAATGTTTTAGCTTGAGAAAACTGACAAGTGGAAGATTTACACAGAAGATGATTACTCATGACAGACGGAGCACGAATTTCCAATCCACTGTAAAATGTAAGAAGCAGTTTCTCTTACGAGATGCAACTATAATCACAACCCACTTGGATCAGTTAGCATTGACCCTTTTATTCCATCCTGCTCTATTGAAGATCCAAATGGTGCCTTGGCATATTTCAACAAAAGCAGGAGGGAATTCATAGTAGATTACAAAGAATTGTCAAAAAATGACCTAATGTTTATCTCAGGCTAACCTTCTGACAAGCAAGCCAGATTTAATAGCAAAACACTAACCTGTCGATTGACCATCCGACATACAGAACGCTCCAAATCTGAGAACACCTGGAAAAAATCACAAATATAAGAAAGAGACAAAGTTTAGTAGAGTTCAGGCACTTAAAATGCATCAAGAAGCAGTTTTCTAGTTTCTGACTGTAAATGTAGTGATCATTGTCACTAATCAAAATCAACAAATGCAGCCTTCAAAAGAAATGTATTTTATAAAAAAATTGCATTTATGAGAAAACAGACTGCAAATTATTTCACACAAAAGCACAAATTGCGGAGTTATTGAGTCTTGCATTTGGAGAGCAAGCAAAGAAGACAGCTTGTCATCTAGAAGTTAATAAAAAGGATTCTGAAATCACTAGAAGGGGGGATATGATACCTTTGCCATGGATGTCAAAATATCAGCCACAAAGAAATCTACAAATGTAATTGCCTGCAGCAATATAAGCACATCACTGATTTTCAATGCCGTCAGGTCAACATAACATCAGTTTCATTGTGGAATACAAACCAGATTTTATAGTATTCAATAATACAGTAAAGCTTATTAAATTGATTCTATTAGAAACTCAACCTTTTAGGTGTTTGCTACACTGTGAAATCCACTTGAACTATAAAAGACCCAAGAATTGCATGCATGTGCCATAATCAGAAAAAAGAAAAATATAATGTGCTAAAAATGGCTCAAACTTGCCTGCAGGGGGAAAACTATACGCCAAAAAGTCCTCAACAAGTAGTAGCGAGAGGACAAATGAAAAATATCGAAAGGAAAAATCAAAACCATCGCAACAGCACAGTATAATAGAACCTGCGCAAAAGGTAATTTAATTAAGAGCAATCCCAACACCTTGAAAATTATCTTGAATGATAGAAGGATGCTTTCATCTGCAGAAAAGGTAATGATATGCAGTTGCTGTCTGATCATAACATACTATATTCTCAGTAGTACAATGAGCTATAAAATATTTTGGTTAATGCCATTGATGTGTATTTTTGTCTAAAAATTTGATGCCCATATGTTCTCCTTTGGATCCTTTGAAATATCTTGTGGAACTTTGTTTTATAAAAACAGATCAGTTGCAAAGTTTCAAACTCAAAACATGATATAAAGATTCAACATAAATGTACTGATGTGTGGCGTTAAACATGTGGATGTGGAAACGACTTCAGAAAATTTGTTTCTGAATACTTTGTTTTCTATTTTTTCTATGATTATAAATCACTTCCCCCCTCCCCCCTTCTTATTTAGATGGAAGACACACAGTGCTTCGTGAATATTGAACTTCTCTTTTCCCATAAGCACCACAGGGAAAAGAGACCATCAGACAAACCATCGTACCATAAGCCATGTATCCCATTCCTAAGCTAGTATCTTTACCATCCTTTGACAAATGAAAGTGAAAAGGAATGTATTATAAAAGACCTACATAAATCAACTTGGCAAATGGATAAGCAAAATCAAGCATCTAGGAGAACCATAAGATTAGGGTCGTCGTTTTCCCACAGAAGAACCAGAGATCCTCAAAATGTATAAAAAAAATATTACTCCAATGTTTTAAAAAAAAAAAAAAAAAAAAAAGAATTTTGATGCAATTTTAGCCATAATCAACAAAATAGTTCATGTGAGACTCTAAAATATATCCACTTAAAAGAGCATCTATTACACTGGTTGTGATGCAGCCAATGATACTTCTCCATGAGAATAAAGGTAAAGATATGCTGTCATGCTAGTTGGGACAATGATAGTCATCCAAGTAGCAACCTGAAATAAACAAAACCCAGAGTTACCAAAAGAAAGGAAACAGGCAGCAATAAAAACAAAATAAAAGCCTGTGAGAAACAGAAATTGTTTCATGGCACATGTAGCGATAGACTAATTTCTATTATGACACAAAAAGAAAATGATAAATGTTCTGCATCAAAAATTAAATTCTGCTCCTTAAAGGCATAATGTGTCAATCAACTGTGACATATTATCAGCAGATGCTTAAAACAGAATCCATCCTAGGTGTACGATCGTGTGTAGTTTCATTTTAAGTATCTAAGCTTATTCTTTCCAGCAGAGAGAAATGATAAATTTGGAATCAGAAGCAAGAAACAGCTTCCCATGCCTTTCTACCTGATTGTTTCTCATACAGTTACCATAGACGTTATTGTGACTATTTGGCAAATATTTTGTCTGAAGAATTTAGAAGAAGAAGGAAGAAAATTTGCACTACTTATCTTGCATCACACAAGAATATTAAGTTTTGGCCATCCTCTTCTCAAGCAACATACATGAGGCAATGACAAAACTATCTCATATAAATTATGCTGCAAGTGGAACTCAAATAGGTTCATCATAAAATTCAGATCATGTGAGGAAAGGGGCCCATGAACAAATTAAATAACCACTGCACCATGTTAAAATAAAAATGATGAAGGTAGAACCTCAGCATGGTAAATGGCACAAAACAGAGAGAACACATTTACAAAAACAATGAGTGAGTTTTGAAACAAGAAACCTTCCATATCTCCCTGTGTGTAAGATGATTTTGGTCAAGATCAAATATCTTAGCATAGCTGATAGTGGACTGTGCAAAAAACCATAAATTGATTCCCCAAAGCCAAATCACCATAGTCTACAAAACCACAGCCAGAAGAAAATGTTCTCAGTGTTAGAAAAAAGAAAAAAATTAAAAGGATAAGATTAAAACAGCAAGAGGGAACCAAGACTAACCACAAGAAGAAGAGGATTGTAATACAAAAAAGCCTCATATAAAAAAAGGTCCCGCAAATCCGCACTCATTCTCATAACAGAATCCCATCCAATCTGCAATTCAAGTACCCAATAAGAACATGCATTTAAGCTGACAAGTATCAGAGGTGCAGACGTGCAGTTGGCATCTACAATGTTCATAATGCCTCGGACTGTAATTCTAAATAAGAAAATAAATAAACGTAAACTCACCTTGCAGCAAATGAAACCCCAGAGGAAGAACAACACCACCTGGAAATAAACCTCATTTAGAGACAAAAAAAGACAAATCATAATCTTAAAATTAACGCACACATACTAAGCACCGCCATCAAGAGGAATTACTCGATAAGAGTAGGTAAATATCCTACGTGGAAGACCAATATGGATCCCGAAATCAACACATCAACCATAAGTTGATCTCATCTACAGCAGCATAACAGACCCGATCTACCGGATAAATTTTCCATTCTCATGGCATACATTCTAGACACGAATAGAACGTAACCAGCATCTAATCGGATCATTCTTTTTCCACAAAAATGAAAGAAGTAGCAAATCAAAACTTAACAAGAAAGAAAAACAAGAAACCTTGAATCTCCATAACAGTATGGGAGATGGCATTATGGCAGCAGTAGTGATAGGTGCAATCGCACTCTTCAAGTCGTCATTTGACTCCATCGAATGCGAGAGACCTTCCTCTACGCCATTTCCCTGCTCACCACCACCTGCCAAACGTTCCACAAACCCTACATTACTATTACACCATCGCATCAACCAAAAAACACAAAAACAAAAAAAATCGAATAAATAAATAAATAAAAACTAAAAAAAAAAAAAAAAAAAAGGAATTATCTATAATTGTTCTACCAAGATCAAAGACAACAGGTCGGCTACCAGACTTCCTCAAGTGCGGGCTATTGTTAGGGGCTATCACTTGACCTCCAAACATTAGATGCAATTTGCAGGTACCAAACAGGGCCTAAAATCAACTCCCTCCAGCCAGCCTACACTAGAACCTACCTGCACCACAACATCCAAATTACAAAAATTAAATTATTATGACTTAAAAATTGCAACATCGTTAAAAAATAAAGGAATAAATAACTTACTATAATGCTTAGATTCACACAGAGAGATTCAACGTGTATCTTCGTGTGAGTATAGGAACGCAAACCGCATCGCCAGGGCTTGCTTGCTCTCCCTGGATTGGATCTCACTGTCCTGAGAATGAGATGGAAACATCTAAAAATTGGGGGCCTTTCTTTTTTTTTTTTCTTTTTTTCTGTGTTTGAGTGAGGGCGAAGGAAAGGAGGTGGGAATACTGAGAAAGAAAAAAGAGATGGATGGCGCAAAATCTCTATTTTGAGAGGGCCTATTTGCAAACATCGAAATGGTTTTTTGTTAATTAAAATTTGTTTGAATGGATCCGTTCGTTTTTTTTTGGTCTGTACGCGTCTTCGGATTTCGCTTTCTCCCAAAAACCTGTTTCTTTCGCCTTGTTTGCAAAATTGTTGACACGTGCTACTCATGAAAACGTTGTCCCCTTTCCTTTCCCTAATCGTTTGTTCGGGGAAAAAAAAAAATCATTCTTTTTTTTTTTTTTTCCAATTTTAGATTAAAAAAAAAACGCTTCTATAGCCCTTTAGTCTTTCATACTTTGTTTGGTAAACTATAAAAAAAAAAATTATTATTTATTTATTTTTTTATTTAATTTCTTTTAATTCAAATAACAAATTTTTATTTTTTTTTTATAAATTGCTATTCATTTTTGTGTTCATAATTTTTTAATTATTACTTTTATCAATTATAATATCATCGTTATTATACTATTTTTTATTTTATTTTTTTCTATTCACTTTTTTTAAATCCAAACAAAGTATCAATTCTTGCCTTTTAGGGCATCAAATTGTCATGCGATATAATTCATTGAATTAAAGGTAAATTTAATTCCATGAACAACCGCATTTTCAATTTAATTCAACCAAAATATATTCTCTTTTGTGTCATTAAATGGAACACTTTTCTTTTTTACAGTTACGTTCTATTTTGGCTTGTCCTGATATAATTAGACAAAAGTAACCACAACCCAAAATCCTCCATTGCCGGCATAATTTTGGGCTTTACCTTTATGGTTTTAACTGCAATCTGACACTTTTGTCTAAAAAGTAAAAAGTTCAATTGTTAATTAAAAGATGTAATACTATAAATTTGTAGTTTAAATGATAGTGACAATATGTTAGTAATTGAGAGATCAAGAGTTTGAATTATCGATATTTCTAACTTTTTTTTCTTCAATCAGTTAATTTAAATTTAAAAAAAAAAAAGAAGATATAAAAGAAAACAAAAATAAAAAGAAAAAAAATGGGCCCCGGCCCTGGGCTCATCGGCATATGATCCAAGCGGACCCAGCCACAAGGCTTGGGAGGTCCCATATCTTCTAATGTCAAGAATTAAGGTCCATAATTTGCCGGCCCAACCAAGGCCTCCCATGAGCTGGGCCGACCAGATAATGTTGGTGTTGGGGGCCACAAATGTTGGCCCGTGTATCCAGGCCGACGTCCGTTTTAAATTGTCCAAAACTTACTTTTTTAACCCTTCAAAGGACCAACGGAGAAAACAAAAAAATAGAAAACATACTTGCTGTTCTCTTAAAAAATCAATTGTAACCAGACCGAAAAAAAAAAATCAATTGTAAATTAACCAAAAAAAAATCAATTTTAAGAGCAATGAGTCTAACTCAGTTGATTAGATATTTGTATTATCAACTCTCAAATTTAGGGTTCAAATTCTAAATTTAATGCTTACATTCTTCTCTCTTTATCACTAGACTATCACTTTTAATGAACTAAAAAAAAAAAAAAAATCTATTGCAACACGCAGTGAACTAGCCAGAAAAAGAATGAAGGACCACATCTGAAGTATGCAAATGTTATCTTAGGTAACACCTTCAGTATTTAGAAACTTAAACTTTTATTTTAAAAATTTTGAATTTTAATTATAATAATAGATATGGAATTTGGAAGTGTTATTTTCATTTTTTTTTCCCTTTTTTTCGAGCAGGACACATGCTCTAGACTATAGCAACAATTTTCGGTCACCTGAATGTTAGGATTCAAGCATAATATAAATCAGAGGAAAATCAAATAAACAAGAGTCAAATTTTTCACTGCAATGAGGCAGTTGGAACCAATCCTGTCCAACGGGACGATGACATGTCAGCAAATGCCATTGCCATGTCAGCGGCCTCCCCCACTGCAGAATCAAAATCAAGAGAGAGGCTTTAGACCCATACTCATTAGTCACACATTTGCATTAAACAGACCTAACAAAGTGTAATTAGTTATTAATTTATTTAATGTAATTATATTTATAAAATTTTAAAAAATAATATTAAAATTTAAAATTAGATGAGTATGATTTTTAAATCTAAAAATATAAATCTTGTATAATATGTATTAAAAAAATCAAAAATTTTTAACTTTAAAAAAAATTATTTTAAAAAAAAAACTTTCTATACTAATTATCAATATAGTTATATGCTATTAATTATAAATTACATTTTATTATTCAAGCAGTACAATGCGGCATACAACTTTTTCTCCAAAATCAAATGCCATTGCCATGTCAGTGGCCTCCCTCGCCACACAATCAAAAACGACATAGCCCGACAAGCCACGTGTTCACTTCAGAATTGACGGCTTACGGAAGCTGCCCAGTGCTCCTCTATATGGGCCCCAATATCTCGGGAACCAAGGGACCCGCTGGCAATTAATTTCGTAAACCCGCCCGAGCCCTCCTTCCCGTTTGGATAAATATTAAATATTAATGGTGCCAAACAGTTTTGTCTTGATGTTTATTTATAATGTAATAATTGTTATATTTTATGTAAAGATAGTAATAAAATATATAATAAAAAAATAATATTTTTTTATTTTTATTATATATATTATTATTATTATTATATAAAATATAATAATTATTATATTACAGACAATGATTCGTGCAAAAATCTCCTACTGTGTAATGAAGTTCGGGAGTTTTATATACCGTCATGTCGGGATAAATATTTTTAAAGTCCTAAACCTTTAGATTTTTTTACGTTTGAGTCCTAAACCTTTTTAACATTTCATTTGAGTCCTAAATCTTTTAATTTTTTATTATATTAGTCCTTTAAATTACGAAAAGTAGTCAATCTATTAATAAATGAGTTTAATTTAATAAAAATCATTTAAAAAAGATTAAATAAATGAGTTAAATATTTTTTTCATCAACAAAATATGCATATTAAATATTTTTTTAATCAACAAATATACGAATTAAATAGGCAACATGTATATTTTTTTATAAAAAAGACATTCAATTCATATATTTAATCTTTTTTAAATAATTTTTTATAAAGTTAAAATTATTTTTTAATAGATTGATCACTTTTGTTAAACAGAAGGACTAATTTGGTAAAAAATCAAAAAGTTTTAGACTCAAATGAAATGTCAAAAAAATTTAGAACTCAAACGTAAAAAAACCTAAAAGTTTAGGACTAAAAAAATCCTTATCCCCCGTCATGCCATCGCTGCAAAACTTGAACCGAGTAATAAGGCTGACCAGGGACGATACCAAAATTCCCGACGTAGAGCTCATCCACGTCAGCGCAGGATATCATTTACTAGACCCACGTTTTACCACGTGGTGATCACCCAGTTATCCTAGGCAAAACCTGAATAAACCAAGTGGACAGCCTACAGGGAGCGCTGATCGGTCTCAGAGATTGTCGCAAACTTTCAAAAGCTGGCAACGAAGCTCGACCATTTTAGAAGTTCTGGCGACCCAAAATGTTGTCTTTTGGCCGATTCAACCAGTTCTCATTGCTTCCATTGATGGATTTTTGGTTTCTTGATATTAGCTGACTCTCATTTGATTATATTCGCGGAGGGAATTCGGCATTTTTTTTTATTAGTAAGTGACTTTCCCTATGCTCATTTTCTTTTGTCCATTATTCCTAGTTTCATGACATGAGTGCAGTATTAATATTTCGTTCATTCCCCATTTCCAGTCGTTGGACTACAAGTTTCAAAGAACAAAAAAAAAAAAAAAAAAAAAAAAAATCGATAATTGCCAATTCTGGAACTTAATTGATTGTGTTTTATATGGAATAGTTATGCTGATCTTTTGATGCTGGTATGTTCTTGCTTTCTCTTTATCCATTTTTGGTGAAGGATTGAAAGGAATCGGGGTTTGAAGGTTAGTTCAATAAAAGCCGAATTCATGCAGGTTTTTACAGTGTAGGCAAGGTAGTGTAGGATGAACAATTGATTGGTGATTGAATTAGAGGACGAAAGGGAAACTATGGACTCTGTATGCGAGTTTTGTGGAGCGGCAAGGGCAGTGGTCTATTGTAAATCAGACTTGGCGAGGCTATGTTTGCAGTGCGATGGATATGTGCATTCTGCCAATTCCTTATCTCGTAGGCATCTGCGATCGCTGTTATGCGATAAGTGCAATTCACAGCCTGCAATGATCCGGTGCTAGGACAAGAAATTGTCAGTTTGTCAAGGATGTGATTGGAGTCCAAATGGCTGTTCAGGCTTGGGGCATCAGCTCAAGGTGCTGACTTGCTATACTGGTTGCCCTTCTACAGCCAAGTTTTCAAGAATTTGGTCATGGGTTCTCGACCCACCTTCTAGTAGTAATTGTCATGCAGATTTGGGGGCACTTGGTCGCACGCCGTTTAGTGAGAATTGCGTTAGTAATTGTTTGGAGCAGAGGAACAATGAGGGGTCATGTAGTTTAGTTAATAGCAAGCTCAATGAACTGGAGCCATGTTCCAAGCTTGAACGTTGGCTTGGGTCAACTACATTGATCCCACCCAATCAGGATTGCATATCTAATTGGTGGGATCAAGCTCCTTACTTTCCAGGGAAATCAAATATGCCAAAGATATTATTGTCAAAGTTCAAGCCCGACTTCTCTCCTTTGTAAAAATTAGCTGATTTTTAAGTTGTCACTTAATGCTTGATGGATAGTATTCAGTTATAATTAAACTCTTGTTTTTTCTTTTCAATATCATGTACTTTAGGCATATTCCAATCTTAAGGATCCCGGACTTTAAGATGATGAAGATCTCTGTGAAGGTCTCAACATAGATGATGTTCAGTTGAGCTTCGAAAGTGGTGACGATATCTTTGGGTCTTCCCAAGGTCATACCAAAAATCGGTTGGAGGATGAAGGAAAAGATTTCATTTTGACGGAGAGAAATTTATCAGTCACAGAGTCTAATGGCCCACCTGAGAATGCTCTAGAGGTTCACTCTTGATCTTGATTCTGTGATAAACGGCTTATTATATCATCTTTATTCATATTGTTGAGATCCTAAGGTTTCATTATTTGGTTTTGATGATTACAAAACATTGAGAATTACTAATATGTTTATTTAAGCGTGCAGTTAAAGGTTTTTAATCAAACATACATAAATTGGAATGGAAGAAATGCAAGCACAAGATAACTACTGATATTAGTTCTATTCAGTTCAAGTATCATCCTATACAGTCAAATTTCAAAGGCTCGTTTGTTAATATAGAGATGAATTAGATGACAAGCCATACATGGTTGGAAAGCTAGAGGAGTCTAGTTTCCAACGCCACTAGAATCGTGACAATTGGAGTTCTGTATAGCAAGTTGTGACTAAAAGAGTAATGAGGACTCAAGCTGTGATAACACAACGCATGGGTACATTTTCAAAGAATGTTGCGGATTGCTTAGGACAAATTACATGCCAAGCTATATGTCATTGGAAAGCATATTGAGTCTACTTTCAAATGGAATAATTTTCACATTGATTGGAATTGTGTGGAAGAAGTTATGGGCAATAAGGTGGAACATGTACAAGCTGTCAAGACATTCTATATAAGTCAGCTTCTAGAAGCTATAATGATCGGATGGAGCACAATTTTGTGGCAAGCTATATATGGATAGAAAGATGATTGAGTCTAGGTTTCAAATAATGTAGAATCGCATTAATTGGATATTCCTATAGAATGTTATTGGGCAAAATGGAAGCTTGGGCAAGCTGTCAAGATACATTGGTTTAGTCTACTTTGAGAGATCACTATGGACATCTGGAGAAGAATCATGTGATTAATCTTATATGTATGGAAAGATAATTCTGTCTACTTTCCAAATTCTCAAGAATCATCTCAATTGGACATTTGTGGAGGAAGTTATGGTCTATGAACTGAAAGGTGCTCAATCTGTCAAGGCTAACAGGATCAGTCTACTTTAAGAGTTGATTACTACCAAATGGGAAAGAATTAGTTGTTGAACCTTATATGCATACAAAGATAATTCTGTCTAGTTTCTAAATTGACCAGAATCGCACAAATTGGATTTCTGTAGAAGGAGATATTGCCAAAATACTGAAGGATGTACAGCCTGTCCCGTCCAGCAGGATCAGTCAACTTCCAGAAAGCACCACGGCTAGCTGGAGTGGAATCAGGCCATGATATTTATATGGATGGAAAGCTCTGGATGTCTACTTTCAAACGCATGAATTGGGACGCAATTTGGAGCTATATACAGAGATATATGAATGATTTTCTAAAGAGCTGTCAAATCTGTCAAGGTATAATCATCTTTAAATACCACGATTTTTGGGGATCCATTGGCTGTAAAATCAGCCCTCATTAATGTCTTGCAGCAGCCCCTACACCCTCCTTCACCTATAAATAGGTGTCTCCACCAAGACTCCATTTATCCCTCTCCATTCCTCTCATTCTCTCTTAATCTCTCTTAAGTGTTCTTTGCATATGAGCTTTATTGTGTAAGTATTGAGTGCTAGAAAAAGAAAGAGAGGAGAGCAAGTTTTTTTTTTGTAATATTTGTAAGAGAGAGTGAAGCCATAAGTGAGGAGAGAAAGGGAGAAAGTGAGCTTTAGTGAGAAATCTGTTCTTTTTGTGTGAAAGTTTTGTGAATCTTTATAAGGTCGTGGACCTTCGTGTGACTGTGGTCAAGTGACCATCAAGTGATTGTGAGAAGGGTCAGGTGACCTTTGTGTGATTGAGAAAAAGAGCTAGTGTGCTCTTGGTCAGGTGACTAAAGTGTTGTAAGGGTTTAATCTTCACCCGCGAAGAAGATTGATACTGGATTGTGAAATTCCCAAGGGTGATCTTGGGGAGTGGATGTAGGCTTGGGATAAGCCGAACCACTATAAATCTCTTGTGTTGATCTCTCTATCCTTTTAACTCATTCATTATCATTGCTCATTAACACACACGTGACACATATTGTTTATCTCGATCTCTTTCACAAACACACACGATTAAAATTAATTATTCTCTTGTGTTTGTTTTTATCACTTGCACACGATTCACTTATCTTTCATATCATATTTTTATTTATTCAAGTTTATTTATTTTACTATAAGTTTTTTAAATTACCCAATTCACCCCCCCTCTTGGTAATTTCGGGACCAACACATATAGTTAAAGTACTTTGCATTTTTCTCTTTAACAAGTAATAATTACCATCAATAAAATTGTAATGTTGTAGTTTTCCTTGTCAAATTTTAGGCATCTTCATCACGATATCATGATTCTGTTGCTTTCCAATCATCTAGCGTGGCTGCATCTGCAAATGTGATGCAAGTTGCAAGCGGCAGAGCTAATTGCTTTTGTATGAATCCTACTAGCAACAAAAACATCAACCTAGGATTTCCTACTAGTACTGGACAAGTTCATTCAATTTTATCTCTTTCAGTATCCAACATAACTGCTAAAAGTAGCGCTGCAAACTATCAAGATTGTGGATTATCGCCAGTTTTTCTGGCCAGTGAATCACCATGGGAGTCAAGCTTGGAGGCTAGCTGCCCACAAGTAAGGGATAAGGCTAAGATGAGATACAATGGAAAGAAGAAGACACGAACGTAGGTATCTCAACTTTGACCTGGTGTTTCATCAACCATCTTTGCTTCTTATAATCTCAAAAATTTTTAGAAGTTATCTTGCTCATCTATGTTCATTGTACAAAATTGTGCTAACAGGTATCTGTGATCTAATAGCATATGTTAGGAAGAATTGCCATTGTCATTTTCTTGTGCAAATTCTTCTCACTTTACATTTCTCAGAGATTTTGCCTATTTTTGGTATCTTGTAGGTGTGGTAAGCAAATAAGATATGCCTCACGCAAAGCCAGGGATACTAGAAAACGGGTGAAAGGTAGATTTGTAAAAGCTGGTGAAGCATATGACTATGATCCACTGATTACGAGGGACTTCTGAGCCAGATTTTTATTTCTTTGTCCATTACCTTACAGGACAGTTTAAAATTTTAAGGTAATATAGCTTCTCATTGGCTAAAAGTAAAACACAATGTCTGAACCGATGACATGTTTTCTGTTATATTCAGTCAAGTTTCCTCCTTTTTGCAGGATTTTTTTGTAGATAGTTCAGAGGTTGCAAATCCTGAGCCAGCCTTTATCCTTCCTCAGGTTTTCCTCTATCTGCACTTGCTCTTTGATATCCGTTGTTTTCCAATTGACCGATCAATATAGGACAGTTCTCAAGCATTTCACCAATTCTTAAGCGTCCTCCAACATTTTGGCCTTCTGGTGGGAGTCTTTCTTGCTAATAGTATTCAGGGCATTTTTTATGTGCCAATGCAGATTTTCAGATCTGTTACCCCCCTGGTTATTTGAATTCTAAAAGCGGATGACATTTGGAGCAAGCTGTGGAATACCTCAACCATCTTCCTTTGGAAATAGTGTTCCATTAATTTTTATGGTAAACTATAACTGAGATGATTTGGCTGGATTCTTAATGAATTGTTAGTGAATAGATCAATTTTATTATCCAAATTCCTAATTGGTATCTTATTCTTTTGTCTATTTGGCACTTATACAACTGGTGAGGCATCTCGCAGCGTTAACCTTCTTCTAATATTCTTTTGATTCTCCTCTGAGACATGCTCTTTTGCATTTGCACCCCCTCAGTCATCTTGCCCTACTGAAAATTCCAGATAGCTAGCAAATTTTGAAGAGGACAAAGATAGCTATAGCGAATTTTGGTTGTTCTTTTAAGTTTCTTTTATCAATTGTTCAACATAATAAAATTTGCCGGAAACCGTAATTGCCAGATTGAAATAAAGTCTGAACTTCATGTACCAAGGTAATGACTGTCAATTTCCATTTTTGCCTGTTTATTTTGGATTTGTTATTTTCACTTGACAAGCTGTACAGGCACAAAAGCCAGGTTACTATGGTTCTTGAGGCATACTTTCGAGATATGGCGACAAGAACTCCCGATATACATTCTATCGATCCACTCATTTTCAAATGACAAAATCACACAGAAAAAAAATTGAAGGTTGGTGGATCGATCTTTTCTTATTGAAGAGAAAACACTTCCATTACCAAAAGGGGAAAGAAAACGAAAGAGCAAGAAAGGCGAAAAAGCGAACCAATCAAAGAAAAAGAAAGGGCGTTTTAAGTGTCTTTGAGGACAACTCTTCAACCTTGGAACTGGGGTTCCAACGTCTTCTTTGCCTCCAACACACCATGGTTGGAAGCACCACCTCAACTGAATCCCCAACTAGATATCTCTGGGTAAGATTTTGGCATGTGCTGCACAGCATACGTCTGATGTGCCTTTCAGTCAAGAAATTTGCTCCATGCACCCATTTGTCACAGTTTTGGCATAGAAATGCTTCATCTGCTTGGCAATATACTGACGCCCGGACTCCACACAGCTCGCAGCCTAAAAAACTTGATGTTGCATTAGGTGTAACCGGCTGTTTGATACAGAAACTGCCTTGGTTTTTCTCCTGTATGCCTTTGCACATTTTCGAAGCGCAATGTGGAATGGCTAGACAATTGTAGAATGGCCACTTATATAAATTTTCACATGCACGGAGGGCTTCCGTCCTAATATTTCAGCATTTGACGAGAATGCCACAACCTGACAAAGTTGTCAATTTTTCCTTTTCCTTTGCTTAATCTCCTACGCTTTGTATTGCCGGTTTTCAAAAAAGTTGTAGAGAAGAAGAGTTTGTCCCGAAATTTTATCCTGATATCTATTAAAAATGGAATTAATTGTTAATTTTTTACATTTATATACGTATTTTGTGTGATAAAAAAATAAAATAATAAGATATATTTCATTTTTTTGTTATATTTTTTTATTGATGTGACTATAAAAAATTAATAGTTGATTACATTTTGAATATATATCGAAACAAAAACTTCGAGACAATTTGTATGGAGCTTAAGCCATTCCCACCGGTTTTTATCACATTAAAGCAACGAATTTGAACTTGTGGTTGAGAAATGATATACTTTTACAATACTGTTTCTATAAAATTGAACTGAGAATCTGATAAGGTGGTTCAATCAAATGTACCAAAGGGACTGAAAGGTAAATTGACTGCAGAGGAGCGTTCACTCCACAAGTTCGACAGGTCATAATGGCACGAGGAAGTTACAGGCTTGATAAGATGCTTGAAGAAAACTTACGAACCATGGTTTTACTGTTTTAGTTGGTAAGGGGTTAATGGTTGGTAAGTCAATTTGTGTTCCTAAAGAAGAAAGGGTATTGTATGGCCAGAATTGAGGCTCTGTACAAGATGGAACCCACCATCTTACACAGAAGTTTTTCCTGTTAGAGTCCAACTACATGGATGAGAAAGAGACATAGCAGATGTTATTGAATTTTACATACTAAAAAATTTTTTTTTTGTCATTTTAAAATTTTCAAGTTTTACATTCAAAGCACTTTTTTGTAACTCATCATATTGTATAATGTCTCTCGTACATATTATTATTCTTTTTGCACTTAGTGTGTTCTTAAGATACAAATTTTAAGTCTTAAAAAAAATTATTTTGTAATTTGTAGAACTTATATGTTATGTCAATTGTGTTTCTCACGTTTTTCCTTGTTTTTTCTTGGTCTTACTTCTCCATCCACCTATCTTTTCGTTTGTATAGTTAGGACAACTAAATAGCTTAGGACTAATTTGATTCTTTTTGTTTATACTTTATATACATTGCCCTAGTTGTAATTTTTTCTTTTTTTCTAAGAGATGTCGAATAGTCACGGAAACTTAAAATATTCTAATAAAAGTATCTTAATTAATTGTATTTTTCTGTAAAAAAAAAAAGGATGATTGCAATCGTTTGTTTAGCTCTCAATTCATGGAACGCATTCATAGACGCAAGAATGGCATTAGAAGTCCTTGTCCATTCGTTCATGTGGTGCCGGTACTCTATTCCACATGTTTAGTTTAAGTTTAAACGTGAAAGCTTGAAGCTCTTACATGCCCTATCATCCAACCTTAGTTGGTGACCATTCGATTTTGACCCATTTCAGTAGCGAATTTAACAATTGGACAAAATGGGCTTACTCAGTTAGGCCACGGCCAACCAAAAGACTTATGTTCACATCCGAGAGGGAGCCTGCATTTTGTCCATGGAAAACCATTGATTCATTGTATTGGGCAATGGGCATGAGCATCACCTTCGACACATATCTCTGTTTTTATATTTTACAACATTTTATTTTGGGTCTATTTGAGAAGCCCTGTTAACTCGAAGATACGCAAGAAAGGTGAGTGGTCAACAAATCTGAAACGACAACGAAAGATTTTCTTTGGTGGATGATTTAAAAGTGAGAATCTGGAAAGATTTATTAGATTTGTTATTGAGCCACGACGTTTATTACTTTCAACTAATAATCATTTTGACAGCCTTTGAAATAGATTAAAAAAAAAAAATCTTGATGGAGTGTTTCAAATCGGTTTGGATTTGAATTTTGAATAGTTGATATTCCTAGATATTCTTGGCTAGAAGATCATAGCTAGATTCGAAAAAACGGTCAGAAGATTACAACTAAATTCTAACAACCCGTCAATCTAATCGAAAGTAAAAAAATAAATTTAAAAAAAAGAAGAAGAAGAAAAAACTCAAAAAGTGTAAGCTTATAGAACTACTGGGCCAATCACACACAGTGGTTATCGGGAACGTCTTTATTGAGAAGTGAGAACTGAGTAGCTTTGGGCTCTCTTTGGGCCTTCGAAGACGGTTCGCTGCCTGTGTTTGCAGCTGAGGGAACCTCATTGGGCTTGTCGCCAATCCTTGATTTTGGGCCAATGGAAAACCCAAAACAATTACGTTGCTACGTGTCCAAGCAAAAGCTCATAAAACTTAGACTTCTATTATAAAAATGTTTATTCTAAATCGGAGAAGAAAAATGTAAGATTTGTAAAAAAATAAAAAATTCTTTCGTTATATAATTTGTGACTCAAAAGAGTTCTTAATAGATAAAAAAAAAAAAAAACTGATATCAGTTAGAAAGAAAGCCATGCGCGTACCATATATGAAAGCACAATATTGGATCATTATCAAAATAAAAGCGGAGAAAATTATTTTATTAAAAAACCTATTTTCAGAATCATTTAGTGAAATAATGTGTTTGAATTAAAAAATAGTTAGTAGAAATTTGATGCGGCTGCCACAACGTTTGATTATCTTGAAAAAATTTCAAAACGCATATTTGTATGTCTAACTCTTGGAAAGATTACTACCAGCCATCTAGTTGCCGTGTTGGCTAGGCTCGTCAATGGTAACACGGCAGAAACAGAATTCTTGGAAACATTATTGGTTCAAAGACTTAACGAAATTAATTTCTTGTGCATAGTGTGACTGAAACTTCTTTTTTTTTTTTTGTAAGGTGAATGTAACTATAAAACATTGCAAACTCTTTTTGCAGAAAGATTTTCGGAAAAACCAAAATGGAAAACAAAGGGAACATTTTGCCATTAATTAATTTCCTTCAGAAATTGATTTTGAGGAATTTATGACGGTTTCCAGTCGTTTCTGGCTTTAGATTTAGGTATGCTTATGGGCAAGGCAGGCAACACGGTTTGTTAAGGAGGAAGTGCACGTGGCATGGACAAGTCATGGCTGATTAATGGCACAGAGTACAATCAGATTATTAAATGGCAAGTTTTTATTAAATACTTCTTTGGGGGGTTGTTTCTTGGTTAGGTTAATGGGTAGCTTGTCTTCATTTTTATTTTGACTTGTCTTTCCACTGTCTGTGGCTTTAAACTTAACACCTGGCTTTAAAGTTTCAACTTGTAAACTTTTTTCGTTTCTTGGTCAACTTAAACTTTGAACTTTAAAGAGCAAACCTTAACACCTGGCCGACGTCTTGGATTTTCCGATGTAGCATTTTGAAAGGTGCGGTCTAAACCAACTTATTTACCGATGATTTCGGTGGAGAAAAGTTGGCATGTTGCTACTTGCTACGAACCCACCAACTGGTTCGCTTTGATTGGACAGACAAAAGATATCACGTGGAGTGAAAAAAAATATGTACACAAAATTTAAGTATAAAGTAATAATATGAACACATTATTTAAGTTTTAATTATTAATTAAATAATATATTTCGTTTTGTATATAATTTTTATGTTCCTATATTAAGAATATTGTGAAATATATCTCCGTACTTATCCACAGGCAGAATATCATAGTTTGTGGCTTGCTTGCGCCTCTGATTGCGCCAGTAGATGGTCAGCTATATTGGTTGAATCCTGACGTCTTCTCTGATTATCGAGTTTACACAACTTGAATCAGAAACCTTTTTCTTCACCCATTTGCCTCCTCTGCCTTTAATTCCTCTTTTGGTACGAGAATGCAGTTTTTTCAGTCACCTGCCAAGTTCCAGTTACCATCTCATTTGGTAAATCTGTTTTTGGTCTCATCATTTGTTTGCGTCATTTATTTTCTTGCATCACTCTTCCTGGTGGATACTTCCAAATTCACACATATAGATTCTTCATCTTCCGGAGACGTCCATGTACCAACAACAACTCTTGATCATATTGTTTTTGGAATTGCGTCCAACGAGAAGTCCTGGCCGAAGCGGAAGGAGTACGTCAAGCTGTGGTGGAGACAGCAAGAAATGAGAGGATGTGTATTTCTCGACAACATGTCGCCGGAGACAGAATCTGATAATGATAGTACTTCTCTGCCTCCTGTTTGCATCTCCCGTGACACTTCAAGATTTCGTTATACGCATCGGAATGGCCTCCGGTCAGCAATTCGCGTGGCACGTGTAGTTTCTGAGACCGTGGCACTTAATCATTCTAATGTGCGGTGGTACGTTTTTGGAGATGATGATACAGTATTTTTTGCAGAGAATTTGGTGAAGACTCTTTCCAAGTATGATCACGGGCTTTGGTACTACATAGGGTCTAATTCCGAGATTTATGAACAAAATAGAATCTTTGGCTTTGAGATGGCCTTTGGTGGGGCTGGATTTGCCATAAGTTATCCACTCGCAAAAGTTTTGGCAAAGGTTTTTGATTCCTGCATAGAGAGGTACCCTCATCTTTATGGAAGCGATTCCAGGGTCTATTCTTGCTTGGCAGAGCTTGGCGTGGCAGTGACTCGAGAGCCCGGCTTCCATCAGGTATCAATTGGTACATCCTATTAGTTTCAATCGCTTATTATCAGAACAATTTTTATGTCTTCTACCGGGGGGATGCTAAATTTTGCAGATTGATGTCAAAGGCAACTTGTTTGGTTTGTTAACTTCACATCCAACGGCACCATTGGTGTCTCTCCATCACTTCGATCAGCTAGATCCAATCTTCCCCAACATGACAACGATAAGTTCCCTGCAACATCTTTTCAAATCAGCAAGAGTTGATTCTCAAAGGGTTCTGCAAAAAACAGTTTGCTATGATCGATGGTTCTCATGGACTATTTCGGTGTCATGGGGTTATGCTGTTGAGGTTTATGGTAATCATGTGTTGTTGCCTGATGTTCTCCCTGTGCAAGCAACATTCAGGCAGTGGAAAAGGGGAACTGTTTTGGCTGGTGCCTATACTTTTAACACCAGACAACCTCACCCTGATCCGTGCCAAAGACCTACTGTATTCTTTCTGGATCGTGTAGCTTCCGGTGGGAATTTGATTACAGGCCATTACAATAAAAGCTACGCAAATTGCTCTTATGATGTGGCCTCTCCTAGAAAACTAGAAGAGATTAGAGTATTTTCACAGAAGCTTGATCTGAGCGACAAACAGGTATTACTTAACTGTTTCTGGGCATATAATTAAAGCTAATAAACATGGCATTTATACATTTTGTGACTGCAAAGTAAAACTAACTGCTTCTCGGCTTTCATTTAGTTGCGAGCTCCTAGAAGGCATTGCTGTGATATTTTGCCTTCTTCCATTGGCAAAGTGATGGAAATTGGAATTAGAGAATGCAGAGAAGAGGAACTGATTCGCATGCATCCTTAGACACAATTCATTCAAAATATAGCCACCTTGGAGGTATCCCTTTGACCTAGGAATCCTATATCAAGCAAAGGCAATGTTTGTACATGTGAGATGCCTAATAATGGTCTTGGAACAAGATTAAAAATTTACTATGAGAAGGGCTCACATTTTTTCATCGCAGGATGACTCCCAGTTACAAGTCACAGGAGAAACTAAGTAGCAGTTTGATGTTTTTGAGTTGTTGTTCGTAGTCCCAAGTCATTACAGTGCAGAAGAGCTAACTCAGCTACTTGGAGCGACGCAAATTTGACAGATATAAAGAATAGAAAGTCTGGTTGGGCTTTTTTGAAGAGGCTTCAACATTTCCTTAACTACATTCTGACATACGTGATCTTTGTCAATATTTATTGCATATAGAAAAATTGTTGAGTTACCAAGAAAATATACAGGATTAATTCTTAATAATTTTTGTTTGTAAGAAAGAAAAATATATGTAAGCAGTTTTTCCAACATTAATCTAATGTTGACCAATTACATTTGCTTCTACTCTTCAATTCATCAGTACAAGCATTCAAATTAGAATGAGAATATTTGCCTTCTTCAACGCTGTCCTTGCGATTTCCCCAGGCATCATTGCTCTGCCTCTCATTTCCTCTGTTTCTAAATCTGTCGACAGGCGAGTCACAGCTTTTTCTGTGGTCGCTTTTCCTACAAAATCTCCAATCTTAGCAAAAGAGACGTCGCAAAAATTAACAGCCCTTGTGCAGGTTTTGGCCGACAAACATCAGGCCAAGCACACGGGCTTGCTCTTTGCAAAGGAGACGTCGCAACCCAGGACTGTAGAACCTTCATCAAGGAGCCTCTGTCCTTGGTGCGAAGAAGCAATTGTTTGGTATAACATCTGTTTATTGAAGTACTCGGCCAAGAATTTCTTTGGCTATATTGACTATGAAAAAAAAAACTACTACAAACGCAACCCCAACAGGGGACCTAACGTCCGGCAACCGAAATCAATGATCAATCATATATTTCACCAGTTAGTCAAGAGAAGTCCGGAAAACTCTTACCCATACTTTAGCACTGCTTCTTTATGGAACCCAGAGAGCCGGTACGATCTTCTTTGCTTCGGCCTTTCCTTTCTTCTCTTGGGTCTTGTGTGTGGGAGCCTAAGCCCCAGATTCAGTTCTACCCCCACAAAGGTCCTGTAAAAACGTAGCCCAAGCCTAGTGTTGGCCGCAGCGACAAATGAAAGCCCAATCCAGGCGTAAACCAGCCAGTATGATTACAAAACTGGGCTTTAAATACTCTAGCTCGGATCTTCAAGAGCAGGCTGGGCTTTAAGTATCCATGAGGTGATGGCCGCAGAGTCCCCTCCTACTTCATCCTAGTTCTATTGTAGGCTGGATTCGCGTCCGTTGTATCCCATCATTTGATTGACTTATAATTCTAATTATTTTATTATTCTTTTATTGAAAACTAGACAGGCACGAGAGGTATACAGTGGGGTCCAGGGGAGACCGGATGTGAAAGAAGGAGAGGACATGAGTTTTACGTGAGATTTACAATTTTTTTAAAAATTAAAAAATAAATAAGATATATGTAGTTAAGTAGAATGTACAAATAATCAACAAAAAAATATAAGCATAAACAAGAAAAATAATCAATCACTGCTGCCCCATAGTAAGAAATATTAAACATGGCGTCCAAATTCCAGCATATTGAAGCTTATGTGCTCCAAACTAGAGCTTCCATCAGCAAAATCAATTAAAAACTGTCTTCTATTCGTTGGTCACAACTTCATTTTAAGTACCAGAGTAACGACATAAATTAAGTTGTTTACAAGAAAGATGCTGTTATTTGTAGGGGGAAGGGAGACTATCATTCTAAGCAGCCTTTGTACACAAGTACGTCCAATGTTGAATATACAAAGTAAGGTATCTTGTGTTGTAAAATCATTTATGTTTTTCATTTTTGCTCTTTTCTTCTCTCGTAGTAGCCGTCCATTGTGGTACATAATTTATAGGAGACAAGTTAGGTGCAGGGAGATTTATAAACTGAAAGTATACATATTTAATAAAATAATAATATTTTTGTACTGTTTTAGTAAAAAAAATAAAAAAAATTTTTGAAAGAAAAAAATTTTTTTTGTAAAGAATCTCATATAATACCTACATTTTATATTATAGGATAACATCTATTTAGATTTAAGTTTTAGTATTTTTTTCAAGAAAAATAGAAATAAGGAAATTATTTTTTTAAAAAATCATTTTTTTATACGTTTGGGGTACTGAGAAAAAGTTCAGTACCTGTATTCAAGCCTAATTTCTAGAGCTTTCTGGCAATGTAGAATTATTTAAATATTTTTTTTCCAACTATATGTGTGTAGTATTCGATGCTGTTATAAACTATTTTTATGAGGCTAGCCAAAATTTCGAATTTGGGGGGATATAACCATTAAACTAGATCCTCAACGACACCGTGATTGGAATTTTTTTTTAAATCAAATGCATGCTAAGCATATGTTTAACGGACATCTAGTAACCAGTAGAAAGATCCTCCGTGTAAAACAAGAACGAGAACACCCAAATGCCATGCTTTCCATCAAATTAATTAAGTGATTATAGAAGGAATCTTTAAACGGAACTACATCATTGAAGGTCTGATGTCCTCTTATCTGTCGTCTAGACATTTCAATCATATAGCTGTATATATTACTTTGATGTTACTTAAATAATCTCACCAACTTCTTTTTTTTTTTTTTTTTGATTGTTGGGCGCCCTCTATATATAGTGCGATAAACTAGGGTCGAACCCGTCAGCCCATTTTGAGAAACGCTCATCTTGCCAGAAAAGATGTCTTTCTCAAGGGCTGCCCCTGCTTTCCATGTGCTGTTAGTTGCTCTCCTTCTTCAGAACGCATTTGGACTCACCAAATTCTGGGACACCTGTACAGGCTCGTCTTATGAAGCCAAAAGCACTTATGCGTCCAACGTTAACGAGCTTCTTAATACTCTCAAATCTAATCCAGGAAAAAGGCAATTTACCGTTGGCAAGAGCCCAGACAAAATAAATGTGTTTAATCTTTGTGGGCTTCGAGGCACCGATGAGGATTGCAATGCCTGTATCAAAGAGGCAGCTGATGAGGTCCGCAGGGTCTGTCCCTCGAAGAAACAAGCAAGCGTAGTGTACGATCAGTGCACGTTGACTTACACAAATTTGGACACGAAAGACTCACTTGGCCTCATTGACCACCAAAAGATGGCCAACGTGCAAGACCCAACTGATCCTGAGCAATTCAAAGAAAAGAAATTGGTACTTTTTCGCAGGCTAGCCATTAAGGCTTACAGCGACACGACCCGATACGCCACGGGAAGTATAGAGCTGGGACAGTCCCGAATGCTAGATGGACTGGTTCAGTGCACTGAGGATATTTCTCCTCACAGATGCTACAATTGCCTTAACCAATTAATCAACACACATGGAAAATCCTATGTTGCTACCCGTGATTGCAGTATTGGAATTGATGTACGCTTTGTTCCGTGGGCTTAAGGATTGCAATTTACAAGGATCTGATATATGGGGCCTAAAACAAACCACAGTACTGGGGAGAGGAATAATAAAATGTTGTAAGAAGACTATTTTATTGTCAATGGAAGGATTATGAATAAAATGTTTTTAATTAGTTTATTTTGGAACAAAAATTATCAATTAAAACTTTGACTTGGGCGTGACACAAATTGTTTTCCGTGTATATTGCAAAGGAAAAAAAATATATGACCAAACCAAATATATGATCAAATAAAATTCAGATTTATATTTTATACAATCGTAAAAAATAAAAAATGATACGAACAAATATTATTATTTTTTAATTTATATTTTTAATTATAATTATACAAAATATACTTATCATTATATAAATTACGTGATATCTGAATACTATTTATATCAAATAATATGGCGATGTAATAACCCTATTGTAAATTTGTAATCCGATGCGTCGTGCGTCGGCCCTTTTTTTTCTTTTTGTCAGCATTATCTTTCTTTCTTTTCTTGTCTTCTTCTTCTTCTTCTTCTTTTTTTTTTAATAATTTGGGCCTTTAATCCAAGCAACCATATCACTGTTCTCAAATTCTGTATCTATCATCCCCGCTTCTATTCTCCAATGTCTACATCGATCTCCACCCAATTGGAGAATCCTCCTCCTCTTCCTGCAGATCTGATGAGGATAAAGATGATTTCATCATTCCTGAAGAAGAAATAGGAGTAGAAGTAACAGAAAAGAGTTGTTTTTGACCCGACCGAAAGCATAAGAAGCGGAAAGGGCGGCGATGATTAGTCTGACCTGACCGGAGGCACAATCCCGCTTGAGCCTTCACGGAAATTTTTTTAGTTGTTTTATTGTTATAATAAAAGAAAAAGCATCCCGCTGCAAGGACATAGGAAAGAGGATACACGAGAAACACGAGTGGTTGGATTCTACACGTTTCTCATTTTTCTTTTTAAAAAATTATGATGTGCATACAATATGCACATATTCTACCTTAGCCGTGTGTAAATGTTTTTAATTTATTGTTACTTTGTTCTCCATTTCCACGTTGTTATGGCGGAGAAATTAACAATTGCCCTTGATTTATTATTACTTTGATCCTCCATTTCCATTTTTCATGTTACTACAACGAATGTTCGTGACTGCTAAGGATTTCCTGAAATTCGAATTTCTCTGTAAACTAATGTTCATGGTGCTGTGTATTGTCTTAGTCCTGACTTTCTTGCTAGGTGCCGACTCTCGGCAAGAATGATGCTATTACAATTGTGTTGTTCTAATAACCCATCATAAACGAATCCTCTTGATGGATTTTGGTTTTGCATCTCAAACTCTTCGAAAGCATGCCTAATAGCGATGGATTATGGTACCTTCTATTGGGGTATAATATAATCACTCTTTTTGTTCTCTCTCTCTTTTTGTATAAAAATAGGAAAGCAAAGACAATAACTCATAGTTCTATTAAGAAATATTAAAATTATATTTTTAGAAAAAGTGTGAAAAGATCCGATAGTTACAATATTTCTTATATTAAGTAGTAAATTGCAAATTTAACTTACTAATTAATTCTGACATGACTTAAACTCGTAATTTTTTATGACTATTTGAGTCCCGTAATTAATCACACCACACAAGGTGAGTTATACTAAAAGTTTTAAATTCATGTGGGTTGAGATAAGTCTTTTTATTCTTAGAATATTAATGTCAAAACATTAGACAAGAGCAGGTTCATGGGACAAAGAGCATTGCGCATACTGCAATCTATGGGTAGAAAACTATTTTGATGAGCCAAAAAAAGTTGTAACTTCTCTAATGTGTATGACGCATAACATAGATGGAGTCTTGAGCCTTGATGTGAATCATCATTTTTCGTTTTTCAAACCTCAGTTTAGTTTCCTCTGTTTGTTTCCATGTTCTTGACTCATTCATGCTAACTTGGCCCGCCTGTTGTCGCAAGTTTATTCAATAACAAAGGCAAATTCAACAATCAGCGCAACAAACAATGAGACAGAGAAATTTTTTTTTTTAACCAAAAAGAAAAGAAAACAATATACATAGAACAGAACGTAAAATCATGATAGACCAATATAAATTGTTATTATTATTAGTTTACTATTTTTTTTTATCAATTAGAGGGCATATACCCAATTAAACAACACAGATCTTGGCATATTGACTCCACAAGGGTCTTTCAAATTTCATCACAATAGAAATCGCCCTCAGTTTGTTCAAAAAATGAACTCTAATTGCATGGTATGGGTACTTATCCAAAAATGATTTTTACTTGCGTGGTCCACTACTCCAATTTTTCTTTCTTCTTTCTTTTTTTTTAAACAAATACCACTCGAGTTTAGCTTCAGTTGCTTGATGATCGGCATACGTATCGTGACAGAAGAGGCATTGATCTACAACAGTGAAAGCCCAAGTCGATGGGCGTTGCAGTTTTTACTAGCTGTAACTTTAATTGGTGTTTTGTTGATGGATTAAGAGTCCGCCATGCCGAAGATTGTCTGCTAGTGGGGTAGTTGCAATTTAACAGTTTTTTGGAAAAGAAAAAAAAGTTAGTGGCCAATTTAGGCCAGAAAGCAATTAAATTTAATTGGTGTTTTGTTGATGGATTAAGAGTCCGCCATGCCGAAGTCTCTCTCCTCTAGTGGGGTAGTTGCAATTTAATAATTTCTTGGAAAAAAGAATTGAAAAAAAGTTAGGCCAGAAAGCAATTAAAGGATGAGCTTTATTGAATATATATATATATATATGTCAAATCTCAGGTTCTCTGTAAAAAAAATCAGTAAATTTACAACTAAATTAAGTCAGTAACACGTGTAAAAAAATCAGTAGATTTACACAGTAATATATATATATATATTTCAAATCTCTGGTTTCCATATCATTGACGCATTCATGCTATCTTGGCCTACCTGTTTCGTGTAGGCGCGAGTTTATTGCACACAGAAATTTGAAATTCTTTCTTTATTTCACGTTTTAAAATTAATAACAAAGGCAAATTCAACAATGAGCGGAACAAACAATAAAACATCGAGAAATTTTTTTAACCAAAAAAAAAAAGATAGAGAACGTAAAAACAGATACATGATGGACTAATATAAATTATTATTATTATTATTATTATTATTATTATTTTACTACTCAAAAAACTGATTTTTTTTTGTTCAATTAGAGGGCATATACCCAATTAAACAGCCGCAGATATTGGCATACTGACTCCATAAAGGTCTTTCAAGTTTCAACACAATAGAAAGTAGAAACCGCCTCCGGTTTGTCAAAAAAAAAAGATTCTGATTGCATGGTATTGGACTATTAATACTTATCCGAAAATGAATTATAGTTGCGGGTTCCATTACTCCCAAGGTTGTCAGAACTGGACCGGTCATCGAACCGGAAATATTAGTGGGTCAAAGTTCCACCGGTTGAACCGGTCGAACCGGTATTTAATAATATATATGTGTATAAAAGTAATTATAAAAATAATATTTATAAAAGTGATTAAATATTAATTTTTCTAATTTTAAGGATGAAATTGAAATTTTTAATAGATTTAGGACTAAATTGAATTTTTAAATTAAAGTTAATACTTAAATTATAATTTAAATAACTTTTGGGGTCAAATTGTAATTTATGAATTTTTTAATTTTATGGGACCGGTTCAACCGGTCTGATTTTCACCGGTTCTTGACTGGTTTTTTTTTATTTTGACCGGTCCGAGTCACCCTTCAAAATTTACCAAAACCGGCCTGGACCACCGGCCGATCCCCGGTTCAACCGATCTGACCGGTCGGTCCGGTCCAGTTCTGACAACAGTGATTACTCCACTTAATAAAAAAAAAAAAAAACCCAAACACCGATCCTGCTTAACCCCTCTTTTTGTTTTTTTTTTTGGTCAAAGAAGGGGCACAAAGTTAAAATTATTATTTTTTTGTTTAAAAAAAATAAGAGGATAGGAGTGGTGCCTCATAATCTCGTTAGGAATTATTACTCCTACTCTCAGGATAACGTTTAGATTACTTGGATAATTATAGTATAACTTAATATTATAAAAGGGAAGAATATATTTAACCCCACTAAACGCCCTGACAGTTTTCGAACCCAAAACCTTTGATTTAATAACGTTTGACACTTATTACTATACCACAACGATTGCTAGTGGCCAAAATTATAATTGGCATAATTATCAGGACAGAAAATGCCTGATTTACAACAATAAAAGTGTGTTTGTTGTGCGATAGAAAGGAGATGAGAGAAAGAAAAGTATAATTATTACTATACACTTTTTTTTATTATATTTTTTTCTTCTCAATTTTTATATCATTCCAAATAATTTTATTTTTTTCTCCTCTTTTTCTCTCACAAATTACTATTTATTTTTTCTTTCACCATACTTTCTTTCTCTTCATTTTTCTATCACTCTAAATAATTTTATTTTCTCTTCATTTTTTCTCTCACAAATTACTATTTACTTTTTCTTTCACCATATTTTCGTTCTCTTCATTTTCTCTAGTACTCTAAATAATTTTATTTTATTTTTATTTTTATTTTTTTCCTCATTTTCCTATCCTTTCACTTACTCCAAAAACACACTGTAACCCAAGTCGATTGGCGTTGTAGTTTTTACCAGCTGTAACTTTAGTGGGCCAAGTTGTCTTTGATGCATTTCAGCAGGTGGGTTTAAATTTTGGGAAAAAAAATTTTTGGGAAAAAAATTTTTGAGACCAAAAAAAAATTTTTGAGACTAAATTTTGGAGAAAAAAAAATACATTTAAATTTAATATATTTTTATTATCTAATAATTTAAATCTCGTATATTAATTTTGTGATTATTGTTATATATTACATAACTTTTTTGCTTAAATTTTTAATTTACATCTTTAATTTGTCTATCAGTTTTGTTGATAGATTTTAATGAGCTTGTTAGGATGTTTAGAGCTACGAAGGAAAAGAAAAAAAAGTATAATTATTACTTTATCATTTGTTTATAATTTTTTTTTCACAAAATTTTCTTCTATCAAAATAAATTATTTTTCTTATAATTTTTTTATAAATTATTATTTATTTTTCTTTTTCACAATTTTTTCTTATAATTGTCTTTTTTTACACTTTTTTCTCAATCCAAACATACTATAACTCTATAAGAGTCTATGTCAAAAAAAAAAAAAAAAACATACTATAAGAGTCCACCATGCTGAAGTTTGTCTCGTAGTGCGGTGGTTGTAATTTAACAATTTTTTGAAAAACAGAACTGAAAAAAAGTTAGTGGCCAATTTAGGCCAGAAAGCAATTAAAGGGTCAATTTTATTATAATTATATATATATATATATACAAATATTACTTATTTATTTATTTATTTATTGCAGGTTCTCAATAAAAAAATCAGTAGATTTTCAACTAAATTAAGTTAGTAACGTGTGCAACTAAAGTAAAAGAATGTGCAACCAGCTTTATTTCAACATTTTCGCAACTGGTTGCAAGCAATCTCTTACTTGTTGCACATTTTGATGACATAGTTGCAAACCTACTAATTTTAAACCAAAAAAGATATTTCACAAATTAAAAAAAGTTTTTTTTATTTTGTGAGATCTTCATTCTAAATACTTCGGACTGTATATTGTGGCCATTAAATTAAATTAAAAAATTTACAAATAATTTTTTTTTGAAAAAAAAAGCCCATTTTTCAGTCGCATTTGGGCTCAGCTTATGCCGACAAAACTAACCTCAGTCGAATCTTTTTAGATCAAAATGGAGAAGGTGTAATTAGACGGCTCAGCCTTCTTCGGCTGAGTTTAGAGTTGTGGATGGGCGGGCTATTAAACAAGAGAGAGATTTTGGCCAGCAGTCTCAGCCTGGTAAGTAAATTATGAATTACGTAATAAAAATTAATTATTCTTATTATAATTTGATGCATATTTCTTAAAATTAAAGTCTAAAACTTAAAAAATAAAAATCTAAAATTCGTAATTATTAAAATATCTTCAACACACTCCGACAGTCTCACCCCGTTAATCTATTGTTTTTGTTTAGAATTTTGGACATACACATTTAACCATACGTTTTGGTCATACTATAAAAACATACAGAATTTTTACAACTACATATATATTTTTTATAATAAAAAATAAAATATCAATTTTTATTATAAAAAATATAATTATTATTATAAAAATTATAAATATTATTACCATATAACCGCTAAATATGACAAGCAAGTATACCCGCGAACCTTTTCCCTTAGAGTTAAGTGCTCAGCGGCGCAGACATAACTCAACTCAAGCGCTAGTAGTATTTCACGAATCCACAGGATAAATGCTGGGTAGTCCCAACCATTATCATATGGTGAAAGACAACTTGTCCAGTAAACTTTGACCAAAAAGTTACGTAAAATAGTAAAGGGAAAAGAAGTGGAGCTGTCCCAATTATTATCATAATTAAATGGAGATATAATTTTTTAAAACAGTTTTAAAATTTTTTATAATAAAAAAATTAAATACATTACATTATTTTATTTTTATTATAAAAAATATGACTGTAATTTTAAAAGAATATTTTCCCATTTCATTAAAAAAAAATTCATATCTTTGTTTCTCTGAGTCTGCACCCGAATTAAATAGTAAAGCCAAATCTTTTGGATTAAATTAAATGGTTGGAAAAAATTTCCTTTTGGACACAAATTTGTGCTATTTAATGATTTTTCTTTTTTCTTTTTTAACCAAAAAAACAAAAAAGATTTTTCTTTTAAAATATACACACCACCAAAAGAGATTATATTTTGGTAGCATTTAATAAACGAATTCTACTATACAATTTAATTTTAAATAATAATAAAATATTCACATAATTTATCTAATAATATTTAATAATTTATTTATTTTCTTTAATTTTAATTATTCAACGACACATATCACTGAAATCTTACTTTAATCTTATCTAAAAAAATCTTATTAAATATTTCCTTTAGTAAAATGTATGTAGCAAAAAAAATGTTGGATTTATTTTTTATATACCTTAAAAAAAGTGATATATAATACTACACATTTGATTTAACTCTATGGGATTTTTTTTTTTTTTTAGCAAAATGGGTGAGCAGAAGAGGTATTCTACAACATGTACCGCTGATGTGAACATATTTAGTGTTGTTAGAACCGGACTGGACTGGTCGGTCTGACTGGTTCAACCAGTAACCGACTAAAGGTCCGGACCGGTTCATGGTAACTTTTGGCCCTTAACTCGGACTGGTCAAAACCGATAAAAACAGGTGAAAAACCGGACCTGTTCACTCGGTTCAAACCAAATAAAAGTTTCAAAAATTATAATTTAATCCCAAAGTTTATTTAAATTATAATTTGAACTTTAAATTTAATTAAAACTTTTAATTTAATCCTAAATTTATCAAAACTTTCAATTTAATCCTTAAAAATAAATAAATAATATTTAATAACTATATGTAAGTATTATTTTTTTAAATTATATTGATAAATACCGGTTCAAATACCGGTTCGACTGGTTGAAGGTTGACCCACTAATATTTTCGATTTAATTGAACATACTAATGTTAAGTAAAAAAAATTGAAGTCTAAACTATGAGACGGTGTGCTTGCAAAATGTTTGCCTGATTAGTACTTGCTATCTTATGAAATATATAAACTAACTATAAAAATTGGTAATTATAAACACATATTTGTTGTAAGAACGTATTGATAAAACCGTAAGCACTGTCCATCTAATATCCATTCCTTTTTCCATAAAAATACGTCCACATCCGCATCATTAAGCTCTGTGCAATACATATGGAGTTCCACCCAACATTAAGCACAACCTTGTCCTCACTTTGTAGATTGAATGAAATCATAAGTGAGAGATCGGCTAATTTAGTTGTAGATCAGGTGGGTGGCTGTTCAGTTTAGGATTGATCTTTGTCCCATGAATTGGATAAGTAATCTCTCATCTGCTCTGAGTCGATTACTTTATATGAATTACTCTCGTTGGTTGAATGAAATTAAATTATTGTTAAAAAAAAACCTTGTCCTCACTTTGTAGTTTACACATTTTTTTCAACTCATCCAAGTGAGAGTTCGGCCAATCCCACAATTTGTAATTTAATAAATTGGCCCACAATAATTAGTTTAAAAGATCAAATATATTCTGTCAAAAAAAAAAAAAGATCAAATATATTGTCGTGGTATCATGAGAAACCATACTTAAAAGTCAGCAAAAGTGGCACTACAACTCTCGATCAAGCACCGCAGCCCACAGTCGAGGACTTCTTATTATCATCTCGAGCGATTGGAAATTTCGAAAGCTGCTTCGACCAGTGGGCTAACGGAACCCCGAAAGTCTCCTAGCTCCTTAATGGATGCGTAATTGGCGAGAAGTCAGCAAAAGGAGACATGCCAACGGTGCACCACATGCCTATCTGTATATAAGCATACATCGTCCCAAGCTGAAACGCATCATTTAATCAATCCATACTTAAATTCTCAAAACAATGTCTTCCTCAAAATTTGTCTCCATATTAGCCTTTGCTCTCATTCTTCAGAGTGTCAATGGAGCCGATCCGCTCTTTCACTTTTGTTCAACCCCTGAAAACTTTACTGCCAGTGGCACTTATGAATACAACCTCAACAAGCTTACTGCCTCTCTCTCCCAGCAGGCACCACCTACAGGCTTTGGTCTTGGTTCCGTGGGCCGAAGTCCCAACAAAGTATATGGGCTTGCTCTTTGTAGGGGTGATGTCAAATCTACGGATTGCCAGACTTGCGTCGCTGAGGCAAGCGTCGAGATACGCAATAGCTGCCCATTAAACAAAGCAGCCATCATTTGGTACGATAACTGCCTATTGAAGTACTCGAACAATAATTTCTTTGGCCAAATTGATGACCAAAACAAATTCTACTTGTGGAACGTCCAAAGTGTGAAGGACCCAATTCCATTCAATCGAAAGACCAAGCAGATCTTGAGCCAATTGGCCAACCAGGCTTACGTAACCCCGAATCTATATGCAACAGGAGAGATGGCTCTACGCAATTCCCAGAAGCTTTATGGGTTGGTTCAGTGCACCAGGGACCTTTCCAGTGTTGATTGCAAGAAGTGTCTCGACCAGATAATAAGTGAACTTCCGAGCTGTTGTGAGGACAAAGAAGGTGGAAGAGTAGTTAGTGGGAGTTGCAATTTTAGATACGAAATATATCCCTTTGTCAACAAGTATTAGTTGAAAAAATCTGTAACGAAATATATTACCATGCATGCATACGCATAGCATCTTGCTTAGACATATAGCATGCAGACATAACCGAATAAAGAGTTTGCCTTAAGCGAGCATGCTTATTAAAAGCTTGTTTCAGTAGTAAACTTTACCGAACTGCTCAATAAATTATCATCCCCTCAAGCAAGGAGTCCTAGAAATTGTAGTGAGTATTTGAAGCTATATTTTAATATATGGCCCTTTTTAAATTTTCGCTTTGTTGATGTTGTTCAACTTGAGAAACAAGAAGAAAAAGGAAATCATAATTTCCTACAAGATCTATATACTTGGAGAATATCTCGGAGAATCCTATGGTTGTAAAGTGTGACACCAGAGTCTAGTTATGGAACCTGAACAGATAGACAAACACCATTATTTTTTTTTCTTTTTTTTAATGAGGTTCATTATAAATCAGTTTGGGCTTGATGAACCTCAATATTAATTCTGTTTTACATTAATATTCTCAGTCATTATACACATAATGTATAAGGTTTGTCTGTCATTCATTAAATTTGAGTCAATTACATATCAACTTTAATCATTACATAATTAATATTTTTTTCTTCAAAAAAAAAAAAAAAAACTAAAAGTAGATAACAACAGTAAGGTGCCCTAAAGGATTTCAAATGTAACGGTCAATATTTTTAAACTTTGCAATGGAAGAGAATTTGTTTCAGAAGTTTATGTTGTCTTTAGCATTGTTTTTGTATGATTTCTAGGTCACCATCAGTCATTAAAAGACAAATTAAGGCTGTGTCCTTAAACTCTTGGCATAACCATTAAAAAAAAAAAAGGTCTTCGAACCAATATTACGCAAACAAAGTAAACAAGTTTTTTTTTCCTTCTAATATTTAGTCGGATGACATAAAATCGAGTCAACATTAATGTCAATCATCAAAATCTAAAACGAATTCTAAGGTTTGGCTGTTAAAATCCAGGCTTGTCCAATTCTTTATATGTAGACACATCAAAGCCGTAAGTTCATGTTTACCCCTTGGACCATTCCTGTTTCCTAGTATGACAGGGTGCATACATTGGGAAGACGCAATACGTTACTTGTGCCGCCGTAAATTCAATTGGATTAAACCCATTCTTTATTTTGGGTTCCGAGATAGATGCAAGGGGTGGGAGAGGCAGCAGACGGAGTAGGGTGAATCCCGCTGTGTTTTTTTTTTTTTGAAAAAGAAACGTATAATGTAAACAATTAAATATAATGTATAAAAAGAATAAGAAAAATGTACATATAGTTATCAAAAAGTGAATGAGGGCACATTGTATGAATATTACATTATATTTATTTGCACATTTTACCTTATTTATTTATGCGTCATTTATTTTTTTAAGGAAAAAAAGAATACGAAACTCGCAAGAAACCTATGCTTACCCCGTCTGCCCTCTATCCAAGAGCCTATCCATGCAACGGAGTGCAGTTGGATGGTCAATTGGATCCATAATTTCGTAACTTTAATCTAAAAACCCGACTTTGACTTCGATAATTGGTCAAAACTTACTACACTGGGATACGAATATAGTTTTCAACGTACTGAATCTAGAAGCTATCTAGTTTGCATAGGCTCCACCAATAACCCACTGTCAATGTCCTTTAATTTTTAAGTTGACATACTCAAAGATCATGGATGGAGATGTTCGGCATAACTGTAAGAAAATTGATCCGCGTTTAAATATTAAATTTTTATTATCTAATTCAATATAGTGAACTTTCTATTATCTTCAAATCGGAATAATTCACAAAAAATAATAGCTCTCGCAACTCAAACAAGAATAATGTTACATTACTCCTGACATTCAATAAATTATAGTAACGATCAATTTTGTGAGTCCTACAAAGACCCACATATAAAACCCACAAAATCAGCCAAAGTGGGCAATCAAACATTCTCCTAGAAAAGATCCCTCGTAGAGTTGAGTTGGAGAGATGTTTGTTGGCCGACGTTGGACAAGCGGCCTTTGGATTCGGTCACAATCGTTCCCATTTCGTGACTCTACCGCTTCCACGGTAAATCGAAGGTTCTTATTATTTTTTTTTTTAGTACATCAGACGAAATAGAATTAAAACTATCAAGAAAAATAACTAAAATGGGAAGAAAACAGCCTTATTCCTATATTTTTCAAAAAGCAGCCATAAACCTGAGAGAGATTGATTCAAAAACACCTCTTTATTAATTAATTGAATACCTAATTTAGTTAGAAAATTAGCATATACATTGCCTTCCCACAAAATCGAAGGTTCCATTGCATGCAATTTTGTGGAGTTAATAAAAAACTCACCCAACAGCTCGCCAGGCGTGCAGCTTGACGTGGCAGGCACCCACCTCCATATCTATCTGAACGTTGTATATCTGTTCCGTAATTCTAGTACAATTTATTATAAAAGCATTATTACATTGTCACGTATTAATGACTAAATTACGGTTAAATGATATTTAATTTATGTAACAGAATATATATTTTATATAATTATAATTAAAAATAAAAATAAAAATAATACTTTATCATATTATTTTTATTATTATAATTATACAAAATATATCATTTATTACACAAAATATAAATCTAAAAAATATTTAATTACTAAATTGTAAAACCATACAACTTTTTCCTTATTATAATAACTTGTGGAAATTTCTGGATTGATATTGAGTTTTCTGTCGGTGTTGCAATCTCTGTGCCCACCCACTTGACAAAAAAAAAAAAAGAAAAAGAAAAATGATTACAAAATATTTGCCCCAATTATGATCTATAATGTACCAACTATAATATTTTGTATAATAATAATAAAACAATATGTAATAAAAAAATAATAATTTTTTTTATTTTTATTACTCATTTTGTGAATATAATTATAAAAATTTTCTTATTTATTACATTATAAATAAATTTTTAAATAAATCTCTAATAGGACTCAAAAAGAAAATGCCATGAGTATCCTCCGAATGCGGCTCTGATCATCTTTGACTTTGAACAGTCAATACATAGCAACGGCTAGCATCTCTTAAATGAGATGCGACTTTCTTATAAGTTATTATTATCGCGGTCGAAATAATATTAAATCAAAATCTTTTTGATTCTGTAACGGTTACCAGGTAATCAATAGGAGCGTGGATACTGCACCGGAGAGAAGCACTGGAATCTGCGCTCGGACTATACCAATAGTGGGCCCCACACCAATATTTGGTTTAAAAAATAAAATGAAAAAAGAATAAAGTCCATTTAAAGTGCAACTTATTCATATACAACTGCCTTGTTTTTTTAAAAAAAGATTTTTTTTAAGAAATTATAAAATTAAAATTTAAAACTAAATAAAAATTTTCATAAAATTAAAGTGCAGATATCATATAATATATATTAAAATAAAAAAATTTATTAAAAAATTTAATATAGTTACATAAAAAATGCAATTGGTCCATTCACTTTTTTTTATGGGAATCATATTGCAAAAACGTGAGACAAAAATTTATAAAATTAAAATTAAAAATTAAAAAGATATTAATAATATAGATCCTACATAATATATATTAAAATAAAAAAAAATTTCTTGCAAAAAATTTCTCTAATATTACTAAAAAATATAACTGATTGTAATTTTATGAAATTATAGAGGAATATATTTTCGCTTTATGACTTATTTTCTCTCCCCTTATGTTCTTCCCTCCACTAGGTCCGCAACGTCATTCCGGTTCCCACATCCGGTTGCTGGATCCGGGTAACAACGTTTATTCAATTAATAATAAAGAAAATAATGGTCAAGCAAGTCGGCGTGAGGCTTCTAAGGTGGCTTAAAATCTATGTCCCTGTTATCATTCCTTTTTTTTTTCGGTTTTTCCAGCCCGTTGTTATCTTGATAAAAGATGCGGGCTCGGTTCCTAAATAGAACGCCTCAGGTCTCAGGGCTCAGGCCTCCTATTTAGCAAGTTTAGGCAGCGTTAAAAGAATGCGAGAAATGAAGTTAAATATTTACTTTAATAGTTGAGAAGAGTGTCTATCAATCATAAAATAAAGAGTTTAATCCCCGTCAATCTTATTCTTTTTTCTTTATATATTTATTAAAACTCTTTATAAACATAAAATAAAAAAAAAAGAACGCGAGAAAGGAAGTCGTCTAACTGATTTGACTCTTACTCATTTAGATATTTCCTAATCCAATTGTGCCAGAGGCTTAGAGCAGAGCGCGAAAAAGGCTTTTTCGCTCCTCCTCCTCTCTTTACTTCTTCGTTCTCCTTCTTCTGCACTTTTTCCATACTTTCTTTCGTCGGTGTCTTCTTGACGCAAATCTATAGCTATTAAGTTATGATGGCGCTGTTGGGCAATTTAACAACGTGTTTTTGGGCGTTGTTAGGTTGTTCCAAGAACGAGATTCACGTCAGTACCAGAAAAGTACAGAATTGCGTACCACAATTTCTGTTGGAATTTTCACAATCACAAAGATGATTGTTCTTAAAACTCAACTCTATTACATTACGAGAATTTATTATTACTGTTATTCTTTTTTTTTTTACATTTTATCTGACACCAAAATTGATCAATGTTTTTATTTTCTTGAAAATTCGTGTACTGTTTTCATTGTATTTTCCAAATTTCTGATTAAAAACGCAGATCTTGGCATATTGACTCCACAAAGGACTTTCAAGTTTCAACCCTAAAGAAGCCGCCCCCAGTTTGTTGAAAAAATGAATTATAATTGCATGGTATTGGGTACTTATCCAAAAATTAATTCCAGCTGCGTGGTCCACTGCTCCGATTTTTTTTTTTTTCTTTTTTTAAAACAAACGCCACTCCAGTTTAGCTTCAGTTGCTTAGGCGTTGCGGATCTTACTAGCTGTAACTTTACTAGGCCTAGGCTGTCTTTGATGCATTTCAGCTGGTGGGTTTAAATTTTTAACCTACATCTTTAATTAGTCTACCAGTTTTGTTGATGGATTAGGAGTCCGCCATGCTGAAGTTTGTCTCGTAGTGCGGCAGGCCAGAAAGCAATTAAATGGTAAGTTTTGAAATTTTAGGTTCCCGGTAAAAGATGAGTAATTTTACAATTAAATTAAGTCAGTAACATGTGTAACTAAAATAAAAGAATGTGCAACTAATTTTATATCAACATTTTCGTAACTCATTGTAAATAATTTCTTACTTATTGCACATTTTGATATTATAGTTGTAAATCTATTAATTTTGAACAAAAAAAAACATTCACATATTAAAAAACATAGTTTTACTTCTTAAATTCAAAATCTAAGATTTAAAAAATAAAAAATTAAATTTATACTCACTCAAATATCTTATAGCACTCCCACGGTCCCCACTGGTTAATCTATTATTTCTAGTTAAGTGCTCAGTGGTGCAGATATACTCAACACAAGCGTTAGCAAGCACCCTATGAAATCCAAAGGATAAAAGCTGGAGTGGACCCAACCATTATGATTTGTGAAAGACGACTCGTCCTGTAAACGTTGACCAAAACGTAGGCTAAAATAGTAAAACCAAATCTTTTGGACTAAATGATTGGAAAAAATTTCCTTTTACGCACAAATTTGTGTTATTTAAAGATTTCTCTTTTAAAATATACGCAGCACTAAAAGGGAGTGTTATATTTTAGTTGCATTTGGCAAAAAAATTTAAATTGCATAGTTTAATTTTAAATAATAATAGAATATTTATATAATTTATATAATAATATTTAATAATTTATTTTTTTAATTTTTATCATTTAATAACACACATTACGTAAATCTTATTTTAATCTTGTCTAATGAATTTCACTAAATATGTCCTACTGTAAAATGTATGTACCAAAAAAATGTTGGCTTTATTTTTTATATACCTTAAAAATGTGATATATAGAATGCATTAGCGGGCAATTATATTTCATTAAACTCTGATTTTTTTTTTTGGTCAGCAAAATAGGTAAGTAGAAGAGGTATTCTAGAACATATATGGCTAATGTGAACATAACAATGTTCAGTGAAAAATTGAAGTCTAAACCACGAGACGGTGTGCTTGCAAAATGTTTGCCTAATTAGTACTCACTATCTTATGAAATATATAAACTAACTATAAAACTTAGTTTTCATAAACACATATTTGTTGTGAGGACCTATGGATAAAACCCTAAGCACTGTCCATCTAATATCCATTCCTTTTCCATAGACATACGTCCACATCCGCATCATTAAGCTCTGCGCAATACGAATGGAGTTCCACCTAATATTGAGCACAACCTTGTCCTTACTTGTAGTTTACACAGTTTTTTCAACTCATCCAAGTGAGAGTTCGGCCAATCCCACAATGTGTAATTTAATAAATTGGCCCACAATAATTTGTTTAAAAGATCAATATATTATCGTGGTATCATTAGACGCCACACTTAAAGTCAACAAAAGTGGCAATATAATTCTCCATGAAGCACCGTAGCCCACAATCGAGGAATTCTTATTATCATCTCGAACGATTTGAAAATTCAAAAGCTGCTTCAACAAGTGGACAAACAGAACCCAGAAAGTCTCATAGTGACTTTATGGATGCTTAACATGCGTGATGTCAACCACGGATTCCAGTAGTTGAGCTTCCCACGCTAAAATTAGGGTTTGACTCGTTAAGATTAAATAATAGAATTAAAATTACGATTTACAGTCTATTACAAAAAATGTCATAATTATTTAATCGTTTTGGACATTTTTTAGATATACAACTACAATACTCCATTGACAAAACTCTTTTGACAGAATTATAAGACACAGCTCTTATGTTCTCACTTATGAGCCAAAAATAAAATAGGCGTGACGTCAGCTAGAGGAGCTGTGTCGATGGGTGGACCACAAGCCTATCAGTATATAAGCATACATCGTTTCAAGCTCAGACGCATAATTTAGTCCATCCTTAAATTCTCCAAACAATGTCTTCCTCAAAATTTGTCTCTATATTAGCCTTTGCTCTCATTCTTCAGAGTGTCAATGGAGCCGATCCGCTCTTTCACTTTTGTTCAACCCCTGAAAACTTTACTGCCAGTGGCACTTATGAATACAACCTCAACAAGCTTACTGCCTCTCTCTCGCAGCAGACACCACCTACGGGTTTTGGTCTTGGTTCCGTGGGCCAAAGTCCCAACAAAGTATATGGGCTTGCTCTTTGTAGGGGTGATGTCAAATCTACGGATTGCCAGACTTGCGTCGCTGAGGCAAGCGTCGAGATACGCAAGCGCTGCCCATCAAACAAAGCAGCCATCATTTGGTACGATAACTGCCTATTGAAGTACTCGAACAATGATTTCTTTGGCCAAATTGATGACCAAAACAAATTCTACATGTGGAACGTCCGAAGTGTGAAGGAGCCAATTCCATTCAATCAAAAGACCAGGCAGATCTTGAGCCAATTGGCCAACCAGGCTTACGTAACCCCAAATCTATATGCAACAGGAGAGATGGATCTACGCAATTCCCAGAAGCTTTATGGGTTGGTTCAGTGCACCAGGGACCTTTCCAGTATTGATTGCAAGAAGTGTCTGGACCAGATAATAAGTGAACTTCCGAGCTGTTGTGAGGACAAAGAAGGTGGAAGGGTAGTTAGTGGGAGTTGCAATTTTAGATACGAAATATATCCCTTTGTCAACAAGTATTAGTTGAAAAAATCGATATCGAAATATATTAGCGTGCATGCATACTTATAGCAATCTTGCTTAGACATATAGCATGCAGACATAACTCAATTAAGAGTTTGCCTTATTGGAACATGCTTATTAAAAGCTTGTTTCAGTGGTAAACTTTACTGAACTGCTCAATAAATTATCATCCCCTCAAGCTGGTAGTCTTAGAAATTGTTGTGAGTATTTGAAGCTATATTTTAATAATGGCCTTTTTTTAAATTTTCGATTTGTTGATGTTGTTCAGCTTGAGAAACAAGAAAAAAAAAAAGGAAATCATAATTCCCTACAAGATCTATATACTTGGAGAATATCTCGGAGAATCCTATGGTTGTAAAGTGTGACGCTGGCTAGAGTCTAGTTACCCATCGGATAACCTAGGCAAACAAACTAACAGCTAGCGTTATCTTCTTTCTTTTTTCATTTTTTTCTTCATACGTAGGTCCGTTATAAATTAGTTTTGGGATTGTTGAACATTAACATTAACTCGCCGTACGTTAATATTCTCAATCATTATATACACAGTATTTAAGGTTTGCCTGTTATTCATTAAGTTTGAGTGAGTTATATATCAATCTTAATTATTATACACATAATTTTTTTTTACAAAAAAAAATATTATGTAGATAACAATAATAAGGTGCGCTTTTCTTTAAAAAAAAAAAAAACAACAATAAGGTGCGCTAAAGGATTTCAGAAGTAACGGTTAATATTTAAACTTTGCAATGAAAGAGAATTGTTTCAAAAGTTATTGTGGCACAACGCTTACAAAAAAAAGGTCTTGGAACCAATATGCAAACAAACTAAACAACTTTTTTCCTGCTAATATTTAGTCAGATGACATAAAATCGAGTCAATATTAATATCAATCATCAGAATCTAAAACGAATTCTACGGTTTGGCTTTTAAAACCCACGCTCTCCAATTCTGTATATACAGACACATCAAAGCCGTAAGTTCATGTTTACCCCTTGGCCCAGTCTTATTTCCTAGTATGACAAGGTGCATACGTTGGGAAGACGCCGTACGTTACTTGTGCAGCCGTAAATTCAACTGGATTGGATCCATTCTTTATTTTGAGTTGGGGAAAACATAGAGGCACGGTGTGGAAAGGGAGCAGACGGAGTGGGGTGGATCCCACATGTTTATTTCTTTTTGGGAAAAAAATGTATAATGTGTAAACAAGTAAATTATAATGTATGACAAGAATAAGAAAAATGTACAAATAATTATCAAAAAATGACGAGCGCCGTTGTATGAATATTACATTATACTTATTTGCACATTCTACTTTACTTTTATATACATCATATATTTTTTTTAGAAAAAAGGTAGATGAGACTCGCACGATGCTCACCCATCTGCCCTCTACCCAAGACTTCCGTCCATGCAACGGAATGCGGTTGGTTCTCAATTGGATCCATAATTTTGTAACTTTAATCTAGAAAACCCGACTTTGACTTCGAGAATTGGTCAAACTTACGACATTGGGATACAAATGTACTATTCAACATACTAAATCTAGAAGCTATCTAGTTTGCATTGGCTTAACTAATAGTAATAACCTACTGTCAATGTCTATTAATTTTTAGTTGACATTTTCAAAGATAATGTTAAATTATTCCTAACATACAATAAATTATAGGAACGATTAATTTTGTGAGTCCCACAAAGACCCACATATAAAATCCACAAAATTAGCTAGAGTGGGCAATCAAACATTCTCCTAGAAAGAATCCCTCATATAGTTGAGTTGGAGAGATGTTTTTTTTTTTTTTTTTGATCAACGAGTTGGAGAGATGTTGGCCGACGTTGGACAAGCGGCCTTTGGATTCGGTCACAATCGTACCCATTTCGCGACTCTATGGTTTCAATGGTAAATAATGGTAAACCGAAGGTTCGATTGCATGCAATTTCCTGCACTTAGTAAAAACTCACCTAGCAACTCGCCGGGCGTGCATTCTGACGTGGCAGGCACCCACCTTCGTATCTATCTAAATGCCATATTAGAAAAAAAAAAAAAAATAGAATACCGACAGTTTGTGTTCTGAATTTTGTCTCGATTAAAATTAAAATTATTATTTTTAAAATAAAAATTGATATTTTTTAAATAATTTTTATTTTTACATTTCAAAAGAATCAGTATTTATTTTAAAAATAATAATTACAGTTTCTCTCAAGATAAAACATAATTGTATACTAGAAAAGCTTTAAACCCATACAGCTAAATCATACAATCCCGTCATAGTAAAGACAACAAATATAATTTTTTATTAAAAAATGCAATTATATCTATATTTTGTGTAAGAATCTTTTAAATTTTTTTTTTAACTTATATCATATATAATTTACAATTGAAATTATAATATAATACTCATTTAATTTTAAATTTTAATCTTATTATTTTTTATTTTATTAATATGATTATATTTTTTAATAAAAAATTGTATTTGTTGTGATCGATATCGTGAATTTGTATAGTTATTTTGTATGGTGTTAAAACCAAGCTTATGTCATATATCTGTACAATTTGTTACAAAAACCTATTGAAACTTCTTGATTGATATTGAGTTTCGTTGACTATATTTTTCTTTATTTGTCTTGCAATCTCTGTATAGCACAAAATGTCATTAAGCATCCGCAGGAGGCAGCTATGATCGTCTTTGACTTTGAATAGTCAATCCATAGCAACGGCTAGTTGGTAGTTATTATATCTCTTAAATGAGATGCGACTTTCTGATTGAGAAGTCCTTATTATCATAACAGAAATAATATTAAATCTAAATCTTTTTTGATTTTGTAACCGTTACCAGGTAATTAATAATCAAGAAAATAAGTAAGTCGGTGTGAGGTTTCTGAAGTGGCATAAAATCTGCGCCGATGGGCTTTGCCTTCCTTATAAATTTTAAAATAAAATTAAAAAAAAAGTACAATTTCAAATAAAAAGAGACTTTAAAAACACTCGAATGTAACTGATCAGATTAAATGTACAACTAATTAGATTATAAATATAACTAATTATAAGAAAAAAATTTTCTTATACTTAGTTGTACTTGCAATCCAATCAGTTGTACATTAAATTTAACCAGTTACATTCGAACACTTTTTTATTTTTTTTTTTCTTAATATGTAACAGTACTTAAAAAAATTTATGTCCAGCATGTTGTTACCTTGATAAAAGATATGGGCTCGGTTCCTAAATAGGACGCCCATGGCTCAGGCCTCCTATTTAGGAAATGAGCACTTATACATATTTTAGGTATTATTATTTCAACTTATTTTTGAAATTTTGTTTGTTATTATATTTAAAAATTATTAATTTTAATTTAAAAATATTAATTTTAATTTTAATTAAAATACTGTTCAAAACACCGAGACATTGACATATTTTAGCAGCGTTAAAATAACACGACAAAGTAAGTCGGCTAGCTGACTTGGGGGCTTACCCATGTATATATTTCCTAATGTCATTGTGCCAGAGGCCTAGAGCACAACACGAAGAAGGCTTTCCCGCTCCTCCTTCGCTCCTCTCTTTTCGTCTTTCTTCTCCTTCTTCTCCACTTTCTTTTTTAATACCGAAAGCATTCTTGGGTGTTTCTTGAAATATCCTTTAATTCTAAGCTTCTTTTATTTTCTGTGCTTCTTTAATTTATTCTTTCTCTCGTCGGTGTTTTCTTGACGCAAATCTATGGTTATTTAATTATGGTGTTTCTGTGGGCGATTTAACAATGTGTTTTTGGGCGTTTTCGGGTTGTTCCAAGAACGAGATTCACGTCAGTGCCAAAAAAATACAGAATTGCGAACCACAATTTCCGTTGGAAAATCACAAAGATAATTGCTTTTAAAACTCAACTCTATTAATACGTTACGAGAATTTATTATTATTGTTATTTTTTTTCTACATTTTATCTGACACCAAAATCGATCAACTTGTAAGCCTTAAACAGAATTTTTTTTGCTCGAGGAAAAGATCAATATGCTGCCAATGAGTGCCGCTGTACGTTGCAAGTTAAGTTTATGTTCATATCCATTCTATTAGAGTGCGTTTGGTACACAAGTTGGATAGTACGGTATAGGATAATATATGTTAATATAGAATAGGATATGCTATATTACTAACTTATATTATATTTAGATGTCATCAAATAGTATAGAATAGTTATCATATTTAATATTTGGATAATATGTGATAAAATATTATAATATATCAAAATTACTTTTTTACCTTTAAAAATAATTAATTTACATTTACTATTAATTTTAATTTTTTTATTAAAAATAATTAAAATTAAGTAATGAAATTAATGTTTATTTTACATGTTATTATACATTATACTGTTTATAATTTTTTAATTTTGTATAAAAATATTTTTTAAAATTAAATATTAATTTTATTTATACAAATAAATTTTAAAATATCAAAAAAAAATTAATATTTTTTTAAGTTTTTAAGGAAAAATTAAATAAATTTTAAGAGATAAATTTTTAAATTTATATGAAAAAAAAAGAATGAGCATGAGAGAGAGAGAGAGAGTGAGGAGAGAGAAAGGAAGGGAGAGAGGAGGAGGGAGGGGAGAGAAAGGAAGAGAGAGAGATGAGGAGTGAGTGAGAGAGAAGAGGGAGGAGAGAGAAAGGGAAGAGAGAGAGAGACAAGGATTGAGAGAGAGAAGAGGGAGGAGAGAGAAAGGAAAGAGAGAGAAGAGGAGTGAGAGAGAGAAGATGAGAGAGAAATGAATTTTTTAAATTTTATATTAATTTTTTAAAAAATATTTAAAATTTATTTTAATTAAGATGATATTTTAATAAATATATAATTTATTAATACTTGTCAACGGTGTGGAATAGACTAGCGTATAGGAGTTAGAATGATAGTACTATCTTATGAGCTAGTAAGTGCATACTAACCTATCCTATACTTATTAAGATAGGATAGTTGACACTAACTTATACTATCATATTCTATCCCATGAAACAAATACACTCTTAAGGTTTTGAAATATTAAATTCAATTGTAATTTGGTTTCGCTGAAGTTACTCACTATTGATGGTTTAAGACTTTAATTGTGGTTTGCTTTACTGTTGATCAGCCTGAAAGATTCACAACAAGCATGGAAGAGGTTTTCTTGCCTTGAGAGCAATGGGAAAATGACGAGGGATCTTCAATTTGGGTTAATAAGCTCCAAAGGTGCCAGTGGAGGTGCAGTATTGGGTAAAAAAAAGTAACATGCCATATATATGTATTTGTAGATATACTTTTACATTTTCCCGTTTTTGTGTTTGACAATTGTTAATGCACCTTTAAGAATGTATTTCTGTGTCCCTGGTTGGGTAATTATCCTTCTTTTTTTTTTTTACATATATACTGTTAACATGTTTTCATTTTTTGTTAATTTCCGGTGGAAAGACTGCAGTGATAAGAAAAAACTTATCATCACAAAAACCAAATGAAGTTGGCGTCAAATTGTGGAGAACACAAAGGATAGAGTTGTGTGCTGTCTTAACTTTGTGGCTGAGTTTATTGTCAAATCCAAAGTTTTGTAAAGAGAATGGACATTCCTCTACCAAATGGACATAGTGGGGGGCAAGTACTTTTTCTTTCCTTTTTTCAACACACCTAAGTGTCATTTTTATTTTTTATTTTTTTTATTTTCTCTCTTGTTGTAATTTATCTCATAGGTCGCCTTTTTCTTTGAGAGTATCATACCCTTATCCGGAATGTTCTGTGAACATTTTGGTTCAATTGAATTGGACGAAACTTGAAATGTTTGGTATGTTTCCGAGAATGTTAGTTCAAACTAATTTCAGATGGAAATTTTAGAGTGATATGTTGGTAAATGTGTGGCAGGCACATGATATGAATATTTTGCACTTACATCCTCCCTCAAATTTTCAAGTTAACCGACTATTATACAAGTCTGCATTAGTTACGGAGATAAAAACCAAATTTATTAGGAGCACATATAAGCTCTTTTCTTGCTTGCTTATTTGTCATAGAACTCTAGTGGCAAAGTGTTAACTTGTTTCTTTGCATGTTTTTTCATGTCAGATTAATCTATAATTATAATTTAAATTGCATACTGCAAATTTAAAGCATAATTTGTGTGTGCACGGGTGTTGCCATGGCAAGCAGAATCCATTTATTCGCTGTCTATTGGTGATCGTTGAGCCGCTCTCAATCTCATGCCAGATTAAATTATGTCCGTTTCTCTTGCTTTGAATTGGTAAGATATTCGTGTAATTTACTTCATTACTTTTTCTGTAGCCTTTTATTTTTATATGCATTGATGTTGTTTGTGGGAGCTAGAACAAAGTTATTTCTTTGTTTCTCTCAATTCCCTTTCACCTAGCATAAACGAACTGATGACAATGAATTCACTGTCGAAACTTTGCACACTGATGTCCTAAAACTTTGGTTTCAATAATGGTGAGGGTGAAGCCACAAGAGCAGAGCTCTTAGGGGAGGTTGGGGTTTCAAACAGCAGCATCTTTCAAATTCCCGCAAAATGTGGCTTTAATCCCGACATACAAGAAAAAAAAACAAAAGGCAAGGGTGAAGGGGAACTAATGTTCATTTAAGTTAGAGCAAGATGCTCAGAAGTTTCCTTCGGACATCCTGAATATCTTCTTTTGTGCAGATGCTACCTGCAAGTGGCAGGAATTGCGCAAGGAAGTTCCTAAGGAATCAGTTTTTCTGCTATTTTATGCCTTTACCATAGCAGTTTTGGGAACTTCTAATATAAGGTGTATTTGAAATATGCTTGCAAGAATGCCATGAAAACCTCTTGCTTTAATTGGGTATGTATGTGATATTAACTTATTGTCTGACAATAATTCTAATGAGATGAGGTCTGTTTGGATTCAGTTCTATTCGTGTGTAGCGTAATCTAGCTTTTGAATGGCAGTTGGATAGGAAGAGTCTAGGCTTTCATGTCAAGGATGTTGATGAACACCTCCCTAATTTTCATATCACAAAAGCATAGTCCCCTTGGCCATAATCATAAAATTAAAGTGAGTTTTCTATTTCTTTTCTGCCATCATTTGTTTTCTCATTGACCTTGTTCTAGTTTTTTTTTTCCCTACGTCCAACGTGGAATAAATGAAAAAATTCTTTGCACGTTTGGATGTTATCTGATAAGGTTCAACAAAGCATGCTTTGGACCCTGTTAATCTGCTGTTTTATGCCTTGAGAAAGCACTAACAGCAAAACTTATTCTTTCCTCATTCCTCCCCTTGTTTCATGTTTCTTACTTGTCCTTTTTTTAACTCCGAAATTAGAGAGATATTTACTGAGAAGATTCAACAAAATTTAGCGAAAATGGCTATCTTGGCTGCAAGAACATAAATTATATGGCTTGTTGGTGAAAAGAAAAGTTCAAATGGTTGGTCCAGTCAACAAGGGGAAAGTCATCCATGCCAAAGCTGTTGATTTACACTCAGATGTATCCTTCTTCATATTTTTAGCAGCTCCATTGCAACCGTGGGTCCTGTGATTTTTTTTTTTATTTTGCTTTTTGTTGTTGACTGAACATTTCAAAGTTTCTACCATTTGCGGGATGTCAGCGTGTTTCAAGGTACAGCTTTAGAGTCATATACTGGTAGCTCCACTGTCAGAGAATGATCGTGAGTTGTAACTTCCCTCAATTCCTCGTAGCTGTAATTATTAATGAATGTTAATGTCTATACCCGTGCCACCACTTAAACATTTTGCAATAAGATGAGTTTCAGGTGAATGACAGGAGAAACCACTGTTTGATCTTTTCATCATGCAGTGGTTCTTTGCCGGATTTTCCTTGATTACCACATTTAATCCTCTTGTTTTTCGCAGCTGAACGTTCCATATGTTATGTGCCTATCCTATTTCAGAACAGTATTCTATATGTTTCTCTTGCAAGTATATGCATGGCATTTCAATTTACCTTAATGTCATGTTCACTGTTTAACTAGAATCATAGCTACATGTGTGTTCGCATTCTCTTGACTTGAATTTCAAAAAAAAAAAAAAAAAGCGTTAAGCTGATTTTCTGTTGATCGTTTTTTCTCTGAGATGGCTTCTGATTTTTTAGTACATTGAAAAAGTTCTTGGAGACGCTTCAAAGCCTCAAATTCGACAGGGTTAGCAGGTCTGATAATATGTGTTGAATATCCTGTCCTCTCTACCATACAGTCCTACCAATGGCGTGTCTTGTGTCATAACTTTCACCTTAGTTATTCTGAATGGCTTTCTTATGCATTGTTTCTCACTAGGGTGGCAACGAAGTCCCTGTTGCAGAGTTCGATTGTCGCATTAGAGGCTATTAAAGTTGATGAATTAGCTGATCACTTGGATGGCTGATGTCATCCAGATTCTTATTTGATGTCTTGTTGCTGACAGATGAGCATATGGAACTTGTTCTTTGTGCGTTTGCTGAATAAGTGGACACATCTTTGGAGGAGAAGGTATTCTTTCCATTTCATTAAAATTTCTCTCCCTCTCTCTAAAGTGATTTGTTCTCCATTTTCTTTTCCTGTTATGTCTTGCAATGTTGGCAAAATTTGTTCTTAAATCTCGTTGTGGCCTTCAGCTCAGCTGTAAGGAGCTCAATGGGCTGCCCCCACACTGGGAATTATTCGAGCATGTTTGAACACGTCAAATTGTTGCAGTGTGTTTGGAGTTGCAGTTGCCACTATGTTTTAATCAACTCAAGCATTTAACTATGGTCTACATTTGTTTTGCAATGGTAAGATTAGAATAATATCTAGATCGCTTCTTGAAGGACTCCACCTTGTCCTTTCACTTCAGCAGTCCTTGAAATTTGAAACTCTTGCATGTTTCAGTGGTTAGGGACATTGCTGATGCAATAGCCATACATTTGCAAATTCTTAAAAAGTTCATGTTAACTGTTATGTCTGGTCCAACTATAGTACGCCAGAAGCGTGTCTGCATTTACATTTGCCTTATTTTCCTTTCTGCCCATGGTTTGATCTTTCTGTTTGCTTCATACCCAACATTGATTATAGGTCCGTGGAGGCCACCTTGGAGAATTGTTTGTCAACTTGGTTTTCTTCTTAAAGCAATGTGGTCTATTCTCATGGATTTTGGAATTACTATAGTCGCATGTGTGCCTCAAGTAAATTTGTTCCATTGAAGTTTCTTTTGCATCGTTTTGCTAGACTTCAAAATTTTTTTATTATCAACTCATTTTTTTATGTCATTCCTATGCATACGGTGCATTGCCAGAAAAGCAGCTGCCTCAAGGGACGACCGCAAAACAAGAGACGATGGAGAAGCTGAAGTCGGCTGTCCCAGGGTGCTGGGTGCCTGAAGCGGATGGGGTCGACAGCAATCCCAAGGATTTCACTTCTACTACCTCTTCTCTCTTTGACTTTCTTCTTACTTTGCCACAATTTCACCAGGTTAGTGCTCTCTTCTCTTTCCACAATTTCATTCTTTCTTAAGGTTCTTGAAATATTGTTTCTGGTAGGCCTTTCATTTTCCTAACTTTTTTAGATACCCTCATATGGTTAGAGGTCTAGTAGATGATCCTAATACGAGATGTTTAAAGTGCACGCGAATCATATCCCCAACAAGGTTGACAGGAAAATCGGGGGGCTGGGGGGTGGTGCGTGAGGGTAACGGTAACCCAACAGTATTAACATGTGTTTTGAATTTTAGTATTTTGATTAATTGTTCGATTAAAATGAAAATTAATAATTTTAAAATAAAATTAATAATTTTTTAAATATAAAAATAACAGATATTTTAAAAATTATAAATTTTGTTTCAAAATTATCAATTTAAATGTCAATTAAAATATTAAATAAAATATCAAAATTCGAAATACTAATACTTTCTTGTAGTTCAAAATCTATATCTTTTGGAGGTAAGAAGATGAAAAGAACTCCAAGCAATTTTTTTGTTTTCTTATTCTACACAAGTTTCCAGGGAAGTTTTTTTCTTTTTTTTTTTTTAAAAGATTCCAGGGAAGTTCTTACTTCTTAGCATATACAGTTTTGGAAGACAAATGGATGACCGGAACCAGAACTCGAACTCGACCCTCTGACGTGAAATGTCATAAATATCCTCAAGCTGCAATATGATCCTCTTTCGATTTTGAGCACCCGACCCATAGCAACGGCTAGTTTCTCTTAAATTGATAGGTCCGTATGTCATTATTATTCTAATAAATTAACATTAAATCTGAATCTTTTCTGATTTTGTTGCCGTTGCCAGGTAATTAATAATATAATAAAATATATTGGCAACGGCTAGTTTCTTATTGATAAGTCATTATTATTATAATCAATTAATATTAAAACTAAGAAAAAACTAAATCTTTTTTGATTTTGTAGTCGTTGCCAGGTAAATAATAATATAATAAAATAATAATGCCAAGTAATTGGGTGGGTTGGATTAAAATCTACGTCCAGCCTGTTATTATGTGATTGGGTTGGCTTTCATTGCTTCCTAAATCCAAGGCCTCACAGCCTCAGGCCTATTTAGGAAATTTGGGCAGCGTCACATGAGTTGGTGAATCCACTTGGGCCTTATGGGTGTGTGTATATATATATATAAAAAAAAAATACGAATACATATCTTAAATTTTAATATTTTATTAATATTTTAATTAAAATTAAAATTATTATTTTTAAAATAAAATTAATAATTTTTAAAAATATAAAAATAAATATTTCAAAAATTATTAATTTTATTTTAAAAATATTAATTTTAATTTTAATTTTAATTGAAATACTAATTAAAATAATAAATTGTAGAACACAAATATATATATATATATATATATATATATATATATATAGAGAGAGAGAGAGAGAGAGAGAGAGAGAGGACTAGAGCACGACACAGAGAAGACTTTCCCGCTCCTTCTCCTCCTCTTCTTATTCTTTTTTTTATTCTGTCTTCTTCTTCCTTCTTCTTCTTTTTTTTTACTTTCTTTTTAAGTACCGAAAGCATTTCTGTGTGATTTTTGAAAGAAATAAACCTGCCAATATTATTTAAAATCTTCTGTACTTGCTTGTGATTAGTGTTTAATTCTAAGTTTCTTTTTCTGTGCGTCTTTAACTTTTACTCTCTCTCTCCTCCGCATGTTCTTGAATCTTTGCCCAAATTTATGGTTATTTAGTCATGAGACGTTGTGGGGGCGATTTGATTGTGTGTTTTTGGCGTCGTCGGGTTGTTCCAAGAACGAGATTCCGTCAGTACCAGAGGAATACAGAATCGCATGCCAAAATTTCCGTTGGAATTTCCCTGACCGCAAAGTTAATTGCTCTTTAAAATTAACACTATTTATACATTACTCGAATTTATTATGATTCTCTTTTGACATTTTATCTGGCACGAAAATCGAGCAATGTTTTCATCTTCTTGAAATTTATCGCACTGTTTTCATTTTATTTTCCAAAGCTCTGATTAAAAACTGAATTTTCATTTTCAGAAAGATTTTTGGTGTCTATTTTTGGCTTTTCTTTCTGTATTTGTTTTTTTTTTAAAGGGCAAAGTTTCATATACCCATAAAATGCACCGAGGGTTCCAGCAAATGGCGTAGAACAGAGTTAAAACAAAAGTCTATGCCATCTGTACAAATATGAATATGATAATTATTTTTTTATTGTATTAGTTAAAAATGTTTTTTTTTATTTTTTTTAAAAAAAATCTTATATGATATTTATATTTTATATTTTAAATTAACACTTATTTAATTTTAAATTTTAATTTTTTAAAAAAATATCTATGTGTATTTTTAATGTATAGATATACGTGTATTTAACTGAACCTTAAAAGGGCAAAGGAAAAAAAATTCTGAGACTTTTTTTAACCAGAAAAGGATACTGGAAGATACCTTTTTTGTTTTTTAATGTTCTCCCATGTTGTAATTTGTTTCGTAGGTGGATTTTTCCTTTGATAGCATCATTTCCTTATCCTGAGACTGTTAGTTCACACAAGCTTCAGATTGAAATTTTAGAGGGATATGTTGGTACATATGCGGCAGATACATGCTATGAATATTACGCACTCACATCCTCCCTCAGAGTTTCAAGTCAACTGACTTTTATACAAGTTGCATTGGTTATAAAGACAGAACCTAATATATATAGGCTCTTTTCTTGATCGGTTATTTGACATGGAACTCTAGTGGCAAAGTGTTAGCTTATATGCCCTTTGCATGTTTTTGATTGTCAGATTAATCTATAACTATAATGCAAAACGTAGACTGCAAGATTAAAGCATAATTTGTGTGTGCATGGACGTTTCTATGTCAAGCAGAATCCATTTACTCACAACTGCTCTCAATCTCACGCCAAGCTAAAATGTCTCCTTTTCTCTTGCTGTGCATTGGTAAGTCATTCATATAATTTGCTTCATTATTTTTCTTTCTGTAGCCTTTTTCTTTTTATGTTCAAATTGATTTTGTTTATCGGAGCTAGAACCAAGTTACTTCTTTGTCTCTATCAATTGCATTTCGCATAGCATAAACAAACTGATAACAACGAAATTAATGTTGAAACTTATCTAAATTACTGTGTCCTGTAACTTTGGCTCCAATAATGGCGAGGGTGAAGCCACAAAAGCAAAGCTGTTGGGGGAGGTTGGGGGTTCAAACCACAGCTCTCCCAAGTTACCATAAAATGTGGGCTTTAATCCCAACATAAAAGTGGAAAATAAAAGGCTAGGGTTAAGGGGAACTAAATCTTCAATTATGCTAATGTAGCACGCTCAGAATTTTCTTTCTGACGTCCTGAATATCTTCTTATGTGTGGATGCTACCCACAAGTGGCAGGAATTGCATAAGAAAGTTCTTAAGGAATCAGTTTTTGTGCAATTTCATGAATTTACAGAAGCATTTTTGGGAACTTGTAATTTGAGGTGTCCTTAAAATATGCTTACAAGGATGCCATGGGAACCGCTTGCTTTAATTGGGTAGATATGTGATATTAGCTCATTGTCTGACAATAATTCTAATCAGATGAGGGGTGCTTGGATTCAGTTTTATTTGTATGCAGCCTAATGTAGCCCGTGAATGACTGTTGAATAGGAAGAGTCCAGGCTTTCATGTATGGATTCAGTTCTATTTGTATGTACCCAAATGTAGCTTGTGAATGACTGTTGAATAGGAAGAGACGAAGAGTCCAGGCTTTCATGTCAAGAATGTCGAGGAACACCTTCCTAACTTTGATATCACAATGAAAGCAGATTCTCCTACTCGTCTTGGCCACAATCAGAAAATTGAAGTGAGTTTTCTATTTCTTTTTTGTTGTCATTTCTTTTCTCGTTAAACTTTTTCTAGTTTTTTTTTTTTTTCTGTTTTTGCATCCATGGTAAAATAAATGAACAAATTCTCTACACGTGTTAATGTTTGCCGATAACATTCAATGGAGAATGTTGTGGACCCTGTGAATCTCCTATTCTATGTGTTGAGAAAGCACTGACAGCAGCACTTTTTCCTTCTTCACTTCTCCATTTCATGTTTCTTATTTGTCCTTGCTTTAACTTCAAAATTAGGGAGTTATTTGCTGAGAAGATACAACAAAATTTAGCAAAAATGGTTGTCTTGGCTGATAAGAACACAAATTATAGGGCTTGTTGCTGAAAAGGAAAGTTTTAATGCTTGGACCACTTAACAATGGAAAAGTCATGCTTAGGCTCAGACGCGTCCTTCTTCATAGTTTCAGCAGCTTCACTGTAATAGTGGGTCCTGTGGTTTTGTTTTGATTTTCTTTTTTGTTGTTGACTGAACTATTTAAAGTTTCTCCCATGAAAGGGGTTTGGTGGGATGCAAGCCTGTCAGGACTTTCTTTAAATGATAGTTGGGGAAAGCATAAGGCCAGGTTCAGCTTCAGAGCCGTATACTAGTAGCACAGTCTTGTCTATCATAATTTGTAACTTCCTTTAATTCCTTTCTTAATGACTTTTGATGTTTACATCTGTGCCACCACTTAAGCATTTTGCAAGGAGATGAGTTTCCACTCTTAGATCTTTTTATCACGAAGTGGTTTAAGCTAGCTTTTCCTTGATTACCACATTCCATGCCCTTGTTTTTCGCAGCTGAAAGTTCCGCATGTTATGTGCCTATCCTATCCCCAAACATGTATTCTATATGTTTCTCCTGCAAGTATAAGCCTGGCATTTCAATCTACCTCAAATGTCGATTTCATTGTTCATCTAGAACCTTAGCCATATGCGTGTTCACGTTCTCTTGAATTGCATTTTGAAGTTCCTGTGGCAGAGTTTGACTATCGAAACAGAGGTTATTAAAGTTAACAAACCAGCTGATCACTTGGATGGCCGATGTCTTCCAGATTCTTATTATGATGACTTCTTGCTGACAGATGGGCACATGGATCTTGTTTTTTTTGCATTTTCTGGATAAGTGACTTGTTCTCCATTTTCCTTTCCTGTTATGCCTTAAAATGTTCGCAAAATTTGTTCTTAAGACTCGTCGTGGCCTTCAGCTTAGCTGAGCTGAAGGGGCTCGTTGGGCTGCCCCCACACTGGGAAGTTTTTTGAGCATATTTGAACCATGGAATTAAGAACCGGACCAGACCGGCCGGTTCAACCGAAAAAATCGGGAATCGGTTCTAGGTTCGGTCCGGTTCAATTTTAAAAATGGAATTCGGACCGAACCGAAAAAAACCGGTCAAAAACCGAAAAAATTGGTCAAAAACCGGGAAAATCGGGACCGGTTGAACCGGTTCAATTTAAATCAAAAAATTTTAAATTATAATTTAACCTAAAACGTTATCTAAATTATAATTAAAACTCTAATTTTAACTAAAAATTCTAATTTAGTCTTCAATTGATTAAAATTTTCAATTTAATCTTTAAAATTTAAAAATTAATATTTAATCACTATTTATAAATATTATTTTTTAAATTAATTTTTATAAATTATATTTTGTTAAATATACTAATTGTAATATCTTTAATGTATGTAAATATTAATATAATTCTTAAAATACACTTTATTTTAAATATTTATTATCATTCTTATATAATATAACATTTTATATAATTATATAAGATATATAAAAATTTAATTTTTATATATTTAATATTAAATACCGATTTTATCGGTTTAACCGCGGTTTTACCGGTCGAATCGGTTGAATCTTGAATCTCTCAACTTTCCAGTTTAATAACTAATTCGGTTATAAGAACCTTGATTTTCAAATGATTGCAGTGTATTTAGAGGTGCAGTTGCGTCTTTGTTTTAATCAAATACAATCATAGTCTACATTTGTTCTGCAATGATCAGATTAGAACAGTCTCTGGATCGCCTTTTGATGGACTCTGCCTTTTGAGTGGTCCTCCCACTTCAGCAGTCCTTGAAATTTGAAACCGTGGCATGGTTTTATGGTTAAGGACATTGCTCATGTGATAGCCTTACATTTGCACAACTCAACAAAAGTTCATGTTAATTATCATAGCTGGTCCAACTATAGTATGCGGGACCTATTCAGCATTCACATTTTCCATATTTTCCTTTTTGTTCGTGGTTTGATCTTTTGTTTGCTTCATTAGCCAACATTGATTATAGATCCATGGAGGCCACCAGGGAGGATACTGTCTCAAAAGATGATCTCTTGCTTTTCTTTATGAAAGTAATGTGGTCTATTTTATTTTTCCATTTCCCCCTCTTTCCTTTGTATTATTATGTATTGAATTGGATTTTCTTTTTATTCTCTCTAACGTGGCAAATTTCCCTTTGAAAAATTTCCTCCTTGACTGCAATTTTGTTGACAGATACTTTTGGGGTAGTGAATTGAGGTATGAACATTATGTAAACAGGTTTATGGAGAAGACGCGCAAAACAAGCCGGGACTGAGATTGAGGCCCGTGAGCGTAATAAAGGAGTCCGAAATTCTATAAATGGATCTGAGGCCCACTTCGGCTGCTTCCAATTACTTGGCAAGTGGTAAATCAACCAATTGATAAGAGAACAGTAAGTGCATTTGGCAATAATTAATGTGGAATCTGGTTGCTAAATGGACGTCCAACACATGCACTGTTTCTGGGATTTTTCTCCCTTAATTGTATATCCGTAAGGCTTGCAAACAGACTAAGTAAAACAAACAAAATAAACAATAATAATAGTGGTTATTATTATTATTATTATTATATTGAACTGTAAGCACCTTAAAATGAGAATAATTAATTTCAAAATGTAAGAGGAAAAAGATAGACATTTTTCAATAAACTTGATTTAAAATAAAATATGGCGATTTTCTTTGGAAATGGTTCAAAACCACATATAGATACAGCTGCCTTTTTTGAAATTTTTCTCCAGCTTTTTTTTTTTTTCTAGTGCATTTTTTTTCTAGCTATTGGTGCATGCTTGGATTAGGTGCACCCCAAAACACTCTCCCTCACAGATGCCGATAGAAACCACTCCACAGAATAATTGCTTCCTTTTTGGTTATGGCATTATCATGTAAGTGAGTTCCATGTGTCCCATGGTCAACTAACATGAACCTAAACCCAGTTGCAGATTCCTCTCCTTCTATTTTTTTTTCCCAAACAAAGTGTCAGAGGTTTTGAGTCAGAATAGATACCTTGTCATTCCTGAAAGGGAAAGTTGGAGGACTATTATATACGGCCTGAAGAAGGTATTGGGTAGACAGACACAATGCCATTTAAGGAAACTACCTGGCAATGCCCCAAACATGATAATAATAACAATACTTGAAAACCAAATCCAACAAAAGCAACTATAACCAAATGTTATCTTCATTTGAAGGAATAATATTCTTGGTTCATTCTATGATCTCTATATAACTGAACCAACCTCTCTCAAATTGATAGTAATACATAGCGAATGATGGCAATACTGAGATCATTTCTGAGGTTGGCCTTGGCAACTATGCTGCTCAAATTAGCCATGGCAGCAAATTACACAGTAGGAGGTCCAAATGGTGGCTGGGATGCAACTTCAGATCTGCAAACATGGACAGCGTCTCAGACATTTTTGGTTGGAGATAACCTGAGTAAGTTGCCAACATATTTTAAAAATCTAATTGATGAGAAATTTTCTTTGTTCATGATTTTTGGCGCTAATATTCGGACGAAAGATCAAAACAAATGCATAAGAATTTATACTAATATTTAATTTAATTACTGCTAATTGCAGTATTTCAGTATGCACCAAACCACGACGTGCTTGAAGTTTCACAAACAGACTACGACTCCTGTCAGGCCAATGCCCCACTCCAATCATTTAGTGGTGGCACAACAATTGTCCCTCTTTCTTCCCCTGGCAAGAAATACTTCATCTGTGGAACACCAGGACATTGCAGCCAAGGAATGAAGGTTGAGATAGATACCCTGGAACCTTCTACCCCGGCATCAGCTCCAGATGGAAGCCCATCACCATTGGAATCTCCCGCAAGCCTGCTACCGCCTGCTCCCCTGGTCATTCCTCCAGTTTCCCCCCAATTTCCCTTGATGCCTACCTCACCATTGGACAGTCCTACCTCTGCATTATCCCCTACCGCCTCCACTTCTGCAACGGGTTTTTCGCCTCCACTTCTCTCATCGTCAGCTGACAAAGTCGATTACAAAATGGCCATAAGCATAGTCATGATTGTGCTTCTGACTGTGTAATAATTAGAGAAGAATTCTTTCAAAATTACAATGATCTGTGAGCATATATTCCGCCATTCATTTACGTATTTTATCTGTTGGCTTTGAAGTTGGAATGAAATAATTTGATATAATTATTATATTAATTTCCAATTTCATGCACAAATATTTCTCATGCCATCTGTTAGAATTTCAATCAGGAAAAACCAACCCGATAGACACTAAATTCTGTAAAACCACGACTAGCACTACTCTGTATGACAATCTTGTCTGCTTTCATTGGCTTTCCAATATAATCATCTCCGGGAACTTGATAACTGTCGAACCCAATTCGGTAAACCAGATTTGAATGGCGAAAAAGTGAAAATAAAGATCACCCTGATCAGTAGCCTAGCCTGCCACTCGATCCCTCTGCAAAGTTTAGTTATTAGGACACATAATGGGTCAATATTTCTGAAGTAATAATGCGCCTGATTTCAGTGATTAGGGGAAATTGTTCCATATTATAACTATGTTCTTGGGGCTAGGATGCATTAAAGACTTGAGCAACCGATATGTGAGAATTACCATGGGTTCTTTCTATTCTAGAAAAAAAAATTGAAGCACAACTCGTTGTTTTACGTAGAATCCAAAAATTCAAGACGTCATTCAAATTCCTGCAGTTCTCATGTTTGATTCCACCACAAAATTCCTTGGCATTCTCAATAATAGTCCAAAATTTGGTCCCCCAATAGAACATTCCCCCAGCACAGCGAGGTTATGCCATTTGGATATAACGGTGAAATAAATTCGTCTCCCATTTAAAGTAGAAACTGGTGTACACACGCTATTTTTCTTTTTATTTTAGTTTAAGATCGCTCATTATCTAGTCTATTGAGTTGATTAATCTAAACCGACTCGAATAACACTCTGAAGGACGGCAAAGATCTCTAGCAGATATTTAACACAATTATATTTTTAAAATTTGAATTCAAAACTTCTAATTAAGTGATAATAAATCTCCATCATCTATATCAACATTTACATAACACAAAATAGCATACATATGCATACACATGCTATTTTGTGTTTTGTAAGAAGAATCTTAGGTAGTGGGCCAAGAAAATGGCGATTACTGGGCCTCCACTAGCTTTTTATTCACGAATCCATTATCGGTGCACTACTCGAGGACATGGGCTCCTTGCATCTGATGGGACCCTCGGTACGGCCACCATGCAAACTGTCGGTATTTTCTAGTGATTGTCCCACGCCATGAACTTTCATCTGCCAAACTGTGAATGCTCTGAAGTTCAACCTGCTGTGGCAGTGTCCTTAAGGTTGCAGTTCAATCCATCGACACATCACAAATAGCTGCAAAAGAAAGTTTTGAGAAGACCCAACAAATCAAAATTCATCAGCCCACAAGTTACATTGTAAACATTTGCCCGATTAAAAATTTCAGACACATTTTTCTGTTTGTCAGAGTCAATTTTGGAAGAACATACCAACCAAAACTTATGCTTGTGCCAAAAAAAAAAAAAAAAAAATCTTGTACACCCAAACGATTAATGATCACCAATTGTAACGTATTATCTTTTTATTGTGACTCAATTATTATTATTTTTTTCACTTCTATATAATCGGCATTCTCACTTATCAAAATCTAACCAAGTGAATCAATTAAAATCAATGTACAAGATTCAAAAACGGTTTACGCAAACCCCTCAGGATTGTCCGAGGGGCTAATGGCCTTTAAGGCCACGGTGCTAATGAGAGTTCAACTATTATTAGTGCTTTCCATCTCATTTTAAGTGAAATTTAGAAGTTTTACTTTCTTATAGTACAGTGTATTTTTTATAATGTGTTCGGACATATTTTCACCTACTCTACTAATACTTAACAGATTAATTACTAATTATTTTTTGTGTTAAAAAAAAGAAAGGAAACGGTTTACATAACTATCCTAAAAGAATAAAATATGTACCAAAAAATAGCTTTCATGGAGAACTGGATTGCTTCAGAAGTTTAATACTCTAATGGGACAGATAAAAAGCGACACCAATTCTAAGAATCATGCTCTACACTCGGATTGCGAAGGTCCCATAATGTGAGTGCCATCTTCAGTGAAGCACATGCCAGGGTTCGCGCGCGAAGCCTACTAAGCTTATTAAGAAAACTAAAAACTCATGTACAACAATCAAATAACAAATTCCTTTTGTCCTGTTAGCCGTGTTTTCTGCTTGTCTTTTTAATCTTTCCAAATGGTATAATTTCTTTCCGCTTTGTATTTGTACCATCTTGGAACTGCGGACTCCAGCCTTGCAGATTCCTTGCAACCTGAGGATCATGATATGCACGAGGCCCCCCGTCATGCCACAACATTCCTCCTCCAACGAAGACAAACTGCCTCGGATGCTAAAAATCAATCACAGCTTCTACAGAACACTGAACACCAATTTGACTTGGGATCAGCTGTTCCGTTGAAAATTGATTTAAAATTGATTTAGGAAAATAATAGGTATCATTATTTAAATAGTAATAAAATATTAACTATTAAATAATAAAATTTTAAAATAATATTATTTAATAAACTACATAATTATTTTATTATTACTTAAAATTAAATTATGTTTAATTTATTATTCTGCTTGTTCCCTGCAATTGGTTAAACTCCACCAATTTTTATATGAGATCAAATTTTATTCTGCAATCCCTTTCTAAAACTGTGGCATATAAGCAAAATTTTTTTATTTTCATTTTAGTCTATACAACAACAATAACAAATTTTTAAATCTAATTTGATTGAGATTCGCTTATTGATCTAAAATTTGACAAAGTCCGACAACCTCATCGGAAAATAATGGGAAGACATTTACCATGCCTGGGACTGTTCCCTAAATTGATCTCATATAAATGAAAATCAAACCAACCACCATTACAAGTCCAGAATCATTAAAGCCATTGTCAAGTGCCCAACCCATCCCCACAAGCCCAGCAGGGCCTACATGAATTTTAAAGTTAAAAAAAAAGAGTTGAGACAAAAAAAAAACAGTTAAACAAAAAAAGTTAAACAAAAAAAGCAAAATAGGTTGAAAAATGAACCCAAAATAAAAAAAATAAAAAACAAAGAGAGAGAGACATTAAAAATGCACCTCTGACTTGACAGCTAACCGTGCACAGGAGCAAGAGTCACCGACATAGTACTACCACTCGGCGGATTGTTCGAAGGTGGTGGCGCTCCGGTTATAGATGGCAAATCTGGAGGAGGCGGAGACGGCGGTGGCGGTGGAGGCGGATACGGCAGTGACTGTGGCTGTGGAGGCGGAGGGGGAGGCGCAGTAGAAACACTTAAAGGGGGAGGTGGACTAGGATTGAAAATTGGCGGGTTAGTTTGGACCGGCGGAGGAGGAGGAGGAGGGCTTGGCGGGCTCGGCTGGCTGGACCCAGAAACAGGGTTAGACGGACTAGGCAGGTTGGAAGCTGAATTGGGTGGAGTAGGATTTGGGATAGGGAACGTCGATTGCGGTGGAGAACTGCAGGAATCGCCGGAGCAATTGTGAGATTTTCGGAGGCCGTGGCGCAGAAACCAGAATCCAAAGAAGAGACCCAGAACCACCAGCACTGTCACTATGAAAATAAAGATCTTTGTTGCTTTCCCTACATAACACATTTTTTTTTTTTTTGTTTTGTCTCTGTGGTTTGGTCCGTTTTTCTAACAGACAGACAGGACAGGACACGCTGAACTGAACTCGAGCTTCTAAATGTGGGGTAAAATCTGAAATGGGCCTGTTTCGTTTTTAGTTTAGCGCCGATGGGTGTGGATTTCGGCTCATTTTCGTCTCTTTTTCATGGTGTTTTAAGCGAAGAAGACGGACGGTGATTATGGAGGCGCATTGATGTTGGACTGTTGGGTTTTTTCTCTTTTTTTGGTCTGTTACTATTTAAGGCCTGGGTAAGGTCAATTTCTGGGCATGTGAAGGTCAATTTCAGGGTAGCAAATGCGGTTTGATCGAGTAGTGTAAGGTGTTACCCTAGCAGCAATACTTCAACCACCCAGATTCTTGCAGTGTTCAATTGCGAAATTGCCCCTCTTTTTACCTTAGAATCACCAGTCACGAGTAACATTGCCGGAAGTTTAACCTTTATTTTTTTTTTGTTTGCAAAAAGAAGAATGAATGGGCAATAAGTATTAATTCAAATGTCAAAACTTCTTTCAGTATGTATTTTTACTAAATTTTGAATTCTTAATATTATAAATAAAATTTGCATAAAATGAGTTTAAATACCAACTAAACTAATCGAAATTGGGTCTGGAAAAAAAAAAAATACAGGAAAAGGATGGGAACAACCGAAACTGTTCCTAGTTGATGGTGTGCATTTGAGCTTTGTCTGAGGCAATGGGGCTGGCGGACAATTCCGGTCAAATGCAAAGAGTAGGAGGAAAAGGAGAATCTTCAAAAAATAATTAGCAGAAGAAAACAAAAACGAAGGGCTAATAATGGCGTTGAAAGCATATATCGTACATCGAGCCTGGAAAGTATGTCCGCCATGTTACCCCCGTCGTCAGTCGGATGGAGCGGTGACGACGTGTCTTTTATGGGACATTACGTAGATATGGATATTCCTACTAATTTGTCACTCTTTTTTGCTGTATCAAGAATTTGGCACTGTTTTTCTGAAGGAAAATTTAAGAAGTTTAACTTAGTATTAAAGTAATATAAATTATTAAATTATTAAATTTATGAAAGATTAATAAATTATTAAATATTATCAAATAAAATTATATTATTATTATTTATTATATATATTTAAAGATTTATAGTATAACATTTTAGCATAAATAGTATTTATTTTTTATTTTTTTAAATTTAACTTTTCAATCATTAATATTACTTCAAAACTTTTTAAAATTTTGAGTTCTCAATCTTCCTTTTTCCGCATCATTGCCCTCCCCCTCCCAATTTTATATTTCTTTTTTTTTTTTGGTCGCTTGATTTTGATGCTTAATTCTTTTGTTTGAATAAGTTACTTCCATGTTTGGCATTATTTTGAGCGAAATTCATTTCATTTTAATTTCCCTTCTCTCTCTCTCTCTCTCGTTTTGCGCCTGCGTGCATGTCTTTTTATGCCCTTACTCTCGCGCCATTTATTCAATTTCTCTTTGAAATTTTTTCTTCTTCTTGTGTTTCTTTTTACCCGTTCGGCATTTAGCCATCAGTTCAAGCCTAAAATTTCTGTGTTGGGGAACCAAAAACGCCATAAATGATAAAATTACCCGTTTATGGCGCGGATGCACCGTAGCTACTATTAGCGTTTCAGTTTCTTTATAGTGTGTTTAGATTATGAGAATTAGGAGAGAAAAAAAAGTTATGAAAAAGGAAAGTAGTGAAAAAATAAAATTATTCGAATAAATGAGAAATATATGACAAATGAAATAATATAAAAGAAAATAAGAAAGAAAATTTTCAAAGAAAAAGTTGTGAGAAAAGAATTTTATTTGGATAAATGAGAAATAAATGAAAAAAGAAATGAGAAAAAAGCAAATGAATAATAAATTTTTTTCCCTTGCACTTTCTTTTGTCTTTTTTTTTTTTTTTTGGGTTAAATCCAAACATGTCATTAGTCTTTTAGGATTATACCTTGTCGTCGTACTGTGTATATTATAAGAAGCATTTGATTTTACAGACACATTTAGTAAAATATATAAAAAATATATATAATTAATTTAACAATACCAAATAATTTATTTATTTATTATTTTTTATCTAATAATTTAAATTATTACATATCTACCACACTTCCACTTAAACATATTAACTATCTTTTTTGTAATACGAATAATCGTGGGGTTTCTTTATATCTATAATTGTCCTTATTTCGCTCTCAGTTTGCCAACGAGCTGCTAAAATATGTCACCAGAAAATCTGTGGGGGTATTTTTGTAATCAACAAAGGACATTAATCCATGGAGTATTTACTATTTTTTATTTTTTATTTTTTGGTAGCGCGAAGACCATGTCCGGTCTAACTCATCGCCAATTTTAATTTCCAGCCTAAATGACCCTAATTAAGTTTGAGAAAAGTCCATTTCAAATTTAATAATAATTTTTTTTATAAAAAAAATTAAATAAAAATACTAACAACTATAAAACTAACATCGACTAAAAAATTGGATGACTAGCATTCATGCAAACTAATTTTTTATTGTTCTTTTTTAAAATAAAATAAAAAAAAGACTAGATAACTCATGTCGAGCTATGTGGCCAAGGTTCATTTCCAAGCCATCACTTGCCTCCCATCCAAGATGATATCCAAACCCAATACACCGTCACTGTGAAATTCCGACCGGCTGTGAGTTCGGCAAGCTGGCATCCGCATTGCACAACCCTTGCTCCGCCAAGGTTTTCAGCGTTAGATCCGGGGTTCCTGAGCTAGGAGTTGCTCAGGAATTGGCTCGGCTTGCTGCCCAACGCGAGGTTAGCTACTCATATATATATATATATATATATATATGTATGTATAGCTTTTCTTTATCTTTTAACAAAATCTGACCATGACTTGGTAAAAGAAAATTTTATTCATTTCTTATTAATAAAAAAATATGAATTATTTATGATTCAATCTTGTATTGTTGATATAGTTTTCTCAATAATAATAATTAAAAAAAGACGAGAAATCATGTCAAAAAGTAGCGCAATTAACATAACCTAAGTCCCATTAACGTAGTCTAAACACGACATGGGTCACTGGATTCATTAAGCAAAGAATGGAAACAAAATTTGGCTACTGGTAAAGGGCTTTCTTCAAATTTTGATTCAGAGAGAGCTCCAATTCATGCTAGATCAAAAGTTCTGGAAGAAGATGCACACATTTCGAAGTGTTGAAAAAACTGTAGTGATAAATTGTTACTAAAGGTTCTTGTTTCTGACAAATAACGGTCCATTCTCAATGACCACCAATGAGCTTATACGATGCCAAATCACGGTCCGAGATTTTCTAATTGCAAGTCCTGTTACTTGTTCGATGCAGACCATCATATGAAAAGAAGAATCGAATAGGCTTAATGCCGTTGAATGCGCCTTCAAAGATGCAGAATCGATTGCCAAATCAATTGGTAATGAGAGAGAGAACGAGAGAGAAGAGATAAAGAGGGAGAACAAGAGAGAGAGAGAGAGAGAGAGAGAGAGAGAGAGAGAGAGAAGTGTGGAGAGAGAGAGTGTGAGAGGGAATTGAATTTTTTTGAATAATTTCTTGAAAAAAATATTCTCACTAAAATCTTCTCACCAGAAAATTATCCTATGGTCAATTTTTTTCACTGACATATTTTATTCCTAAAAAAAGGCATATTAATATTATTAATTATAAATAAAATCTGTATATATCAAGTTTAACCTACTCTCTCATAAATTTGATTTTAAAATCTAATTCATTGTATGATATGATAAACACAATTTTTTCACATAAAATTGTGAATTATTTTATTATTTTTTTTTAAAAAATAAATACTTAAAAAAAGATCATTCGGATTTAAATCCAAAAATTAAACGTGAAGAATCAATTTTAGCTTTTTGACTTTTATTAGTAAAAGCCATTCGTTCACAGTCTTCGAGGAAGACCTCTTTTTTATTGCAATGCATGGGTTAGCAATTCTTTTTTGTTTTTTCGGGTCCGGGTACATTAACCCCCCTCCCACCCATTTCTTCCCTCCTCTACTGGTTCACAGTAGCTGGCCCGAGGTCGGTACGGCTACCTTTTCCCTTTTTTTTTGGATCTATGGGCTAGGAATTCTTGTTGACCAATGTTTATATATAGCCCAGGACTTGAGGCCCACACAGATTTACAAAAACTAACCCATTATGTGTTGCCAAGAGACCAAGCCCAACACCCACTAGCAAATGTGCAGGGGACTTGCTATTATCTTCTTTTTTTTTTTTTTTTTTTTTTGTTTAAAAAATATTCCCCTCAATTTTGAATTGCACCTGTCCTGCTGTCCACCTCCTGGCCTCTATCATGTTTTCCCACAATTCCACAAATAATAATAGTAGTCCTTATTTCTTATTTGGGCAAGTGTGAAAAGAACAAATATTGTGTAGGCGACAATGCATTACTGTCATTTGTTGCAGCCATTTCTGGTAGCATTACAATGTCCATTTTTGTTTTATCTTGCAGGATACGGGAAGAAACACGTTGATAAATGTATCCGTCGTTTTGCTTGCAGCAAGGCAAGATTTTTTTTCGCTCTTTCTTTTAAGCCTTTCTCATTTGTTTCTCTCCTTTTCTAGCAAAATTATCAACCGACAATGTTGGTAACCAAAATGGCTAGGAAGTCTGTTCAAAAAAAAAAAAAAAAAAGGCGAGGGAAGCAAATGACTTGACAGAAAATAATAAAAAAAAGCCGTTATTACGGCCTTGATCTTCAGAATTCACAATTATCTTACTCAAAACCAAAGTTGAATTGGGCACCGGTTTGCTAGCAAAGAAATTATCTATAATATGACAATATTCATATGTTTTGCAATAAAAAATAAAATCATAAATTTTTGTTAAAAAAATATAAATATTTTATTTAAAATTAAAAAATTGTGACATTATGAACACTTCCTCTATTAAATTTTCTTTGCCAACAAACTTTTTTCTAAGATGAATATGGACAGTCACACAGGATAAGCGGTCCTGTTAGTAGACATACACAATAATATAATAGCAAAAATGGGTGGAACTTATCTACCAGAATGCCCCACTGGCATCATGCCAATGCATGCACTGTTTCTCATGCAAAGATAAGGTCGCTGTAAACAATGAAGTAAAATGCTCCATACTTCTATAAATGGGCAGGAACGAGCTGGAAAGAAGTAACAGAAAGCAATTCCAAGCCCATTCTGTTTCAGAAATCCTGGTATAATCTCTCCCGGAGAAAATGCAGGTTCCTACCACTTATGATAAGAAGATGTTAGCAAACTATGTCCCGGTTTATGTAATGCTGCCGGTAAGTGGCAAAGACAACTTATTGATTAAAATGTAATGTTTGCACAATAGACTAATGTTCTGTTGCTTTTGTGGCTGTAACACAGTTGGGAGTTGTTACAGTTGATAATGTTTTTGAAGGGAAGGATGAGCTTGAGGAGCAGCTCAGGGAGCTAAGAAGAGCTGGAGTTGATGGGGTCATGGTAGATGTGTTGTTGGGGACCGTAGAGAAGAAGGGCCCTAAGATGTATGACTGGAGCGCCTACAGGAGCTTGTTTGAAAGCATTCAGAAAAGTGGCGGCCTCAAAGTACAAGCTATAATGTCGTTTCACCAATGCGGTGGGAATGTAGGAGATGTTGTTAACATTCCACTTCCACAATGGATACTTGATGTTGGAGAAAGCAACCCTGATATATTTTATACCAACAGGGCAGGTAATAGAAACACGGAGTATCTGTCGATCGGTGTGGATCACCAGCCTCTCTTTCATGGACGCACTGCCATTCAGGTAATGGTTATCAATTGACCGACATGCCTAAAAGTAGCAGCTAAGCCTAATAATCTTGAAAACAATGTCACAATAGCCTCACCATATATCCTGCCTGTTCGTGCAGATATACAGTGACTACATGAAGAGCTTCAGGCAGAACATGTCATATTTTTTTGAATCTGGACTGATAATAGACATTGAAGTAGGGCTTGGCCCTGCAGGGGAGCTAAGATACCCATCTTATCCGCAGCTTCAGGGATGGGTGTTCCCTGGCATTGGAGAATTTCAGGTGAGATTTGTGCCATTTTCTGTAGCAATCACATGAACTACTCATTTCTTCTGTAAGCTCAAATTCTTGTTACCTAACATAAATTACCCCACATTATTTCACTTGTTAGTGCTATGATAAATACCTCAGAGCAGACTTCAAAGAAGCAGCAACAAAAGCAGGCCATCCCGAATGGGAATTGCCAGATGATGCAGGGGAATACAATGACACACCTGAATCAACAGGGTTCTTTAAATCAAATGGAACATACCTTACTGTGTATGGAATATTCTTCCTGATGTGGTATTCCAACAAGTTACTGATCCACGGAGACGAGATCATGGAGGAAGCCAACAAAATTTTTCTGGGCTGTAAAGTCAAATTAGCAGCTAAAGTACATCTCTCGACTTTGAAAAAATGTTTCAAATAATCAGCAAAGCCAATTAATCCCAAATCACATTTCTTTGTCTGGACTCAGGTTTCTGGAATACACTGGTGGTATAAGGCTGATAATCATGCTGCAGAGCTCACTGCTGGATACTACAATTTGAAAGACAGAAATGGTTATGGACCCATTGCAAGGATGCTGAAGAGGCATCATGCTATCTTAAACTTCACTTGTCTGGAGATGAAAGACTCTGAGCAGCCCGCTGATGCTAAGAGTGGACCTCAGGAACTTGTACAACAGGTGATGATTCTAAATCCTAATCCTTGTTATTCACATTATTATGAATTAATGCACTTGTTTATAGGGATTCATGGACGATTGATGTTTAGCTCAAAAAGTGCAGGTTTTGAGCAGCGGTTGGATAATAAAAATTGAAGTTGCATGTGAGCATGCACTTCAAAGGTACGATGCTGGGGCTTTCAATCAGGTCCTCTTAAATGGCAGGCCTAATGGTTTATACAAAGAAGGCCCAGCAAAACCAAAGATGTATGGGATGACATACCTTCGTTTATCAGTGACTCTCCTCGAAGAAGGCAATTTTAAGATATTCAAGATTTTTGTGAGGAAAATGCATGCAGATCAGGTAAAAATATTGCCCCCATAATAAAATTATGGGAACGGTTAGATGGAGAGGGAATGAAGAGTCGGCGAGAGAGAGAGACAAAGTTACATGTGTATATTTTTTGAAATTTTGTTACACATTAATTTCAACAGTTTTACACGTTTTAAATTATACAAAAATAAAATATGTAAAAATTTATAAAATTTATAATTAAAATTTATAAACAATAAACTTATAAACATAAACATCATAATTAACATTTTATCCATCCTTACTACAGCTATCTATCATTTCCCCAAAGATATCCATCTATGATTTCCCTAAGATTATACAAAGTGGAAGCAAATATCCCAAATTTTTATTTTTCCCTTTTTCTGAACTTCATTTATGTTTTTTCAGGATTATTGTCCAGACCCGAATATGTACAACGATGATTTAGGTCCACTGGAGAGGTCGGAGCCAAAAATTCCAATTGAAGTTCTTTTAGAAGAAACTAAGCCAATCCAACCATTCCCATGGGATAAAGAAACAGATACGCCTGTTGTTGATGGTTCCGGCTTACTTTCCTACTTAATTAACAAGGTCAAATCTGTGTTCTTCAAGTGAGGCCACGAGCAAATGGGAAGGATGAGCCAAAGACAAAGAGTCAATTTAGCATTCAAATGTCGGCAGCACAGCGCTAATAAAATGCCATTTTGAGGCTTCCTCGTTGTTGTATGCTCTGTTTGAACTTTGAATAAAAGAATCTCCATTGTCGGCAGTTTGCAGATGGGTTAAATGTTGTGTTTATGGTAAATATGAAATATTTCTCGCCAATAACCGCACGGTGATTTTTAGGCTTCTTCATTGTCGGAGTCAGTGTTGGGCCGACGGAACTTCTCCGTAGCCAGAATTGCGGCCGCCAATCCGGAGAGGCGGAGGAAGTCAGAGGTGGAGGCGGGGGTGGTTGAGGGATGGCAGAACAGATGACGGAGGAGAGCAATAAGAATTTCGTTATAAGTTTAGTTTTTTTATTTAAACAGAAAAAAAAAAACATAAATATATTAATTATTATATTTATAAATTAAAGTAACATTTTTAATCAAATTTTTTATACAGAATATTTATTATTAAAAAATTAATAAAATCCAATCGACCTTTCTCCAAATTTAACTATTACACTCACGGCTCTAAAACTTAATATTATTCTTATATTTAAATATTTATTTCATCGGAAATAGTGCCAGCGTCAAGGACTCTAACTCTTGTACATGCTGTAGCAGCACCTATAACATATAATCCCCATTACAAGTTTAGTTAATTACAATATAGTCTGCCATTTGAAATGATAAATTGAATAATGATTTGATCATATATTTTACACAATTAATTTATTTTTAAATTTTTATATTGCATAATTTTTTTATTAAGTACTGAGTATCCTTACTCTAATATGAGCTTGAAAATTCAATGACGATTAATTGTACGATTCAAATTTAGCATCCAGTTAGATAAGTTGGGAACTACGTTCTGGTTCATTAATATTTCAGTGGTAAGTTCTTCTTATAAAAAATATTGAATGAAAACGTTAATGGATAACTTCTAATTCTAATTTATAAATATGTTAATTTATATACTAATGAGATATTTTTATTTGGTCAAAAAGAAAATTACAGGATAATCCCCAAAACATATTTGTAATTAATTCAACAATAATTAGGTTTTGTTTTTGACGCTCTCCCAAATTTTGAACTTTTATACGTAGCAAATAGCAATGGAGTGCAAGGCATGTGGGGATATCCAGGTTATCTAAATGACTCACATGCTTTTTTTTTATTAAATCTAAAAAAATCTTTTACCAAAATATGCCCCAAAAATTTTTCCCTTTTTTCCAACGCTTTAATCGTTTAAGTTTAGGATCTAATTTAAGTTAAAAATAATGTGAATCTTCATGGTCGCAAATGTTTTAATCTCATATACACTTATTTTTTCAATTTTTCTTTTCTCATTGAAAAATAAAAGCAATATCTCCAACTCTTCGACAAAAGAGAAAGTTGGGAAAAAAAACTAATAAGAGTAAAAAAAATCGACCAAATACAAAACAATGGGTGTCTCACATCGTTCTGCTCACGTCTTTCTACGCGTCAACTCTCTCTCTCTCTCCCATTCCGAAAAACATGTAACGTTGCCATAAGCAAAAATCCCAACAGAATCATTTTGACCAAAATATGCTCCAAATTTTTGATCTTTTTCCCCCCTTTTTGGTTGTTCTTTTTTTATCTGAACTAACAAAACATTAATCATCCAAATCTCTATCTTTCGAACATTGATTTTGACAACATTGTTCTTTATCTCCAATTTTGATACATACGTTGTCGTCAGGTGGTCGTTGTATGAATTATCTTCACATTCCAATCTTAATTTAGAGGTGGTATTATGATTGTTAGAGGCGCCAGAGTTTCTGGGTCACAATTCAAAATTTTAGAAGATTCCTACGTATAAGAGGCGCTCTTCGTGCGCATCTTTGTTCAGGGTGGCATTTTGTTCTTGCCTTGAGGAACAACCTTTTCGGTTGCGTTTGGCAATTCAAAATTTTACAGTTCAAATGTTTTAAAGATTGTAGATCAACGCCATATTCGATGAAATATGAGAAGGGTAGAACGCGAATGGGTTGATGATTTGAGAGGCAATGGAATTGAGGAGAATCAGCTATGCAATGGTTTTCATGATTCTGCTTTGCGATTTGGCAACAGGGAGCATGGAGGGCAAGAGAAGGAGAGCAGAAACGGTTCTGGCCAATGGCTGTTCCCAGGTATGTGGACAAATGGGGTCTGCATTTCTATTTAGTTTTTTTCATTATGTCTACATTTTCACTATCTGATTTCCTAGGAAACAAATCTGATTTAAGCTCTATAAATTAAACGTTTATGGCAAATTTATGTAGAAATAGTGAAATACAAGTCCCTGCATTTTCGCCCTCTTCTTCTTATAGTGCTACTCCAAAATATGCAATAGGAGGAAAGCTTCTTTTGTTGTATGCTTAATTGCTATTGCTGTACTTTAAGAAAGGCTTGTAATTACAGGCAGAGCAGACATGGAAACGTTGCAGGAAAGCATTGGTAGATGAAAAAGGCTCTTTTGAAGATTCTGACTTCTGTATGCAACAGGAAGTGACTAGGCACTTGAAATCAACATTGTTAAATAGAGTAGACTTAATCAAAGCTATCAGTATTCTGCGGCCCCAAGCGAAACAAAAACTCTTGGATTGTTTCAGAAAGCAAAATCTTCTGTTTAGTATTTCTACCGAAGGGGCCAACTCTGTGAATTCGTACAATGCACCTAGAAGATATCTGGCACGCAAGTATCACAGGAAGATTAAAGCAAGTCCTTCACCGTCTCCAGCTCGAGCGTCTACAGCAACATCTCCAGCACCTGCCAGCTCTTCATCTAGAAGTCCAGTGCTCCATTCAGCCCCAGTATCTGCAGGTCATGCGTCGAGACCATCTAAGTTAGCACCTGCTGATTCTCCATCTCCAAATCCTTTGACCACTCTATTTTTACATAAAAAGCTAAGGCACCCGAAAACTACGAGTGATTTACATCCTCCACCCCCACCGCATGCAGCTCGTAGGCAGCCTCCTCCACCCCCACCTTCTGCAGCTCATAGGCAGCCTCCACCTAGTCCGCCCCCACCCAGTCCGCCTCCACCCAGTCCACGTGCTTCTAGACATACTCCACCCAGTCCACCTGCTACCATACATTCTCCACCCACATCTCCTACTTCTGGAAACTCTCCACCTAGCTCGCAGGCTTCTAAACAGCAACCATCACAAGCACAAGATGTGCTGAAGAAAGAAACTTTTGTTGCTGCTGTTACAACTGGAATAGCAACTTTCTGTTTTGTAGCATTGCTATTCTGTTGTTGGTGCTGTTTTAAGCGTAGCAGGCACAAATCTGGGTATGGACCAAAAGATGACAGGCCTCTTCTCCACTTAAGTGATTTGTCTGCTAGTAAGCGTGAGTTTGATATTCATTTGTCATCGATTCGGTTTTACTGTCTGCTTTTTATACATAATATTAATTTTCCATATGAAACCTTAATTATTCAGGTTCTTCACAGAATTCTCTTAGTTTAGGAAGCTCCAGCATCAGAGAGTACAATTTAAGTAGCAGAAAGAATGCTTTTTTGAATGGCAGCCTATCTACCAAATATGGGGCTTCTAACCCTCCATTGATTGAAGCACAGTTATCAGAGGCCAGGGCAGGAGAAGCACTTCCGTCTTTAAAACCTCCTCCTGGAAGATCAGCTCCTCCACCCCCTCAACCAACACCACCACCTCCTCCTCCTCCTCGCCCTCCACCACCTCCTCCTGCTCCTCAACCTCCACCACCTCCAAAAACTGCTCGACCTCCGCCAGTTCCTCCACCAAAGGGAAAACTAAAACCTTCACCTCTTGGAACACGAAATAAAGGACATGGTGAAGGAGATGACAATGACGGTGAATCTCAAAAGGCGAAGTTAAAGCCATTCTTCTGGGACAAGGTTATGGCCAGCCCTGACCACTCAATGGTCTGGCATGAGATTAGTGCCGGATCATTCCAGTAAGACTGAAAAATCTTCTTTAAATTTACTTTTTTTCTTTCCTGCCACTATTACATGTCAAACGGTCCGTTAATTATTGGGACTATGCAGGTTTAATGAGGAGATGATAGAATCACTGTTTGGATACAATGCCGCAGATACTAACAAGAAAGACTGGAAGAGAGATTCATCGGACCCTGCAACTCAGTACATCAGTATAATTGATACCAGGAAAGCACAAAACTTATCAATTCTTTTACGAGCATTGAATGTGACTACAGAAGAAGTCATTGATTCCCTAAAAGAAGGTGGGACCATATTACTCTCCTCATGTTCAGGAAGAGTTTAACGGAAGAAAAGTTCAAAAATGTAAATGATCAGTAGGAAATAAAATCGGCAATAATCAATTATGGTATTGGATTTCCTGTTCCACATGAGCAAAAAGGCAAAGTGACTATGCAACACAAGGGATTGGATTACAATTTCTAGAAAGTTTGTTGACAATTTGATCTCTCCTTTCATATTGGTCAATAGGCAGGCCAGAGTGTTATCTTGATTTAGCATGTTAATGTTCATGGTCTTTAAGCCTAAGTAGAGGTTCTATCTCTCAATCAATTGAAATTTGAATCAGGAAATGAGCTTCCAGTGGAGCTCCTCCAAACTTTGCTGAAGATGGCACCATCAGCAGAAGAGGAATTGAAGATTAGGTTATTTACAGGCGATCTTTCTCAACTGGGCCCTGCAGAGCGTTTCCTCAAAGTCTTGGTTGAAATCCCATTCGCTTTCAAACGAATAGAGTCACTGCTATTTATGAGTTCTCTTCACGAAGAAGTTTCAAGCCTCAAAGACTCCTTTGCAACTCTTGAGGTGAGGCATCAGATGTGCCACTTGTTTTGATTAACTATTACATCCCCTTACTTCTGTCACTTTTAATGTATTTACTCGTTTCAACTATTGGGCGAGATTGCTTGTCAATCTAGTAAACTTTGTTCCCAGCTTTTTGGTTATAAAATTTGCTTCAATGCAACTGACAGGTGGCATGCAACAAGCTCAGAAACAGCAGGCTATTCCTAAAGCTATTAGAAGCAGTTCTCAAAACTGGTAATCGCATGAATGATGGCACATTCCGGGGTGGTGCACAGGCAATTAAACTTGACACACTCTTGAAACTTTCTGATGTCAAAGGAGCTGATGGCAAAACAACTCTCTTGCACTTTGTTGTTCAAGAGATCATCCGTTCGGAAGGCATACGTGCTGTCCGAAATGCAAGAGCAAGCAGGAGTGTTTCCAGTGTGAAGTCAGATGATTTTATTCAAGATTCCAACGAGGCATCAGCAGAACATTACCGCAATCTTGGTCTACAGGTGGTTTCAGGTTTAAGTAGTGAACTTGAAGATGTAAAGAAGGCAGCAATCATAGATGCTGATGTCCTAACATCTTCAGTATCAAAACTTAGACAATCGCTAACAAAAACCAAAGCTTTCCTAGATTCCGAGATGAAGAACCTGGAAGAAGAAGAAGGTGACTTCAGTCGTTCACTGTCTAGTTTTGTGGATCGTGCAGAATCTGACATCTCATGGCTATCAGAGGAAGAAAAGAAGATAATGGCTTTGGTGAAGAGCACGGCAGATTACTTTCACGGGACAGCGGGAAGGGATGAAGGTTTGCGTTTGTTTATCATCGTACGAGATTTTCTGATAATACTAGATAAAGTATGTAAAGAAGTGAGAGAGGATAGAGCAAAAAAACCAGCGAAAGCATCAAAACCAGAGGTCTCAGTAAGATCACATTCATCGGATAGTCGCAAATCTGATATTCGTCAGCATATATTTCCAATCACCGCAAGGCAGACCGATTATTCCAGTTCAGATGAAGACAGCCCATCTCCATAGTTTTTGCCAAATGGGAATGCAAAACATTTGCAGGCATCAGCATGTCCCTTCCCACTTTTGTGTTTCTTCCTATTGAGGCACAGAAGGAATTATCATTTCAAATTCCAAAGTGGAAGTGTCCTCTCCATAGCCAGGGATCAGTAAAAACATGGGCCGAGATTTTATCAAACAATTTCCTTGTAGATAGCCTAAATTGGTAAAATTTATTTGCCCACAAAACAAGATTGAATCATCTGAATTTTCCTGCAAGGTATGTAGTTTTCTTTTGTACAGAGTAGTTGAAGTTGATGACTTGTTTATGCTGAAGAAACTTTTGTATCTAACCCAAAAATTGATTCTTTCTTTTGAAATTGAAGTCGGAGGAAGTTGACATTTTTCCATAAATTATGGCGTTCAGATTTGTTGCCTGGTATTTTTTTTTTTTTTTCATGTCTAGTATGGATAATTTGGAATTACATAAAACTGAAAGAGGTGTACGCAAATTGGTAAATTGTTAACGATGGTTTGGAAATTTTTAAACTCGCAATAAAAAAAGATAAAATTAAAATCGGTTAAAACATCAACAATTGCAAATCAGCTTAGTCACTTTCATAGTTCGAACTATGTTCAGGGGAGGAAAAAAATTCAAAGATTTGAATAAAGAAAAACTCAATAAAATTTTATTCAAGTAAATCATTAAAAAAATTAATTATAAATACTGGAGATCTTGTGTTTTAATCTTTAAAAAGGGTGTAAGGTTTATGTACTAATGGACAAACAAGAAATACTGTCTGGTTTCTGGTTGGTCTGCCTTTACAAGAACACTTATCAGAGCACCTTTTCAGTAAGAGGCCAAGACAAAAGCGCACACACAGACAGAGGCAGGGGCTGAAACATACACACAGAGCCCATCAGAATCACAACAAATTAAAATGTTTCGCTCAAAATCTCCTTCAATTATCTCGTGGTTCCGATCAGAACAATAGACCAGTTATATGTTCTTGTTTATTGTTTACCAAAAGTGGAAGCTCTTCTGTAGATGACAACCTTACTTATAACCTTAACATAAGCTCCTGCGAACACACACTTCCACATTACATTAAGATAGCAGCCCTTTCTACAGCCCCATGAAGCCATGTGTTTTGCATTTGCAAGTCCCATATGCATTCAGTTAAACTCAAGAAGCTTGACACAAATCACACAAAGTGAGAAACAAAGGGCTTTTTATGGTTAAAATTGCTACACTCCAGACATTAAGATTGGGACCATCCAAATCATTTTCACAATTTAATTCATCAGAGAGCATTGTATTTGTCTGTTAAGAATCAGGAACACACATTGTGGATTGTTTAATCAACAATGTCAAACATACCAAAGTTCCTCGAGAAAACTAAAAATAATTTGATCATCATCATTGTCATTCATTTTTGAAGTTTCTCAACATAATTCATCAAAACCACCTTACTAATTCAACTATGGAAACCAAGCCAGTTTCCAATTTTCCACATCAAAAACTTTCTCCCTTTTTCTCCACGAAAAGACATATACATATTGCATACCAAAAGCTGGAAAGAAGACATTAAAGGCATAAATAAAAATAAAAAAAAGGAGAAAAGTAGCGCCGGGCAATCATATTCATGGTGAAGTAGCAGACCCACATATGTATCAAGTCATCAACCGCTTTAGAGCGAACCCCTCTCGGCCACCCTTTTCAACAGAACCAGCTGCTCGATCGAATAGACACATAAACCTCGAGTGGAAAGCCTGGATTGAGCCGCAGGCGAGTTCAACAAAACCTCCAACAGCTGCTGCTTGTTCAACATCCCCAGCAGCCCAAACTCGTTGCCAGCAGCAGCAACACCGCAAACAACATCGCCGTTAGTGCTGGAGACAGGCATTGTCTGGAGAGCCTTAATCTGTGCTTGCAAGAACCTGACGTACTTATGCGCCTCTTCCAGAATAGTAGCATTGTCCATTTTCTTGTCCCATGGCATCAGCTTCTGCAAGCAGCGAGTCTTGTCACTGATATTCCGGCTGCGACTCCTCGCCATCTGGCCGGAGGAGTGGTCTTTTGGGGTAAAATTGAAGCTTTGTGGGTTGATCAGAAAAGGGTGATCAGGACGGAGGCGTTTCTGATGAGAAGGTGACTCTGGGGAACGAAGACCAGGAAGGGTAGTGCAAGAAAAGAAGTCGAATGACTGGGCCTGTCCCTGAACAGAGTCGTAAGGGTTGAAGCAGTGACATTGAGATTGAAGAGGGTGACCCAGTTGGTTGTAATAGCAGAAGCCCGGCAAACGAGGATGTTCACCGGAGGAGAAGGATGGCGAGCTGAAATTTGGATTCGAGCTTGGGCCAGCGGGATCAGTAGACAAGGAATAAGAGGAAGGCAAGAAATCCGAAGGTGGGAAGGGGACAAGGCTTTGGAGAGAGCCGTCGTAGGAGGAGGATGGGATGACGGGGTTGAAGTTGAACAAGGCGGCATTGTGGTCGCCGTCAGCTCCGACTCCGCCTCCGGCCAAGGGCCAGCTCCTATCTCCCTCCATTATTCTTGTTTAGTTTTCCTTTTTTTTTTTTTTTTTGTTTGGTCTGCTAGAGTTCAAATGGGCGGAGGGAGGAAAGGACGGGACACGTGGTATTTGGGTATAGGGTTTTGGCAACGGAACGTACAGACGGCGACACGGGAATCGAGGACGATTGAGTGGGCTCCGTACAGAAATATGGCAGCGTTAATCCCCTCTGCTTTTTGTCATGTCTCTCCCTTTGCTGGAAGCCTGGAACTGCCATATTTTTTTTTTCGGATACATCGAACGGAGGAGATTGAATCTGGTGCTCGACTTGTTGAATTGTAAGGATGGGAAGGAAAACAATGACTGATAAAAAAAGTGATGATGTTGGGCGTGGATTTACACGTGCTACACGTTAATGCTCATTTAGCTGGCATCTGAAAGATCATTCTTTGGCTAAGTCCTTCTTCTGTTTTCTTTTGGCAATAATTTTTTCTTTTCCGAGTATAATTTGGTGACAGCACAAGTAGAAGGTAGATGTATGTCAGTTATTTGATTTATAAGTTAAAGTTAAAGTAACTTTTATTTGTCCATCTCATTTAACTCAATTTATAAGAAATGACTCATTACATGAATACTGTTAGATTCAAATAGATCCCCACAAACTAACCAAATGATGTTATTGAATCTGAAACAAGAGGTGCACAATCATAAAAAAGGGCAAATTTGATGCCGCAATTTTCAATAAGAATATCTCTCTCTATGTAAATTAAATAACATTTATATTTTTTTATTATGGAAATTCATATTTTTTTAGGAAGCTTTCTTATAAATTTTTTTTTATCTATTAAGAGACTTATTAAATCATAAGTTACACAATAATCTCTTTCTCTTCTTATAAATTTTATTCTTCTTTTTTCATTTAAATTTAAGACATTTAAAATAGAAACTAAAACTTTAATTATTAAAATGTTTTCTAATGGACTAATGGACTATAAATACTACACAATATTTGGTAGAGTTTCGTTTTATAGGACTCTACGTTTTTCGGGTCTTCGGGGACTTCTTATTTGGGCTGTAGGTCTCGTGCGATTTTTTGTGCTGTCTTTCAGATGCCCAAACTTCTTGATATTTCTAAAGGTAGTGGGTTAGGCCAGACTACCAAAAGCATAGCCCACTCCGGATTGCCTTTGCGTAATATAAAGCAAACTTTGCACATTTTCATCACGTTAGATTGTTTTTCAGAAGAGGTTGAGCATTTGCTCAACTGATTAAGGAAGTTGTCTCTCAACCAGTAGGTGGAGAGTTTAAATCCTATCAAATTTCATTTTTTCCTTCTCAAATGCTCAATAGGATTCATTATAGACAAAAAAAAAAAAAAAAAAATTGTTTTTCAGCAGCAGCCTTGCGGGGGTTCCCTGGTCATTTTGACCTGAAGGCTGAAATATGAGCCTACTTTCAGTTTTGCATGTGGTAAATCAGAAACCATCAAATCATGAATTAAAATAGAAGATATTGATTATTACAAACTCTTTTCTTTTTCCCTACCATATTCCAGTAGTATATAATTTTGTTGGCTGAAATATAGAAGTTCTTTTTCATGGCTTTGCGCATAAACATATTAGAAATGACCTTTAAAATTTATAAAATAGAAGTAAGCCTAACAATAATGGTTTTTCTCCAATGAAAAATTATAAAATTTAAACTCATGATCTTATTTGCTGATTTTTCCTTTTAATCCTTGTATTTATATTTGTTCATTGCATTTGGTGTTATGCAAAGAAAAAACAAAAACAAAGAAATGACGTCCATATGGAACCCACTTAGACGTCCTGTAAATGCACTACAAGATAAATGTTATAAATCCACATGTGTGGTAACTTGGAAATTATAGATTATTTTATATTAAATATATCAAATTCTAATATCAAAAAGATTAGGAGCTTTTATTTGAAGATATCAATCCTAGATTAGCCATGTTTATATTGAAAACATCAAATCTTAATATCATAAGGATTAAGAATTTTTGTATTAAAAATTTCAAATCCTAATACTATGAGAATTAGGAACTTTTATATTAAAGATATCAAAACCTAAAGCTATGAGAATTAGGAGTTTTATATTAAAATTATCAAATCCAAATATCATGAGGATTAGGCTTTGTTATATCAAAAGTGTCTAATCCTAATGTGATGAGGATTAGGAATTTTGTTATTAAAGGTATCAAATCCTACTACAACAAGGAGTAAGAGTTTTCATAATAAAAACGTCAAATCCTAATGCCTCGAGGACCAAGAGTCTTCATGTTAAAAATTTCAAATCTTAATATCATGAGGGTTATGAGTTTTTATATTAAATGTGTTAAATCTTAATGTCATAAAGATTAAGAGTTTTTATATTAAAAAAGTTAAATCTTTGAGTGGTGAAGATTATGAGTTTTTATATTAAATAAGTTAAATCCTAACGTCATAAAAATTAGAAGATTTTATGTTAAAAATGTCAAATCCTAATACTAGAAGGATTAAGAATTTTTATATTAAAAAAATAAAATTTTAATATCACAAGAATTAAGAGTTTTTATTTCAAAAATATCAAATCCTAATACTAAAAAATTAGGAATTTTATATTATAAAAATCAAATATTATCGCCACATGGTTTATGTAATGTATTAAGATTCTTTTTTAAACTGTTTTTCATTTCTTTAATTTGAGCGTAGGATTTTTGTTGCAATTATTGTAGTAGGATCAATATTAAAAAATTATTGAAATTGTACTAATATTTAAATTTATTTTACAAGATTTTATTTTTGCATAGTGCAAATATTAGTTTACAAAAAAAAAAAAAAAAGGAACTTTTCGGAATACGGTGCTAGGACTTCGCTTTTGATGGTCAAATAAGCAGCTAGCTGCTCATGAAGTGCTTTTTTTTATTTTTTGGATAAAAAATATTAGAGTTCATGAGAGCATAAAAATCTGAAAACTCTAATTATTTTTTGTTCAAATTAAAACCATTAAATTAATACTTTTTTTTTTTGTGTCAGATACTTGCTGGGCCATACCGAGCTTTTGCCAGCGCTTCCTTGGCCCAACTACTCTCAGCTGAACTTTTTTGTGTTATCATAAAAATGAAAAGGGCACAACAAATATTAGTTTAAATGATAAAAATTTAAATTTGTTTAATTAGAGATCTCAATTTTGAGATTTGAAAATACATTTACATTAAATATCTGTTAAAAAATTTTTATTATCTTTCGGGATCTTATTCCGGTCGGTCCAGATTAATCAGTCTAATCAATTAGATACTGAGCGGTCTAGACAAAAAATAATAATAATAATAAAAATGGAAAGGGCACTATGGTAATCTTACCGTAGGACGCTCAATTCATTACCATAATACTCAACGTTGTACGGAGCTGTCGGATTGCGTGGGATTCTTTGCTCACGGCGTCGTTTTTCTGCTGATCACCAAAGGCAGGCGCCGCCCAAAGCTCTCGCCAGAAGCTCCCTCCCTTTTTCTTTCTCTCCTCTATCAAGCCCAATCAGGTCCCAATCGAAATCCAGGTAGAGAGAGAAAGAGAGAGAAGGGGGAGGAGAGAGAGAAATGTCGAAGAAGAAAGCGGCGGCGACCATGTCCTTAAAGGACTTCCACGGCGGTTCTATTCCTTCCGATCTTCCCTTGCCTTCTGCTCCTGGAGTGTACGCTTTCTTTCTCTCTCTCTCTTTCTACGTTTTCTTAGCTTCTCTTTGATTTTGTTTGTGTCTTTTCTGTTTGGTAGATTTAGAATTAACAGTTGCAAGTTGAAGTCCGTTTATATTTGTTAATTATGTCCTGTTTTATCCTTGATTTGCTGGTGTTAATTTTGTATATGCCTGACCGATTGGGAAAATTGATTCAGATCTCGGAATCTATAGGAACTTGTATGGTTCGCAGTTTAAACTGAGCAGCGCCTTCTTGGATTTTGGTTAGTCAAGCTGATTGTCTACATCCTTTTTTGTTGGTTTCTGTTGTCTTAGAACGGTGAGGCCTAGTTCTGACCGTAGCACGCCTACAAATTGGGGAAACAAAGATCTCCGGCCGCGGCCCAAGTCGTCAGGTGCAGCATACAGCCTTGATGAGAAAGCTTCTTTCCTGTCTCACCCTGCACCTATTGGCCGAAACTTTGATGAGGATGAGCGCAAACCCTTGGATGGTGTTTCAGCTTCCCGAACCTTTAGTGATGAAAGTATCCGTGGCTCAGCTCCGGTTCATCAGGTGTCCAAGATGGACTATGCATTCTCTCCGAGAACGCCGGATAGACTAGTTTCAAGTCCTGTAACACAATCCCCAGCTTTGGGTACTGGTCCATCTCCGGCAAGGATTCATGGAGGAGCTCCTGTTATGGTTAATTCACAAAATTCAAGTTCTAATAGTGGTCAGGTTGTCCAGTATTCAAAAGCTCTAAGTAGTAATTACAGCCATAATCCTCCTAATGCTTGGGCCGTGCGGAAGGAAGTGATGAGTGGTGTTGAAGGCCATGAGGCAGGATATTTGTCAGTCTCTCCCAGAGTAAATGCTGTATCAAAGCTCTCTCATGCAAGTGCAATTGAAAAGGTATCTTCCGGATTATGGCAGTCAAAGAATCCCAGCCACCTTTTGCCTCAGTTGATGCATTCAAAGGATAGTGGTGTCATTCATGAACTGGATGCGGGTAGTCAATGGAGAGACTACAATGCTTCGCACAAAAGTCAAGCTGAATCTGTTTGGGTTACTGAAGATGGAAAGCAAGGTCGGCAAAGGGAATTACTCGGCTCTGGAAGTGGACAATCTCCAATGTATGCTGAAGAAGTGAGGGCTGGAGCTGGTAGCATTAGGCCTCAGCTTCCATCAATAGTGCCCCCTGAAATGTCAGAAGAGAGTAAGACAAAGCTGCTTCCTAGATCAGAATCATCGGCTATGGAGTCAGCAGAAAACAGTAAAATACAGGTATTATGTTAGTTTCTTCAGGTTGTGATGGGCACTTCAAATTTTACTCTTTTTTTATTGTCATGACTGATCTTCTCTGATTAAACATAGGGCTACCAGCAGGCTGTGAATGCGGGAAAGATGGAAATTGCCCGGGAATCATACAAAAATTCAAATCCACTGAAGCCAGGAACAGCTGGTTCCAAGACTGATAGCCGACCTGTTGAAAAAGCTGCTGAGCGTCCAAAATTAAATTTGAAGCCCAGAACACAGCTTCTTGATCAAACTGATGGAAGTTTGGAACGAGAAAGGTGTGGAAATTTGTTTTCAATTTTATGGCATACCTTTTGTTTCCAACTTGCACTGAGAATATTCCTGTCAAATGTTATGGTCCTTGGAATCCTGTGATCATATACATTTATTTGATATTTGTTCAATTTAAGGGCATATATGCCATGTAGTTGCCATTCTGTCAAAGCTTTTAGTGGGAATCATTGCACTGTTTCTTTTTGCAACTTGCAACAGCCTCTGGGTTCCTTCCCTTCCCCCCCTCCCCTCCTCTTCCTCCTCCTCCTCCTCCTCCTCCTCTCTACTGAGTTTGTTATTTTGCATTTACAATGAATATCTGATGTCATCTGTAACTGATGCAGGAGCACATTGTTCGGTGGTGCTCGTCCTCGTGAAGTGGTATGTTTCGTCACCAATTATCAATCATGCACGTTTTATAATTTCTTCTTCTTTTTTTTTTTTGGCAGAGACTTCTATATATGTTTGTGATTTCGTTTTTGATCATTAACTTATTATGATGGCTTGAACTGTTCGCAAAATTGTTTTAGAGAAATTAGATGAACTTAGTCTACCACGTCATATAGATGGGCCAGTCATAGAGTGCCACCCCAGCATTTTTTGTCATCTTTGTTTCCACACGGGGGGTATGGTTGACCTCCTTATTGTCCATGAAATGGCATAAGTAGCTAAGATGTCTCTTTAAGATAGCCTAGTCTATGGATGATGTAGAACCTGTCTATGTAAGGATTTCTCACTGATTTGATTTTCCATTATTGGCTTGATTTCCTTACCTTGCTAGTGTATTTTTCCCTTTGTACATTTGGATGTATTTTGCAGTTCATTGCTTGATTTGCATGTTCTCTCACAGGTTCTCAAGGAAAGAGGTGTAGATGACGTCACTATCAATAATCTTGACGTAAGCCTTTTGCCTGATAGGTAGTGGATTTCTCCTACTGATTCTATTTCTGAATCTGACTCGTTGCTTTACTTGGTTTTTTTCACTCTTTATGGCATGATTCATGGCCATTAGCAACAGCTGTCTGTGTATGATATGACTATCTCTCATCGTCTTCCTATTTTTTTTTTCATTCCTATTCAACATTGCTTTGCATGAATGATGTTTGATGGATGATCCTGGAATTCATTACTGCAAAAGTAGTTCCTAAAAATGACGGTCAACTTCTTTTTGTGCATGAAGGGTCAATTCTCCCAAGAATGAAGTGGCATCAGAACACTTGGTTGCAAATGCTCGACATGTTCAAAAGTTTGAGGATCAGGCTTCCAACAGGCAAATTGGGAGGGATTCTGAGAACAAGGATAAACGGGTGGACCCAGAAAAGGCTAATGCAGAAAAGAGAAACTGGCGGAACGAGAATTGGAGAAGCAGCCGGGACGCCAAGGACCAGCGACATGAACCTGAAACTTGGCGCAAACCAATTGAAGAACCAAAACCTGCTTCCCCTGAACCATCAGGCATTCGCCATGGAAAATTAGTCTCTGCCTTGGAGCTAGCACAAGCATTCTCAAAGTCGGTCTCTAGTCCCAAAAGTCCCGATCCACATTCTGCTCAGCGGGGCCTGCCTGATCAGAATAATCAAGTGGCCTTTTCACGCCTGACAGATGAGGTTTACTCAGCATCAACTGCGAGTGCAAGGCATTGAATAAATGTTTATTAAATGAGTGCCATGAATTATTGAAAATCGGGAGAGTGGACCGACCATATGTCATTGATTTGTTAAATTTTTCTTGTGATGCATTGACCGATTTCCAGGGGTTTTAAGGCCAGGTCGTTGCTAGGCATTTGTATTCCCGACTGGAAAGCTGTTACTGGAAAAATGGTAGCAAAAATAACAGGCTGGCATATGTTTGGATGGGAGGGAAACAGCGATCTATTAGATGTCTTTCGGGAATTGACATCGTGAACCAATCAAAATAGATTGTACTTCCCGTCATCTATGTTCTAGTGAAGAAACAGAACAAACGAACTCGCAAGCGTATATTTATACAAAATTTCAATTTAGAACAACAGCGGCCTTTTCTGCAAGGAAGAAGTAGGATAAAAGATGACATAATTCGTGTTCCAGAAAATCTTAATTTAGGAAAGAGAAAAGTTATAAATTATATAAGTATGTAATGGTAAGTATAAAGTTGACGAATAAGATTTGAATATATTGAATTTAAAAAAAAAGACATAAATAAATTTGTGTCCTTTAGGAAAATAAAATTGAAAGTAGAAGAACTTATATTCACATTTTCACATATTATTGATTATCATTACAATTTTTTTTTCTTTTTCATTTTAAACCATCACAATTAATTTGGCACAATAAACCTACGAACAAGTAGGAACATTCAGCATTCCCCGTGGATTCTTTAGAGCCCAGACATCTGCCACATTTCCACCACGTCTCTGGATGATGGACCAACAACATTAAAACAACCACTTGGTAAAAAGCTCACAAGTCATAGCGTAAACGGCGTCGGAGAGAACGCTGGAATCACCATGGGCATGGTATTGTCTCTGAACAGGAAAAACGCAAACCGATTACCAAATAAAACCACCATTATTGGCAATTTGGCATTTAGAAAATATTGAAAAATGTGGGAAAAAAATAAATATATTGTAAAAATTAAAATTTCATAATTTTGTAAACACCAAGCCACACTAAAACCTTTTATTTATTTATTTAATTTTGTTATACAAGCAAATTACCTGTTGTACGTGTATTTATTGTCATTATTATGGCGATAAGAAGTGCGAGCCTTAGCCGTAGATTCCCGTTTTGTCAATGCTTTCTTCTTCTCATGCTGCAACGTCTTCCTCCGAGCATCGGCGAAAGAAACGACGCCGTTCTCGGTTATCGCTGAAAGAGCTGGTCTCCAGTGAATGGCTGAGCCGCTGCCTAGTCGATTGTGCTTCGCTTCACGCTTGTTATTATTGCCGTAAAAAAGCAGCGGCTCATCAGCGTTGGTGGCGGAGATTGCCGCCTCCTCCTCCGCTGCCACCGCAGTGGGTAGGTAACAAAAACGGAAGTCCGTAAAGAATTTCATGGCGTCTTTCACTTTTTTTGGTTTTTCTATTGTTTTTTAATGTTTTGGTTTCGAAGAAGAGCGGAGCACTTGGGAGAGATGGCTGATAGGTTCAATATTTATAAGCGAAAAATTGAATGAGGGACGTTTTTGTCTTTCTCCTTTCCGACGTTGTGGTCCCCATTGCCACAATTTTTTTTTTTTTGTAATTTAAAGAATTTTCGTAAAAAAACTTATAATGTATAACAAAAATGTAGAATGTATAATAAACATGACAGTATATGTAACGATATATTAAAAAGAAATGATATAAATTTCATACTTGTTGAATGTTATTTTATGTTTATTGCATGTTGTACCATTTTTATTGCACATCTGATATATTTGGATAAAGAATTTACATTTTAGAAAAAAATATTTTTTTAATTATATGAGCCAAGAGACACCTCATTCTACTCCTCCGTACAATTCCCTCCTTTCAATTTTTTCCCCTAATACTTTGTTCGGAAAAAAAAAAAAGGAAAAGAGGAGGGAAAATAATAATAATAAAAAGAATAGAAGAAAATTTTCAATCGCTCTCTTATTTGGAGGCATGCGAATGAGAGTGAAAAAAAAAATGCAATTTGTCTTTTATCAAAAAGAATAAAATTACTTTTATACCACTACGTCATATAAGACAAGTGTTTAGTTATTGGGGTAAATTTGTCAATTTGTGACAATAATATTCCTTAAACATGTTTTTCCCCAGAATTGGAGGAAATTGCCTTTTTTTTTTTTTTTTTTTGATTTAAGTAGATTCAATCATTCAACTATTTATGGTCTTATAGAGCTAATAAAACAATTATATGTCACAGATTTTCATTTTACGGTTATTACTACATTCGTAAATAAAATTTATGTCGGAGACCTCTCTCATATTTTTAGAATTTGAATTACGAAATTTTCCTGGGGACAATGCGGAGACCACCTGTTTAATTCCACTTAGTTTGATTTTTCTGGAGGTTGCAAGATAATTCCATGTTTTTGAATAGAATCGAAGAAGGAAAAGTGAAAGAAACGAAACATGTGATTAAGTTAAATGTTTTGGCTAGGTGGCACCCAAGAAAATGACTTTGCTTGTCAGATAGGAAACTGAGTTGGGCTTGATTTTTTTTTTTTTAGGGGGTTAATTAACTCTAATCGAGCAATAAATAAGCATAGCCAATTGCTTCAGAAATGGCACCCTTCAGAAAGAAAAATAATATCAATCTATCTTTCTCTCTGCGCCACAAACTTGTTAAAAATATGATGGGCCAGGCAGCATTTAATTCCTGCGCGCCCTTGAAAATTTGTCCACAGAATTCACCCCCAACAAACCAAAGCTGGAGGGAAACACAAACTGTCATTCATCTCATGAAATTAACAGGACAGTCGTCAATAGCCATACGCATAAAATGTGGCATTTTGCGGCCCCAGACATGGATGTATGATTGTATGCGCTTATTTTTCATGTCAGTAAAACCAATAAAATTTTGTTCGTAGCAACAAAGCAACTTTGAAAAGGAAATGATCTATTGTGTTTAGTTGCTTTCGTTGCAGTTATACGGTTACCCCAAATTTAATGGCGCTGATGTGCGCCTTCAGGACAAATCGGTGAAGCCCTTCGATATATCTAATAATAATGCTACATAGATTTGGTTATGTCATTGTCAAGTTATACATGTTATGCCAATGATGGTGACTTTGGACCTGAAGAAATCTGAAGAAATCGGGAGCTTTTCAATTTGGAATATTTTATGGAGATATGTATAAGAAGATTCATTTGCCTCCTCATTTTTCTGTTGATTTTGACTCGAAGATTTTTTTTTGGTTAATTTGTTTTGACTGGAACTCGAACTTAAAATATTGTAAACAGTTTTAGTACCAATGAATTTATAATTAATTTGGTGGACTTAAAAGACTTTGTTAAGCAAAGAAAGCCAAGCTGCAAAAGGATCAACATCGATTTTCTGTGGAAAACGTCCTTTGTTAAGCCTCATAGTGAGCCGGAAATGGGCCTCCAGTAGCGCACTAATTTAAGCCCAAATTTGTGCCAAGAATTGGGAGCACGCCTGAGGTAAAGTTCAGCGATTGGCCCAATTTTAGCTCGAGTGTAAGGTTATCGCAGAGCAGGGCTGGTGACGGTAAAAGTTCCACCTCAGAGTGGCCCGAAAATGGGCCTGCTTGACACATTACGGGCCACAAGTTCATCTACTTCGGTCCTTTTGTCTAAAATTTTAGATGCAAAAGTGGGCTGGATAGCTTTTATTCAGGCCTGGCCGTCTGGGGCTATTTATATAATGGGCATATTGCCGCTGTTTGTAAATTGTGCTCTCATTTGTATCTGAAATACCCAGAAGAAAATGTGGGCGCTCGTGGCGCCATTTTTCAGTGGCCTGCTTGGGAAGAATGTGGGCTGTGGCTCGGCCCAGCTCGGCACCGTGCCCTTTTTCATCTTTGCTGGACTGGAGGCATCGTTTCTAGGAAGGGTCTGTAACAACAATACCTAAAAAAAATTAGTCAAGCACCATTTTGCTTTTTTTTTTTTTACTTCTAACGGCAACAATATCACTTGTCAGTAAAATCAAACATTACCTTTATTCCTTTAACCCACAAGGCGACTAGTTACATTTTTGGTCGTGCACTGGCTTCCGGTATAAAATGTATCCAAACCACCAAGGTATGAGAAATTTTTAATTTGATTCTCTTTTTAAAATAAATATAATTTATTTATAATTTTTTATCATATAATAAGTGAAATTTATTTTAAAAAAATAATATTTATACGGTATTAAATTATGAGTTAGTTTTATTTATAAAATAAATGAATAAAATTAGTAGGCACCTAAATTATATTATTTTAACCTTTAAATTTAAATCTTGAGGTGATTGAGGTGAAATATGGATTTTGATCTCAAATTTTACTCACGTTCTCCATTTAAATTAGACCAAAAAAATGTCCACGTTCAGGAACCAAGTTAAATCGCATATGACTGGGAACGAGTATAAATGAGAATACAAGCATAAACAAAGTCAATTTTTATGTCGAATTCGTTCTCCCGTGCCAAAAAAACAAACAGAAAGAACACTCGGTCAATAACAACAAGAAGCAAAGGTCTTAATAGATCCGTCAATTTTCAACCATAATTGATGCAAAACAGCTCTTTCATGATGCAAAATAGATCCTTCATGACTATGCAACAAGGAGCCACGACCTTGGAACCGATGGAAATAAGTTAGTTGTATTGAAGGAGTGGTGTCCCTACAGTTTCATTTAAGAGTATTGTAATTTTGTATTTAGTGATGATATAAAGTAATCAAATGATTACAGTATTCTTCGCGTCAAACAGTAAATAATAGGATTAACCTCATTACTTCATCTTAGTAAGATTTGAACCAATAATATTTCATATGGATCTAAATTCTTTTAATCAGTTAAACCAGATAAACAGTGGTAAACAAAAAGGTTATTAGATGTTTGATCAGAAGAGCCTGGCTGAGCTCATCGCTAAGATCCATATATAAAGGCATCAGATAAAATTTTGTTCTTACATCCAATATCTTTGTCAAATATGGATCATAACTCCTATGTGTTCCATATATTCGCCAACTTTACTTTACCTGCCATCCTCTTCTTCTTTTAGTTTTTCTTCTTGGTCGAAAGTGCTCAATGCATCTCATGAACCACATTTGAAAATTACATCCTCAATCTTTCACTCTCAAGTTGTAGAAGTGATTGAGACTACTAATATGACAAAGGCGATCCAATGTGTGCTATACATGTATAGTGTATGTAACTTTTTTTATTAGGAGAGTTTTTTTTTTCCCCTCAAAAGTCATTTCCCCAAATAAAACTGTTCAATTAAAGATTTTATATATAGTTACTATAAAAAAAAAAAAAAGAAAAAAAATTGTATAGTGAGTAGATCAACCCACCTCTAGTTATTGAGAGTTATTGACACCAAAAATGACAATAACAAAAATTAAAAGTTCCTGGCTCTCAAATTAAAGCATCTGTGGCCTGTTGGAACACTAGATAATAGATGTTTACATTTGTTTTTATTAATTTTAGAATCGTTTCTAAAATTAATAAATTTGAATCTCAATTGAAGTCAATTAATAAAAAAATTATTTATGTGATTTGATTTGCCGCCCCTTTTAAAGTTTATTATGAAATAGGAATTTTTCCGCACTCTGGCACTGACGTGGAAACTTCAAATTAACTATAAATAATGTAATTCAGCAGGTTATACTTGCGCCTCTTCTTCAAAACCTATCATGGTAAGGACAATAGGTAAATGAGTGGGGACAATCAGTACGGATAATGTAGAAGAATTCTGAAGGAAATTTGGGTGAAAATCACAATGCTTCTGGCATAGTTTAAAAATTATGAACAAATTAAGCCTATGTGCAGTTGCATAAACCTGCTAGGCTTTCAGTCATTGTCGAAATGGATTTATGTATTAGAGCAAACAGTCTAAATTATTGTGCGTGTGATACAGAAACAAGTCCTTGTACGTATACATGGAAAACAATTGAAGTTGGTCAAGTGTTTTGCTTTTTTTTGGTTTTCCAATTTTCCCATTTGCTTGGAATAGAGCATGGATGGAGATAATCCGTTCTGCTCACTCACTGCCAAGCATTTGGGAAACTCTTTTATTAAGACAGTAGCGATGATTTTTCCAATAGAGTTAAGAAGGGCCTGTGTTTTATTGAAGTAGATTTGCTCATAAGAGTGCATGTTAGAGTTGTATAATATATTTTTAAACTTAACTCAATAGATTAAATTTTTGAGTTCAGTGGTTAGTTAAAGCGTGTTAGACGCAAATGCTCTCTTCTTCTAAAATTGTGAATGCCGCATGGAAAATTTGTTGTTTCCACCATTAAAGGCTATGGTGAAGAAATTGAGGATATTTTGAAGAAACTCATTCCTGCGTGTGAATCATGGAGACAAGACCCTTCACAAACAAAGCAAAGGACTTGTTTCTTACCTGTACATGGGAATGTACCATCTAAATCACACAATATGGCATTGGGTGCTGCGCACTGCAAAAGTGACAGAGACAGGTCCTCATTTATGGCAAAACCCCTTAAATTTGCAGCATTCAACAATTGTATTGATTCGGACACTCGGGAGACGATGGTTCAAATCAGAATTATTGTCACTGGGTTGTTTCTGCTTGTATTCTCTCCCTTACTGTAGATTAAAGAGGGAAATAATAGATAGCAATTTTTTTTTAGATAATATTGTATTAATATTAAAGTAATATGAATGATTGAATTAAAAAAATAAAATTATTAAATATTATTAAATAAAATATGTAAATATTTTAATACTATTTAAAATTAAGTTGGACGGTAAAACCTAATTAAAGGTAAGGAGATGGAATTTTTAGCGCACTCATCATTAGGGCACCTTCGATGCATTTTATAAATGGGGGGCTACAAAGTTTGGTTACCTTCTGGGATCTTTTCACGACTTTTGTGTAAATTAATTAATTTCAAATAAGGTTTCTTGAACTTAATTATCAAAATATATATGTATCCTATTAGTTGATTATCTTATTCTATATAAGTACTTATCCAAGAAAAGGCCTACGCTTATCGAAAAATTGTCGTCTTATATAAGAGAAAGAGGGTCATTACTGATTACACAAACGCGTAACACAAATGTGGTCAAAATACAGTTGACTTCATGTGCATGAAGGCTAACAAAATGTGGAAAATAATAAAATGCGCAACAAGACTTTGAAAAGTTCATTACCGTTAAACTTAGTCCTTATTGCATTTTTTTTTTCTGGTCTTCGTGCTTATTTTGTTGTACTTACACACTCTACTATCCTTCTCACACATCATGTAATTCTTGGTGAGTATCTTAAATTCCAAAACAAATATTTTGTTGGGTTGCGTCGGCTTTATGCAGCTACCTAACATTTCTGTAGGAGAAAGTGGCGATAAGATTGGTTTGCATCCACGTTTGAGACTTACTATAAATATTTGATCACAAGGCTCAAGTCACTTATTTATGAGACTTTCCTTTTACGTCTCATTTCCCAATTCACACAGAATTAATTTGCCCACACTTAACTGCCATAACCCTCATAACGCCGATTCGTTTGCTTTTAATAAGTCCAATAAGAATTGTTTCCCTGTTTATTCCCTTTGTGTTTTCTCATTAGTTACTGCAATAAATCTTCATTATCAAAAAAATTTCTTAAAGTTTATTATTGACAATCACTTTTTATTTTCACTTTTACAATCATTCGTCAAAAATCAATATATCAACACTTTTTAATGATAAATTTGTAATATATTTGACTTTTAATTTTTTGCTAATCGATTAATACATATCACATATGAATAATTATAAAAACGAAAATAAAAGCGACTGTTGTTAGGAAAATCCTAATTTCTTTACTTTCAAATCTTTGCCGTAACCGCTGTTGGCAAACCACTGAAAAAATCACGAAAAAAAAAAATCACTGGAAATAAAAAGTTGAAAATTTAAAATTAATATTCTATGGTCTAAGGAGCACGTGAAATTACATTGTAGTGAAAAATCCTAATTCGTCCTCGTGGGAGGAGGTCAATTTTGTCTCTAGTGTTGGCATAATGCGGCACAAGCAACCAAGTTCGTCTCATTTATATCGGGCAGATATACGGGTGGCAGTAGGCTGAATACTGTTCTGATTCAAACCCACATTATAATCGAACCGAGTCAAATACTTCTTATTAAACTAAAACAGTAACCAAAAGTAAGAAATTGTGTGAAAAATCGAACTATAATTGTTGGTTAGTTTGAAACTAACGGTTCATCAGAGACAAAAAAGAAAATGTGGAAATAATCTTCTTTTTTATTTTCTGGAAAAAAAAAGTGAATTTATTTGGAGCCGAATGATATCGAACTACAATTAGAATCAAATAATCGGTTATAAATGAAACTGAAAGTTCCTCCTAACGACCGATTTAGAATTAGAACCAAACCGAACCTTAATCATTAATCACCTATAATAGGTGGGAGAGTTGAAATGAAGGGTTGCCATCAATCGGTAAACTGAATTGAAAACCAGATTAATTAAAGCAATTCCTTAATACTATGTTTGTCCTAAGTGGCATTCCGCGAGAATAAATTCGACAAAAGAGCGGCCGGCTAAGACAATTCCTTAATCTATGCTTTACCCAAAGGTCACAATGATCACTAGTTAAGAGAAAAGGAGTGAAAAGGATTAATTAGCAATCGGCCAGATTAGCTTAAAGAAGCTTGATCGATTCCGCCAAAATACAGAGGTCCATGTCCTTTTAATTAGAATTAGAAGTTTTAGAATACAAAATTCGTAGCTTAAGTCAGGCATTGAGGGAATCCTATGTGGGTTAACTCAGTTTAACTTGATTGTGTAACATGTCCACATATGTAATTGAGAATTACCCTTATCGAACTTACTCTGAGCTCTCCAATCTAGTCACAAACAGTTCAATAACGCTTGACAGATAATGTATAGACACTATAAGGTTTGTTCTTTTACCGATTCGGTGTAGATTGTTTGACCTAATTTAGATAAGAGATTCAAGTAAATCTCTCTAATGGGTCTGTAGGACATCATCTCTACTTACTTATTTTAAAAAAAAAAAACTCTTATCGCAAATTTTCAATGCACTACTCGTATCTCTGGAGGTAGGATGAAGGAGTCATTGGATCGTGGAATTTGTGAAATTATGCTGTAAACCGAATACATATTCAGCTATAATTGTTTCTGACTAACTCGATTGAACTATGAAGTATAATTATCAGAGAGCTTAAAGGTTGAGTGGAGCGGAGTAAAAGATTTTCTACAAAGGCCTTAAGCATATGGACTAGTTTTTTTTTAAAAAAAACAAAAGTTAATTTGCCTAATTAATTTATCTTTGATAAGAATGTTAGCCTTTTCAAATTGCCGTAACCATATCCAACATAATTCTAATTCGGGGCTCGTGCCGTTCAAACTACGCCATAGAGATCCTCTGTAATCTATTTCCTTTATAATCCATCATCACCGAATGACAGATTAAAAAAAAGCGGAATAAAAGTAGTGGTGAATTTTTTTTTTGAATTTTTAAATGAGGCCGCTAGGAAGACATAAGTAATAATTATAAAATAATTATAAAAATAAATTTAATCTTTAATAAATAATTAAAATTTTATTTTTTTTACTTAAATCCTAAACATACTTAATGTTAACTTAAATATACTTAACATTATCTTAAGTTTTAATTTCAAAAATTTTTTTATGCAATTTTTTTTATTAAAATTTTTTTCTACTATTTATAACTACTCTATAACTATTTTTATATCCTCCTAAATTTTCCCCTTTTAAGCCCTATTTAAAGAGGGAAACAATCATAAGAGCACTGTCTTTACTTCTAACAATCATGAGAGCACTGTCTTGACTAATTGTCTGCCTAAGGCCCAACCCTGGTACTCTTGTCATTTTGGTGCAAACTCAAGGATCATTTAACTCCAACCTTTGGCTGCATTGTATGCAGATAAATTCTTGAACAAGCGAGGACCTTTCCTTTCCTATATATATGGTCCAAGAAGCTGCTAAACCAGTTCTCCACTCCTCTATTTCTCTCTCTCTCTCAAGCATACATTAATGAAGCCATGTATGTATAGATCTGCAAAACCCAAACCTCACATTTCCTGAATTTTCTGGGAGCAAAACAAAGAGCTCACATCTCCATCCAAGCAGATAAAAACCCTAGCTCTTAAATCCCACCCACCAATATTCACTAGACGCGTGTCAAATACAATGAATCACACTCAATGCACGTTGAGACAACCAAGCCCCAATAGTTGATCCTTTTTTGTTTTCTACTCATAATTTATCCAGAGTCCTTAATTTGGCAGCCATGAAAGCAGAACATAGAGGAAATACCACGTCCATTTCTGTTCGAAACCCTGGCGGAGGCCTTTTCAACGCCCCACAAAACTCGCTCTCTGGTGCCCTCAGGGGATGTCTCGGTAGCCTTGATGGGGCATGCATAGAGAAGCTTCTGGTTCACTGTGCCAGTGCCCTAGAGAGCAACGATGGGACCTTGGCTCAGCAAGTGATGTGGGTGCTTAATAATGTTGCTTCTTTGGCCGGTGATCCCAACCAAAGACTGACTTCTTGGTTCTTGAGGGCACTCATCTCTAGGGCATCCAAGGTTTGCCCGACGGCCATGAATTTCGACGGTAGCAGCACGATTCAGCGGCGACAAATGACTGTCACGGAGCTCGCCGCCTACGTTGATCTGATTCCTTGGCACAGGTTTGGATTTTGTGCATCTAATAGCGCCATTTATAAAGCCATTGAAGGGTACTCCAAAGTTCACATCTTAGATTTTAGTATCACTCATTGTATGCAGTGGCCTACTCTCGTAGATGTTTTGGCTAAAAGGCCTGAAGGGCCTCCTTCCCTTAGAATCACCGTGCCTTCTTCTAGACCACCAGTCCCTCCTTTGCTTAATGTTTCAACTGAAGAAGTAGGGATTCGTTTGGCCAATTTTGCGAAGTCGAGAGATGTTCCCTTTGAATTCACTGTAATTGGCAACCCATCAGGCGAAATAATTGGCAAAAATCAAGTCTTTGATCAATTTGACTTTAATTCGCTATTGAGTTGCTTGACTCCATCTATGCTAAACATCAGGGACGACGAGGCCTTGGTTATAAATTGTCAAAATTGGCTACGCTACGTGTCCGATGAGCAAAAGGGAAGCATTCAAGATTCTAATTATAGTTCTTTACGGGATGCTTTCTTGAAAACAATCGAAGGTCTTAATCCTTGTATGGTTGTGGTTGTCGATGAAGATTGTGATCTAAGTGCACCGAGCCTCACATCTCGGATTACTACATGCTTCAATTACCTATGGATACCCTTCGATGCCTTGGAAACTTTCTTGCCTAAAGACAGTTTCCAGAGGATAGAATACGAGTCCGATATCGGTCACAAGATCGAAAACATCATTGGATCTCAGGGGTTTCAAAGGATAGAAAGATTAGAATCCAGCCTTAACTTATCGCAAAGGATGAAGAACGCTGGGTTTTTAGCTGTTCCATTCTGTGAAGAGACGATAAGGGAAGTTAAGTCCTTGTTAGATGAGCATGCCAGCGGATGGGGGATGAAAAGAGAAGAAGATATGCTGGTTCTCACTTGGAAAGGCCACAACTCGGTTTTTGCCACAATTTGGGTCCCAAATGGTTTTGAGGAGTAATGGGGTGTGGGCTTAAAAGGGTCTCATCTCAAGGTGTTGCATAATTAAGTGAGACTTTTGTTTGGTGGTGTCAATGCATATGGGTTGATTTTGTTTCCTTTCAGTGATCCAGGGAGAGGAGGCAATGGAAGAAAGTAAGTTTTGCTTTTTAATTTATTCAATGGCATAAAGACAAGGAGGAAAATGGCAAATGCTTTGACAACGACTTCATGGCAACTATGCATTGGCGCTCTGGCTATTCGTCACATGAAAGGCAGAGAGAGAAATGCAGAATTTCTTGTCTTTGCATGAGACAAAATTTTTCATCAATTTGTTTTTCCATCAGTTCAGCTGTTTGATTCAGGAAGTTTGAAAGTAACTGGCTAGCTATCTACTTTCCTAATCAACCCTTATCTTTATTTGTCTTTAGCAAAATCTGATAACCGACAGCCTGTTTTCCTTATAATGTTATATTTAAGGTAGATTTAAGCCACAATGAAAAAGCCTAAAAAGCGGTAGATCAAAGACATTCACGTTTGTTTTTCCGATGTACCAATAACAAAAAGACATTACCAATCATCTTCTTTCTTGTGCTGGAGAAGTCAACATTCATTTATTAAAGGAATTTAGTTAAGAGTCGCAAAAAATAGTAACGGTTGGGAGATGCAGATGCTTACATTAGAGGGGGGCAAAATTGTTCCTCTAAAATAGGGGAGTGAAGATAGTCATTGCCGTTACTACTTTCCAAGTCTCCGAAGTTTTTCCCTTTAGTCAAATAGCTACTTAGTTGGTATTCCGCTAAACTTTTCTCTCATGCAACATTTTGCTATTTAGATTAGTTACATTACCAAGCAAAGCTAAATTCCATGTCTAATGAGAGCAGTTGTGACATAAGCTTAAGTTAAATTCTACAAGATGGATGAGAAAATAAAATGTAGTTCATTTTAGTGCAATATCCCACTGTTGATATTGATAGAAACCAATCAATAAAGTAATTTTCATTTTGATTTCCAACATCATGAGGGGTGTCTTCTTTTTAAGTGTCTAGGTTCCCATAGAGACATTAATATTATGCTACCATGTGGATGAACCTACAAACTTGGCGTGAAAATTCCAATACAAAAGCAGATGGCTCAAATATCGGAAACAAAAACTATATAGGACCACGCAGGCTAGTGACATGTAATTTTGTTTCTATGAACAGTCGCCTTCATGGCCAGGACGCACAGCTAATACATCATGGCAAAGATAAATTTTAGAATGTGATCCTTGACAGGTCACACTCAACCAAATGGTTAGTTTCTCCTTCTGGCCAGTTTGCAAATCATGTGCCGTGAAATTGTGAAACATACAATAAGTAACTTGCAATTTGGACCCTTGGCTCAATTTTTTTTTTTCTTCTTTTGAAATAACCGATAGTGTAGAGATAGACTTCATCGAGAGAAAAAAAATATTTTAGAAAAAAAGTGTGCGGTAAGAAATTTTTTTTTTTTTTTGTTGAATTTAATTGACCAAATAGTAATTTACCTTGTATGAAGATGTTAAGATTATATTGGAAAGGTTAGAATACTGAGCAGAGGTGAATGTGATATGTACGCTTATTCGACAGAAGAATTTTTATTCTAAAGTGAGATGGTTTGGGTTCGAATCTAGGGAGGGAGGTGCATATGGACTTATATATAAAAGATGGTAATTGGTGAGTATACTTATTGTGATTGAAAATCTTTCAAATATTTTTTTATTGTATGATTGATAAAAGAATCCAATGATGAAGAACTTAAACCTTTATTTTTGAAGACTCGAGAGACTTAAAGTTTATGAAAATGCAAAACACTATCTCCATCATATGTAGTTTGTGATCTAATGATATCATAATGAAGGGGAAAAGAAAAAGGAAAGAATTGGCAAATATTACGTATATTTTCTTTTGATAAGCTTCGACCAAATAAAAATAGATAAAAATAAAATTAGTTTAAAAACGCACCACTAATTAACGGCTTTCTACTAACGGAAGCAACGACACGGAAATTGTAAGATATAAAACAAAGAGGACGACTAAATAGCCACAAAATTTAGTATTTATAAGTAGTAATAAAAATGACACAATAAGTAAAATATATGATATTTTTTATATTTATAAAAAAAATATACAACATATTAAAGAGAAATGTACGATTCGTCTAAACAGCTATATATTTATTAAATTAAGAAATTTTAATCCTTAACAACTATTACATAACTCCTATAATTTTATTTGATATATTATATAATTTTTTTATAATTAATTTATCACATTATATTTAGTCTATTTATATGTATCATATATTTTATATATTTTTTTATAAATATAAAAAATTATTATATATTTTTTTATTATATCAATTTTATAATTACTTGTAGGCATCATTGATATCAAGTTTTTTCCTAAAATAAAAAAGCAACCCGAACACAAGAATCCAAGAAACAAGCAGCAGGGTCTATCGCTCAAAATTGTATATTGGAGGCCGCAACTAGTCAAACACCAATACTTGTCGTCTCCTTCTGGAGTCAAAACAGTAATAGTCAACGGCTTGTAATAAACCGGGGCATCAAATCAATGGGCTTCAAATTATTCACGTTATTATTATTATTATTATTATTATTTTAGAAGATTCTCACATATTGTTAAAAGCTAACAAAGGTGATCAAAATTTGTTTACTGTTTAAATTTTTTTTTTTTATTTCATTGGTCGCCCTAAACATCAATCCACATTGTATTACGAGACTCGAGGAATTAAAAATTGGTGATAACTTTTTTACAGGTAAATTTTTTATTATCGTATGTATTTTTTTTTTGTCTAAAATTATTCAATATTTAATTCAATAGACTAATTAATTTAGACAGGTTCGAATAGGATCTAAAAGATAGCAAAACTTTCTCAATAAATATTTAACGTAACTATATTTTTAAAATTTAAATTTAAAATTTTTAATTAATTAGTGATAAATCGTTACTATACTAAAGACACTTACGCCTACTAATTCTGATCCTATGTGTTTTGATCAACTGTTTATGTTGTTCCTGCCAGGACACCTGAGTCCTGACCCAAGCCAGCGCGATGATAGCCAACAGGGCAAGAGGCGGCAGCACCATCGGGAAATGGCCTTCCTGTTTTTAAAAGGAGAGGAGCCGTAGGAAAAAAGCCTATGGGCCCCAGTTGTTCTTTTTTTGGGCATCGGCCCGTCGGAGAGTACATAAACTTTTTCTGAATTAGCAATCAATTTAAGATTGTGTGAGAGAGGGAAGGGGCTTCTCTTTGATTTTCTCAGTTATACGAAGTCGCGGGCCGTGAATTTGAAAGGGCCGAGAAATCTCAGCCAACCTCGAACATCAAATGATACGGTGTCGTTCAAAACTTGAACGCATGTATTAGGGAAATTTACTTCCAACATTCTCAATGTTGTCTTTATTACAAAAAACATACCATATTATCAGAAATTACATGAAACATATCAAACTATAAACGCGGTTACAAAAAACATACTCCGTTAAAGAGCCGCTAATGGACGTTTGATTTAATAACAAAATTGCCATTACAATTGCCATAACAGGTCCAAAATGCCCTCAATACATAAGTCACTAAAAATGCAGAATAAAAGGCTTTGCAAAACTACAAAAAAATGTCCATTAGCTGCAACAGCAAGAAAATAACTATTAGAACCTCCCAAAAATGATCGTTGCACCTATTTGGTCTCCAAGCTCTTGAAATTGCACTGTAATATTTTACTCAATGTGGGAGGTTCAGCCAAATCTCTAACTCCTTGGAAACAGGGGCAACTTGAGCAGAGTAAGTTTCATGAAAACCAAACTTATTTTTAATATAAACTCAACAACAGCTAGATAGGACTTTATAGAAGATTAGAAAGCAAAGCTTAAATTTTGTTATACCTAAAGAGCACTGTCTGGATTGTTAGAGGATAGAGAGAGATTGGGCAATGGAATCAAAACCTCCCAACAAAAGCAAAGAGTCCTCTTTCATTCTTTTAGCTTGATATGATTCTCCTGCGCTCTAAAATTAGACATACAAAGAATCAAATTTAATGTAGATGGGCTAGTCAACCAACAAATCTTTTAGTTATATAGCTAGACAGAACTTAGACAAAAAAAACAAGAAGAAAACACTAATTAAAAACGAACAAAAAAATAAATAAATAAAAGAACACACCAAAGAATTTTCTCATCGTGGACCCATCAGAATCGATTAGCTCTTCTTTTGTTTTGTTAAATTCCAGCCTGACGCATTTGACCTTCTAGCCATGTTGTGGGGGAATGAAAGAATACAAACTAGATCTCAATGGAACATGAATGTGGACCAAGTAAAGAGAACAATCTAGCTCTTCTTTTATTTTTGGTATAGAGGCCTTCTGATTTATCAGCATTCAATCATATGATAAGAGTCAACTTCAAAGCACATATAGAAAATAAAACTTGCGGAGGAACCATCTAGGATACAATTACAGTAGCATAATTGCAGATGAGACTAAGGATCTAATCTAATATCTAGTTATTAAATAGTTTGAAGCCTGCAGGCTAATGGCAAAATTAATAATATCAAGCAAGAAAAAATCTTCAATCATTTCCTCTAAATAAGTATTATCAAATCTACCATCCTTGAAGACTTATCACAGGTGGTAGCAGACGGAATCAATAGCGAAGTGAAAGTAGAGACGATTAACGTATAGCCCAGCGGAGCGGTTGGCATACTCCTGGACCAAGGCTGCAAAGAACAATGGCCTTTCGACCAAATGAGATGGTTTGTCAAATTCTCTTACCCGTCGTGTTACATACGAGAAACATTAACACTTTCAGGGAAGATTTGTGTAGTGTGCACAAATGCTATATCTGACTGACAAATAGAAAGATGACATGTTGAAAAAATTCTTTGCGCGGCTCCTATATATGCATTAGTTTCAGAAATATTCGTTGTCAATAGTGATGCATGAGAAAACCAAGAACCCTAATCACATTATATAACAATTACAGAAAAATGAAGAACCCAATATGGGAAACACAATTAAATAGCATCATGACCATAAATACTTACAATTTGTGGTCAAATTCCAAGCTTTGTTAGCCATTTTGAAGGTTGACTTGGGTTTGTGAACGATTTTGAGTGGGTTCGTTCAAGAGAATGGTGGGAGGTTTGAGAGGAAAGGAGAAAAAGTGGCTGGAGTTTCTGACTGATGCTTCTTCATTTTGTTTATATATGAGGGTATTTTTGTATTTTCACATGTTCCGTCTGATTTGACTAACTTTCGTTAGTCAGAATATGTTTTTTACAATTTCTAATAACACGGTATGTTTTTTATAATAAAGGTAAAATTCAAGGTGTTGGAGGTAAATTTCCCCATGTATTACGATTGGGTTCCAGATAACCAGAGGATGCCGTCAAATTTTTGACTTTATGTTAATTAAAAAAAAAATTTATTTCACTTTGAAATACGATTGGTGAAATAGAATATGTAAGGAGCTATGAAATTGTCCAATAATGTTTAGTTGCATAGTTTTTGTTCCTGATCAGACATTGTACCCTCTTAATGCATATCTAATTATTTTGTGTAGAAAAACTAAAATTGTAAAATTAAAAAAAAAAATTTCTGTTAAGTGGAACCCATCTTTCGGAAATTAGGATGGGAATTTATGGTACTGTGACAGCAGAAAAATAATGTTTTCTTTTGCATTTTTGCTAATCACGTGGATATTAATGGAGGAAAAAAAAAACAGAGAAAGGACAAATAGAAAGAGGAGTGCAGACGAAGGTACTAATTTACTAATAATGTTTCTTCACGTGAATGCTTAATTTGGTCCGTGAAACCGGATTAGATAAGGCTGAAGATGCCATTATTGTTTGTGTGTGTGGGTATACGATTACTTTTCTTCTCAATTTATGCTTAAAATAAAACATGATATACTGATATTATAACTCCTTTCTCCCATTATCATGACCACCATTCCAGCAGTTGTGTTCCTTCCATTTTTGGTGACATCAGATACGCACTGAAAAGACATTTGTTTCTGTATCTGTTTAGCTTTGTTTCCCCCAACCTTCCTTTATCACATTACTTTTCTTTTCGATTTTCTTCCTCTTCTATTTTGTTGGTCGCCAATCTATCATTAACCCCTGCAGTGGCATATGCTAGCAACAAATTAGAAACATTGTCAGTTGCAGGTCTTGGGTTCTGGGTGTTATAAGAGCGAACACTATAATTAACTTACGTCTGTTATGATATCGAGATATGTGATAATTATCTCGATTTTTTATATATTTTAAAAACAAACGCAACATTTCTTTACAAGAATTTTAGGATAACAATACACTTTTTCACTTTTATTACCAAAAAATAAAAAGAAATTCATAACATTAACGTGAAGCAGTTGTTTACAATCAGAATTATTGAAAAAAAAAATTGTGTTTGAAAAATTCTCAAAATGTGTTTGAAATCTGAAACCAATGGATTAACCCAAGACAAAGGAGCCTTGGCTTTTGTATTATTTGTTGTAATTTTTACCCTATATTTTCACTTCCTTTATTTTAGGCTTAAAAACAAAAGAGTATGCCTAATGGCATATATATTTTAGTTCTTATTAAAAAGGCAACAACAAGATCTCACAAACAAATATTTTCTGTGGTTTAACTGTCAAAATATTCAGTATAATTAAACCTACGTTTGATCCTATAGTCAATAAAAAGGGCAATGTTTCAACTTCATTATTACTATGCATGAGAGAGTAAAACATAATTATATTATTTGTTTAATTAATAAAAATTAATAAAAATGTTACTGAGCCAAGATTTTGTTTTTTTTGTTTTTATTCATTCTTCTTTATGTTTTGTGTAGTTTACTTTGAAATTCAACGACGTCGCTTCAGTTTTAAGCTTTAGAATACCAGAGACACAGATGATTGGCTAATGATTCCCGGATCAGGGGTTGGACGGATGATTATGGGTTCGAAAAAGATCAATCAAGTGGCTTGTGCTCCCCCGGGAGTGTATCCTTTCTTTTCGACGGAAATACCCCTATCAGTATAAAAACAATATACGGTGAGGATTCTTTTATTTTTTTATTTTTTTTGTCCTTATTCGCATGTGAGGATCCGTTGGGTATACGTGGTGATGATTGTTGATTGTTTTGGTTGATTATTGTTACTGAAAAGTAAAATAAATTTATTGTAGTTGGTTAAATTTTTATTATTATTAAAATAATAAAATGATTATTTGGGATCAAATTTAAAATTTTATAAAAATATGAGAAAAAATTTTGAATATAGAATAATTAAGTATATTTTAATCATAATCAGTAATTATTTTAATGAGAAAGAATTTTGAGTTATTTTTTGAATAAAAAAATTATGAGGAGACTATCAACAAGCAACTTTAAAAAAAAAAATTATTAAACACTACTCCTCTTATTTTTTAAGAAGCAATAGTAATCATTATCCTGTAAAAATTAAATCAAACACAGACTAGAAATCCTAAATTAAAATGATTAGTTAAGCGATTTGTAAATCTTTTATGGGCAAGCAAAGGAGTGCTCACGGCATCGAGGATCACGTGAACCTCCGTTTGCCTTAATCGTTGTCGAGGTTGCGTGAACGGAACGAACGGTGGTGTCCGAGCCTCCCATGTCGCCTTAGGCTTAGACGTGAAAAATAATTTCATAATACTAAAATTTTCAGTCGCTATAAAAATGAAAGAATGGATACGGGGCCTATTGGTCCCTTCAATCAAATGAAATCAAACACGTTCTTTATTAGTTGGAAATGGAATATATTCTTCATTTAAGTACGATTAATCTGTGTCAGCAGCATCATCGAAAATCTTTATTTAAACTCATGAAATGATAGTCTAGTAATATTTCAGTGTACTTTTTGACTTGTGTTGAAATGTTTGTGCCGTTGCTTCTCTTCAAAAAGGGGATTATAAGCGTGGTATCGTGATCTATGAAGCTAATGAATTTCAATCTCGTTAACACCGTGATCGTATGTAAGAGAAATATATTCAAATTTAACAAAACTGAGGGACATAATTCATTTGATAGAAGATGATTATACAAGAATATCCACATGATCCATTTTCCGAGCAGAAGGGATGGTTCATTAAAGGGGGACCCATTATGGGGACGAATGGAAGAACGGTGGGTCCACCCTCACTCTCCAAGGGAAAAGGCTCAAATAGACTAATTCGGCCATTGCCAAGCACAATGAGGTACTGGATAAAACTAGACCCGAAAATGAAGAGGGAAATAGTAGGATATATTAAATGGTAGTAGCACAACTATTGAGGCCAAAAGGAGCTAGGAGAGAAAAAAATGAATAAAACAGGGAGGCAAGCGGGAAGCCAGCCAAAAAGCTTCAGCTTTAGGTTACAGCCATAGAGGTCTTCCCCCGCAAAATCACCATTTTCAAGAGTTTAATTAATAATAAAAGTATAATTAACAATGACAATCTCTCTTTATTATTAATGTTCAGTCACATAATTGTTTTACCAAATACCAATTTTTTTTCTCTAATAAACATTTTTTTTCCAGGAATGTCAGATGGAGATTTAGTGGATCAGTGGTCATGCACATGACATAACCAACTGTTTTTTTTTGTGTTATCCTCTCTCTCTCTCTCTCTGTCTAACTTTCTCTCTGTGTGTTATGTCTTATTTTTTTCTCCCTTTAACTTGTTTCATGGTAATATATAATTCTCTTCTGTGTCCTTACACACCTTGTTGCTTCTTAAATTCACTCAGGGTCTTGTCTTTCTAGCCAAGTTGAGTGCCACATTGCTTGTTGCTGCAGCCACTCCATTCTGCAAAATCAAAGCAGCTGCCTTTTTCTGTTTGTCTTTATCTCCCATATCAGAATATGGCCTTGTTCTGTGCTCCTCTTCCTCCTCCCCTCTGCTTTGGCCTTCTCATATCTCAATCTCTCCTGGGTTGTTAATCTTTTTTTTTTTTTTCCCCCTAAAAGGAGGAAAAAAAACAGAAGGAAAGATTCTTCATTTGAGGTGGGGTTTCAGGTTATTTAATTGGTCATGGCAAGTTGCTGTGATCTTGAAGTTGACGTTAATGGGGAAGAGACTTTCATGGTGAACAAGGTAAAAAAAATTATTATATGTTCTGAGCTTTTGATTTTATGTTTTATTGCCAAAGTTTTACTTAGATTTCTTTTGTTTAATTTGATGAGCTTTTATATAACTGTACGTTTTTTTGTGCAATTAGTTCCTCTGACTTGGATACATGTCATCCACATACTTGCTGATCTAGCTTTTATTGCAGTTATGGTGGCTCGAGTATGATTGTGTTTTGGCTTGTTAAATGTGGAATTTGAGTAGATTCATGATTCTTACATTCCTTTGTAATTTTCCAGCTCCATTGCTTTCCATTCCATTAACCTCCAAAATTTCTATGGCTACACCACAACCTCCATTAAATATATGCCTGCTACATTACAGCCATGTGGGGTTATTCTCACAGTGTCCTTTTCTTCAAATTTGGCTAGATGCTATTATCACTGTGCAAGGCCTTCTGCAAATGTTTGTCCACTCATTTATTGCTGTTGTTAGTAGGGCAATTGAATGTTCATGCCTTCATTTGTTTTTATTCACTCCTTTTGGGAAGGACTCGTAGTTGCTTTCATGGCATTTACTATTCTTTATTACTTTGTTTCCAGGGTTGTTTAGCAGACACCGTTTTCTGGGGTGTTGTCCATGCTTGATTAATTGTATATAACGGCCTTAAGGTTGCCTTTGGTTTGCAGATTTAGATGTACAGTCCCCTTTTAAACTCACTTTTCCTTGTTTCGCTCGATTCAATGAGTTCATCCTTTTGGTGGTTTTCTAGGCTCTCCACTGTTCCATTATGAAAGTTATTGCTTTTGCAACATTTCCTGATTTATTGACAAGTCGTCTACCTAACAGCTTGGATCCTTACTGCTTTTGTTGACAATTGTTCTATTTAGGCAGCTGCAAAAACAGTTTTTGGCCTTGTTTTCTTCTATGTTTTAGTTGGCAAATGGCCTTGGTTTCCCAATATTCCATTTGTCCTGTATTCCATTTTGTCATTATTTATTCAAGGCATTGGTAATTTTATGTTCTCCCCAAAATTTGTAGTACTATGTACAATTTGGTAGTATATATTTTATACATGTATCATACTATAGATTGTTATTTGACTTAGCTCTATTTTATCACGAATTCTCGCAGAAGATAATTGCTTCATATTCAGGCCGATTAAGCAAATTATTTGGCAAGTCAATGGGAAGTGCGAAAAATTGTAAGGTGATATTTAATGATTTCCCAGGAGGGCCTGAAGGCTTTGAGCTCATGTCAAGGTTCTGTTACAACAACGGCAGAATCAACATAAGTCCTTCCAATGTTTCTCTCTTACGTTCTGCTGCACAATTCATGGAAATGAAAAGTTCTACATCTGGAACATGTAATTTACTTGAGCAAACTGAGAGATCACTTGAAGAGATCAACTACTGGACATGGTCCGAGCTATTGGTTACAATAAGACAGTGCCAAGATTTACTTCCCTTGGCCAATTGTTCTCGTATTCTTGATAAATGTATGGATTCCCTTATTGGAAGGATTGCTTTGTCTAGTGAAGCAAGTCCATGCCACTCTATTTCTTCTCCAGACAGCTCTGGAATTCGGTTCTCAAGTGACACTCGAAGCACTGAGAGTTTAAAGAACAATATCTCCCGAGCAACCTGGTGGTTTGAGGATTTATTGGTTCTGAGTACTGAATTAGTAGAGGTGTTCGTACAATCCATAATTACACGAAAGATTGATCATGTCATCATTAGCAGGTTTCTGTTTTATTATCAAAAATCAAGGTTCTTATCTTCGACGTCCGACCAGAAACATAAAATTGTTGAAACTGTCATTGATATGCTATATGTTCTTGATTTGAACTCTGTGTCATACAAAAGTCTATTTGGAATTCTCCGAGTTGCTTTGAGTTTGAACATAAGCAAGTCCAGTAGGAATAAGTTGGAGACCATGATAGGTTCTCAGATGGATCAAGCAACTCTAGATAATCTGCTTATTCCATCTCCCAGCGGCACCCGTTACTTGTATGACGTGAATCTCATTTTAAGGTTCTTGAAAGCATTTCTGCATCGGGGAAATTATCAAGTATCACCAATGCGATTGCAGAAAGTTGCAAGCTTGATGGATTTGTACATAGCTGAAGTAGCCCCAGATCCTTGCTTAAAGCCTTCAAAATTCCTGGCCGTAGCAATGGCCCTGCCAGACTCAGCTAGAGACCTTTATGACGGAATCTACCGGGCACTGGACATCTATCTAGAGGTAAGCCAATTGGTTTCCATTGTTCTCTGAGCCGGAAGTTAACTCTCCGAATGCCTTTGATAGCACGTATAATTAAATGTTGGTTTGACAGATGATGCTATGGTCATAAACCAGTTCATCTGCTTTTAGTTCCTCTGATTGCCAGATGTCCTGCATCTAGATTAGGACGTCGGACAATGAACGAGGCTCTTATATTGTGTATCTAAATAAATCTGGATTTTTCTTTTCATATAGGTGCACGCTGGATTACCTGAAGATGAAAAGATGAAACTGTGTTGTGCACTGAACTATGAGAAGCTCTCAGCTGAAGTTTGTATGCATCTTTCTAAGAACAAAAAATTTCCATCAAAAAGTGCTGTCCATGTTCTCACGTCTCAACAAATCAAACTCAAAAATTTACTCCAGGCCGACATTGAAAGGCGCTGCGATGATTCACCTAGCTATTTTGGTGAAATTGGATTCAAGGGAAATAAAGATGAAGCCAGCCAACAAATTGTACTGTATGCCGGGAAACTCGATGAATCAACCGAAAACGATCAGCTTAGAGCACATTTGCAAGGAATGCAATGGAGGGTGATGGAATTGGAGAAAGTATGCAGGAAAATGCAGACCCAGATGACTAAAATGATGAGGTCAAGAGCATCAAACCATATTAGTGCCAGAACCTTACCCAAGCTCTGTTCATGACAGAAATGTTAACTCAGCATTTGTGTGTTTAAGCTACTTTTCATTTGTACAGAATGAGCATTGTTTTTTTTTTTTTTTTTTTCCCTTGCCTTTATCTGTTTCTGCAAAGTAAAGGTGGTTAAAGGTTCTTGCTTTTACGGAGGAATGAAATCCTGTTTGTACAGTTACAGGAAAAGTGGGAAAACTTTTGTGTGAATTGTCAATTATTTCTCTTGTGTACTGTTAGACTTGAAGGCAAACAGATGTGCAAACAAGCAAACAGTGCGCAGAAAATAATGAACTTTGTGGGGATCCTCAAAAGCTGAGCATATCTTATTAAGGAAGATAATGTATGTCGGAATTATTAACATTTAACCCGAAAAGTCCAACATAACATGGATTATTGCTTCTGCTTCACGTGTATATACGATTGCATGTCCCAAATGTAAGCGTAGATCTATACAATATTGCACATGCATGAATATTTTCATCAAAATTGTCTGCGCTGACCTCATATGCCCATCCTGGCGTTGCGGCAATGCTGTTGACTCTATGTCTTTTTGTCAGTACAATAACAGTATCATCAAAGATGCCCCAGCTGAGACGGTTCTTGAAGTACGTTGTCTTTCGGGATTAACAAAAATTCTTGGACTTAACATTAAACCGCTGGCAGCCTCTTTGCTCTAGAAATAGCCTTTTTGCTGAAACAAAGGAAACGCTATGCATATCAATTTTTTCTTAAATTTTGCAAATATAAGAGTGTTCGTACGTTGAAACGTGAACGTATATATTTGTATTGTATGATTATTATTCGTAGTTTGTAAATTTGAAATTTTATTTACAATTAATAATTGAAAGATTAAAAATATGCGACCACAACAATGATAATATAATATTTAAACTTACTACCACTTGAGGTAATAGTTCAGTACCAAGTCGACATGTTTTCACGTTACAAATTTTGAATTTCACTCTCCATGCCTGCGCTCCTCCCTAACTGAATTATGTTGGAGACTCTTTTAGGTATAAGCAGTGATATGTAGTGTTGGGTCTAGAGTCACCCGTTAAGACTTTAGTGGCGGAGTTATACTCGATCATATTGGTATTCGGGAAGTGAGTCGATTTTTTTAAGGTTGCTGAACGGGATTCAAATAAACAGAAGTTACTTCGGTCCCGACCTAAGAATCCGATGACTGACGACCAGATCCAAAAATCTCACGACTAACATATCAAGTAAAATCTTTTTTTCGGCCAAAAAAACGAGTTTAAACCTACTTGCTTTCCTAACATTTCCCTAATAATGGTAGGAAAGTGGATCCGAATGAAGACACTTTAGCTGCTATCTTTTTCTTCTACTGCTGCATTTTCTTCGGCTTTAGGCCAGAGAACACAAGCGGCAGGCCCTCTTTTCATAAAGTTTCTCTATTCCACTCTTAATTAGAATTCCAGGCCCACCTACCAATTATGCCTATATAAATACAAATCTTGCAGATTAACGCGGATAAACTCAATTACCCAACCAAATGGGCACACACGAAACGGCTAACAATCAAATTGCTTGGTTCCAGCCTCCATTAATCGTGAAAAAAAAATGTGATAGGAAAACTGAATATGTCATCGAAAATATGAGCGCCAATCTGCTCTTGAATTTTAGAATATAAATCAACGAAGAGCGCAACAATATCATTAACTTGCCTCGGATTCTTTATCATTTGGGGAAATATCCTTACATGATTTTTTCCTAACTAATTGACGTTCCAACGATTCTTGTAACAGACAATATTGGGTACCCACTGATGGGGTCTCCTGGCACCGTCTAACCCAGAATCAAACAGATGCGGCACATGAAGAGTGGGCCTGGAAAAAGGATACTCCCAACGTCTAGAAATATTTTCAGCTACATGAAACCCACAATGATTTAATGCTTTGGCCCCAGCTCATGATTGCAACGCAGAGTATCTTCATTGTAGGGGGGGTTGTTCGAGTTCACATTCGGGTCATATTTTATGTCACGTCATATAAAATGGAGTCGGTTTTGTTTGTGGTCATAAATACCATAACTTAAAACTTAAACGAGTTAAATTGAATATTAAAATTTATATTAACCTTTACGAGTTTATTTATATTGATGTTAAATTAGAAATTTTTTAAATTTAATTAATTGATAAGTTGACATATTTTGTTTGAAACATAACGTGTTATAATTTATAAAAATATATAAATAATGTGGAATCCCTCAAAAAAAGGGTAGATATTAGCAATATTGTGTATTTGAAAAGGAAAAAATTATATTGACACAGTAAATTAAAAGTCTAATAAGCATACTTACATATTACACCATTATAATTATTAATTTACCATTTTTTCATATAAGAATCCATTTAATGATAAAAATCACAGTGTTTTAGATTTACGTCTACAAATGCATCAAGTTATACATGTTGATATAATGAAGCTCATTTGGAAAAAAAAAAAATGCAGCATCACCGTACCCCTAAAACTCTGCCTAAGCCAGCATAACCTGTCTCACAAATGGCACATTGAGCCAAAATCTGTGAAGAGCTCGGAAGGCAAATAAATGTGCAGCAACGAATAACAAAGCATTTAGTAACGAGTTAACGGATTCATGCCAAATTGACCATATGCCTTAGCTATCTCGGACCTTGGGAGTTGGGCGTAACATTTAACGGATGCATACCAAATTGATTACGCCTTAGTTATCTTGGACCTTGGGAGCTGGGTTTAACATACTTTTAGAGCAGATTGGGTCCATTAAGGTTTATGTTTGCTGAAACCAAGCAGAAACATAAACCATCAATCCAAGGCTCAAGTATTTCCCTTAGACGCCAATTTTTGGTTAGTTCCAAGGTATGTGTTTCTCGATATTTTGCCTCTATAAACTTGTTTCGCTGAAGAATATTCCATTCTGTTCAAACCTCTGCGTACACATCAATTTGGAGTCAAAGCTCCCACTCATCTGATACTATATAGTTTTACATGTTGCAAAATTATTTATCTTATTTTAATTAGATCTTGCATAAATTTTTTTGTTTTTCTTCATTTTTTACGTTAAGTTAAATTGAATAGATAATGCCTAAATTTCATATTTAACAATTCTTTTTTGTTTAATTAGAGCGTGGAGGGAGACAATTTTTTTATAAGTGAGATATGAGTGCCCAAATCTCAAATTTGCTGGCTACTAGCCAGTGCCCAAATCTCAATTTTTAACAAACATCGACCATTTTTAAAACAAAATTGAAAAGAGAACCATGACAAGTGGGATTCTGTAGTTCAGAGGTATTCTAATAATAAGTGGAAGAGGAAGATGAATCCCAAATTTGGGGTTCGAACCCCAAATTTAAAAGTTAAAGACACTAAGGGTGTGTTTGTTTGCAAGGACAACCAGTTTTCAAAAAATCAAATCTCATTGTCCAGTGTTTGGGAGCATTGGTCAAATGAAATCAATATTCTAATCAATGATAACAAAACTTTCAGTTAAGGAAAACGACGTCCGCTCAAATTGAGCGGAATTTTCTTCTAACAACACATTAAAAAAAAAAAAAAAGTAAATGTTGGGGGACGGGGGTAAAACGACGTGTAAAGTGACGCTGATACTGTTTACACAGTGAAAAGTAATAAAATAATAATATTTTCAATGTTTACATAGTAAAAAGTAATAAATAATAATAAAATATTTCATTTTACAGAATTTCACCAAATACAGAATGATATTTTCAGCACTACAACCAAACACCGTAATTGAAAATGAAATTTCAGAATTTCATTGTACTCAGTAAATAATATTTCAGAATTTTATTTTCGTCAGCAAACAAACGGACCCTAAGTCTCAAGAAATTGAGTTATGTCAAGTATTTTTTTTTTTTTTTTTTTTTTTGGGGTCTTTCGGGAGCTGGCTTTTATTTTTATTTTTTACATGAGAAATGACAAGTGGGATTCTAAATAGGCTAAAAGAATTGGCCCACAAGTCTGAAACAGCTAGCCCAGTGCCTAATATTGGGCAATTTGTGGTCACCCGGACCATTGGTTTAGGATTCGATACAGGTTAAGCCGACCCATTTTACATCTTCTATGAACGAGTGGGCATTTGCTACTAACCATCTTCAAACTCTTGCCAATTGGACCAATAGCCTGCTGTTGGTTATTGGACCACCAATGATTACAAAAATAAGACAATTTGTAAAAAGGCTAAATAATCCTCTAATCGTAATCTTAATTGGCAATTTAACAGCTTCGCCAATCAGATATAACGTCGTTAAAGCCTATGACGAACAGAATTTAACAGCACCCACATATGACGAACAAAATTTAACGACAAAAGTCGTGGAGGAAACGAACTTCAGCGGCGGCTCCTCTCCGCTTGCGGCTGCATTCTAATTTCTCAGTTGATAAGCATGGTAAGTACATTTTTATCTGTTGAAAAGGTACTTTTTTTTATGTTAATCCGCCAATTTTGTTTTTTAAAATACTCATGAAGCACGCAATCGAGTTCTTCTGAATTTATATATTGCCTCAAGCATTGTTCGATCGCGTGACTGGAGAAATACTATAGTTTTGAATCTGTGGTGGTGGAGCAATTGAGTTTGACTGGGGCGTATTGGGAATTGACCACTCTGTATCTTCTGGGAAAACTTGATGTTGTGGACTCGGATGAAGTAATTCAACGAGCCATGATGAAATGCCAACATGAGTCTGGCTTGTTACCGAATTTCACTTTATCTAATTTAGTCATATCTAACCCATCTGTATTCTTATGATTCTTGTATGTTTTGGCAAGACGTTGGACATGATTCTTGATTGTCCACAACTGGGGATATTCTATATCATGGCATCCCATGGTTTGTTCTTTCCAAATACTTTGAGGTAGCAAAACTGTGTTTTTCCCACAGTTAATAATTTAGATCACAGATATGTCAAGTCATAATTACATATATTAGGGAAAAAGAAAGGTCATGGGCTTGAATTGGCTTCATATTTTAACTCCCCTCATCAACCTAACTAAAAATTAATTTAAAAACTGTATGCGATATCCTCTACTTATGATTATTTGGATTTAGCATTTTGTAGCCCCCCATTTCTGCTTTACTTTGCTTTTAATTCAGATATTTCTGGACTGCATGAAGGGTGCTAAACCACCACTAATTCATGTTCTCAAAATAGGAAATTCTTGTGCAGATTTTCTCGCTAAGATAGCTATTTAATCATTTAATGGTCAAGTGTTGTTCTTTACTTAATTTCCTACATGTTAGATGATGATGTTCTTCTTTATTTATTCTCACATGTACAAACAAAAAAGTGATAGATAAAGCCAATTATTCTTAGCTTCAAGACATGAGTGATTGTGATGAACAAAAATCGATTTTGTAAAATTGGAGGCTGTCTTTTTTAGGGAATTGAGTTTTGTTGTAGCTCGTGTCCCTCAAAAACATAGAAACAATAAAACTGCTCTTTCCAATATGTGAGCCCTGTGTTTTAATTTGGTTTTGCAACGTCCTTGTTACTGCCTAATTTTGACAATCTTTAGTTTAGCAGACAAGTTGAATTGGTTTTAAGGCTATAAAATGTCTGAACTCTACGACACTGGGAAGGACGCGTCTTTTTTAGTAAAGTAGGAAAATGCAAGTTTCTGATGACGTTGTTTTTCCCATTCTTTTGATGAACGAGAATTCCCAGATCCCATTTCGAAAAAGAAAAATGGTAACTCAGATATAATGGTCCTTGCATTGTTCCTAGCAGCAAACAAATGCATTGTTGGTAACTCAAAAACACACAAACAGCTAAAGCGTCGACGGGATAAAATGCAAAAAGAATTGCCAAATCCTTTTAATTGTAAGAGCATCAATATGTTACAGATACTTTTAACTTGCATCATTAATATGTGGTCGTTTAAAAAAATAATACCAATAACATGTCACGAGCGTTCAAATTTTGAGGATTTAAAAAAAACATCACTACATAATAATATATAGAAAGTAACATGATAAAAAAATATATGGTAGTAAATTAATTTTTTATACCCTTTTTCATTTATTTCTAAAAATAAAATTTAAATAGCACATAATTTTTAATTGGGTTAAATGCATTTTAACTCTCTAGGGTTTGGTTGTTTTGCATGTTACCTCACTGTGGTTTTAATTTAGGCATTAAACCCCTTCTGGTTTTTAATTTTGGTAATCAACCCCGTAACAGAAATTAACCATAATTATGTTGTTTTATGATAGCAAACACTTTATTATATTTCACATAAATGTTAATCATAAATACTGTCATAAATATTGTTTTAAACACTTTTATATCAATATGTATAATATACTAAAAATAAAAAAAAACTGTAAAAGAAATAATGTAGAATATAGTTAAAATATACACTAAAATTCAATTTGATAAATATATGACATATTTTTTAAGAAAGAAAAGAAATAATATTTACAAAATAATATAATTTTCACTAATTTTTGTTAATAGATTTAAGAAATTGTTGATAGGAAGTTAATTGTCAAAATTGAAAATCACATGAAAATTTAAAAATTACTAAGAGAAATATGCATAACAATCAAATCATAAGGGGTTAAAATATATTTAACTATTTTTAATTTTTACCATAATACTTTTAAGTGTTGTTATTTTTGCTTTTTCCTTTCTCAAATACCTTAAGTTAGCCTAAAAATCCCCCTTCCCATATTTTAAACACTTTTCACGTGCCCACCGTGTTACTTCTGCTCCCCATCACGCATACCAGGGGCAGAAACCCATATACAATTCATAACACACGTGTACTTGTGCTCTCTACCTATGGCTCAAGGAAACAATTATAACACAATTAAGAAAAGGTAACCGTAGAATTTATTACATAAACCGACCGTGTCCATATTCGAAATTCTTTTTTTAATTTGAAAATAATTAGCTATTAATTACTAGTGAAGAGAGGTTTGTCCAAAAATTTAACCGATCGAGTGTTTCACTGTTTGTAATTAGTGTTAGGAAGTAACGAAAGTTGATTCTACAAACTCAACAAATCCAGAGAACTGATAGGCGGTACTCATGTGCGAGTGATTATAATCCAAATTTATAACACACTAGTTCTACTAAATAAATAATTAAACAGCAGCGATGACGTGCTCACGTGACCCAACAAATGAAATGAACTAGAGTCTTGTGCACACAAATATAATGATTGTACCCCTCTGTGTTGTGTAGTTGGTACGATAAAAGACGTTGGCACATCACGGACTGGAGTTCTTGTTAAATTAAATTATGTTATTATTTATTAATATATATTAATTTTATAAAATTTTAAATGATTTAATTTTTTTTTCACCAAATAAATAATTTGATATTATTTATTCAACTCGTATAATATATTTTTATGTGAATTCAATGTGATCGCCGAACACATTTTGTAAAGTGATTTAACGTAATCGAACGTAATCTTTAGTAAAGTTATGTTTATCGTACAAGAAAAAATTAGAAGAAAAAAAAGTATAATTATTATTATTTATATATTTTTTTTTTATTTTCTACATCACTCTTACATAATTTTATTTTCTCTCTATTTTTTCTCTTATTAATTACTATTTATCTTTTCTTTTACTATATTTTTTTCTCTCACTTTTTTTATCATTCTAAATAATTTTTTTTTCTCTCAACTTTCTCTCTCATAAATTACTATTCACCTTTTCTTTCACTTAATTTCTTTCTCTCAATTTCTTATATCACTTCAAATAATTTTATTTTCTCTTTACTTTTCTTTTCTTTCTCTTTTTTTTCCCTTCTTTCCTGACTTTTCCTCGCAATCTAAATACGCTCTAAAAGATTTTGAAATTACCATCCTACTTATTTATTTGTAAAAACAAATATCTAAAATACTGTAGATTTGCGTCTATCCCAATTTATCCAGCGTGCGGGTGTCCCTCCAAAATTTTTTCAATGGATTATTAAATTCATTTGCCAAGGCAGCACATTATATTTACTAAAGGGCAGATGGCAGAGAGGAGTCACAGACATTGATGAGGGTGGCAGTGGGAGACGGAAGGACTAAAGGCCTCATAACCGAAAAGACATGTTAACGCAACGTCAGCATGCGTGCACCCAAGCGTCCTAGCTCTAGCCAGTCACCTCTTCTGCCCTGTCCATTCCACTGAATTTTTTTTTTTCGCCCTTTGAAGAAGATAAATTCTGCCACAAGATGCCATCAATTTTTGGGGATTTGCTTATACGTACATAGTGCCCTTCTGAGTAGCTGGCTTTTATCGTGACTTGTGAGTTCCTCCTCTTGACTTTTGTTTTGAAATAATAAAAAAAAAAGAATGCCCTTTCCAATTGTATAAAAATTGCATATTTATTAATGGTGTGTTTAATTTGTAAAAATTTAATAAAAATAATAATTAAAAAATTTTAATTAAAAATATTATTATTATTTTATTATTTTTCATAATTTTTTATTAGTTAAATTAACTTTATTTTTTCTCTCATTCTTATCATTTTTTCCTGATAACTTTCTCATTAATTCAAATAATTTTATTTTCTCATAATTTCTTTTCTCACAACTTTTTAACAATTCAAACACAGATTAACATAAAATTAATATTATTATCTGAAATGACAATTTAATAGTGATTCAAACATATATTTTTGTAGTATTAGTCTAGATTCGAATCTCTTCTCAAAAAATTTAAGGATATTTATGTTGTAATATAGTATTAAGTTTTAAACTCGTTCACACAAACTCGACGTAAGAAAGGCTTATAAATATTCAATAGTGCTTTAGTGAAAGATTCTCTCTATAAAAGGTTGAATGAAGGTGTCAACGATCAACTGATGACCTCCGACCTTGACACACAGGTGCTGCGATAGTGGTACCTGCAATGCACCTTTTTTATTTGGTAAAAAAGAAAAGATAAAATTAATGGTGTAATTAATTTTAAAGTAGATACACAATATCATCAATTATATCTCATAATTTATCTTTTTTTTTAATTTAATCATTCAACGGTTTTTATTTTAGCCAAAAAAATATCATCATTATTTTACAATATTATCATAATTTTTTCTTTCTTACAACTTTTAATCAATTCAAATAATATTATTTTATTACAACTTTTTCTCTCATAAATTATTATTTATTTTTCTTTATAATCATTTTTTTCATATAACTTTCTTATGAATCTAAATAACTTTTCTTTCACACAATATTTTCTCTCACAAATTACTATTTATTTTTCATTTTAATCATTTTCTCATCAATTTAAATAATTTTATTTTTTAATATTTTTTTCTCATAATTTTTTTAAAAATTCAAACAAACGATAAGTGATACCCTCTCGTTTGATAAAAGAGATACCAATCCTTTTGATGAATTTCAGTCTTTTTAAAGCCACCGTCAATTATAGATTTCAAGTTCAAAATAAATAACTGAAAATAGTGGTCCATGCCTTTTGATCAATCTTGTTGAGAACTACTCTACTGGTCTAATTTTCAAAATCCACTTCTCCCGGTAAGTGACCATTTATAGGACCTGATGCGTGCGTAGGAAATGGGCATAGGATCTATTATATGCATCATGTAATCATTCAACTGTTCCAACTCCACGCTGAAAGCTTACCCCAGCAAGAAAGCCAGTAAGCCACAGTTGATTCATTCATGTTTTTTAGCAGAAAAAATTGGCAGTCCGCACGTCAATCAGCGCGAAATTAAGAACGCATTTTTCCCGAAGTTTAAATAAGAGTTTTATTATATGATAAAAAATAAAGAATTTTATTATATAAATATATCTCAATTAAAATTAAAAAAATTATAATTCTTTTCACTGTATTTGATATTGTTTTCTTATTCAGTTATCTAATATCTTATCTTATTTTAATTTATTTTTTTAAATAAGAAAAATATTAAATTAAAAAAATAATAATAAAATAATATAAATTATTAAATTATTACAATTAAAAAAATAAACTATTAAATACTATCTAATATATTACATAATTATTTTATTACTATCAAACAATAAGTTGTTAATAAAATTTGTTAAGTGATTTATGATGTTTTAATTTCTTAAAAAATAAATATAAGAATAAAAAACCGAAAGGGACATTTCGAAATTGTTTTTTGGTACGGGGAAATTTGAAATTGTACGCAACGGTAACATTGCACTAGCCAGAGCACGGAAAATATCTTCTGCCACATGGGCGTGTCTCATTGGATTGTCTGAATCGTTTGTAGCATAATAGAGGTGGAAGAAAGCGACACACCGTATGGCCGTACCATTATTTCGTTCAGATTAATCCCGACCTCCGAAAAACGTAAATGTTACTTGGTGGGGTGCAAGGTCGACTACTACTTATTCTTTATTTTAAAAAATATAAAAAATATATATTTTTAAAAAATATATTTTGCATTATATAAAATTATATTGCATTGTTAAAATATATATTGCCTTCTTTCAAAAATATATTATGTTTTTCAATTACAATATTCTTGTTTTTTCAAAAACTAAAATATAATACATTTTCATACTATATTTTATTGTTTATTCATTTAAAAAATTCTCTACTTTTTAAAATTCTATTGCATTGTCAGAAAAATTAACGCTGAACTTCCAATTAAACTCTTTAATAATAATTAAGGGGATGATTGATCACCTCATGAATGGTTAAACATAGTCAGATGTAAAAATTCATTAGCCTAGCATCAATAAATTTGGAAGGTAATGCTTATTGGTTTGTGTATTCTCAGCTTACATTATTATATATATATTATTTTTAAACAAAAAAATATATATTTCGTTGACATGTGAGTTATTGTATATTAGGTTGAGACCAGGTCATTATTGTTATCTTCATTCAACCTATCTTATGAGTAGGCACCCACAACTTAAATATTATTCAGTCTGAGCGTGACTCATCTAATTCAACTTTGGCATGGACGAGTCATAAATTAGCAACTATATGCGCACAATTTCGCTGATAGGCGTTAGAGGGCATTACCTCCAACTTATTCAAACTAGAACTCAAACTCAAAATAGAGATAAAAAAATATGTAAAATTACTATTAATTTATTACTTCAAATAATAACTTACATTATTATATGAACATCTTGAATCATGATATTGTATTATTAATAAAAATTTTAGAATCTCAGTAACACAACAAGCAGATAATGACAAGTTGTCGCAATTACAGTCCTTCCATGCAGTGCTTTACTGAGAAGTTGCCACTGCCAATACTTGGACCCCCACTTGCCTATTCTTGCACATTTATAAATAAATAAATTTCTTTGGCCACTCCACCCAAGCCATTCATGGGTTCCATTCAATCTACTATGCCTATAAATATTGGAAAATTTTCAAATAATAGGGGCACACATCTCAAAGCATTCAAAAAAATAACAATTTTTTGGAATTAAATTCCTCCCCACTTGGATCCACTAAAAAAAAAAACAATCATCCCTGGGCATGGAGAATTGTATGGTGCCCTTGAACTATCCAGCTGGCTTTGCCATCAGCGAAGTAAAACAAAAAAACAAAGAAGATAGTGATATCGGCATCGCCCTGTCCCACATTCTCAAGTGCCATATTCGATTGCCCACTTTCTGAAATTCATTAACAAAAAAAAAACAATATGCTAATCTAACAAAGTATTGCTTCACTATAGAACATGATTATGTGACGTAATCATTTATATAACTAGCCACAGTACCTGTGAAATTGGTTAATAAAATTTAGTACGCCAAATACCATCCGTCATTAATAGAAATTTTCTTTTACTGTTTAGGGTATTTATTTGCAATATGAGTTGTGAGTTTAAATATTTGTAAAAATATTTAAATGTGCAAATTATATGTCTATATTTGTAATAAAAGAGACTAATAATTCTTACTAGTTGTTAGACTTCTAAATATAGTATTTTATAAATTTAGTATAGAGGCTCTATCTATTTATTACGATAAAATAATGTTATTTTTTTAACAATTATGTGAGGGTCTACCTATACTTTTATACCTTTTCACATTTAAAAACTAACTTTTCATTTATCAAAATCTGAAAGTTTATCTTTTTTCAGGAGATGGAAAATCCCATTTTCGAGTGGTAGATACCTCAAACTTTCTTTATGCTTAAAAAAAATAAAAGATAATTATTATTTTATTATTTTTTTAAGTTAATTCTCTCAAAATATTATATTACACAAATATATTTTATTACTTATTATTTTAACCAGACTTTATTTATATGTAATATATAAATTTATAAGTAAATTATCTTTACTAAAAAAAAAGACAAAATAAAAATCTTCTAAACAAAAACACGGAATTCCATATAAATCGTGTTTGATGCATATTAAAGGCACCTTCTTTTCTCTGCATAATTAAAAGAGCCGTTCTTATAACTCCAAATACTTCCAGCGACAGCTGGACGGTGCAGTGAAACAGCTGGATTCGTCCACGTGTCACTCTATGATTGGAAGATTTATGCCTGTATGCTTTTGAACAGAAGACAAGCCCTTCCATAATTGCTGTTAACAAAGCCACCAGCTTTAGCCAGCTAAGCGGACAACAGTAATGGCTATACTTTTTTTTTTTTTTAATATTAACATTATATATTTTTGTCATATGTAACAACGTTCATAATTTTTATAACAATAGTTATATTTTTTATAATAAAAATTTATAATTTATTTTTTTATTATAAAAAATATGTGTATTATTACAAAAAAATCTATATATTATTATAAAATAACTGAAAATATGGTTAAAGTGTATGACAAAATTGTACGATCACTTAATAAAGTCCTTTTTTTGTATTTATTAATTTTATTTTTATTTTTTAAATAAAATTAATTTATAATCTAATAATATTTAAATATTATTTTTAATATTTTTATTTAAATAATCTCTATTTATCATATAATATAAAATTATAAATAAATTACATCCATTAACAAAATTATAATAAAAACTTTCTATTTTTTTAATTTTACTGTCATTTTGGGCTTTTTATTGGGGAGCGGGATTTGATGTGGCGAATGACGTGGCAAAGAATCGTGAGAGGACGTGGCCAATAAGAAAGTCTTTCTTTTTACTCTTGTAGAGGAAGCCATTACATTTTTTGGCTATAAAAATGCCAGACATCTGAGTCTATGTGTGAAGTAGTAGCAGTACTTCTGAGTAGAAAAAACTCCACTTTCTGGTCTTTGTTCTCTCCTTTTCCCACTTCATTTCAATGGCTGTTTCAGTTTCCAAAATGTCTGTTCTGGTGGGTTTCTTTGTGGGTCTTGTTTTAATGGGTTTTGCTAGCTCAGCAAAGTTTGATGAGCTTTATCAGCCAAGCTGGGCACTTGATCACTTCATGTATGAGGGAGAGGTCCTTAGGCTGAAGCTTGATCACTATTCTGGTAAACTAACATTAGTCTCTTTTTTAACAAAAATCAAATCTTTATAACATAAAGGCTTATGCCTAATCTTTAGCTATTGATTCTGTTATTGGTCGATGGTACCATTTCCTTGGAAAATCTATTGTGTTTTAAGTGTCGTTATAAATATTTGGACTTCCAGGTCTAATTTGTCAACATTTTCCGATTGATAAAATGGTTAGTGGGTCTTTTTTTTTGTTTTTTCAGGTGCTGGATTTCAATCCAAAAGCAAGTATATGTTTGGGAAAGTTACTGTCCAGATTAAACTTGTAGAGGGCGACTCTGCTGGAACTGTCACTGCTTTCTATGTGAGTTTATAGTTCTACCATATCAAACCAAAAGGGTTTTTGTTACTCTTTTTTGTCACCTCAAAATGGGATTGATTGCATCTTAGTTGGATTGCTTTATGAACTGGGTCCCTTATTCAGTAATGCACTGAGGTTTTTTCCGGTTACAGACAAATTATTTATGTCGTACGTCTAATATAATGGCTAGGCTATTGGTTCCATTATTAGTAATAATAGCAACTACCTACTCTGTACGCTCTCTGTGAATTTCCTTCAAGTCCATTTATTCATGAATTTATTAGCTTATTTCCTCAACCGCACATTAATCCGTGAACCAATGGACTATTATTCTGTGACCGATTTTCAGTTTTAACAACTGTAATGTGCTTCCTAAATTTTTATGGTGTTTAATTCGGTAACCATTATTTCTGACACAGTCTTGATGGTGAAGTTGCATTCTAGGAGTCATTTTTTTTATAATTATTGTTGGTGATGACAGATGTCATCAGACGGTCCAAATCACAATGAATTCGACTTCGAATTTCTGGGTAACACCACTGGCGAACCTTACCTGGTCCAAACCAATGTGTACGTTAATGGTGTAGGGAACAGAGAGCAAAGATTCAACCTTTGGTTTGATCCCACCAAGGACTTCCACAACTATTCAGTCTTTTGGACCCAGCGCCTAGTTGTGTAAGCACCCCCATTTCTTCTTATGACATATTTACTCACACTCTCTAATTTTCCATATGACTGAGTGTTTAAACTACTCTACTCTTGTAGTGCATGTGAGTTTTTGTTGCTTAGCTGGGCCCCGTTGGAAAGCAGCTTAAAACCAAATTTACAAAAAAAAAATGTGGATTTATGCCAAAGGGCAAGAGGGTCCAAAACACATATTAGAGGGACGGAGGCAGATTTTTGGGGGGGTCTGGTTCTGCTGACGTTGGTTTTTTTGTCATATAGTTGTTCCGTACGCATATGCTTTTTGCGAACAGCTATGCTACCCTCACGCTTCTTTCTTTGGTGTTCGGCTTTTCTGTTTTGCTACCGATGATGATGTTAGCGGAACTGAACAATTGGCATTTTGATACATCTGTCCTAAACTGTGGCTTTTAAGTTTCATCGGGTTCCTTTGCTACAATTCTGGGGCAGCTTTAAATTTGGAAAGATTTTGACAGGTCACTTTTAGTTTCCTAATTTGTTTCTGAAAAGGACATGAGAAAATACAGCATTTGAAATTGAATTTTGTATTTTGTTTTATGATGGTAGGCCAAAAATTTATTGTAATGGTTGTTGGTCTCAGAGCAATGATTGATATTAACCCATTAATTGTTTTGTTATTTGTTTCAGGTTTCTAGTGGATGATACCCCAGTAAGATCGCACACCAACATGGAAGACAAAGGAATTCCCTACCCAAAGGACCAGCCAATGGGTGTATACAGCTCAATATGGAATGCCGATGACTGGGCCACACAGGGTGGCCGTGTCAAAACTGATTGGAGCCATGCACCATTCGTTGCCTCCTACAGGGGATTTCAGATTGATGCTTGTGAGTGCCCGGCATCCGTAACAGCAACTGATAGTGCCAAGAAATGTAGCAGCAATGGTGAGAAAAGGTACTGGTGGGATGAGCCAACATTGTCTGCGCTCAGCTTGCATCAGAGCCATCAGCTCTTCTGGGTCAAGGCTCATCACATGGTCTATGATTACTGCACGGACACGGCTCGGTTTCCGGTCGCTCCGGCGGAGTGCCAGCACCACCACCACTAGAGGAGGACTTGTGACTATGCAAGGGGGAGGGGAAGGTGTTTTAGGTTAAGTGGTACTGTAAAAAGGGATATTAGACGCGTGGTTGGATTGGAATCAAAGTCACATAAAACATGTTCTTCATGTTTCATATTTTGTTCGTTCAGTATCAGCTGTATAATATTATGTTTAATCACATTTTTTCCCTTCAAATTCCTGTTTAAGTCATAGCAGTAGTTTATCCAAAAAGGCCTAAATTACTGGTTTTAAGTCTCTTGGACATTGGGGGACCATCAATCATTGACGTGGGATTTTAAAACAAGGGTCCTTGATCGATAAAGGACAAGTGAAATACATAAGCACCATGGCTTGAAAAGAAATTTGGAATGTGAGTCAGGCTTTGTGGACCCTTGAGGAGTGAAGGATGAGTTTGGTCATTTTGAGTGGTTGAGATCTTTTGATCGCCACATTAGTCCCTGCAAGCTAATCCACTAATCTCTTTCAAGCTATAAGGACAAAAGGCCAGCGTGTTGAAGGCAGAAGAAATGGTGGAAAGATAGCGAAAGTAATGGTGGGGACGAGTAAAATTGACAGGAAGGGACATTTAAGGTGGGGTGAAAGCCAAACAGGTCTAACATATAGGTGTAAATGGCTTGAGGTTACATTTTTGGTATTGTGAAAGTACATTGGAGGACCTTATCTATAAGATGAGTTGCATGCTTGGGTTAGGTTTGTGAAAATAACTTCCATGTTTTAAATATGCTGCAAATTTCACCTTCTTTCTTATTTTTTTACCCATGCTGATTCTTTAATTGACTAAAGGATAAGGAAATGAATTGTGGGGAAAAAAAAGTACCGTAGAGAATTGACAATTATTCGTACATGAAAGCTATATATTTGCTCCTCTTTATGAGCTCTTAATTACAGTTGCAAGCCAGAAATTAGATTGAAAGAAGAATGTTGCACACTCCATGTACACAAATTTATTTACTGCCTCACACTCGAGCCTTGTTGATGTTCAAATAAACTATTAAGAGATTCTAGCCACAGGCCAGGCAAATTACTATAGTAATTAAGATAAACAGACACTTCCATCTTAGCAAAGACAAACTGCGTTGGACTTCAATTGCTTTCTTTCCGGATTTAAGTAACATTTGCAGCAAGCCAGGCTTTCCCTGGGCAATGAGAAGACATGGGGATTTCACCATTTTTTGAAGCCAATGGTCCTATCCCCCACTTCCCAGTGAAAGAATTTCACTTGAGTTACATGGATTCCTTGTCCTCACCAGTGACGTGTCTCATTCTCACACATGACACGTGTCTCTGTCCAAGACTACAGCGCTGGCCAAGGGATAAAACCGTGCTTGGCAATACACATAACAATGGTAAATCAGGTTATTGTGGGGAACTGGGTCCTTGTAGAATTCCGAGCAATAATCACAGATTGTGAGTAAACTGGGACGATCTATGCGTGAGAGATAACTGGGGTCCTTCAATTATTGCGAGTTCGACTTTTAGCGATCCATATTGTAAACAATCTCCTTATTAAAATAAAAGAAAAATCGTATATATTGAATTTACTTTTCTTTAAACTCAACAAATATAAGAACTTCAGGTCTAAGACGTCCTTTTTTTAAAACACCAATCACCCATCTTATCAATTTGTCCTTCTTGAGAGGGAAGCTGCGACTTTGTCCTCACCGATTTCCAGAATGAAAAAAAATTAGTACCTCGTTGATTAGTGTATTGAATTTTGTTTTAGTTAAAATTAAAAGTATTATTTTTTAAATAAAAATTAATATTTTTTAAATAATTATTATTTTTAAATTTTAAAAATATTAATATTTATTTTAAAAATAATAAATATAATTTATTTTAAAATAAAAATTGAGACATTTTACTTAGTATATGTAAATGTACTCTTCCAGAAATTAGATAATGCGGACTCCGTAAAGGATGTAAATGTACTCTTCCAGAATTTTTTTTTTTTTTTTTGACATAGTACTCTTCCAGAATTTAGACAATGCTGACTCCGTAAAGGACATGTTGATAAAATGCGGTAATTAATACCCATCACTGGAACAATACGAGCATGATTGGCTTTTTGCTAAAAGCCTGTTTTTAGCCGTGGGGACCAATGAATTGCGTGGACAACAGAGAGTTTCAAGTCATAATTATTTCCTTTGAGCCTCCTTCTAGCAAGGACCGAAAAACTTGCTGATAAAATGTCCTCTTTGAAGTCAATAATTCAAAGGCACCGACCCCATTCGGAGGAGAAAAAAAAGGAAGAGAAAGGACGTGGGAGGGAGGCAGCAAAGGAAGGAATTAATGGATAAGACTTCAAATGGATGCGTCTGGGCCAGTCTCAAATTATCTGTTGCTTAAAAATTTTGAAATAGCTGGCTTTTGAGAGTCACATGATTCACTTATAACGCCCCTCTGAGTGTGCAAATGAATTTAAGGGCCACGAAAGAGTTTGTTCTCTGGCTTGTGTGAATTAGTGAGATAAACATTTGCAAAAGAATTGGCCAATGGGTTCGGTAGTTGCCATCCATAAAAATTAGAAATTGGGAGTGTTCAAATCCAAGCCCTGTCGGCGTTTGAGTCCAAAAGCAGGTGAGTCATCAACGTCAGATTAGACATTGACAATGATTACTGAAAGTTAAAGGTGGTTTACAATTAGAGTGTCATTACACTTTTAGAATCGGGCATTTACCCGAATTTTTTTTGTACAACAAGACTGTAATTTTGTGCAATAAAACTGTTACTTTGAGCAACAAAAAAATATAAAAAAATATAAATTTTTCTTGTTGCACAAAATAACAGTCTTGTTACACAAAATTATAGACTTGTTGCATAAAAAAATATTCGAGCAGATATCCAATTCTGGAACTCTAATTTTTTCCTTACAATTATTGAAAAAACAATCAAGTTAGATTAATTAATTAGAACTTATAGTTTAACTTTAATGGTGTAAGGCTTTTTAACCAACCGTAACTTAGTATAGTGAAAGAGACCCATGACATTGCCCCATTGAAAATTGAAGCATATGGTTTATTATTATTAATTTTTGTTTGAAATCACATGTATAAAGTTATAGGGTTTTTGATTAATTTAGGTAAAGTTGAGTAGATTCATAAGGGAAACAAAACTCTTCCAACACTCACCTGTTGTATTTACAAAACTCAAATTTAAAATTTTATTTAAAAAAAATCAAATTACTTCTTACTCAAACTAGTCAGAATTGGTTGAAGCATACGCTTTTATGGACGATAATGATCATTACCTGTGCAAAGACAAAAACATCTTTGGGTGTTTGGAAAAAGTGGCATGTGGACCGGTTCACTTCCTGGATTGGACAGATCCGAGTCCGATTAGGAGTCCGGCTGAGCAGCGCATTTTCATGGCTCGGTGAGGCAGGCTAGGCCCGACTAGTTTTGTCAACATTCTTAGCCCATGAAAGCTACGGAGCCCAACCATTCTTGTTTTTACCTTCACTGTCACACTTTTTTTATTACGGATCTACTACCAGAAATTCAATGCGTAATTTTAGTATTCAATATGTATTCTTGGATAATCACTTTTTATTCTCATGGTTATAATTCTCATTTCTAGGGCTCGATTTTGGAGATATGTCACCTTCAATTCTGGGTTTTATCCAAGAGATTTGGTTACTTGGCTTGAGTCTCATGTTCATGTAATCAAATTTCAAATAGTCTTTTTAGGTATGGATGCGTGTAGTTCTAGATCTACGTACACTACTGCTTTGTTAATTGTGGGTTGCTTTTGTACATTCAGATTCAATTTATTTCAACATCAAACTGATGACCCAAATTGTTGTACCAGCAGCAAACAACATCACATTTTCGGGGCTTGTTATTCAGGATCCTAAAAACAAGAAATGACCATTGAGCGTGAGGAATTATGAAGCACAATCAACATGGTACACGACACACGGACCATTATGAAATATGATACGAAGTTTTCTGTTTTTGTGTCACAAAATGGTCGTGTTTTGGTTACCGTTAACACAAAGAATACTCAAATGGGCGATTGGGCCCGCTACCTTTGGAATCTCGGATTTTGCTCGGTGTATCTGACCGGCAAACTTGTTTCTCTCTAACATTGATTGAGAGTCTTCGTGATAGACGGCATTGCTAACCACAAAAATGTGGAGTGCTGTGCTTTGATGGAATTGGGAGCAAAATTGCATCATTGCATGGTTACAGCGTTGATTGTGCCCCAAGATGACAACCCAATGGCCCGATCCCCTCAACGCTGATGACCCTACATGAATTGGGCCAAAAAGGCAACTGGGTCAATTTTGAGGTAGCGCCGCTCATACAGGCATTAATATAAATGAGCCAGGCCTATCAGCTGGCTTAAACTAAGTGGTTACTTGTCTTTGTATCAGTTGTGAAGCAGGGGTTCGAAACCGACCCCTTATCACCCTTTTCTTATGTATGGGTTTGCTCTTTTCAAGATCATAAAAAAAACAAAAAAAGGAACCGGGCCATTCTAGAGTGAACCGGCCATTCTAGATTAGGTTAATGTAAGATTTCAAAAATTCTGGCCAGTGAATCAAGACACGACATGCATGCTGTAATTTGTTTTAACAAAATTATCAAATTTGCGTAGTGTTATTAATTATTTCTTTTTAAGTATTACAGTCATATAATATCACAAGTTAATTTGCAATTTTCCAGTAAAGTCAATCTTTCCAATCGGGTCAAGAGCATGTCATTCCATATTGACACTAAAAATTTCACATAAAGATGCTTTATTGGTTGTCTGATTCGAAGAATTAAATGTGTGCATGCGAGAATTTATAATATACTGTCAATTAAATTTGTATTATCCTTAATAATAAACACTGTTGTCTATTTGAAGCGTGTCTGCATAGTTAAATCCTTCTGTTTTGAAAATGTTTTATGACCATGAATAGGCGAAAACACGATGAATATACATTAATCTGAATTGTTAAATTATGAAAAGTATATTAAATTTTAAAAAAATAAAAAATAAATAAACTGTTAGATATTATTAAATAAACTATATATTTTCTGCGTACTTTACTAAACACCTATGCATAATTAAATTCATTTTGATTTTGTTTTTATGACTTGAGCCTCAAATCTTGATCAGCCAGATGGGTAAGAACCTATTATTCCCGAGAATCAAAAAAGAACCTATTATGTGAAAAAAAAAAAAAAAAGAAGGATCCTATTATTCTTTTCCGAAGTTTCGGTACCATAAAAAAAGAAAAGGGAACCTACTCAATGTCGCACCAGGCAAATTTAATAACGAGAGTAATTCCTTTCCCATTATTTTGTCCACGCATTTTGGAACCGACCAAACCGCGGACTTTGAATGCCCCCATGCAACACCAGACCTTGAAGCCCATGCAGACTTTGTCAGTAAGCACACCTGCAACTCAGCTCTGTATTAAACAATTTGCTCCGCGTTTAAAAGTCCACTTTGGTCTATAAATTACAGGAAGGAATTGTCTGCCAAGATGAAAACAATATTGACAGTACTAGAAGGCTATTCGAATAGTAATGCATTCTCATTTATTATATTTGATAATTTCTTTCTTTTTTTAAATTATAAATTTAATATTTAAAAATACGTTTTATTTTATTGTTATTTTAAAACCACTCTTCTTAAGCCAAAAAGATTTTTTCAAACAATATATGCAATTGCTTTATCAAGATACTAACCAATGTTTACAATTCAGAGGAAAAAACCAATCCAATGTTCAAAAAAGGAACATGGCGGCAGGCAATATATCCACACATACACACCCATGTGCTGATGTGCAAACGATTTGATAATGTTGTAACCTGTTATTATCTATCTTTTCTTTCAATGGTACATTATTAATACGTTATGCTTTCATCATTAAGATAAGAGTCGGGCGGCGTCTTGAATTGTGGACTGAAATTGCAGGACAAAAATCTGTATAATTCAATTGCATCCAAGGTGCCAGGCAACATGGGATCCAATTATAAATAGTGATAGGCATAGCTGAACTAAAAAATTTAAGGCCGTTACCTACATGACCCTCTTTGAAAATTTTGATCAAAATTCCGGAATTATATTTTGCTTATCTCGTGTCTTATATATACACTATATACACTATGAATAACCTTTTTTTTTGGGATAAGCTGTGAGTGTATATATATATATGAAATTACCAAATACCAGTGAACCACAGATTAGTTTTTAAATTCCAGATTTGGCCAATTCCCAGTACCCACAGATCCTGCAACGTTGTAATGGATTGGGAAAATGAAAATGGCTTTGAAGCCAATTATGTGGTTTGCTATTCACGTCCAGTGTGATCTTTATTGACAATTTTTCCGAGGCGAAATAAATGACGAAGAAGTCAAAATGAACAGCTATGCCTACTAGTTTCCAGCTGTCAGCCTGTCATTGTAGCTATCTGCAGTTTTCTCAATAATAAAAGCCAAGGAGAGCAGATTTAAAATGAAGTTGACGATTTCCATTTTAAACGAAAATTAATTCCACAAGGAAAAGATAGAGATACAAACTTGGAAAAGAGAGGACGAGCCGTTAAGCCAACAATTAGGAAGTCATACGTGCATAGGCATTAGTTTTGCAAGTCCATTTTTCTCCCTGCTGTCCCCCGTCTGTTCAATAAAAGGACAAACCAAAATTCTCATGCTTAACAAAATAAAAGAAATTTTAGTGGTCACTAAATATACTTAATTTTTTTAAACATAAAATTTAAGATGAAATATAAAATTTGAATACAGATTTTATTAATAAAATCTCTCAATTGAATTGCAAAGAAAAAAAGAAAAAAAAAAAAACAAGACAAGTTTGTGACTGCAATTGGTTTGGCAAGTTGGGTTTCATAGGAACACCAATAGAACATATAAAAATGTGTCCCGCAAACTGATCGCTCATCAATCATCAAAATCAGTGATGTCAAAAAAAAAAAAATCAAAATCAGTGGCCAGCAGTGGTGGGTAATTTGTGGCCTCATCTAGGCCATTGGAGTAGCCTACAAAGGCCAGCGAATACCAGATCACTGATTTTGCCAGGAATTTCCATGAGAACAATACTACAATGGTTGGGGGACGAGGAGACTAAGAAAAAAACTCATATTTAAATTCTGAATATTTTAATTAGAGATTATTATCTCTAGTTATTTTAATTATTGTCAAGTTTGTTGCTGAATTACTAATTTTAAAGAATAAAAAAGAAGAAAAATACTACATAATTATATAATAATAATAATAAATAATAATATAATTTTATTTAATAATATCTAATAATTTATTTATTTTTTATAAATTTAATCATTTAATAATTTATACTACTTTATTACTATTCTAAAACTATTTTATCAAGCTTAACAACCATTTTATCAAAGCCAAAAGTATTTTCCTGCCCACAAAAAGTTCCGGCTGCCTATTGTCCCCATTTAATAGGAAATAATTACGCGTTTTAACTTTTGCTTTATGCGGATACAACAAACTACGAAAAGCTACCAACCACTCACTTCCTGGAAAATAAATAGTGAAAAAATTGATTTTTTACGAGATAATTTAAATTATTTAAAGCGAAATAAATATTAAAAGAACAATAGATACGAGGAAGATGAGAATTTCGGAATAATCAAAAAAGTAGGAGGACATTTAAACGAAGTGCTTCTTTGTCATACATTTAAATTAAGTTTTGTTATAATATCTTAACTGAGATCCGTTTTAATTTTTTTTATTTTTTTAAATTAAATGAAAAGAGTTTTTGTGAGACACAAAATTGAGTATGGATTATACTTTTAAAAAAATATATATGAGAGAATTGAAAAATTAATACTTTTCAGTCGAACTGTTTGACTCCCACAAAGTAGCCTAGAAGGCTACCACAGGGCTCAAAAGCAATAGAATACCCAATCTGGCAATCTCACAGCTGTACCCTCTTATGTCATTTTTTACAGCTGCCAAAATGGCTCTCTTCCACGCACTTTCACCGGTTCCCACGTTGACGCTTTTGACCGTTCCCAAACGCCATAGCTTCCCCTTCCAAAGCTCCACCTCCAGTCTTTTGTTATAAAGAAGCTTTAGGGCGTGTTTAGTTTGCAAAAAAAAAAAAGAAAGGTAAAAAAAAAAAATAATTATTATTATTTATATTTTTTTATTTTTTAAATCACTTTAAATAATTTTATTCTCTCTATTTTTTCTCTCACAAATTATTATTTATATTTTCTTTCATTATATTTTTTTCTCTCATCTTTTCTCACCACTCTAAACAACTTCATTTTCTCTTTATTTTTTCTCTTACAAATTACTATTCATTTTTTTCACTATATTTTCTTTCTCTCAACTTTCTCTACCACTCTAAATAATTTTATTTTCTTTTCACTTTTTTTCTCTTTCCCCTCCTTTCCTCTCACTCTAAGCACACTATTAGAGTCAGATTGTGTAGTTGTACAATGTGATTATATTCTATTAATAAAATATAATTAATTATTAATTTAATATAATTATATTTATAATATTAAAATTTAAAATTTAAAATTAAATAAATATTATTTTAAAATTTAAAAATATAAATTTTATATAATATATATTAAAAAATATTTTTTAAAATTTAAATTTAAAAATTTTTAAAATAAATTATTAATATAGTTACATTTTATTTTTGTCAACAATAAACTATATTTCTTCCATCGCGGGCGCCTCACTGTGCGCAACTTTCTCCCTTTTTTTTTTTTTTTTTTTTTTAAAGCTCCAGTCTAAAACCTCAATTTATTACACATGGGTCCCACCACCACCTCCAACAAACGTCACTTGAACCTTCTCTGCAAATTCAAGCCAAAGCGCACACGCTTGCATCCAACGGTCTAACTCGCACCATTTCTCTGCCTATATAGGCCCCAAACTCCCAACCCAAGTGCCCAAAGATTTGCTTCTGATGCTCAAAAGCCTACGGTCGATCCCTTTATTTCACTCCTTAACACACCCATTTTTCCGTTCTGCTTTAAGTCAGTGTTGGAGTAATGGCTGGACTTGGTTTAATTTGCTTAATTCTAGCCGGGATCTTGGTGCTACAGGCCACGGCTGTTAAATCTGAAGACAGCCCAGTTGGGGCCGAGGTCCAAATGGAGGCGAAGCCAACTGGGGCAGTGTCAAGAATTGCGGATCAGCCTGCGTCTTTGACTGCAGAGTCATTGTCTGATGAGTCAAGAGAAGAAGCTGAAGCCCCAGCAGCAATCAGACGGTTGGGAAAGCATAAATCATCAGATAAATCTGTTGCTGGTGGTGGCGTCATCATCGGAGGCCTTCTCACTGCCACTTTGGCTGCTGTTTTCTGCTACATTCGGGTAACCAGAAGAAAAAATCCCAATCAATGTGGGCACTGAATGTAATGCTGATTCTTATCAGGTTTCCTGGGTCTTTCACTTCGGAGAGTAAATGATCGGAACCAAAAAGAAGGGTTCTTTATACAAAATTACTAAACATGTAATGCGGGATTTAATGTATTCTTTTAGTATAGTGTGAATATTAGATTGAAACTAATATTTTTTACATAAAGCGTATGTTCTTCTTCTTCTTCTTCTTCTTCTTCTTCTTTGTCACTCGACAAGAATCTGTGAAATTTTGCGACTAGATGAAGAAATTGAACGCAGAAATCCAATGTTTTGTGATTTACAGAAAATGGCAAAAGGGCAATTTCATTCATCCCTTGGAGAAAATGGCAAAGGAGAATCTTGATCATGTTTGGCCCCTGATAAAGAAACTAATTCATCATATGCACTCAGTCCAATTTGCAGGCCACACTTCGATGATTATGCCGTCTAGTTCACGGCTTTATTATCTCCCACTTGTATAAAGTGTCTTGGTGGCTGTGGTGTGCATATATCTCAGAACTAGGTAGATATGCAGCCTAATTCGAACTTTTTTCCGTCCCCTGCGTCTTGTGAAAACTAAATCAAATGGACTTGCCTAGGGCAGCCAAAAGCTGTGTCTGTGTGTCTTTTTTTTTTTTTTGTTGGACCTTTTACAGGGCTTAAAAGGGGTTTTTACTTTCTACTATACCAAAAAGCAAAAATGAAAGATAACAGGTCAAGAATAAGGAGTACTATTTATAACCATAACAAGCTATTCCGTATAATGAGCAGCAACATAAGAAGTAATTAATCTTGTTGAAGCCGAACCACCCGAATCAACTCTCTGTTAGGCTTTTGAGTGGTAGCAAAGCCATTGAGTTCGGTGTAGCGAAAACCATTGAAATTGCAATTTTGCAATTAATTACCCTTTGAAGTACGCACCCATAAATTTATTTATTTATTTATTTTTATCTGAAATTCTGATATTCAGAAGCTCAGCAAATTCTGATTAATTCAATTCGAGTTAGATGAACCTATTAAATAAGGTAAAATTCTCACAGTATCTATTTTTTTTATACATAAAACTTAAATTTGAGATCTTGTTTAAAAAAAATAAAACTTTTTACCATTTGAACTAACAGATATTCGTCGCACCATAAATTTATTGCCGGTTCTTTCTGGCAAATTAAATGGGCTAAATAATTTAAGGCCACATTATATCAACGAATAGAAGAAAATCAAGGCTATAAATTGGACTTGGGAAAAATATGGGCTTAAGTTTCACGTAGAATCCGAGAGAGGAGAACGACCCAAATTAAAATGGCTTACAAGGAACTCTTCTCTTTGCTTGCCTCCCAACTGAATCTTTCTGCATTCTTGCTCTGCATTCACTGACTGATATCTCTCTCTCTCTCTCTCTCTCTCCATAACTTCATTTTAGATCAATGGATCGCATGTACCAGTGCGGGAAAGGGACAGCCTTCGTTACCATCTCGGTAGTCCTGGTGATTGTGGCAATCACCACCGCACTGAAATCAGCATCGGAGGATGATGCAGCCACGCCCACAAGACCAATCACCGACCACATCTCCTTCAACACCTCCAGAGCTCTAAAGAAATCAGGGTTCAACATCATGGCCAACTATCTCCTGATTTCCCCTGAAATCTTCTTCTCATCTCCTAATTCAACTATCTTTGCCATCAGAGACTCTGCACTCGCCAACGCCTCCCTCCCTCCTCTTCCCCTGAAGTATCTCCTCCAATACCACACCTCTCCTCTGAGACTTTCCATGGAGAATCTTTTAGAGAAACCTCAAGGTTCTTGTTTTTCCACCCTTCTTCCTGGAAAGAACGTTGCGGTGACGAATGTGAACGAAAAGGACAGAATGGTGGGGATCAATCATGTGTTCATATCCCATCCTGACATATTTCTTGACGAACACATCGCAATCCATGGCGTTTCTGTGCCATTTTCTTCACTGGGTGTTCAAGATTTTTATCAGGGCCGCGATTCCATTCAAGCTCCGATATGTGATGCCAATCACAGCGTACTTTCAGGCGCTATTGACACCAAGAACATGATCGAATGGTCCAGGATCATCCTTTTGCTAAGCTCCAATGGGTTCGTGTCGTTTTCAATCGGATTAAATTCAGTTCTTGATGGGGTTCTTCTTCAGGAGTACAGGAACTTGAGTTCTGTAACCATTTTCGCTCCTCCGGACTTTGCATTTGTGGGGTCTCCTTCAGCACTACTTGAAAAAATTGTGAGGCTTCATACACTGCCCAAAAGGATTACGTACTTGGAACTTGTTTCATTGCCAGACAAAGCATTGTTGGGAACGCTGCTCCCTGATCAAGATCTACAGATTACTGGCGGCACTAACGTGACCAAAGGATTGGCTATTAGCGGAGTGGAAATTGTAACGCCTGAAATGTTCTCGTCTAGGAAATTCATAGTTCATGCGATTTCCCGACCTTTCAAGATTGCCGAGCCCCGTCGACCGCTGAAAATGGAAACAAAAGCGCTTTAAGATGCATACGAGGCTTCCCGGGAACTTGGTCTCCTGATCCACTTGAATTGAGGCCTTTAACGGCCTGTTTGTACTGGTCCGGAGGCCTATTCTTTGTAGTTGATGGCCCACAGGCTGATAACTCTTCCTGAAGGTGGTTCCATTCTTTGCTGGGTGGGTCAGTCTTGATTCATAATCTACTTGTCATGGTCCAATCCAGATTGCTACAATGTATCCCTCATTATCCAACCCTTTGGTATAGCAATTTGGGTTCGTTTACGATATTTGAATAAGTGTTACTATTATATGTTATGAAGATTTTTTTCTCGATTTTTTATGAATTAGTTTTTTTTAATATGGTAAGAAAATTTTAATAGTTTTACTTTTATTTTTTTAAAACTAAATTCTAAGGTAGATGTAATATTACTCTAAATTTTAAAAACTTAATTGTTATTCGTAAAGTTTCGTAAAAAAAAATTTTGTGATATTTATCTTTAATCTTAAATAAGCTCTCGCGGTTAGCGCCATATGAATTTTCAAAATTACAAGGCAGTATAATGGGTGCGTATAAATTTTTTATGTCAAAACTGATTGCAGGGTTGTTGGCGTCAAATTAAGCACCATCACAGAAGGTCCAAGCACCTTGCACAATGTCTTTAGGTATCATTTCAATTGCTAAATACTCACCAGGAACAGAACCTATCTTAATGCAGAAAAAGAATTCTGAAAAATCAAACTCGTTGCCAGGCTGGAAAATGGACTGAAGTTGGGAAAGTTCAGAGACAATATTTACTACGTTGTTGACATTAGTTGAATTTCTTTGAAATTTGACATAGGTGCTAAACACTGAAGAGTGAGATGCATACAAAAAGATCATCATCCGGCTGCCAAAGTTTAAAGAAGTTAGCTTGATTTCTATGTATATAAATCGAGCAAAAAAATTGCTGGACAGAGCAAAAGGCCTGATGGCCTGAATAAGACCACAACTTTTTCACTGCGCCTAGGAAGAGAACCAAAACTAACTACAACACTAATTCTGGACTGACGGACCCAGGGCATACAAAAATACCAATTACAGTGGCCAGAGACAAAAAATTCTTTGCAACTAGTAATAGGCTCTGTAGTCAGATTGAAGATAATTCCAAATGTGCTATTGCAATGGTGGGGCACTCATAAAACTTGGAAAAAGTTGATTCCTTCGCTCGTGTAATCTCAGTAATTTTTTGTCAAAATTTACTTAATATAAGTTTCTAATAAAAATTAACTATTGGATGCTTATTAGTAGTTGACTTGATTTCTGTATAAATATACCCTTCCGGATTAACTTAGTTAATACAAGATGTGACCTTTAACTTTCTCAATATATATATAAAAAGTAAAAATTATAATGAAATTTAAGTTTAATAGGCTTAATTTTAATTTAATTTCTTTCCTTATTTTAAAAATTTGTCAAAATGAATATTATATCTTTTTAAGTTATGGTCAATTTGACCATATTATTGTAAGTCTCACTTGGCCATCTTCTATTCCTGCCGAGTGGAGGTATATCCAGCGCCTTTTATTTGGAGTTGAGCTGTGTACGAAATTGATTATTATTAATGCATTATTTTCTTTAATAAAAAAAAAGTGAAAATTATAGAAAAGTTTACCTTTTTATAACATTTTTTAATCCTCTTACAATATCCAACCATCAATGGACCCACGACCCTCCTTGTCACTAATACTGTATTTGGGAGGGGAAAGTGGGGGGAGAGAGAGAAAAGTGAGAGAATTAAAATAAATTGTTATGTTTGGGAAATATTTGAAAAGTGAGAAAAATGAAAGTTTCTAATTTCCCTAATCCTCTCAACCCCACTAAAAACAATCCTCCTAAAAATGAGAGGAAAATTGTTAGTTCTCATATTAAATTTATTAAATGACTCAATTACTCTTATATAATTTAAAAATTACAATTTTACTTAAATAAAATATCTTAATAAAATTTATTATGACTCCATTACTCTAAAAATTTACATATTAAATTTATTAAATGACTCAATTACTCTAATGATCCTCTCCTCCACTTTCCTCTCCCTCACTTTCTTCTCCCTAAAAAATTTTATCTAAATACAGTGTAATTGTTGATAAATTAACTGTTAACAATTTCAAAGTGAAAAAAAAAAAAAGTTTATCACATTATTTTTTCCTTTGAAAAAAAATTTACAGTCGCAAACGGCAACAACGTGCGGAGGCTTCCCCGCTTGTTGTTAATGTTAAAAATTGTAGTTTCCTGTTGCAGTGATGACAGGGAGAATATATGGCGGTGAAACTCAGCGTTTCTGTACTAAGGAAAATTCAAGATCCTGCCTTCTATTTGGCTCCGCTCTGCCCTTTGCTTCCTGCCAAAGCTGTATCGTTGGGCCCTGCGGCGCCAAAGAGCTATTTTTCTTTAGCTCTCCACTCAAATGTCTGCTTCGACGGCGACGAGCTCTGTTTCAACTCTAATTCCGACGAGTTCTACGAGTTTCTCATTGACGGTTCAGTTCACAAAGGCCACTTGAATCAAATCCATTCCCAGGTGCTTGTCTCTGGATTGCGACACAGTGGCTTCTTGGTTGCTAAACTCGTTAATAGAAGCGGGAATCTTGGAGAAATTAGCTACGCGCGTAAGCTGTTTGATAATTTTCCTGACCCAGATGTGTTCTTGTGGAATACCATTATTAGGTGCTACTCGAGGCATGGTTTGTTTGGGGATGTTATTGATATGTACGTGAAGATGCTGGTGGGGTGGTTAAGGCCGGACGGCTTTACTTTCCCTCTTGTCCTCAAAGCTTGCAGCGCCTTGCCGGCTCTTGAAGTGGGCCGGCGGGTACATGGGCAGACATTTAGGCGAGGGTTTGAATCCGATGTGATTGTGCAGAATGGCCTTGTGGCATTTTATGCCAAATGTGGAAAGATTTCGCGAGCTAATCGTGTTTTTGATAGGTTATGCAATAGGACAATCATTTCTTGGACGTCCATTATTTCTGGGTATGCACAGAACGGGCAACCTCTTGAAGCTTTGAGAATTTTTAGTGAAATGAGGAAAATTAACGTGGAACCTGATTGGATAACACTTGTGAGTGTACTTAGAGCATATACTGATGTAGAGGACCTAGAACATGGCAAGTCTATCCATGGTTGCGTGATCAAAATGGGCCTTGAATTTGAACCCGATTTGCTCATTTCCCTCACTGCCATGTATGCAAAGTGTGGGCAAGTTATGGTTGCAAGATGGTTTTTTCACCAAGTGGAGTCTCCCAATTTAATTTTGTGGAATGCAATGATTTCTGGTTATGCAAGAAATGGTTACGCTGAGGAAGCTATTGAGCTATTTCATCAAATGAATACGAGGAAGATTAGACCGGATAGTATTACATTGACATCTAGTATCTCTGCTTGTGCTCAAGTGGGTTCTGTTGAACTAGCAAGATGGATGGATGATTATATAAATAACAGTGAATTTAGGAATGATGTTATTGTTAACACTGCACTTATTGATATGTATGCAAAATGTGGACGTTTAGATTTGGCTCGTATGGTTTTTGATAGAACACCTAACAAAGATGTTGTTCTGTGGAGTGCAATGATCATGGGGTATGGATTGCATGGTCTGGCCAGAGAATCTATTGGTCTTTTTCATGCAATGGGGCAATATGGTGTGTGTCCCAATGATGTCACCTTCATTGGGCTCCTTACAGCATGCAACCATTCAGGACTTGTAGAAGAAGGATGGGATCTTTTCCGCCGCATGAGAGATTATGGGATTCAACCACGCCACCAGCATTATGCCTGTCTAGTTGATCTTCTTGGGCGTGCAGGCCATTTAGATCGAGCTTACAGTTTTATTAGGAGCATGTCAATTGAACCAGGTGTAAGCATATGGGGAGCCCTTCTGAGTGCATGCAAGATTCATCGCCATGTGACACTAGGAGAGTATGCTGCCGAACGCCTGTTCTCATTAGATCCACATAACACAGGCTATTATGTTCAGCTATCCAATCTCTATGCCTCGGCAGGCATGTGGGACCGTGTTGGGAAGCTACGGGTGTTGATGAGGGAGAAAGGCCTGAGTAAGGACCTGGGTTATAGTTTCATTGAGATCAATGGAAAGATTCAAGTGTTTCGAGTTGGGGATAAATCACATCCAAGGTCCAAAGAAATTTTTGAGGAGCTTCATGACTTGGAAAGAAGGTTAAAGGAAGCCGGATTTATTCCCCACAAAGACTCCAATATGCATGATCTGATTGATGAAGAAACAGAGGAGATGCTTTGTAACCACAGTGAGAGGTTAGCAATTGCTTATGGGATTATAAGTACTCCACCTGGAACCACTCTTAGGATAACAAAAAACATCCGTGCATGTGTTAATTGTCATTCAGCGACCAAACTTATCTCAAAGCTTGTGAATAGGGAGATAATTGTTAGGGATGCAAATCGTTTTCATCATTTCAAGGATGGAATTTGTTCTTGTGGTGATTTTTGGTGACAAGGATGTCTACCCAGTAACATTCTGGTAGTTCAGCTTCACATAAAATTTATCAAGGTGAACCCAGATATGCCATTCTCTAGCGTGGCAGTTTGTGAGGTGGTATAATCTATATATGCTAAACCAGCAGGCGCTGGCACGGATGACAGAGATCCGTTGTCGCTTTACTAGAGGTTTTAAGTTTAAATTCTAAAAATACTGTTGTATTAAATATTTCTTGGGAGACATTTACTGCTTTTTGGAATCTTACTCAAATCGATTCAAATTAATCAGCCAAATGAACTATATACTGAGCGCTTTCAAACTAAAAATAATCTACATGTGCTAAAACTAAACAGTAATTACTTTCCATTTTGTACTTTTTTTTGTTCAGTTATACATATAACATTAAATTTGATTATAGTTTCCTTTATTTTTTTCATTTTAATACCAAATTTTTATTTTCATGAACATTAATTAAGTTTACTTGTTTTTCGAATTGCAGATTCAGAAATTTGATTATTGTCTAATGTGTGAAACTCAGTTATTGTTTGCTTTCAATTTATCCTTCACACTGTTGTTTTATTCTGCAAATATTTTTACACTGATCCTATAAATGGGAAAGGAAAATCTTGGAATGATTGCTAGGGAAGTTCTTGCAATTGAAAATTTGTTTTTGTATTATGATGGAAAGTCTGTCTGGCGGAAGATTATGATTTTTGGAGCTTTGACAACCCACCCGCAAAGAAAGAATTTTTCACGGGTCCCACGCGGAGATTAAATCGGACGCGTGAGACCGTACACGTGTGAAGTAAGTCTGTGGTCATATGCATAGAATAACATTCCTCGCATGAATAAAAGTTAAAAATAAAGCTCCTCAACACTGCCGCTTTGGAGGAGTGGAATTAGCGAGGGAATCTAAACGGTAGAGCGGAGGAGATGGGAAAGGGGAGAAGGGTAAGCGGCGGCAGCGGAGGCGGCGGAGGTGTCGGTGGCGGCAGGAACCTAAGAATGCTTAGACAACACGTGGAGTCGTTCAGGAAGAGGTACTCCGACGACGGCGATATAGTCCATCATCTCCGTGAACTGCCGCCATACCGCCGCTTGGAGCAGCGAACCCTAACCAGACTCGTCCACCAAATTTTACACGCACCTTCACGTGGCCAAGTCCATAGACCCAAAGAAAAAGAGCAAGAAGAAGAAGAAGAAGAAGAAGAAGAAGAAGAAGAGGATTCACATGTTAATCGAAGCCAGGCTCGTAAAAGGCAGAAGCGAATCGATGAGAGCGAGGAGAGGTTGCTGCGAATTGAGAACATGCACACGAGAAGGATTGATCGGAATCGGACTCCAGCCTCCTCCGACTCGGGATCATCGTCATCGCCGCCTTCTTCATCGGCTGTTTCTACGTCGGAGGATGCAGTTTACGAGGTGAAAGTGGAGCCGGAGTTCGATTTGATGCAGTCGATGTTGCGTGAGAGTTACGCACCTCCTGGAGAGTCCAAAGAAGAAAAGAATGTTGAATTGGACGTTGCTAGTGCTGCGAAAGGGGTTAACAAAATTGATTTGACAAAAGGAGGAAAGAGATTAGGTTCGGCGGCGGTTTCCAGGAACGAAGGGTCACCGGCGCAGGTTTCAAATGTGATCGAGGCGGTGAAAGGGAAGGATGGACCGTGGTTTCGTGATTTGGGCGGCATGGAGGCGGTGGTTGAGGAGCTGGTGGAGGAAGTGCTTGTGCCATTGTGTCATCCGCATGTGCCGCAAAGACTTGGGGTCAATCCAATAAGCGGGGTTTTGCTGCACGGGCCCCCTGGCTGTGGAAAGACCAAATTGGCTCATGCGCTTGCCAATGAGACTGGGATTCCGTTCTACAAAATTTCTGCTACCGAGGTGGTATCTGGAGTCTCTGGTATGGGTTTTCACACTTTTGTCTGTGTGTATATATGTTTCTCTTCGTTTTCTTTCGAATTTGAGGAATCTAGAGTTGAAAAATCAATGATTATATTATAAGACGAATTATATTGCAAGTGAGACTGAGTTTCCATTCCTTTGACTTTGATTGTATTATATGATATATTGCCCATCGATCTTTCGGTTGCCTATTCTTAGACAGATAGATGTGGGGAAACAATGACGCTAACTTTGCAAAGCATTACTTGTGGAATCACTTAGTGATGATTTCTTCAGTGTCTGCCATTGTTGAATAGTAGTGTTCAAAGCTTTAAGTGAAAGTATAATGGGGGCTTTCTTTCATTTTCTGAATCTATATGGTGATAATTTCAGGTGCGTCAGAAGAAAATATTAGAGATCTATTTTCTAAAGCACACCGGACTGCACCATCAATCATATTCATCGACGAGATAGATGCAATTGCGTCAAAAAGAGAAAACCTACAGAGGGAAATGGAACGAAGGATTGTGACGCAATTGATGACATGCATGGATGAATTTTACAGACTGGCACAACCGTCTCTTGCAAAGTCAGATCCACAAAGCTTGGATCAAAGACTTGGTTATGTTCTTGTCATTGGAGCTACCAACAGGCCTGATGCTATTGATCCAGCATTAAGAAGGCCTGGAAGATTTGACCGTGAGATTAAATTAGGTGTTCCTGATGAGAATGCTAGGAAAGAAATTCTTTCGGTCCTCACACAGAACTGTACTCTTGAGGGTTCAATTGATATCTCAAAGATAGCCAGGTCTACACCAGGTTTTGTTGGAGCTGATTTGGCTGCTCTCGTTAATAAGGCTGGAAATGTTGCCATGAGAAGGATTCTTGCGCAGAGGAAGTCTGAGCTATGTGGAGAAAATAAAGACAAAGAATGGTACAAGATACCGTGGTTGCCAGAGGAGATTGAGAAACTTTCCATCACAATGGTTGATTTTGAGGTAATATGGAGCTATGTTGATTATCTAACTTATCTTGTTTTGGTTAAACAAGAGCAAGCCATTCATCTTTTCCTTAATGGTATAGTATGCCAACTTTATGTGGGTGCTTGCCCTTGAACTCGGATTTGACATTTTGGGTACCATCTACTCATTGTTTTACAAAATATGGATGTTTGAAGCTTCCTTGTTTGCTTATATGTAGTGATTAAGCTGTTCATGGTGTCCATTCATCTTCATGTTATTATGAATTATCCAACCAATGAAACATGTGTAAGAAATCAATTTCAAATAGGGTAATGCTGGTACTTCATGCTTTTGTGCGATTGGTTGACCCTTACATGACACTTTCTTGATAATTGGTAACATAGAAGTCAATATCGGGGTACTTCATGTTTGTCATCTGAATTTTTTCTTGCTCATAAAAGGTGGTCAAAGTCCAATGTTCTCTTTGTTTGGCTTCATTGATTGGTGGAAACTGCTTATTGTTATCCCTGCAGGAAGCAGCTAAGCTTGTACAACCCTCATCTAAAAGAGAAGGATTCTCTGACATTCCTAATGTAAGATGGGAAGATGTTGGTGGCCTCGATTATATTAGGAGAGAGTTGGACCTTCATATAGTTGGGCGCATAAAGCATCCCGAGTATTATGAGGTATGGGCTACTCTCCCGTTGAGCTTCCCCTTCCCCATTTCTCTCCCTTCCCCTCCCCACTTAAAAAAAAAAAAAAAAAATCCTAAGAGGTAATCTGTTGGGCTGCAATCTCCAATTTTCTTTCTGCCAAATGATTGTATTCTTCCATATGTTGTGTTGTTTCTTTATTAAGGATTCACTATCTTTGGTTTCTAATTTGTGGTGATCCTATTTAATCTAAATTTTCCTGTATCTCATTATTTCTTTTCGTCAACTGCACTCTGAAATACATCATCATTTAAATTGTCTTGCATAAATTATGTATAAGTTTTATTGCATTAGAATTGGGATGTAAATAACCACCAGCTAGATTGCTGATGGATTTGTGCCTTTGGAAATTATTTGCACGATCAGCAATTTGGATTGAAGTTGGAGACGGGAATTTTGCTCTATGGTCCTCCAGGCTGTGGCAAAACACTTATTGCCAAGGCTGTTGCCAATGAGGCAGGGGCTAACTTCATTTATATCAAGGTTGGTCCTTATGCTCCTCTCTTGCTGCCTGAAATTTCTTTTAGTTTTTTTAATACAATGCTCTATTGTGCTCTGGTACCACAAGGTTTATTCGCGTGTTTCCTGAATGCAGCCATACTTATTTGAATGCTCAACCCTACTTAATTAATGAATTTTATTATTTATTAGGGTCCTGAAATTCTGGATAAATATGTTGGGGAAAGTGAATTGGCAGTTCGAACATTATTCGGTCGTGCAAGGACGTGTTCACCGTGCATACTTTTCTTTGACGAGGTTGGTCGCTCTTCTTGTTATGGAGTATCATGGTCTTGTTTTATTTTGTTACATGGGACCTAAAAAGGGCATCCCTAGTGCATGATACTTCTGCTTTGCGAGAGTTTGACAAATAAAATTTAAATTTCGTTTTCAATCCTTATTATCACCCTTTTTTTTGATTGATTGACATTGTATTGTTGATACACTTCTATTTTGTTTTCAATAGGCACGCGTATATGTTTAGAATCTTTTGAATTACCTCATGGTGTCGGTAAACAATGTGATTCTTTTATACTTAAGGCCCCACTTTCCTTGTGATTCAGATGTTTGATTACATTTGAAGAAGACTAACGGTGGTTTCATGTCTGATGGAGCTTGAATATTGTTTGCTGCCAAGAGTTGCACCAACGGTCATCTTGTTTCCTGTTGTTTGATATAGGTTGATGCTTTGACAACCAAGCGTGGGAGAGAAGGTGGGTGGGTGGTTGAACGGCTTTTAAACCAGGTTGGTAATGTGCAGTAGGATTTTCCGAACAACATGACACTTTTGTTGAACAATGGGTTGTTTAATAATGAGTTATACCGAAGCTTTATAACGGGTTTTTGAACAAAATAGTATCTTCTGGACAAAATAAGAGCTCATGGTCACTGCATCAGTAAGTTACTTTCCAACTCAAATGGAGTGAATCCATCTTTTGGCATTTGCAGTTACTTATAGAGTTGGATGGGGCAGATCAACGGACAGGTGTTTTTGTTGTCGGTGCCACTAACAGGTAAAACTCTTATCATCCTCCCTACCTACCTCCCTCCCTCCCTCTTGACTCTTGCTCTCTCTCTCTAATGATGGTCTTGCTGGTGGCAGACCCGAGGTCATGGACCCAGCTGTCCTACGCCCTGGAAGGTTTGGCAAACTTCTCTATGTCCCCCTGCCTAGTTCAGACGATCGCGGATTGATCTTAAAGGCTCTTGCCAAGTACAAACCCATTGATCCCAGCGTGGATTTGAGCATCATTGGGCAAATGGAAGCTTGTGAAAATTTCAGCGGCGCAGACCTTATGAAGCTGGTTTGTCCATATTCCTGTCTTGTTTTAAATGTTAATCTGAAATGGACTCTCAGTGTTGCAAAACTTCTCGTGCCAAAAATGCCACTTTGTGTTTGCACATGATGTCAAAATTTTTGCATGCCAGATGGACGAAGCTGCAACCACTGCACTTGAAGAGTTTGTGAACAAAAAGGGTTCGGACAAGATTCCACCGACAATCAAGACAAGCCATTTTGACCAAGCATTGTGTAAAGTTTCTCCGTCTGTATCACATAAGGTACCCGCTTCACTCCTCTTAACGTGCATAGATACAGTAGATTTTAGAACACCTGTTTGATTATCCTGTAACCTGTCTTTACACTCGTAAATATGAAAGCAGCAAATACAGTATTACAAGGCTTGGTCGGAGAACTTCAAAGCACAATGAGGAGGAGAATTTTTGTCGCGGTGCCGCACATCTCAGGAGTATTTTCTGCTAACTTCAGATTGACCTTTGAGGGAACAATAAACGAGCTTAGATGGGAGCATTTTTTACTTGGATACGTATTAAACCTTTGTTGTCCATTATGGATGAAAATTTTGTTTTCATCTGTTGTTAATTGTATAGTATGTGACCTTGTGGAGTATAGTGCAGCATTTAATTTAATTATTTGTTTCATGTGACTGTAAAATTGGTGCTTTATATATATATATATATATATATATATATAGACTGCCTTTTTCTGTTGCCAATTGTTATGAACATCTCTTCCCGCATTTGGTCTGCACAAGAGTATGGTTTTTTTATGGTTGAAAAATTTATCTTCCGTTATCAAAATTGTGGATTTCCCTATTATTTAGGGTAACGAAAAATTCTATACAGAATTTACGATATTTTATATGGAATCTTGTATGGATAAATCATTTATTATTATTTTTTTTATGTTGGTTTAAAAATCAATGGAAATGATTAAGCAATTAAATTGTAGTCAGAAACTGTGCCTTGTTGTAAACGCGTCTCTAATTTCGCTCTACCAAAGTGGACAATTATAATGTTAGGGGGTTATCTTTCTGTCTTTTTTTGTTTGGTTACGAGAGTAAAGGAAAAACTATAAAAATGAAAAAAAAAAAAGGTTACTAATATTCGAATACTTGTAATGTAAAATTGCAACGCAGTTATTAAAAAAAATTCAAAATTTTGAGATCAAACAAGGTAATAAATATATGTTTTGACCATGTCACTGGGCTGTGAATGTAATTTCATGGTGTGGGATACCTCAAAATGCCGATTAAACATTATCGATGGCACATGGCAGCGATTCCTTTTTATTATTTTTTTTTTGGCACAATGACAGCGATTGAAAAAAACAAAGGCAGTGATTCCACAAATCATCCAAAATTTCTAGTAAACCGTTGGCAGAGTTGAAGCTACCTCAAAATGCTGATTAAATATTATCGGTGGCAGTGATTCCTTTTTTTTTTTTTGGCGCACCGACAGTGATTAAAAAGACAACGGCAGTGATTCCTTAAATCATCCAAAATTTCATACGTACGTTATAAAAAAAATTAAAATCATGCCCACGGTTACTAAATACTTGGGCAACTGTGTTTGCATGGAGCAGAAAACATTGATCGCTGCAATCCCAGGCAAAAAAGAGGATTTCAATTCCCTGCACTGTGTAAATTCCATCATCACTGGCCTGTTTGTTGTGCGAAAGAAAAGGAGGGAGAGAAAGAAAAACATAATCATTACCGTATACTTTTCTTTCTTATATTTTTTTCTTCTCACTTTCTACACAACTCCAAACAACTCTTTTTTCTCTTTACTTTTTCTCTCACAAATTACTATTCATTTTTTCTTTTACCATATTTTCTTTCTTTCAATTTTTCTACCACTCCAAACTACTTTATTTTCTCTTCACTTTTCTCTCACAAATTACTATTCATTTTTCTTTCACCACACTTTTTTTCTCTCCACTTTCTTTATCACTCCAAACAATTTTATTTTCTCTCTATTTTCTTTTCTTTTCTCTTCCTTTCCCCACCCTTCCCTCCACTCCAATAGCTAATCTGTTCTCAGTTAGGAATTATGCCCATTCAGATTTTTTTATTTTATTTTTATTTTTATTTTTATTTTTATTTTTTTTGTGTAATTTTCAATCAGACAAGATCCACCCATAAACTTGTTCCTAAACATTATGTTTGGCAATTTTTTAAGAAAGCAAAAGAAAAAAAAATTATTTATTTATTTATTTATTATCTATTTAAATAATTATTTTTTACTTTTTTTTCTCATAAATTACTATTCATTTTTTTTTCACAACTCTCTAATCACTATTTTTTATCAATTATAACATTATCATTATTATACTATTTTTTATTCTTTTTCTTTTTCATTCACTTTTTGACAAAACAAACAGGTCCAAAAAATTTTATTAATTTACACTATAAAAAAAAAAATTTTATTTTAACTCTTTTTTTTACGTAAATATAATTTACTAATAATTTTATAGTATATAATAAGTAAATTTTCACTTAAATAAAAAAATTAAAAATAATATTTAAATAATATTAAATTATAAATTAATTTTATTTAAAAAAATAAAATCGGGGAACACCTAAAAAAAAAAAACAAAAAACAGAATCGTTCATTTCTTCTTGCAATAATAATCCCGTTACTTTTCAACGCTTTAAATGTCAATGTGGCGTTCAGACACAACTCCCAAAGGCTGCCTAAGCTGTGGGTCTAGTCAGCAGGTTCTTCCCTCTACTCTTCAACAAATGGCATGGCCGAGCATCACCACCACCACCACCACGAACGCCACCTCCGCCGCCGCCGCCACTCCAAGCCTGAATGATCTCCCGGAAGACATCCTCGTCTACATCCTTTCCTTCCTTCCCACCAAATCCGTTATCCAAACCTCGTTAGTTTCCCGCAAATGGCGGAACCTCTGGTACCAACTCTCTTCCCTGCGCTTCCCTTATTCCTCCACCGCCACAGCCGCCGCTTCCGCCGGCAGCCACGTCACCCCTCGGTCGTTCGCTGACTTCATTAGCCAAACCCTTCTCCAGCGCCACCAAGACTCTCCTTCTCTGCGCTCATTTTATCTCGAATTTGACTTCAAAGATCCTATCTTTTCCTTCCAGGTAGACTCCTGGCTGCGCTACGCCATTCACCGCCATGTCCAAGAAATCGAGCTTGATTTCTTTATTAGTACCCATTTCCAATCTGGGAATCTCGCGGAAGACGAGTTGGTTTATGAATTCCCTTTCTTTTTGCTTAGAAATGGGTGTGTCAAGGTTTTGAGGCTCAGCAAATGTGAGATCATTCCCCCATCCAATATGGCGTCCATGGGACTCATGTCTCTCGGGTCGGTTTTTCTTGATCAGGTCTGTTTGAGCGATCAGATGGTATGTGATTTGATTTCTGGGTGTGTGAATTTGGAGTGTTTGTCTCTTGAGTACTGTTATGGAATGAAGGATGTAAAGATTTGCTCTTTGAAGCTTAAGCATCTCCACCTTAATTACTTCAATGTTGATCATGGGTCGCTTGAGATTTTCTGTAGCAATCTTGTTTCATTGGAGATGATCGGTTTTGAGGTGGACAAGTATAAGCTCAAGGGCTTATCGAGTTTGGTTGAAGCCAGTGTTTTCTTCTTGCATAAATTGAACTATTATGGACATTGGAGTCAAATTATCAGGTCCATTGCTCATGTCAGGTGTCTTACGGTCCAAAATTGGTGGTTTAAGGTATTGTTTCATTCGTTTGTCACCAGAAAGAGATATATTTTGACGTGGTTTCATATTTGTTCTATCATCTATATATGTGTCTTTATGTCAATAGTGATGCCCCTTTAATTCTCATGCATACCTGGTAGAAATGTGTACTAGCATGAGCGAACTCTCGAGTGTGGTTTCCTTTCGTATTTAGTTGCTTTTGTGATGAAATTTTATTTCTTCTCTCTCAGTTCTTACAGGCTGTTCTCACATATCTTCACACTGCTGCATCAAATCTGGCCAATTGAAGGAACAAATTTTTTTTGCTCAAATGCATGCTGCATTCTAATTGGTTAAATGTAATTTCAAGGGAATTCCTTACTCTGCTTTTTGACTGACAATGGATGGGAATTCCCTAACTGTGGCAACTTTCTTCCCTTTTGTGGATTGAGACAGTTTTAGCTCTGTGTATATCATATCCGTGCCTGCATCTGTGCTCATATCTTTGGTGCTTGTTTGCGATGCAATTGTTTATGGTGAATTTTCTTACATGTCTGTTTTCATAACTAGCTTCTGTTAGGAAATATAAGTAAAATTATCAGAAAATGGATACAAATAAAATAATAAAGGATATGAAAAATATCTGAATTGTGCAAGGCACTATCTTTAAGGGTATTTTCCGCCCCCGTTTTCAATTCGAGACAGTGCAGCAGGTACCCTCCCAGGATACAACAGACCTTCCACTAACGTGCATTTCAAATAGTGAGGTGACAGAAACAACTCTAATCTTGATTAATCCAGCAGAATGCAGCAAAGAAAAATGTGCAGGAAGAAGAGTATCTCAAAAGTATTCTTTCTAGAGAAAAATCGATTGCTAATATATTGGTTCAGTTTTTAAGGTTCATAAAAGTGAATAATGGTCATAAAGGTGTATAATGGACAAAATAATGGTGGTTAAATGGCTGTAACTATTGCAACGGCTAGTTTTTTCAACAGCAAAAAACGACTAGTTTGATATTGGGTCCACTGCGTAAGGTCCTGTGGGCCCGCTCCTATCGGGTCCAAGACTGAGTTGCGCAAGATCTCTTATCAGTCTTTTATTTTGTGAAAGTGTAAGACACATATTAATTTATAAACAAGTGGTACATAACATTTCTTTTACATATAGAATTCAAGTCTCCTTATATATTATTTTATTAAGCACTACTCGGCTTCTCTTTTCTATATAAGATTCAAGTCTTTTAAAATATCTTTTATTCTTCCAACAGCTTCTTGCAACAAAGCCTGCCTTTTTTGGAAGTTCTCTCCTGAGGAATCTCAAGCATCTGGAATTACGAACAGAGTACTCAAAATCTGACCTGCTTGGTTTAGCTGCATTGCTTGGATTTTCACCTAATCTTGAGACAATGGTCCTTGATTATCTTTGTAAGATAGATGAAGATGTAAGTGCTGAATCGTAATTCTAGCAATTTGAACCCTCACTATGCAGTCTCCTAAATTTTCTTTTGGCTGATCTTAGTACACCGTTGCTTTTGCCTTCCAGGAGAGCTTGCCGGAGGAGCTTTCAAATAAAGCAATTGATTTTGTGCTGCCAAGCCTCAGACAAGTTAAAATCAAGGATTTTAGGGCTACTGAGAACTCGGCAATTCTACTGACACATCTTATACTGCATGGAGAGGTTCTGGAGAAGATCATTCTAATTCCTCCATCGGTGGGTGAGACCATAGTTCGCCCAACTGTTCTGCAAAGACAGCTCAAGCGGGTAAAATTTTCCGTGGTGGAAGTGCCAAAGCTCAAGTTTAAGGATGTGGGTGGTGCCATCGGTATATTTATGGAAGAATAAGTACACATGTCCATGGCTCTCATTTTGGGGTTAAACGTTTCTCCTTAATTTGTGTTGTATAGTTCCCCATAAATAATGAATAATGTTCTTATAAAACCAAGGATACAGTTTTGAATGTTGTATGTTCATAGTTATGCAGCTTGTAGTTGTTTGCACTCAAATCTGTTTTAAAATAATGAGATTGGCGTTCTTGTTGCCTATTTCAGTCGTCTAGAGGTTTGTTCTCCCGTTGGAGCCTACGTAAGTTTTATCAGAATGAAACATTTCTCTGCATTGATGACCATGGAGAATGCTTCTTTCAAGTAGTTAATCTTGTGTTCTCTCTGAACTAATCAGCTATGGACGTAATACCTTGGGAAATAGACTGGAAAACTATGCAAATACTTGAAAATGGACGGGAGTAAAGTTTTCATTGATTGCTGGATTAGCAAAGTTCTACCAGCTTGAGGCTCTATTGTACTTAGCTTTTAGATTAGAAGGCAATTTTAAATAAAAAATTAGTCCTTGGGTACACTTTGTTCTCCCAGATTGAGGGATCTCGCTGCCAATTTTTTTTGTCTTTGAACAGACGTTACCCTCCTTTCTTTATTATATTATATTACTGACATATTTACAATGAATGATACTAAAATAACATTGTTGGACATTTTATTTTTATAATACTTTTTTTTTGGTCAAATTATTTTTATAATACTCTACCACCATTAATGTCACTCCTTCAACAATTCGGAAGTCACATTAAGTTCAAATTAATAGTCGGATAAGATTTATAAGAGGGACAAAACTCTTCCAATATTTATTTTTGAGTTCAGGGCCGCATCAGACTGTCATTGCTAGGATTTTGCTCTGCACGACAACGCCTTCTAGTATCAGGGCCCCTTGCTTTCCGGCTGCTTTTGAGCTTTTCGAGTCTCAACAGAGAGATCCGCTGCGTGATCGGGCCAGTTGCTCGCAAATTGGGCTGTAAGGCAAGGACGCGGCAGGAAAACAAATCCCATCGGGATATGTTTCAAGCCCGTTGCCGGTTGACATGTCTTAATGGTGGGCTGTGAAGATATGCTTTATTGATTTGTTCAATCTACGCCCAAAATATTAACCAAATGGCCATATGGTTGCATACTTCAATGGGCTTCTACAGAAGTTTTTATAAAGCGGGACATGAGCCTTATAGGAAGCCCTGCGGCCCAAACCATGTTCTGAACAGATCTGCTTGTGCGTGCAAAGTTTGTAACCAAAAAAAATAAAAGAAAAGAAAGGTTGAGCATTTACTCTAATAATTAAGAAGAATGTTTCTTAATTACGAGGTGAGGGGTTCAACTCTTACCAACTTCATTTTCCCTTCTCCTCATATGTTCATTGTCCAATAGAGTTTCTTATAAACTAAAAAAAAAAAAAAAGACCATAAACATTAGCTTAAGTTATACCAGCTTTATTAATTGAAAATTTAACGCTTACCATATTATTTTTTTTTCTTTCATATGAGTATAACCCTGTTTGAAGAGAAAAAAAAAAGCAGTATGGATATGAAACTATAAAGCATCGGCTGACCAGCTTGAGGCTGGCCACTCCCATCATATCAGCCGCCAGCAAATCGTCGGATGCCAAAGGAGGAGTATCCCACATTGTGAGAGATGTTTCATAAGTTACTCCGCAATTGGCTAGAAAATCATAATTTTGTTCACAAAATATCTGCTAAGCGAACGTGCCAAGGTAGTTGGAAGAGACGTATGCACTCCTCTGGGATAGGGCAGATATTTTGTATTTGTGTAGTGGACGAAACAAACGTAATTCAACGGAGCAAGATCCACGTTTCCTGACAAATTGATTCATTCTTTAATACCCGATGTCTTATGTTGGGATAACTGTTGGCGGGCCGACAAAAGGGTGCCGGGACTGTTCCGGCTGCTTCGCACAAAAAAAAATTTTTTTTTCTTCTATTTTAAAATTAGCGCAGAAGGTTAAAATTAAATATATTTGAAGCAATACTAAGTACTACTCAAATTCTATTTTGGGGGAAAAAAAGGAATATCGGCACACACCCAAAACAAAATATTTGGCTCACCTAATAGTAATTCTTATTTTGTGGGGCAAGTTGATAGGGCAAATGTAGGTGTGTTATTTTTTTGTCTTAATTAATATTTTGAATAAAATAAAATAGATAATTTTTATAATAAAATTAATAATATTTATAATTTAAAAATGATAATTTTTAATTTTTATTATAAAATTTATTAATCTTATTATATAAATTATTAATTTTATTATATTAAAAATATTAATCCACATATTAAAAATTAAAATTACGTATTTGTACTAAGACAAAATCAGATATTTGTTTGATTTCGCTTGAAGTAACGTTATTGTTGCAGTAGAATAAGACAAATGCAACGTACGGCTTGGATGATTGGATAATTAATGCGAGTCATCGTACTCTTTTCCAACCCCAATTTACTATTCTCCGTTTGAAACCACTCTTCGATGTCGCGATTCTCTATGGTGAAAAATCTTGTAAATTATTGTTGTACCCGGAAAAGACACAGAAAAAAAGGATTGCTATTGTTTTTTCTTAAATAGCAGGACTTCCAAGAAGCTACCTCATCAAAAAAACAAAAAACAAAAAAAAGTGTAAATTTTTCTATAATCCTAAAAGCTGAAGGTTTTTTAATAGAAATTTCAAAAATATTGATTGGCCCGATTCATTTACTTTTAGAACACAGTCTTCCAAATAATTTATGAGTTTGGTTACGTGAATGTATAAAATTAAGATGCAGGAAGAGACACATTATAACAGAATATATGTATATAATAAGATATTTATTTTATATAATAAAAAAAATAGATGAAAAATATTTTTATATTTTACTGTAGAAATTAAGTATCTTATTATAGAAAAAATGCATTCGATTATAATGTGTCTCTCGCGTCTCATTTTCACACTTATGTTTAGTTTTTTCCATAATTTATAGTATAGAATTTACTGGATGTCTTGCCATTAGATTTTTCCTTCAGACCTCGTGCAGTTTTTTCCTGGGAACTCATAGAACTTGCATGAATGTGATTTTACCGACATGCAGTGAAGCTAATTTTTGTAGGAATGCCATTACGAATTTGGATTATCAAAGCTCAGTTTTACCGTTTGCAAATATATCTATTATGATTGCACAGCCGATGGTAAATATTTTAGTAATTCAGGCAATTCAAAACTCAAACAGCTTTAAATTCTCTGCCATTTGTTTGTATTATGTATTAAAGAACAGTCCCGCTAATATTAACCAAGAAATTATTACGGAGTAATTAAAAATCCCACAAGCGAAACAAGAAATTATTACGTAATAATTAAAACACAGCGGTTATAACAGACAACCCAAGAAATTTTAGGGTTTTTCACCCGGTTATACAAGACAGTTCTTGCTCTATTTCATAAAAACATGAGAATGAAACTCCAAAGCCAAACTCATAGTTTCAGTTCTGATTGCACCATTGTTTATGAACAGGATCCCACTTGGGACATTTTGGACTGAAGTAATTCGAAACAACCTTCGAATTGAGAAGCTCGAGAATGGGTGCGGATTTCACACATCTTGGAGTCTTATATTGGTTGATCGATGCACCTTGGCTAAGAGCATAGTCCATAAGCTTATCAAATGTACCACCTTCCACTATTTTAATCTCCAGCGGGCCAATGGACTTATCTGAGACTCGGCTTTGGCGATAAACGCTGTTGAGCGATTCTTCAATGGTAAGGCAGCAATTTTCAAAAACTGGAGGAGGAATATTATTGATAGAGTTTGTTGTTGTTCCATTAAGACCAATCTCCCAAAACAGCACGTAGTGGCCTGGAATGCTTGAAGTATCAGCGTAGCTTGTGTATTCCAGGACCGACGCGTCGAATGGCTGAAGATGCTGGGATGCATTCTTCACCGCGTTTTGTAGTTCAACTTCATCCGTTTTATCGGACTCGATGCTGAGGATTACGTTTTTCCTACACACAAATTTGAACTGCGGGGCTTTGTTTTTGAATCCTGCTGCGCGAAGTATGTCGCCAACTCGATAACGATAGAGACCTGTCAGTAAAAAATATAAATGTTACAGAAATTTCATGTTCAAGGCCAAAAATATTTATAACTTCATTTTCGAATTAGAAAAAAGTTAAGCACTAGAAATTTTTTGGCTAAACTTTTGGCCGATTGCAATGAAATCTTAATTTTCTACAATTATCATAATACCTTTTATAATAAAAAAATAGTAAATCTTATTATTTTTTCTTACTGCAAAAGTATCATATTATTTGCAAAAAATTGAAATCTTGTTGCAATTGGACAAAATTTTGAGCAAAAATTTTTTTGTAAAGGTAATGGGGCTCTTTGGAATTAAAAGGTGAAATTTTTTAGTGGTTTACCGGCATATGTGGTGATCACAAGCTCATATTCTTCACCCAATTTGACATCAACAAGATCAACCAAGCTTCCATAATCCTTCTCATCGACAGATGTTGTTTCAGTAATGCAATGGGGGAATCCAATTTTTTGGGTCACAGGCAAGAACTCAAAATAGGCCATGGTGGGAAGGAGGGTGTAGCAAACATCATTTTGCTTGCACATAGGATCCAAATTAAGCCCAAAATAGCATTCTGAGGAAGCGTACATGGTGCAGACAAGGGGCAGACCGTTGCTGTAATAATCCAGAGTGGGAATGTACTGAGACATTGTCCCCGTGACAATGACATCAATATACTTGGTGTTGGGCCACAACCTTGTTATGATTCCCTTCCACGATCCATTTTTGCATTCGGCCTCGATGAAATCAGACAATTCCGGATTCGGTCTGAGAATTTTTAAGACAGCTTTTCTCACAGAAGGGTCTGTAATTTGGGAGTCTATGGTCCCATTTCGAATATCGTTGCAAAGGGCCACCCAATTTTTTTCAAGAAATTTGATGGCCCTGATAAACCCTGAAGCAAAGACTGCGCCAACTCGGAGGACTTCAGTGTTTTGGTAAAGGCCGCAAAGCAATTGAGAGTACATGCTTTGGTGGGGATCAGGGCAAAGAATGGTTTCATTTGGGCTAGTGTAATTACTGTATGGATCATTTTGCCCGTCCCTAAAATGAGAACTTTTGTAGTAGCTAGTTAGGACTGGACGTGCCACAAGTCCGCCTGGGGTCTTTACTTCCGATTTTATGAAGTAAAAGTACATTCCTTTCCCTTTGTCCAAACCTGGCACAAATTGGCTCATGACAGGCATCAACAGGCTATATAGCAATACCCTCCTCTCTAGTTCCTCCTCAGTTGTTGGCATTAATTTCCTCTCTCCAGCTGATGTTCCAGAACTATATATAAATACCAATCAAAAATTTTTTATTTCAAATGAACCAACCAAGCCAATCCATGGTATGAATTAGGTAATTAAAAATAAAAATAAAAACGCAAAAAGCTCGCTCACCTAGTCAAAAACTCTGATATGGGTTGGGAACATAGAATCTGTGACGTGTCCCCATTGGCAATGCGATCAATATCCGGCTTGAGATCTTCGTAAGCAATAACGGGCATCACCTTCTTGAAAATTTCTCTATCCGTGTGCCCATTTAGGCCATGTCGTTGCAAATATTCGACATTGGCACTCCTCGAGAGAATTTCAGCCAGAACTCTTTTCTGCACATCATCAGGATTGCTAGTTACATCCTCAATAAATTGCAATGCTTTCTTGTTTTGTTCGGCGGTGATAGTATCATCAAAGCAAACCATTTCGTTTGCAAAGTTTTTAGTTTCTCCTGGCATGATTTCAAAGTTTCTAGTTTCAATAGAAAGAAAGGCAAATGTGTGAAATTATAGAAGAAGGATGATCAGATGTAAAGGGAATACAGCAGCATATGGCGATCAGTAAGGTGACAACCAATTTTTGCGTGTGAAACGAGAGTCCCATGGAGATATATTTATAGACAAACCTACATGAGGTGCCGGTATATAACCCATTATTATTATGTACAATAAAATGAACAAAAAATTGGTAGGCTGAAAAATTTTGTCAAATAGAGTTAGAATGAATTGGCAAGCGAAACATATAAAATAAAGAAATTTATTATTTTTTTTGCAAAACAATGTATTTTTTATTAAAAATTTTGAAATTAAAAAAATTAATTTTAAATTATGCATCTACATGTCAACTCATTTCTAACTTAATTTTAATACCACGAAACCGCACTCAATAAAGTATCCCTATCAAGCAGTGGATTTTTTTTTTTCTTTTGAGAATCCATTAAATAGTGTAAATTAACAATGGCCAAAAGCGTAAATTTTGTAATATGGTATCATGTCTAATCCACTATGCATTTTTAACTGTTTGGTTTTTTTTAGTTATTAATAATTTATTTTTGATACACAAAATAATAATTATATATAATTGATACTATTGAAAGGTATAAGATCTGACTTCTTTGCATTAATCTTTATTTTTTTTGGTTAAGTCTTTACATTAATCTAAACAAAGCTCCTTTGTCAAATCTGGCTGCCGGGCCTAATTAATGTTTGCTTCCTTTCTTTTTTTGTTCCCTTTCGTTCTTTATGGCAATATTAATAGCTAGAGTGATAGGGTCTACTGCTTAAAATACCATTTCCAATTACTTTGGGCTTGACAGGAGAAGTGGGAAACCATTTAAAACGGTCTTCCTGAAAGAAAATTTCAATCGTAAAAGAAGGTGGACGTGGACTAGCTGGCATTCGGTGAACTCCTCGCTATGTACAGCTGTGAGCTTGCAAGAACTGCGGGTGCTGTTAAGGAAACCAGCAGCGGCTTCCGTGTGATTTGGGGGTACTGTTACATTTGCGAACAAAAGGTTGCCTGAAAAGTTATCTGAATGAAATTAATTGTATTTAATTTGTAACTGTCTTGATTTTAAATACAACTAAAAAGAAGTAAAAAATTACTATTATTTAATTACATTTATAATCCAGTCAGTTGCACATTAAATTCGATCAGTTGTATTCAGACGTTTTTTCAGATATCTTTTCATCCGAAACTATAATTTTTTCCCTTTGCTTAAAAAGTTTTTACCGTTGACTTGCCTTGTAGAGTCTCCCCCACTGCTTCTCGTCTATCATGTTCATAGCCGACACTTCAGTTCCGAGCATACAGGGACCCAATCCTGTTGGTTTGTGGGTTCGGGTTTATGCCCGTGACGAGTTAATTAATCCAACCCGATCTCATAAACATAACATAAAATAAGTGGAAGTGGACAACAGTTATAATAAAGGAGGACTTGAAACGTCTCATACTACTCCGATATATAATCAGTTCCTCTGTCTCCCTTTTAGTATGTGTGACAGCCGTAAGAAAACAAGAGACATAGGTCTCCTCAACAGTAGTCTCGCATCGTAGGATATTTGAGTTGTGGAAAGGACTTCCACTGAAATTTTATTCTGACTATGAGTTGTTCGTGATGTTGAAAAGTTAATGATTCAACCCGAAATCTTAAATTGAGAAGTAAACTCTCGTTGATTCATTCAATTGACTTGCTATTTAAACAAGAAAGTACAGAAATAAGAACATGTTACTAGCAATGCACTACAGTCTTTAGCTATAAACGGTAAAACAGTAGAAGATGTTCTCTGTCCACCTTTTTCTGTGCTTACTTTTTTCATTCGTTTTTTTTAGTATAATTTATTTACGATCTTATATTATATAAATTTATTTTATTAATTTTTTATTTTAAATAAATTTCACTTATTATATGATATAATATAATAAGTAAATTATATTAAAAAAATTAAATTAGAACTTCACTCTTGTTTTTTCGTAGTTGCCTGAATTATTTTGATAGGATTGAAATGTAAATTAACTTACAAAATCTCTCATCAAATTTTGTCTTCAAATCTTTAGTGTAAGAGTGTTACAAAGGACAATAGCCTTATTTACTAGGCCCCATAGAGCTACAGTGTTGGTAATTGAAAAAATAAAAAAATTTGACATCCATATTTTGGTAGTCATATTTTGTATATATATTGTGACAGACTTGTTTATTTTTTTAACAAAACTAATAAAATATGATATAAAAAATTAACACGTAAATTTTTATTACAAAAATAATAAATGTTGTTATAAAAATAATCAAATTCGTCATAAAAAATATATTTTATATGTATATCATCTAAATATCATTGTGTATATACTAAATTGAACTCTTGAAGAAAAGATTAGTTGTGACGGACATCCAATTTAAGTGAATGAGGAGTGTGCCCCCATACTCTAGATAAGGGTTTAAAATCTCACCAGAGCAACCTTATGCCTCAAACGGATTCCCTTCAATTAATTGAGCCGAATAGACAAAATAATAATAATAATAATAATTTAAATCGAATTTATTGGGTTGACAAGGAAACCCACAAAAACAAATACGAAACTAATTTCATCATTGAGTTAATCATCATCTTCTGTCAAATGAATAAAGCATCTAGTTAAACCGTACAGAAAACACAATTACATAAATGACAATGTACTAACAGCCAAGACTGTGACTTCCTAAGGAGAGAAATCTAGCACTAATGTCGAAATGCATATATCTACCCATGAAAATCTTTAGCAAACAGATAAGGGATTGTGTTCGATATATAATAAACGCACTGTTTTATTTTTTTTTTTAACCAAAAAATTTTTTAATATGAATATGTCGGTTATTCAATTTATGTATTAAGATTAGTGTAACTATTATTTATAACGTCTCATTCAACTGCTTTCAAAAATATAAATTCATTACCTAAATACTAATAGAATTAAACGTATTTTCGTCACAAAAGATTACAGTAATTATCAAATTTAAAATGAATCATCTTACTACAATTTTTAATCTCAATAACAATCACCCAACGTTAGACTAAAGAAATAGGCACTTTTTAGTGCCGTGTCTCCTGTTAAGTCAATGCTAATTAATAAACACGACCAGTTAACCACATATGGTATTAATTTAGCTCATGTCTAGTAATTAACGGTAATCTTTTACGGATTAAAAAAAAAGTATTATTACTTAAACACTTGAATTTTCAATAGCCATAATTTTCTTACGCATTTATCCATTCGTAAATTGGTTGATTTTCTGAATTCACATAAATTCTTTGAACTAATATGGGAGATTACCACTCGTAAAAGAAAAAAGGGATAAAAGTATAATTGTCATGTATTATATACATAGGTCAACAGAAAGGCTGGACAATTAATAAACAAGTTATGTTTGATTTTTCCATTTAAGATAATGCAGGGCTTTACAAAATAGGATATATCTCACTATAATAACATATGTAAAAATGAGTTATAACTCCAATAAGATTTTTTTTTGAATTTAAATTTTAATTAAAATTAATTAATAAAAAAATTGTATGCACATAAAATAAAAAAAAGAACACTGATTAACATAACTTTGAGAGCCTACACACGTGATTATTTAATTAATTTATAAATTTTTAATAATTTATATTTTAATATAAATAAATTATTCAAATTACTATATATTTACGTTTTTTTATTTAAAGGTGAGACGTAAGTTTTGTCGTTGTCAAAATTCAAAGTCGCTGACTTACTGTCTGTCCCGTCCACTGCTCCGGCTGTCTCCCGTTACGTTAGCAGAGTAGCTTTCAATAGGCACGTGTTTCAATGTTCCCTCACTCTTTTGCCTAAATTTACCCGGCCGTTAACCGAGGGAAGATGGCCCAACTTCTCAGGCCAGGCGGCAGAAACATAAATGAAAGAGTCCACCAAGGTGGCGCTGCCTTGTGCTTGGTGAGATTTGCGATAAGAAGCAGGGATTTTTGGAGAATGTTTATGAGGTTGATTTCTCATCTCAAATTGTCTTTTTATTTGGTTCCGTAGTTTGCAGTGCAAGTTTAACCATTGACCATGAAATCCTTAAAAACTGACAACACGGTACAATAGTTATTCCCTAATTTTTATGAATAATCCTGCCAAGCACGTGTAAAATTTTCTATTTTATTTTATTTTGATTTTGATTTTTGAGAGGGTGTTGAAAGTTGAAACTGGGGAAGGGAGAAATGGAGAGGTTTGGGCTTGAATTCTTGTATTTCTTTAGTCGAAAAGCTGGTGACCAGTTGCTATAAATCATGAACTTGTTTTAGATTCTTATTTTAGATTCTAAATCATGGACTTTCCAACGAACTCGTAACTTGGAATTAATTTTCAAAACATCTGTAAAGCGTAAATTTCGAGTCTAAAACAATTAAACTCGAAAATACAAAAATAAATTACAAATAAAAATTGTAAAGTAAAAGAAAATTTATGTGGGGTCGATCTCCGTAGATCCTCCGATTATTGTTCTTTTTTTTTGACTCTGTGAAGGGCTGCACGAGCTTGATCTTGACAGAAATAATTTCCACCGCTTTTTCTTGAACTGGATAGACTGAAACTGTATCTGATTTGGATATTTTTGACTACGTTTAAGAACCGTAGAGATTCGATCAGAGCCGATCTGGATTTAATTTCACCGAGGGTCGACTGGACTTGTTCTCGGATGAGTTGCCTGGATTTTGCTGAGGGCCGTATGAGGCTTAATCTCAGCCGGATTTGTGGTATTTTGATTTTTTTTTTTACTATCTCTCTCTTCTTTTTTTTTTTTTTCTTTTTTCTTCCGCTTGCTTTTTTTTTTTTTTTTTTCGCCTGCTGCTGGCTGCCTTCTTTTCTTCTTTCTTCTCTTTTTTTTCTTTTTTCTTCTTCTCTGCTTCAATTGATTTGGGGGGAGGCCATTTATAGGCCTCCCCCACCTACCTGCCACCAACCAATTGGTTGGTGGCTTTTAAAGGTTGGCTGCCAACCTTGACTTCAAGGTTGGCGGCCAACCACTTTTTTTTATTTATTTATTTATTTATTTATTTATTATTTTTTTTAAAAAAAAAAAGTTATTTGTTTACAAATGCCCCCACTTCAAGGGTCGGTAAGAAAGATTTTTACAGAGATAATTCGAATCGAGTCTTGAAGTCCATTTTGAAATTTGGAAAGTCCTGATGAACATTGAATCTTGGAGTCTTCTATCTTTGACCATCTCCGCTGTTGTTGGATCGCAATAGGAAACCGATATGATCTTGAAGAAGTTAGCAGCCCAGCCAATATAGAAATTGAAGTCTTGGCTCCAGGTGCATTCGAGCTTCCATAGCCCGCAAAGGATTTTTTATATCTCTTAAAGTTCCAGAGCTCTGGTGAGGATGATCCAGTAGGCAAAGAACTTCAACCTCCCCAAGAGAAAGGCTCAGGACCTTGGAACTTCAAGACCGGCTCACAGAGAGACTGACTGTAGTGATGATTTCCAAGTCTGCTTCGACGTAAGGAGAGTAGTTGGAACTTCCCTGTACGTCGCTGCATCCAAAGAAAGATTAGGATAATTGCAGCTTCTCATCCCTCTGTGGTAGATGTGAACTAAGGAGAGTAGTTGGAACTCCATGACACCGATGGCGTTGGAGACTGAGTTTCGAGGGCTTTTAGGGATCTCTCGAAGAAGACTACTCCTTCTTTTCTTAGCTCGTGCGCCTCCAACTTCTTGATCGAAGAACTTCCTGAGACAAGTGCAGAGACTAACCATTTTCTTTTGAGAAAGAAGAGCTGAGGGGTGAGTATTATAACTCGGGAATGCAAGATATATATACATGCGATAAAGTTTTGTTTTTTTTTTTTTTTTTTTTTTTTGAAAAGTCAAAAAAAAGATACGCAGATTCGAGTAGGGCCATCCACGTCCCTTTCCTGCATAAGAGACAAAAGAGGCAGCGGCTGACGCGTGACACGAAAGTCGTTACCGTGTGTTGCGGAAATCGTTGCCGTGTGCTGCAGAAGTCGTTGCCGTGTGCTGCCAAAGTCGTTGCACCTTATCTTGTCGGCCGTCCTCGCGGGGCCCGAGGTGCAGCTCCAAGTCAAGCTCGACTTCGTCTGGTGGGCCGATGATGTTGACGTTGCTTTCCGGCTGGTTGATGCTGCCGGAATATTCTGGAAAGAGAGGCAAAATTTCGCCGGAATGACTCCTGTGTGCTAGAAAAATTCCTCCTAGACTTAAGTATCTAGGAGGGATGAACCCTTGGCTGACTCCGTGAAACCACTAGGACCAGTATGTATGCTCCCATAGGCTACGGCTTTGATGAACGTACCGTGGAGAGACCATTGCAGTGGTAGAACTTGGGCCGGCTTCATTTGAGGGTGAAGCTGTACTGGTGAGATCTACTATAGGAACAACAGGCTGTGCTTTGGAAATACCATCTCTCAGCGCCACTGTTTCCCTATGTCTCCGATTCTGGAACCAAAAATATACATTTTTTCCTTCGACTGCCCCTAGCGGGCGAAGTCGTGAGACAAGTTGGAGAATCTGTGTAGAGTTAGGGACAATACCTCCATCGTTGTAGAAGACTTCCTCCAAAATTTGCAGTTGTGCCATGGTCGGTTGCCATCTTGTGCGAGGTGACCTTTCTTCTCCCTTGTCTTGAGGTTCTGCAACTGGTTCCATCTTTCTTGCGGCAGAGGAGCAAAGGTCTGGTGTGTGATGAAGATCGGTTGAGACTGATGCTGAGTTTCAGACTCAAACCCTCCGTTACTTTTATATTTTTGGGCCGTTCACAGTTTATACTCATGCGGGCCAGGAGTTGGATTGGATTTTGAACTTGGGTTCTGGACTGTGTTTGGGACTTGGAATTTTTGGGTTTTGGGCTTTGGATTGGATTTGGGTCGAGTGTTTGGGCTTTTAGACTTGGATTTTTGGACTTGGGTCGAGTGTTTGCGCTTTGGACTTGGACTTTTGGATTTGGTTTTCAGGCTTTTGAGTTGGGTTTTGAGTTTGGACTTTTTGGATTTGGGTTGAGTGTTTGGGTTTGGATTTTTGGGTTTGGGTTTTCGCTTGGACTTTCAGATCGGGACTTCCGAACTCTTTTTTTTTTTTTTTTTTTTTTTTTGATTTTTTGATTTTTATATTATTTTTTTTCTTTTTTCTTTTTTTTTCTTTTTTTTTTTTGATTTTTTTTTTCAAACATATTTACACATAATATTGTTTCAGAAATTTACCATTGATTGGGCCGATTCGGACGCCTTCTTGATCTGACAGCATGTAAGCGTTGTGAGTATAGGCCTCCTGCACTAGGTATGGCCCATCCCATTTGGAAGTAAGCTTGTCACCAGGCCGATGCTTCATGTTGATGGGCCGTCGCACTGCAAGAACAAGGTCTCCAACTTGAAAAGATCGAGGGCGGACCCTGCGGTTGAATGTGTTGGTGAGCCGGGCTTGGTAGCATTCGAGTTGCTGTTGTGCTTCGAGCCTCCTTTCATCGAGAGCTTCTAACTCATCCAGACGTAGGCGAGCATTCTCCTCCTGTGTGAGTCCTTCCAGAACAGCCATGCGCAGGGATGGAATCTGTGTTTCCAACGGCAGTATTGCTTCGACACCGTAGACAAGTGAGTATGGCGTCGCCTGTGTTGGAGTCCGGTAAGTTGTACGATACGCCCATAATGCCTCCGGAATTCTGTCATGCCAATCTCTTTTGGATTTAGAGACTACCTTCCGCAACAGGTTGCATAAGGTCTTGTTGAATGCTTCGGCCAAGCCATTTGCTGGGGCATTGTACATGGATGACTTGTACTGCTTGAACTTGAACTTCTCGCAGAGCTTGTCGATCAAGCTGTTGTAGAATTGCTTGCCATTATCAGTGATGATGAATCGAGGGACTCCATAGCGATAGATCAGTTGAGTCCGGATGAAATTGGCAACATGCTCCTTCTTTACCTCTCTAAGTGGAATGGCTTCAGCCCATTTTGAGAAGTAGTCGGTTGCTGCGAGGATGTACAAGTGACCCAGAGATGACTTTGGCAAGGGCCCCACTAAGTCGAGACCCCAAGCTTCAAAGGGCCAGGATGAGACAGTTGGATGCAGTGGCTCCGGTGGTTGATGTATGTAATTCGCATGAAATTGACAAGCTTGACAAGTTTTAGCAAATTCAATTGAATCACGTACCATGGTTGGCCAGTAGTATCCCATCCTTCTGAGTTGGAAGTGCAACTTAGGCCCCGATTGATGTCCGCCACAAACTCCTGAATGTGCTTCAGCGAGAGCTTGTTTTGCCTCTTCATTGTCTAGGCAACGAAGCAAAACTCCATCAAAAGATCTTCGATACAGAGCATCCTTGAGGTATATGAAGCGGGGAGCTCGTCGTTGAATTTCTGTCTTATGACGACGATCTTCGGGCAGCTTCCCGTGCTGTAGATAGTCAATGATTGGTTGGCGCCAATCTTCGTCCTCCGCGAGACGTATAGATACAGCGTTGGCTGCTGTAGTTTCTTCATCATCCTTCTGCGGCACTATCCATTTCTGGCATACGGCAACAACTGTAGCCTGGATTTCTGACTTTGCAAGAGAAGTGGCTAGGTTAGCCAACGCGTCTGCCTGAGTGTTTTCTCGTCGAGGCACATGCTCCAAGGTGATGCTTTCAAATTCATCCATTAGTTGTCGAGCACGTTGATGGTAAGGCGCAAGATCCTCTTTCTTCACGTCATACAATCCTGTAAGTTGGTTGATGACGAGCTGGGAATCTCCATGGACTTCTATAGTTGGAATCTTCATATCGACAGCCATTTGAAGACCAATGATCAAAGCCTGGTATTCAGCAACATTATTTGAACATAACTCACCGAGAATGATAGCATATGGTAGAATTTGTAGTTGAGGAGTGACAAACACTATGCCGGCACCAGCACCATCTCGCCTTGCTGCACCATCAAAGAACATCGTCCATGGTGGCAGTGTTTCAATGTAAAAGACCTCTTCATCTGGAAGATCATCTGTGAACTCCCAATCTGACGGAACAGGGTGATCTGCAAGGAAGTCTGCTAGAGCTTGTCCTTTGACTGCTTTTTGAGGCACGTAGACAATGTCGTAGCTTTGTAGGATTACTGCCCACTTGGCAAGTCGTCCTGACAAGATTGGTCTGGATAAGATATATTTGACAGGATCAGCTCTGGCAATGAGACGTACCGTGTGAGCCTGCATGTAGTGCCTCAGCTTGTCAATGGCAAAGAACAGTGCTAGACATGTCTTTTCAATGGGCGAATAACTCAGCTCCGGACCATTTAGTGTTCTGCTCAAGTAGTACAGAGCAACTTCCTTTCCCTGCTCATTTTCCTGTGCAAGCAAGGCTCCCAAAGATCTTTCCTGTGCTGCAATGTAGAGAATCAACGACTTTCCTTGAATTGGAGCACCTAGGACCGGTGGATTGGAAAGATACTTCTTTATGCTTTCAAAGGCTTTGCTGCAAGCTTCGTCCCACTCGAAATTGACATCCTTCTTCATCAACCGATGGAAAGGTTGACATCTCCCAGCTAAATTGGAGATGAAACGGCGAATGTAAGCCAGCTTTCCTTGTAGACTTCGCAGCTCGTGCAGGTTTTTAGGTTCAGGCATCTTTTGAATTGCCTCAACCTTTGACTGATCAACTTCGATTCCACGATGGCGCACCACGAACCCAAGAAACTTTCCTGATGTGACACTGAATGCGCACTTGAGAGGGTTCATTTTGAGCTGATGCCTCCGAAGTCTTTCGAACACTGTCTTGAGATCCTCGAGGTGGTCTTTGCGCTTCTTAGTCTTTACAACTAGGTCATCAACATAACATTCTACAATCTTGTGCAGCATGTCATCAAAAATTTTTTGCATAGCACGTTGATAAGTGGCGCTAGCATTTTTCAATCCAAACGGCATAACTTTGTAGCAGTATATACCTTTTGGGGTGCGGAATGCTGTCAACTCCTCGTCTTCTGGTGCCATTCTGATTTGGTTATAGCCTGAAGAACCATCCATGAAAGACAATGCTTCGTGACCCGTTGTTGCATCGACTGTGATCTCCGTTATGGGCAATGGAAAGTCATCTTTCGGGCAGGCCTTGTTAAGATCTCGAAAATCAACACATACCCTCAACTGTCCATTCTTCTTTCTTACCGGGACAATGTTGGCAATCCATGTTGGGTAGGTGACCTCTCGGATGAAGCCGGCATTGATCAGCTTGTTCACCTCCTCCTCGATTTGTGGAATGAGTTCCGGGCGGAACCGTCGTTGTGGCTGCTTGACAGAACGGACACCCTTCTTTACTGCTAGACGATGCACCGCAATTTTTGGGTCAAGTCCAGGCATTTCTTTGTAACTCCATGCGAACACGTCCCTGTATTGACTTAATACCTGAACATATTCTTGCTCTTCCTCTGCAGTAAGTAAAGCACTTACAAATGTAGGTCGAGGATCTTCCGGAGAGCCAAGATTGACCTCCTTGAGTTCATCAACAGTTGCTTGGCCACCGTCTTCAAGTTCCGGAGGAGCCTCCTTCACTTCACCATCTGATGAGTCGGAATCAGCCTCCTCGCTAATTGTGACATGAAATGCAGAACCTCTGACTTCACCTTCTTTGTTTGACTGGATAAGCCTGTCATGTTTGGTGGTGGTGGTGATGGCACGTGCATCAGCTGCTCGGCTTCGGCTCTTTAGCATGATCCGCACAGGTGACTTCTCCTGATAGCCTAAACCAGGTCGGGACTGTGATGTTTGAGAAGCGGCGCCATGTGTGGACGGCAGCGTACCCATTGTGTTCGGGTTTGAGAAGTCATAGCCCGCCTTTGCCAAAAGCTTGTATGCATTAGGATCAAATCCTTCATGTGTTCTTCTTTCTGGAAGTGAGCCGCCTTCGACTGCCCCAGTGTGTGGTTTGACGAAGCCTTTTAATGGTTTTGAGGACAAAACCGGCTCAATCTTTGGTATCGGCAGAGTGTAAGTCTCCTTCAGGTTGTCCAGTTCCTTTGTTTTGGGTTGGCTATGACCTTGCTCCTGTTTAAGATCAATACAATAAGAGAACGGGGGTTGACCTTCTGAACGTCGTGACTTTGACACATAGCGTAGGACTGGAGTGGAGCTTGAAGATGCAACATCCTTCGGACGGAGTTCAGCAGGCTGTGGCAGCTTTTCATTTGTCGGAGTCTGAGGTTGAGCATTGACAGGTTCTTCGACAGCTTTTCCCTTTTTGTGGATGCCCCCAGTCCAAGTAGCTTTTGATGGAATTATCTCCGGATTGTCTGTGTCAGTGTAGAAGACTGCATCCGCCAAATGTGATTCAGCATCATCGAACGGCTTTAAGTCAGCATTGACCTTTTGAACGCCACCATTGTAGTACTTGAAGCACTGATGCAGGCTTGAGAGCACAACTCCATTTCCATGAATCCACGGTCGTCCTAGCAACATCTTATATGTGGTACGTGCATCAATCACGTGAAATAGAGTGCTAGAATTGAGATTACCGATAGATAGCTCCAAGCGAATCATCCCAATTGCTTTCTGTCCACCTTGATTAAAACCATGAATCATCAAGCGGCTGTCTGATAATTCATCAATGCCGATGCCGAGCTCCTTTATGGTGGATTTTGGGATAATATTGACTGCTGAGCCATCGTCGATCAGAATACGTCGAACCTTCTGTTCTTTCACATAGCCTGATACATACAGCGGCCGATTGTGGGGTTTGGACCCCAGCAGGAGATCCTCATCTGAAAATGAGATAGCAGAGTAACATCCGACGTGATTTTGGTCCGCCTGTTGCTCCGCTGAGTTAGACTCATTTGATGGCTGTGATTCAGCTGAGGTCTGAAGAGTATTGCTGACTTGATTTTGCCACACTTCTGTTGATTGCAGAGCTATAAACAGCTGAGGGTTAGCGAGAAGGGTTTGGAGAGCTTCATATACCTTCTCCGTTGTCGACTTTTTGTTGTCGAGCGGCTCCTCCTTATGGTGTGTCACTTCTTCTGATGGTTTTGAAGTGATGGTGGTTTGGTTTGCCGAGGTTACGCCTTCCTGGTCCAGAATGATTTTATTCTGGCTTTTGAGCTTCATGATTAGCTCCTTCAGGACGAAACATTTCTCAGTTGGATGACTTACTATCCGGTGATATTTGCAGAATCTTGGATCGCTGACTCGATCCTTTTCATTCGGCCGCTTGCACTCTGGGAGTTCGATCAGCTTTGCCTCCAAGAGCTGTTCAAGAATGTCGGGAACGTCTGAGTCGGGGAATGGATACTGCTTCTGCTCCAGCTCTCGCAATGTCACCTTCCGCCTTTCCTGTTGTTTTGGCTGAGTTATTTGGGTCGGAAGATTTACCTTAGCTTTGGCGCCCACTTTTACTGGTGCGGCTTCAACAGTCATCACTTCTTTCCCTTTTCCAGAGCTGTTGGGTTTCTTAATCTCCCTTCTGCCCCCTTGCTGGTCCAACTGGATGGGAACCGTGCCTCCGGAAGTCTGGATGCTTATCTCCATATCATGTGCGCGGGTCGCCAGTTCTTCGAAAGTTCGGGGTTTGACACCCTGCAGGATGTATAACAGCTCCCAATGCATTCCCTGGATGCACATCTCTACGGCAGAAGTCTCTGTCAGACGATCTTTGCAATCCAAGCTGAGGGCACGCCATCTGTTGATGTATTCGACAACGGGCTCTCCTTTTCTTTGTTTGGTGCTGGTAAGCTCCATCATACTTACCGTCCTTCGAGTGCTGAAAAATCTGTTGAGGAACTCTCGTTGTAGCTGTTCCCAACTGTCGATCGATTCTGGTTCAAGATTTATGAACCAAGTAAAAGCGGTCTCCCTGAGTGAACGAACAAACTGTTTCACCAAGAGATCTCCGTAAGTCCCTGCGTTGTTGCAGGTTTCAACGAAGTGGGCGATGTGCTGTTTGGGATCGCCTCGTCCGTCGAATTGTTGAAATTTGGGCGGCTGGTAGCCCAAGGGCATGTTGAGACTTTCGATCCGTCTGGTGTACGGTTTGACGTACATCTGCGATCCTTGGAAGGATGTAGCTTGTTGCAGTCGGATCGTATTGGCTATCATTTCCTGCAATTGTTGAACAGATAGCGAAGCTACAGAATTTGAGGGTGGCAGCTGTGTAGAACTACCTGGTCGCTTTTCTGCAGGGAAGACGTCGGCTGGTGTGGCTTCTGGAGTGAAACCGGGTGGATATGGTTGCTCCTCGCGGATTTCGGGATCAACTTGGATCGGGGCTTTTCCTTTGAGAGCTGCGATCTGTTGATCTTTTTCCTCGACGACTCTGATCAGCTGCAAAATTTTGTTCTCTAATTCTGAAATCCTTTCCTCTGTGCTGGTTGTGTTGGTCATCATGACGGCAACAGATGAGGCTCCGGGAAAGACTGGGGGAGAAAACTCTTCTGATTCTTCTGTGTGAGTCGGATTTTGTTGAGCAGGCTTCGTCGTGTTGCCCCCGATTTCGATCGGGGTGGGTGATCGACTCCTCCATGCGGCAAGAGAGTCAGGGGAGAGATCCTGTTGTGCGAGCTGTGGACTCTCCATTTCGATATTTTTTTGGGTTTGGACGGCAAGAAATTGTGTCCGTCCCCGGGTTTCTGGACCTGCGTACCCAGGTAGGGTAGTTGATGCAGGCAGTGGAGCCGTTGCCTTCTTTTTTGTGGCAGCAGTTGTACTCCTTTTCGGTGCCATTTGATGTGCTGAATACCTGTAAATTTTTTTTTTTTTTTTAACTTTTTACTTTTTTACTTTTTTACTTTTTACTTTTTACTTTTTTTTTTTACTTTTTTTTTCACTTTTTTTTTTTACTTTTTACTTTTTTTTTTACTTTTTACTTTTACTTTTTTTTTTTTCTCTCGGCTCCCCTTTTACCTCTTTTTTTTTTTTTTTTTTTTTTAAGGAACAAGAGATGGGAGGTGAAGTTGTCCCACCGAGCGTGCCAAAAATTTGTAAAGCGTAAATTTCGAGTCTAAAACAATTAAACTCGAAAATACAAAAATAAATTACAAATAAAAATTGTAAAGTAAAAGAAAATTTACGTGGGGTCGATCTCCGTAGATCCTCCGATTATTGTTCTTTTTTTTGACTCTGTGAAGGGCTGCACGAGCTTGATCTTGACAGAAATAATTTCCACCGCTTTTTCTTGAACTGGATAGACTGAAACTGTATCTGATTTGGATATTTTTGACTACGTTTAAGAACCGTAGAGATTCGATCAGAGCCGATCTGGATTTAATTTCACCGAGGGTCGACTGGACTTGTTCTCGGATGAGTTGCCTGGATTTTGCTGAGGGCCGTATGAGGCTTAATCTCAGCCGGATTTGTGGTATTTTGATTTTTTTTTTTACTATCTCTCTCTTCTTCTTTTTTTTTTCTTTTTTCTTCCGCTTGCTTTTTTTTTTTTTTTTCGCCTGCTGCTGGCTGCCTTCTTTTCTTCTTTCTTCTCTTTTTTTTCCTTTTTCTTCTTCTCTGCTTCAATTGATTTGGGGGGAGGCCATTTATAGGCCTCCCCCACCTACTTGCCACCAACCAATTGGTTGGTGGCTTTTAAAGGTTGGCTGCTAACCTTGACTTCAAGGTTGGCGGCCAACCACTTTTTTTTTTTTTTTTATTTATTTATTTATTTATTATTTTTTTTTTAAAAAAAAAGTTATTTGTTTACAACATCTTAATAAGTGGAATAAAAAATATTTTCCCCCCATTTATGTAGGAACATAGAAAACAGCAGGGGGCTCTTACATATGCCAATTTTATGTGCTATGCGTTCTCAAACATAAGGCTTTTGCTTAATTTTTCACAGACGCATTATGATTATCATCCAATCTGTAGTTATGTGCAATGCATTAATGGTTTATTTGAATTGTGAGATTTTAATGATAAAGAAAGTTATTTCGACAAATCCAACTTTCTCATCAAAATTAAATATGATTCTTTTTCCACCGAATCAAATAAGAGAAATTTTGTTAGAATCAGTAAATTTTTTCTAATTATTTTGACTTTCCATCAAAACAGACAGGCTGTAATGGTTGTCTTTCATAGTTATTATTATTTTTTTACTACTGTTCCAAAAAAGAATTATTGGCCAAGAAAAAAATGCATAAAGTAATCACGTACGAGGCTCAGGACTATAATGGATAGATCATAGATGGAACGCATGCTCGGCTTTAAAATGATAGGACTATGCTATGGCCCAACAACAAAAGAGTACAGGGCTTGTACCATCTGCTTTTGAGCCTTTATAGGCTTGTACCATTTCCCTGTCATGGCAATTCGTGATTTCAGATGCAACAACCAGAATCGAAAACGTATCCGTCTTTCTGGATCTGTGAGGATATCTACGCAACAAAGTCATAAAAGCATACCAAAAGTTTGATCTCACACCTCAAGTACATTATTTTCATACCCCATTACCAAAAAAAAAGAAAAAGAAAAAGAAATATCTTTAATGATTTGAAATATGCATTAATGTTATTGAATTGTAATTATTTTTACTAACCAGTATATTCTTTCTATGTGGAGAAAAGTCCTGAATTTTTGTTTTCTTTCTTTTTCTAAAATCGCAATTTGATCAACGTAAGGGAAGAGTTTTCACCTTTCTGGCTTTCAAATTGCAAGCTATTTCATCTTGTCTGGTTAGATAGTGGGGCTTGCCACCTGTCCTTGTCTATTAACTGTTACATCACTGTCATCTGTCAACTGCTATGGCATTAGGCCACTATTTTTTGCCTTAATGGATGAAACCCAATTTGAAAATTTTCATATATATGTTCCTCTTTTCCAGTAATTGACTGAAAATGGGAGTTTCCTTGTGATGGTAATTAGCATTGCGATGTTTGCTTTAGTTTGGCATTTCGATTAATTTATGGTGTCGTATACAGTTATCAAAGACTGTACATGTGGAGAAAAGATGGGGACTTTGTGAGACATCGGAGCATAGCCATATGTTTTTGACATAATAAGCAAAGGGGATACGCTTTAAAAAAAAGTCTTAAATTTTTAGATTTTTTTTATTTAATTTCTAAATTTTTTTAAAATTTTATTTCAGTTCTAAATCTTTTGATTTTGCTCTAAATCAGTCCTTCTATCAGTCAAACCGTTAAAAATTACTGTACATTAACGGAAATTTTTTTAAAAAGGTAAAATACACTATTTAAATATTTTTTTTTGTTATTAAATGCTTGTATTTTACTCTCAAATAGTAATATGTAAGTTGAGATTTTAAATTTTTTATTTCTTATTTTATTTTTTTAAAATTATACAAAGTATTTCTATTAACTGGTGAATTGAAATAGTGTATTTTACCTTTTAAAAAAAATTTTCGTTAGTGAACAGTAATTTTAAACGGTTTCACTAACGGAAGGACTGATTTAGAGTAAAATAAAAAGGTTTAAAGCTGAAATGAAATTTCAAAAAGGTTTAGAATTTAAGTGAAAAAAAATCTAAAGGTTTTGGACTTTTTTTATACATATCTCATAAGCAAAGCATGCATCTTACTTAGCGGAATGCAGGGAAGTTTAATTTCGATGGGTTTCCTCATTTTATTAGGCAGGCACTGCAATCAACTCAAACAGAACTTAGATTTTTGCTGCCACTTTTCAGCAAATAGATAGCCACATATTAAAGGACTGTCTTCAAAGTTAGAGGTTGCCCAATCTTGAAGAAAAATTAATCATTAATAGAAAAAAATCGAGTTGTACCCATCTAAACTAGTTGACAGCATTGATAGGCAAATTCACCAAGGTTATCTAATGACTGCTGATGATAATTAATTTGAAACATAAGCATCTATCACTAAGGTATATAACTACACTACTTGAGATGGTAGTTTAATAATAAGTTAGTATATTTTTACGCAAAAGATGTGAAGGATTTGACAGCTTAAATCTGAAATTCCAAAAAAAACTGCAAATTTTTAGTTACATAGAGGTAGAGCAGCAAGTTGGTGGTCATGATAGCTAAACTTTGGTGTAAAATGTACCTTTCTGCCCATCTTGTCATGTTGGATATGTGGATAACACAAGGGACCATATGGTAGCCAACATGAGCTTGACCATGGCAGCAAATTTGGACAAACTGTCACTATCTTCTGGAAAGTCATTGTAGACACATAGAAATGACAGTTCGTCTTTAAGCTCAACATGTTGTAAAGGAATTTCTGCCCTTTCTAGATATGTAATCTTAAAGACTAGTGCCTCAACTCGCCAAAGAGTCCAGAAAAAGTGGGGAGCACACTTATATGGGTATTGAGAAGTAAAAAAACAGCATAACAATGGACCCGCTTCTTTTATAGTGTTGGGGGTCTGTACGAATGATCCAAGCTTCCAATTCAAACAGTAAGAAAATATAAGAAAGACAGAGGGATATGCATTCTTTGTTGTTCAAACACCTGCAAGGGGCAGAGAGTGCGCAACCGACATAGATATGTATTGCATCCATTGTATCAGTTAGCGCATTAAAAAACATAAGTACTTCTATGATATTGACTAGTCTCTCAAGAAATGACAGTGAAGGCATAATTTTTTTTTTTTTTTTATCCATTAGAACTGATAACACAACATAAAAAAAATAAAAAGGTGAAAGATGAGTTTGAAATTCGAACCTCAATTTACCAATGCAGCTAATGCTGCCTTCTCGCATGATTTTGTTCTTTCTTTATTGTTTACCTTCTGTACCCGGCTAGGATCTCTTGAAATGGACACAGAGGGCGACGGAATGTGGCTGTCTGGGCTGAAAGGACTTGACCTAAGCCCTGTCCCTCTCCGGCCAGGCAACATGACTTGACATATATATTGCATAATTACATTTGATGCGCTAAAATACTTTGAGAAAACCAATCCAAACGCACATTGGTGCTGCGTACTGTGAAGGTTAAATTTGTTTTCTTCAAGTCATGAATCTCATGATAGATCATAGAAGACATTGGCAGATTATTTGTGGCGCGTTGGTCGAAAAAGATTAAAGAGACCACGATCACTTTGTGCCAGTCAAGTAGGACCAACGTAATAAGGAAAAAGACAGATAAAATTGCATCAAGATTTTATTTGATACCCAAGAAATCCAGGAAAGAAAATATCGGCTGGGAGTGTGAGACCAGAATTTTTCAGAAGAATTTGTCAACTTTTGTTTATTACAAACCAGGAGAAAGAACAATAGATAAGAAGGTCTCAAAACATCGCAAGATCAAGCCCAACCCAGTTGGGCCTCGCGATGGCCCATATTTATACAAATCTCAATCGTTCGGTTCTTGCTTGGGTGACCTGAAAAGTTGGTCTATAATTCTTGGAAACAAATTCCAACTGTGACCGAATTAAATTTTATTCGATTATGGACCCTAATCAATTACGGTCTCAACCGTGAATAGCAGATCGGTACGACGGCACCGTCTGGGATCCACGGTACCCATTTTGGCGGGTCCAGTTTCGGGCACGGGTCAGGTCTACTGCGGAACAACATCAGGAATTATTTTTTATCCCACCGAATGTTCTGATGACTTGTTACATGTTAGAAAACGTCCAAGATTGCCAACAAAAGTAGGCTTAGTTGGTAGGACCTTTGTTTCATGGTTAAAAGATTTAAAGTTTTAATCTTATTAACGATCTTTTTTTTATAGGTGATATATAAATTCAATGTAAAGTTCTGTGACTTTTTTTTGACCTTAAATTTAAGCAATCTACCAAAAAAAAAAAAAAAAGAAAACGTATAAGACTAGAGACGACTAAGCATTAACAATTTTATACACTCATTGAAACATTCAAAAAGAAAACTGCCTCTTCATAAAAATAATAATTGCGCTTTTATTGAACTTACCGAACTCTTTCTCAGGACCTCCTGGCAGAACTCTGAGTCCGAATCCCTGTTAGTTACGACATATACTGCTTTCAAAAGGCCTAAAGTTGAACCTTCTAAATCTAGCTTGATTCAAGAAAGGCAACTATGTTTTTTCCGGTGGGTGAAGTTCGACCTGTTTTTCCCTTTTTCCTTACTCTGACCTCTTACGTTCATCGATTAATCCAGATCTTGCTGTCCGCTAGACATAGAACTTCAGTAATGCCTACGATTGCAAAGTTAACCAGAAAAATGAGGGTTTACATAGTGTGACATGTGCCCAACGGCTAATGGAATTAATTGTACATCCAACACTAGATAACTATAATGCAGTGATGTATGAAATTAAAACTAAATAAATTAATGGTGATTCAACAATAATTGTAGTGGTTATAATCAATGATTTTTAATTGAAAGATCCGCAATTCAAACAACACAATTTTTTTTTTATTTTCTCTCATCCCTCAATTGCTCTAACAATCCAAAAAAAAAAAAAAGTCTAATCAATCATTTTAAAATATTTGTTTCTTTTTTTTATTTTTTTGAAGTTAATAACTTAGTAATTAAGAGATGAGTGAGATAAAGAAAAAATTAAAATTCAAACTTCAAATTTCTTAATTAAAAATTAATATTTCTAACAACATCAACTATTATTGAGTTACTTGCTTCTATTTTAAGCTAATGCCAATTATTGACGTCGTGAGAAGCTTCGTTCCAGTTTATATATATATATATATAAATATTCCGATACCTTATTGTGGAAGCAGATGCAAAGCTGTCATCCGTCGAATCTCGTACTGGACGCAGGTGGCTGGGTTGACCCCTGGCCTTGTTCACACGAATGAACCGCCCTGGTTTCTTATATTTTTATGAGTCTTTTTCTTTTCTTTTTTTTTTTCTTGTGAGTGGAAATTTTAAGTCATACTCTTTTTTTTAATCGCTCCGTCAGTCTAGTGGTTCCTCATTTGCGAGACAATTGTCAATCGAAATTTATAAATTCTCCCTTCGCCGCCCATCAACAATAACACTGGTAAGATATATACTACATGTATGACTAAATAGAACAGAATAAATTGATCAATTTTTGACCTGTCAATCGCCTCTTTTCTTCTTAATTTGCGCGAATAAGAAAACTGAGGTCGGTCAATGAAAACGAATAATGCGATGGCGAGCGATGCGTAAAGAAATTGAAATCAAAATCGAAATCGAAATCCCAATTCCCTTCTAGTTAATATCAACATTATTAACAACAAAGACAACAATTTTCTGGAAAATCAAAGCAGAAAGTTAGAACGATGCTCTGTGAAGTAATCAACTGCACGTAAATCGTTTATGCCAACGCCATAGTAGACCACAATATCAGCCAGTCAGCTCCCTTCAATTATAATCTTTTATAATCCACCGTTTTTGCTCAACTCCTCCTCAAATGCGAATTCAAGCCACAATCTCGATTCTTGCATCAACTCGGGGCTGAGTCTGAACATCAAGACGCAAAACTCCATCTGATTAAGAGCCCCATCGCCGTCAAGATCGCCTTCTTGAACCATGCTCACAATCTCATCATCCCTCAAGTCCTGCAGACCCAGATAGGCAGCGTTCCTCTTCAAGCTCTCCGCCGTGATGACACCCTTTTCTTTGTCCATCAACAACTGGAACCCATTGCACAGCTCCCTTATCAGCCCTTCCCCGCCCAGCTTGTCCGCCATTGCAGGCAACAAGTCTTCAAAATCCACCGGCTTGTCAACTCCTGCCATTTAATTTCTTGATTTATCAAAGACCCTTTTTTTTTTTTGGTATTGGATGTGATATTTGTGGAAGTTTTGATATATATATATATATATATAGAGAGAGAGAGAGAGATATGTAGCAAGAGGGAAGAAAAGGAGAGGATGTTCCAGGAAGGGGCTAATTGACAGCAGAGGAACAGACAGTTAATTGCTTGCTTTGGTCGGCTTTGATTCCCAAGCTAAGGATGCAACCTGGCTGGGGCCTCTGTTTCGCAGAAGTTTTGTCAGGGGTGTTTTCGTCATTTGGGGAAGACTTTTTTGATGTGAAATCTGAATCGGCCTTTTGACTTTGTGCCACCTTCGGAAAGAGTCCCGAAGAGAATTAGTCAGCAGACGTGCAATTTTTTTGTCATGCAAAATACTAGGTTGGATTTTTTGAGATTTTGATTTAAGTGAATTAAAATAATATAAATTATTAAATATTTAAATTAAAAAATAGGTGAATTTTAATATTATTGAATGAATTATATGTTAATTTTGATAATATAATATTTAAAATATGGTTAAATAGTAGAAATATTTTGTCATTTTATTACTCTATTTTACTGCATATTTTTTTGTTATTTTTTAAAAAAATTAATAATTTTACTTAAATAATTTTAAAATAATAATAAAATAGTATATATTATTAAAATAATTAAATTTATAAAAAAATAAATAAATAAATTATAATATATTATTAAATAAAATTATATTATTATTTATTTAAAATTATATAATGTTATTCTATTTGTTTTCTTTAAACAAGATAAAAGCCCCCTGTTTGTACGAATGAATTGAATGTCTGTGTTCTATGACCTCATGCAATGCGGTGCGTCTCGGTGAAAATTCATAATTGTCAATGCGGACAATTTAGCACGTCATTGCATGATCCCTGCTGTACTGTTGTGACTTTAAAGTTACACGTTAAATAAAAGATAAAGTAAACTGCAACCATTATAATAATATAATGCATAAATTCGGATCTAAAAATGTATAAAATGTATAGATTTGCATTTAAATGTGTGAACGCATTTATATTAAATCGATGGTTTTTTTTTTTTTGCAAAAATTTAAAAAAAGTAGGTTTCGTGCTATACAACTTCATGGGAGAGAATTGTGCAACATCGCCATACAACATAAGAAGAGGGCAATGGACACCGATTAGCCGATAGAGCAAACTCCGAATTGTTTGGCCAACGTCATCAGAACCATTCTCAACCTTGCAAAGACAATTTACGTTTAACACTATCAATAGTCTCGACGATAATTTGAGCCCAAATCTCATGAGTCCTCTTACCCCTTTTTTTTTTTTTTTTTTTTTTTTTTGTCTTTTAAAATTTGTAACTCTTTGATTAGAGGATGAAGAGACGGTGAAAGAACTAAAGTTTTCTTACATTACCGCAAAAGGAAGATAGCGTCTGTGTTTACGATGTGTGTGTGGTGTGGGTAATCTCCATGGTGGCACCACTTGGCTGGGCCGTGTCAAAAATCACAATAATAATGCTATAAGCTCTCTCTTTCGGCACAAGAAACCCACAATCATAAACCAACACCTGTTAGTTTAAGTGGCGAGGAGCTTGATTTTTCTTAAATAAGTTCTCGAGTTTAAGTTTTGTGTATAGAGAAAATAGGCGTTGGAAGAGTTTTGTCTTTTTTAATAGGTCCACTCGACTCGAACTGAATTAGTCAGAATCCAATAGACTTCTGAATATCAGAGTTTCAGACAGAAACCGCAACCATAAGCTTTCCTTTATGGAAATTTCGCGTTGCCACGGCATTGTGTGTAAGGGACCGTCAAGCCTTTTTGATCGGCATTCAACAAGCTTAAGAAGAAATGACTTTCCGCCTCCAAATTCTGACGGAGGAAGCTTAGACTGAAGGGAAAAGACGAAAAAGAAAAGGAAATAATAAAAAAGGAATTTGATTGGAAATTTCTTCCATTTTAATGATCCAATTTCGATCAATTAGAACTTATAAGGAAAATTGTTACGGTTATTCAGTAACATTTAATTTCTAATAAATTGGGCCTGATGCCAACATACATGGCTTTTGGGCATAATTTTTTATTGTTTTATTATTTTATTTTTATTTTATTTTTTATTGAGCAAGGAAACTAATTATTATTATTTTTTTTTTTGACTATCCTCATTTGTATTTCTGAATATTCCATTGGGTCAGGGTCTGGGGGGGTATAGGATGGAAACTGAATTTCTTCTACTCTGTTTGTTGTTTAATTTGTTGTTGCCCAAATTCATTCCAAAGGTTTTCAGGTTGTTGCGCAAATTTATAAAGAGTGTACCATAGATACGCATAAAAGTTGAATAAGTGTATAATAATAATAATAATAATAAATAGTTTATGCCAAACGGTGCCTTTCCCTTGATTTTGGATTGCTTCCTTGATACGCTATGTGGGATTTCCCGGTCTTTGCAGCGGTGCTGGCTTTCTTTCGACTGGACCGGACCAAAAAGGTTTTTCTTTTTTTTTTTTTATGACAAAGCAAAAGGGTTTTTCTTGTCAGCCAGGAAAGTGCAGGTGCCTGTTGCCCTGTTCCTTTTTTTTTTTTCTTTTTTTTTGAGCAAGTGATGTAGGACGAATTGGAAGAACAACCTAAGTCAGGAATCCACCCAACAACTAATCACTCGGGAATCCACCCGAAAAATAACGAGAATCCATTCGAGAGAAAATTGTCTGTAATCAATATTCAATTGCATAAAGTTTGAAAAATAATAACAGTTCAAACTCTATTTATAGAGCTCAACAGATAAATCCTAAAAAGAAACAAATAACTGCTAATCAGATAATTATGAAAATAACTGAAAAATAAACACGTAGTTAACACGTCCTAAATAAGATAGAATCTAATAACTGAACAACAAATCCTATCCTACGTGGACCGAAACTTTCGGAATTTCTTCCGGGAGAAGAAATCCATATCAGCAACTGCAACTGCATCATTCCCCTCCAGTTGAAAAGAACTCGACTCCGTCGAGGAAGACGCCAAGTAAGCATCAAGCAACTCAGGATCCATCAATCGAAGATCATCCTCAGGAACCCAAGTAGCATCAGAGGCACGACGACCTTTCCACTGAACAAGAAAACGTCGAAATCCTCCATGAGAAAAAGCAACGTACTCATCATCCAGGATAGTCTCAATATCCTCGGCACGTGTAGCAAAAGTAGGCGCCTTTGGCATAGCTATACCTGCAGAGAGACTAGAAGGCAGCGAAGGAGGCTCGAAAGTGCCTCGGTGAGGTGTCAAATCCTCCACATTGAAAATAGGACTAATATTCAAGTCAGCTGGTAAATCAAGTAAATATGCATTAGGTCCAAGTTTTTCAATGATGGAGTATGGGCCAATGGCTCGAGCTTGCAACTTTTTGGGCTTATTTTTAGGGAATCGCTCAGGACGGATGCGAACCATGACAAAATCACCCACATGAAATTGTTTATCTCGACGATGTACATCAGCAGCAAGCTTATAATCAACATTACTTAAAGCAATCTGGCGCCTAATCTCAGCATGCAAGTTATGAATGTGTGAAGCAAAATTTTCAGCAGGCTCAGAAGAACGAAGATCAGGAGGAAGGGGAACGAGGTCAACAGGTGTGCGAGGGGTATAACCATGTACAATCTCAAATGGACTCTTACCAGTAGAACGGTTAACAGAATTATTGTAGGCAAACTCAGCTGTTGGTAAAATCAAGTCCCAATTACCTTGTTTTTCACCCACTAGACACCTAAGTAAGTCTCCCAAACTTCGGTTAACTACCTCAGTTTGACCATCTGTTTGAGGATGAAATGCAGATGAAAATTTTAAACAAGTCACAAACAATTTCCAAAGTATTTTCCAAAAATAACTCACAAATTTAACGTCTCTATCAGACACAATGAAAACAGGTAAACCGTGCAATCTAACAATTTCTCTGAAAAATAATTTTGCAACATGAGATGCATCAGTGGACTTATTACATGGAATGAAATGAGCCATTTTAGAGAATCTATCCACAACCACAAGGATGCAATCATTACCACGAACTGTCCTAGGCAAACCAAGCACAAAATCCATACTAACATCACGCCAAGGTGCATGTGGAACAGGAAGTGGTGTGTACAAACCAGTGTTATGCTTTTTAACCTTAGCAACTTGACAAGTGCGACACTGCGACACAATTCTAGACACATCTCTCTTCAAAGAAGGCCAGTAAAACCTATCCTCAACAAGTGCAATGGTCTTATCCCTTCCTAAATGACCAGCTAATCCACCAGCATGCATTTCCCAAACTAAAAAGTCACGGAGTGATGTACGTGGAATGCACAACTTATTAGCTTTAAATAGAAATCCATCATGCACAACAAAATCAACATAGTCCCTACAATTGCATTCACAAACAGACTGAAATATAAGACCAAAATCAGGACAAGTAGGGTACTCATCGTGCAATCTCTTAAAGCCTACAACATGAGCATGCAACTCTTGAAGAACACATACAACTCTACTCAGAGCATCAGCTGCTTTGTTTTCTATACCAGAACAATGTTTAAGCACAAAAGAATACTCATTAAAAAATTCAACCCATTTAGCATGCTTAGCATTTAATTTCTTCTGAGAATTCAAATAACGTAAAGCTTGGTGGTCATAAAACAAAACAAATTCCTTAGGAAGCAAATAGTACCTCCAATGACGTAAAGATTGAACAACAGCATAAAACTCCTTATCATATGTGGAGTCCCTCTGCTTCGCTTCATTGAGTTTTTCGCTGAAAAAAAGCGATGGGGTGTCCTTCCTGACTCAAGACTCCTCCAATGCCAACTCCTGAAGCATCACAACCAACTTCAAACACCTTATTGAAGTCGGGATGACTCAGAACGGGAGCTTCACTGATTTGCTTTTTAATGTCTATAAAAGCTATGGAAGCTTTACTAGACCACTGAAATTCTCCCTTTTTCAAGAAATCAGTAATAGGGGTCATAATGGTACTGAGTCCCCTAATGAACCTCCGATAGAAGGAGGCTAAACCATGGAAGCTGCGAGTTTCAGTAAGAGACTTAGGCTCAGGCCACTCTCGAATGACCCGAACCTTTTCAGGATCCGCAGCTATACCACGAGCAGAAACAATAAATCCTAAGAATAACACCTCAGACTGCAAGAATATACACTTTTTAAGGTTAGCATACAGTTTAGCTTCTCTAAGAGTAAGGAAAACTAACCGCAAGTGATCTAAGAGTTCTTTCTCGGACTTACTGTAGATAAGGATGTCGTCAAAGTAGACCACTAGAAACCGATTTATGAATGGCTTCAGAACATGAGTCATAATCCTCATAAATGTACTAGGAGCATTTGATAACCCAAAAGGCATGACTAGCCACTCATATAATCCATCATGCGTCTTAAACGCAGTCTTCCACTCATCCCCAGGCCGAATGCGTATCTGATGATAGCCACTACGAAGGTCTATTTTAGAATACCAACTAGAACCAGCTAGCATATCCAACATATCCTCTAGCCTAGGAATGAGAAATCGGTACTTGTTGGTGATCTTGTTTATAGCTCGACTATCAACACACATCCTCCATGACCCATCTTTCTTAGGGGTCAACAAAGCAGGAACAGCACAGGGACTCAGGCTATGTCGTACAAAACCCTTAGACAACAATTCTTCTACTTGCCTATTTAACTCTTCACGTTCCTTTGGGCTCATCCTATAGTGTGGAAGATTAGGTAACTGTGAACCAGGAACTAAGTCAATGGCATGCTGTATGTCTCGCATGGGTGAGAGCTCATTGGGAAGGTCATCAGGCATAATATCCACAAATTCCTTGAGTAATTTATCAAAAGCAGAAGGAAGAACAGCTCGAGGTATGCTCGAATGTGGAATAACCTTTTTGGAAACAACAACTATCAAATAGTCATTACTCCCTAACTCCCTTTCAAAGGCCTTATGATCTAAAATGTGAAGACCTTTATTGACTAAAACAGGGGGAAGAGATTTGGGTTTCGGCCTTGTGTCCTTAACAGAGGGTTTAGCTGGGTTCAGAATGATATTTTTGCCTTCATACTTAAAGACATAAGTATTCTCCCGACCATGATTGGTCACGTTAAGGTCATAGAGCCAAGGACGACCTAAGAGAATATGAGTTACATCCATGGGCAGAACATCACAATAAACCTTATCCTTATAGTTACCTAACTGGATGGGAACTAAACACCGCTCAGTGACTGGTAAGGTGGTTTTATTAACCCAAGCTACACGGAATGGTTGCGTATGTGGTTCTGCCTTAAGGTTTAATCGTGAAAGATCAGATTTCGCAACAACATTCATGGCACTCCCTCCATCAATAACCAACTTAAAACTGCGATCTCCAGATCGAATGTAGGTGTGGAATATGCTTGTTCGTTTCCATGTATCATTGTCCACAACAGTAGACAAAACACACCTAACAACAGCACAATGCTGGTCATCAACCACAAAGTCCTCAATGAATTCATCATCTTCACCTGAGTACTCTAAGGGATCAACAACTTGATCTTCGCTCCCTGAGAGGTCATCAGACTCCTTATCCATAATGAGAGCACGATCGGGACAACGAGAGGCAATGTGACTCTTTTTATGGCAACGAAAACACTCAACGGAAGTGTTACTCGCACGAGATTCGGGAGCAGAGCATATCGGACGAGAAGTGGAAGGAGTAGAGTGCAAAGAAGCAGAAGGATTGACAGGTTTGACTTGAGAAATGGAAGCAGAAGAAAAGAAGGTTTTGGTTGCACGCACTCCAACAGAGGGAGACAAGCGCGTGAAAGAAGAGGTCTTGATGTATTTCTCAACCTCTAAAGCCTTGTGATAAGCTTCTTCCAAAGAATCAGGACCAAGTAAGAGAATCTCTTTTTGGATTTCAGGCTTGAGACCATTAACAAAACGGTTTAGAGTGAGGTAAGGATCTTCATACAATTCACATCTAAGCAAAAGCTCTTCGAATTTAGACATGTAAGCAATAACGCTAGAAGTCATCTGCCTAAGATTTAGAAGCTGAGAATAGATTTGACTCCTATGATATGAGGGAACATACTTAGCTTTTAGCTTCATTTTCATGACTTCCCATAGGATGATAGGAGGCTCACCTAAACGTTCAGCTCTACGAATCTCATTCTGCCAGAATTTTCTAGCTGACCTTACCAATTTCATCTTTGCAAATTGAACACGCTCAAAATCATTCATGTCATACCATGCAAAATAATCCTCTAAACTATCAAGCCAGTCAAGAAACACTTCAGCATTCAATTCACCATTAAATTCAGGAGCATCCAATTTGATCTTCCTAGTGATGTCATTGTGATCTGGACATGCATAAATGTGCCGTGGCCTATGATACCTATCATGAACTCAAGTATGCACATCATCATGCAAATCATCACGCACATCATCATGCAATTCATGAATAGGATGTCTACGTGTACCCCTAGGGACATGACGTGTAGGAAATGCATCATGATAAAAAAAATTTTCATCAATATGTCCATGTAGATTTCCATCGGGGGGAAACCTAACAGTTGGTCTCGGGGAGACTAAATTCCTAGGATCCTGCGGGTGAGGGGTAGGAAAATGGGCATTGACAGAACCCTCAACATGGGTTTCCCCAATTGGCTGTCCAACAGATTCGTCTACTGGTTGTTTGTCAAAACGTTTTAAAATGGCATTCAGTTGGGTGGACAAGTTGGCAAAGTCGTTTCTTAGGCTGTTCATGTCGGACTGATATGCAGATTGTGCGGCATGAATTTCAGCTCGAAGCTCATCTATTTCAGAAGCGGGCTTGGTAGCAGATTTAGCTGTTTCTCGGGTATTAACCATGTTTTGGGAAAGAATTATGCTGAGATCAACACTAATTGCAAAAAGTAATAAAAATTATAAACTACTATGATGCACACAATCAAAATAAAATATGGTGAATGAATGATAATGTCACAGGACAACAAAAGTATGGGCAATAGAGTAAAATATGGTAAAGTTAGAGTTAGTGAAAAAGTGGACGGTGTAAAGTATGACAGTGATGTTAAAGAAATAGTAAATATGGGGAAATAAAATAGAAGGCAATTTTTTTTTTTTTGACCTAACACAAATTTACTGAAATATTAAACTGACTTAAAAATTAATCAAAATTTCAATGAAGGAGAAAATTACCCCAAACTCAATTAACTTCCTACTGTCACAGTGATGCAGGTTCTTTTCCGGCGACGGTGGAACAACTCCGGCCGTCGGCAGTAGACTCCGGCGACGTCAGCGAGCTCCGGGGAGGGCTAGGAAGTGCCGTGGAAGGTCCGACGGTGATCAAGTGAGGCACCGGCGGAGTCAACAAGGCCTGGACGCGGGCGGACGGTGGTCGACGACAGTGGCGCCCACGGGAAGAACGACGAACGGCGTCGGGCTAGACTCCGATCAGCGTGATAACGACGGAAACAGCAAGATCGAACGTTGGAGAACCTTTTCAGACCAGGTACGAGGGTCGGCGATAGTCGGTGGAGCGGAAAGACGGCGGTGGCGCAAAGGTTATCCAGCAACTTCGGGCGGTCGTTATGGGGTGATTCCAGCTGATTTCTGGCGCGTGGTTGTCGGGGGTAGAAAGATCGGGCGTTTGTGGTGCAGGGAAGATGGGTTGCGGGTGTTGCTGGCGGCTGGCGGTGGCGCCTACGGCGGAGGGCGGCGGTCGGAGGTGGTCCGGCGAGCGGTGATGGCGGGGACGGACAGAAGCTGATTTTTGTGATTTTTATGAGTTTTTGAATGGTTTTCTGTGATTTTCAAGGTTAGGAACGATGGAAAATAAGTTAAGGATCGTATGTGGTATGTGATTTAGGATCGAAACGGGTTTGGATCGAGGTTTTGCTCTGATACCAAAGTGATGTAGGACGAATTGGAAGAACAACCTAAGTTTGAAAAATAACGACAACCACTCGGGAATCCACCCGAAAAATAACGAGAATCCACTCGAGAGAAAATTGTCTGTAATCAATATTCAATTGCATAAAGTTTGAAAAATAATAAAGGTTCAAGCTCTATTTATAGAGCTCAACAGATAAATCCTAAACAGAAACAAATAACTGCTAATCAGATAATTATGGAAATAACTGAAAAATAAACACGTAGTTAACACGTCCTAAATAAGATAGAATCTAATGACTGAATAACAAATCCTATCCTACGTGGACCGAAACTTTCGGAATTTCTTCCGGGAGAAGAAATCCTTATCAGCAACTGCAACTGCATCAGCAAGTCTCTCAGTTCCTTCTCGGTGTCCGATTGTTTCTTGTTTACGTTAGATGGGCTTTCCTTTTGAGGGTCGGCTTTTTTTTTTTTAATTTGTTGATGGGTGGGCTTTTTCGTTTAGGGCTTGATGAGGATGAATACTTGGGCCTAGGGTTCTATGAGCCCACAAGACAACACCCCGCTGATTAGTAAAAAGGACCTCTTAGGTTAGCAAACCTAAAAAAAGACGTCTTAGAATTTCTTTCAATCTACTTGTTGTACTAGGCTATACCTCTTATTTAGACCAAAAATTAAAAAAAGAAAAAAAAAAAGAAAACGTCTTACGAAACCCAAAAAAAAAAAAATCTCTTATCAAATAAAAAAAAAAGAGGTATTGTGCTGCTAATACTATTAATTACGACATCCTATTAAGTTTTTTAATTTTACATTTAAATTTTAATAATTATATTTTCTTTTATTATCTTTTCAACCTCCCTAGTAAAAAAAGACGTCTTTGCTGATTATTAAATTTATTTATTTTTATAAAAGAATAATGTCCTTGTACACTTTCGTATTCTTAAAATACGGAGAATGGGTCACAATACAAAAATTTTATTATTACCTTAAAACTTGCCTATTTTTATTCAAGAGATACCCTAATAAATAAGAATTTAAATTTTTATTCTAAAAAATTTAATTCTAACCTTAAAGAAGGAACATGTGGTTTATAAAAATAAGTATAATTACTCTTTATATGTAACTCGTACCCAACTATTAAAAATAAGTATAATTGCTCTTTATATGTAACTCGTACCCAACTATTACATTCACGCCCTTTGGTGTATGAGAAGATCTTGCATACCTTAAGTGAATGCTGCAGGAAAAAAAATTTGGAACGTACAACTCTAAGGGTTTTCGGCGACCATCACGTCCTCCGATTCCACCTTACCCGAAGAAGAAGCTGTTCCTGTGATAGTAGGGTATCTCCTTGCAACAAATGCTGGTTGTTTAGGACTTGGAAGACTCGCAGTTTCAGTTCCAAGCATGAAAACTACATTTGACATGGTGGGACGGTCACCGGGGTCTTCTTGTACGCACAATAGCGCAACATTCACGCACCTTACAAATTCATCTGCATTGCAAGTCTCACGTATTGCCTTATCCATCAATTCAATTGCCTTTTCTTCTTTCCACAATCTCCACACCTGGGGAGGGCAAGATCAGAACCTTAAGCTTAAAAATGCAGTGAAGACCAATATAGGATATTGGAGAGAAAGTAAGGATACAAAGTATTTACATGGCCTAGAAGAATAAATGCTTCCTCAGACATGTAAAATTGTGTGTTTTTTTTTCCACTGAGAATCTCAAGCAGAACTACTCCAAAACTAAAGACATCTGACTTGATGGAGAAAAGACCGTCTAATGCATATTCTGGAGACATGTAGCCGCTGCACAAAATGTAAGCAATATTAGTTCCTGGTGCACAACTTAGACGAAAAACCAAAAAACAAAAGACCAAAAAAAATGAAATGAGATAACTTACTAAGTCCCAATCACTCTCTCTGTGCTTGCCTCTGTTTGCTTGCCACCAAAGATTCTTGCTAAACCAAAGTCAGAAATTTTTGGGGTCATCTCCTCATCCAAGAGGACGTTACTCAATTTCAAATCTCTGTGTATGATCCTTAACCTAGAATCATGATGAAGATATTGCATCCCTCGAGCGATTCCCATGATAATGTCGAATCGTTGATTCCAATTCAGGAGCACACATCGCGTTCGATCTTGCGTGGTTTTGGCATAAAGTATACAATGTCAATGCTTCTCATCAAACGGTAGCTTTATTATATAATATAGAAGAGGGAATTGAAAGACTTAAAATTTAGAAGCTAACCAAATATGAAGGAGTCCAAGCTTTTATTGGGCATGTATTCATAGATCAACATTTTTTCAGGTCCTTCAATACAGTAACCCAAAAGTCTTACAAGATTCCTATGTTGAAGCTTGGCAATCAAAACAACCTCATTCTTAAATTCCACCAATCCTTGTCCTGAACCACTAGAAAGTCTCTTTACTGCAATTTCCTGTCCTCCTAAAAACGTACCCTGAGCATCATTTAATGCATAGGTCCCATAATTATATTAGTTGAGAAAATAAATTAAAATAGTTGTTCTTACAACAAGAGATGCACGCACATTTACCTTATAAACAGGGCCAAAACCCCCTTGTCCTAACTTGTTTGCATCTGAGAAATCATCAGTAGCAGCTAATATGCATTCTAAATCAATAAATGGTACACCTATGCCTTCTCTTTCTCCTTCTTTGAATTGGCCAGAATCAATGACTTCTTTAATTCTTCTCTCAATGTCATAGAAGCGGAATGCTACATTTCCCCGACTTATTTCCCCATTTTCTATGTCAAGGAAAATTTTAAAAAGCATTTATTAATCAAGCTGCTTTCCTATATAATTTGATAAAAAGAAAGAGGACCACATAGTTAATGTATTGATACCTTGTCCACGGACCGCCCTTGTTCTTTGGAAATAATACAAATAAACAACAGCACATGAGATGATTAAAAGAATTGCGAGGGCTGGAAAAAGTATCGGATAAATTGATCTTTGTTTCTTCCCAAACCCCTCATGTCCGTTTGAGAAATCAATTCCTGAAAATAGCAAAGAGAAAGACATGAGAGTTGACTAGAACATTCATAAAACTTGGCTACATTAGAGATTTTAACAGAAGTTATAATTGTGGCAGCAAACGTGCAGTGAACTAGATGAGTTATACGAGTGATATTAAACGATAAACATACAAAATCAGTGTGCTCCCACTTGTTAGGTTGTTTTTCATATCGTGTAAAACTAGTTATTAATTTCTATATTTGTATCGTAAAATCATTTATTCAGTTGTTCAAAATGCCTCAATATCCTTTGATGGATAATGATATATAGAATCCTCACCTTGAGTACAATTTAGACCTGAGCCATCCCACTTGGAGCCTCTAGGACAAAGACACCGTTTCTTACCATCACTAGTAGCTACATTGCATACCGAGAGTGGCCAATCCTTACAATCTGAAGAGGAAGTGCACGTTGGCTCAGGCGGCGGCTCCCAACCAATTTCAATCTCAGTAAAATCTGTTGATGAATTGTTATTACACCAATTCGTCACGTTAAATGGGGAGGATAGGTTGAGCCACGAGACCAGTGAACCATCAGACGTACAATGTGTATCTGTCTGAACAGAAAATGATCTTGATTTTTGGTCAATATTTGTTACCGTATAACTTCCATTGGATGCCTTGAAGTAAAGTTCACCAGTGACATTGTCACATTGAAAGTTGGAATACATTGGTTCACCGCAGTTTTTTCCTGTGCTCAGTGGGTAGGGGATTATTGTACTGCCACAAGTGCCACAAGCTTTGTCTGTTGATTCTGCACAAGCAAAAATTCAAATGCCAAAATCAACGAAGTAAGCCTTCACTCTCTCCACGTGCAATTATATTTTGAATTTCTTTAGTTATTACAATTTTAATTCCAAGAATTCAATTGATGATGATCAGACTACACAGCATTCTGGGAGGACAAGCAAATACTATTCCGATGTAATTACCCGTAGTCTGGTGCAAACGTGTCCAGTGAGAGTCTTAGCTCTTGGCCTTATGGACAAGAATTTGATCTCTAGATCTAAAACTAAGAGTTCGGGTAATTCTATTAAACATATTGACTAGTGGTTTTGTGGTTGTTAACTTGTGGTGAGCATCATAAGTCAAGCCAAAACAACATAAATTACAGATTCTAACATGGAAAGTCATGTGTAAAACAATCAAAAATTTCTGGAGACACAAAATTAAAACCATTGCTGATATTTTTCTCCAGCAAAACTGCAAAACATTTTATGTACATTTTCATTTGTTTTTCACAACTAATATGTACATTATCAATGAACAGAGAAGCATAAGGCAAAATGCTGCAATTCAGAATTCAAATAAATTATGACTTTACTTTATTGTAAGACAAAAGAAGGAAGATTCACCTATAGAAGAAAGAGGGACGCGGACATGGAGCTCAAGCCCATCATTGTATTGCTCCTGCATCCTGCTGAGATACTCAGTCCAAATCCAGCACCTACTTCCATAGCCCCTCTCTCTATAAGAATATGCTTGGCAGTTACATGAATTGCTAAGGCACTTCTCCTCACATTCAGTTTCATCAATATCACCAAGTTTCTCATCCGGTTTTCCCAATATCATTTTCGGCAATTTCAGGAAGTTTGTGACATTTTTCCCATTGCTGCAGATTGACCATGTTTTTTTGCATCCCTCTGAAAAGTCCCTTAAATCCCAATTATCACGTGACGTTGGCTCAAATCCTGGTAGGCATTTACAATACGAGCGCCTCTTAATGTTGCAAATGGCAAAATTCCCACAAGCATTAAATCTACTGCATTTATCTCTTGGTTCTCTCCATTTCAAAACCCACGAAGCAGGCTTTCCACTCCATAAAAAAAGTTGCATCTCTCCATCAGAATTCAGAACTAGTCTCAGATCTGTATAATTGATGGTTACGGCTGTTATATTAGGATATTCAATTGTTTTCTGGGTTCCTATACTTCGACAGTCTGCTTCGCTTCCAGCAATGCTACTTGTACTGAAATTCGAGAGCAAGCAGAAAGCTAACGGAAGACGATCATCAGAACCAAGTAAATTTCCCGGAACTCCACTTTTCCAGTATGGCGTTGAAACGTTCTTGGCGATGTACTCATCCTGATCCAATTGACACGTGAAGTCCCCTGGTTTTGGGTCAGCGCGACTAGTCCAAGAAGTCAAATTCATGGTCTCATTCATCTTCATACCTGGAAGAAATGTATCTGCCGGGTGGTCAAAGCTTTGCCAGAGAATTTCCCGCGAATCTCCGTTTTCATCTTGTCGACTCAGGACAAGATTTCCTGAATCCCACAACTTCAAAGTCCAATTGGAAGAACTTCTTGAATCATCAACACCTTCGGGAGACCAGTAACGTTCGTTTGGAGCCCCCAGTACCCTGAGGTTTCCGTCTGCTATAGCAAAAGTGCCATTTGAATCCGTTATTGACCTATCACGATTAGCGACCCACACAACAACTGGTGGGAGTCGTCTACAATACCATATGCCTAAATATCTGTGGATACCATCTCTTCTTTCACTTGGAGTAAAGAATCCAAGTTCAAATCTTTCTCCGGCAGAGATAAGAGTAGCTCCGTCTCTGAGTGGAGTGTTGATGGTCAGTATATCCCTTGCTAAGCCTATCGAAGAATGACAAAAACATAAAACTAACGTCAATAGTTTGAAGAGGCAGGATAGCATGTGGGTTACAGAGCTTGTGGCAATGGCTGTTTTAAGCATTCTTATCCCTTCGACTGCCATGAAAGAGGGGGTGGGGAGGGGGAGAACGAAGAAGCCAATAATTACTACTCTGATTGCAGGAATATTGTTGACCTCCGAAGTCTTCTCTACGTGTCCTTTTTGGGGCGGAGCAAATGGCTCATTGACTGGCGACCAATCCACATTTTGGTTCAGTAGTCCAACCAATCATGCTTCCTGTATCGTCGTGGATTTTTCTTCGCCAGGGACCCCGTGAGAAGACTACTGGTCACGCAATGCATTAAAGGAGGCTACCGGCCATACAATGCATTGGCAGGAAGAAAAAATAATTAGAGTTTCGAATATTTTTATATTAAGTAGTATTTTAATTAAAATTAAAATTAATATTTTTAAATAAAAATTAATATTTTAAAAATATTGATTATTTTTATATTTTAAAAATTATTAATTTTATTTTAAAAATATCAATAATAATTTCAATTAAAATATTATCAAAATAAAAATATCTGAAATATGTATGCGTCCTCTTAATGCTAGTGCAACATCACGCAGAAAAAGAAAGAAATTGCGATTACCTTCACTCTTTTGTTTGGAACTACAATGTAAAGTTCAGACGGCTGGTATACGCCGGAGGACTGTTTTGACCTTTTAAATAATACTTCACATTATTGTTTCTCTTTGACGAACACACGGTCGAATTGTCCGAGTGGTTAAAGAGAGTCTTGAAATCCGACAATACTTCCCCCGCGCAGGTTCGAACACAGCTGTCGACGCCATGGCGGGCAACTTTTTCAATCTTTATTCTTGATTTTCTGGAGTGGACTTCTGTACTCTTCATGGTCTTCTAAATAGAAAAGCATGCGCAATCAGGAATATTGCAACTATTGTGGCAAATTTTAGTGCGTAGTTTTCTATTCAATGATTCGCAATTCCGTTATGTTCCTCGTCGCAAGACAAATGGGTTTAGTCCTTTCGGAAGCTGCAAATCACGGGCTTACCATTCCAAACCCGCTCAGCAATTCAATTATATGATGGGCTATATAAAAATCTCGGGGCCTACCTGGCGAAAGGGAAGGACTTTCGTAGAATTCCTAAAAAAATAATTAAAAAAACAATAAACAAAAGGAAAATAAACGTAAACAAATGGATAATGCCGCCAAGGGATGGCAAAAGACTCTTAGAATTCCTAAAAAAATTATTAAAAAAAAGAAAGATTTTCATAAAAAATTTGTTATAGATAATCACTTTATACTTTTTTTTCACGATCATTAATAAAAAATCAATATATCAACACTTCTCAATAGTAAATATATAATATATTTGACTTTCAATTTTTTGAAAATTAATTAACACATATGACATATGAGACTATAAAAGAGAAGATAAAAATGATTGTCATTCACAAAATTCTTCATAAAAACATAAACCAAAGAGGGAACTCAGTTTAATTGAATTGATTAGAAGGAATATCTCCTACATGTGAGATTAGAGCAAAACTTTTGATTCCTCCCTCACTTTTTCTCATCTCTTATGGTGTGTTTGGATTTGTGAGAAAATGATGAAAAAAAAAAAGTTATGCGAAAGAAAGTTCTAAGAAAAAAAGTAATTTAAATAAATGAGAAAATTGTGAGAAGGAAAGTAATGAAAAAAAAATAATTAAGAAAGTTGTGAGACAAAAGGTTATTAAAAAAATAAATTGTTTACATAGATGAGAAATATGTGAAAAAGAAAGTGATGAAAAAGAAAATAATAAAAGAAGTTGTAGGATAAAAAAGTTATCAAAAATAAATTATTTAGATTGATGAGAAATATGTGAAAATGAATATAATGAAAAAAATAATGTAATGATAATTATATTTTGGTGAGAATCTAATTATTTTTTATAATTTTTATAAATCCAAACACACCTTGATAATAGTTAAAGTGTAACAAAAGGGAAATAAAAAAAGGATAAATGATTATGCCCCGATCATTTTCATCTCGATCATTGTTTGTAATATAATAACAGTTATTTTTTGTGTAATAACAGCGATAAAATGTGCAAAAAAATAATAATTTTTTCTTCTTATTTTTGTTACATATTTTATAAACGTGATTGTAAAAAAATTTTTACTTATTACATTATAGACAATTTTTCAGATAATTTTGTTGAGCCATGTAATAGACTCATAAAAAGAAACTACAAAAGTAGATGGTCCGAAATGTTTTTTTTTTTTCCGAGAGTTGCCCGAATTACAACAAAGAATTAAGTTTTTGCAACCACATTTCAATTTTTTGTAAAAAAAAATGATATAATTTTACTTCTTTTTCTTGTTGAAGAAAAAGAAATCGTTGTTGTATAAAATTAAATATTTGTTATAATTCAGATAAATTTCGGACAAAAAAAAATCGGGCAATTTACCCGTGCCCCATAAAAAAACAGGCCCCCGCGTACGTGAGATGGCGCTCCCTCAGGAGCGCGTCCTACGTAGGTGTAAAAGAACCGACTCTAACCAGGTCAGCGAATCCGCGTCTAGGATACTATTCTCGCACCACGTAAAACGGCATGTTGCCGTCCTACTCAGAAAATTGTTCTCTTGAACGCAAATCAGCGGAAAATCAACTAAAAACGTTGCATATATCAACGCATAAAACCATTTTAGACAGGAATCGATACTAGTTGCATAGAATATTTTTTTAATGTATAATAACAGTTAGTGATAAAACTTATAAACATTGCTTTTACAACTAAAAAAGGTGTTTACAGGTAATCATAATATTTACTGGTTGAAGTTAATTTTTTTATTATTGTTGACGTCCTCATTTAATCATTTTTACAAGCCGAATTTATCACCTAAATATTATTGAATTTGAATAAATCTTTTTTACATTCGATTATAATATTAACGAGTTTAAAAACACACAATGCGTGTTCTACATTTAATCTCTGAAATTAGGGGGTAAGGGACGGAGGAAGGATTGAAACATAGACTAATGTGATAGAAGTACACTAAATCGGTAACAGACTATTAACTCAAATAATAATAAAAAAGGTATTTATAAACAAAAAATATATGTGTAATGACTAACGAATATATAAATGTGCATACCACAATTATAATATAACGGAAGAGGTTTGTTATTAATATTCACCTTTTATTTTCTCTTTTATAATTATTAATTAAAAATTAATATATCAACGCCTCTCAATAATAAATTTATAACATAGTTGACAGTCTAACTTTTTGATATCTGATTAACACATACCATAAATAAACCATTACAAAAGAGAAGATGAAAAAGATTGTACCTAACATAATCCATAACAAAATACAAGATTGAGTTTGACACAGAACAAATTTACTAAATTTATAAAACTACAATCAAAAGAAAGAAGAAAAATCAAGCTACTGCTTTTTTTTTTTCTATAAAATAAAAAAATAAGCATGACATCTTACAGTTTTACAAGAAAAAAATATCTCTAATTTGTAATTAATCATTATTTTTTCTATATTAAATTGAATTATTATATGATCTATATAGTTTTTTCTATAGTAAAGATTAAATGAGAAAGTTAACAAAAATCTCTAACTTTAATATGTAGATGGAATGACCAATATATCTACAAATATTTAAAAAAAAAAAATACAAGCGACCGAAAAAGAGAATGTGAGTTGAATCCAATAACGTAATTTTTGAACATTGATTATTGTAATATAGTAATTATAAAATTTCGTTTATTAAGGTCATAAGTTTCATCCTCGCCAACGTATTTGCTGCTTACTCCACAGTCTGTACAGTTGTGTGAAAAAACGTGCGACCCCGCTACTTTTCATTTTATTTTAAAGAAAAATATATTAGAACAAAAAAAATTATAAATAAAAATTAGTATTTTTTATTTACCTTTTATTATAAATATTAATTATTTAATTATACAAAATAATTAATTTATTATATTATAATTATTCTCTATTAATTATTTAATGGGTCTGGACTCTTATTTTAATGACAAAAAAAGTTTTAAAATAAAAAGCAACAGCCAGACTGTCAGGTGGCTTTCCGCGCATTTTCTTCATGCCCTCCGCATGGTTCTCACCCTCTGAAAACAACGAAAATTGTCCGAAACTAGGCAGAGAGAGAAATTCCGAGAGAGTGAAAGGGGGAAAAGCACTGTGTCTGTCCAGAGGCAATTAAGAGATGGAGAAATTCCGAAAAGTAGAGTAATAATATTGTAGCAGACCGTGAGACTTTAAAGGGAGAAAAACGTTGGCGACACAGAAGAAATGGGTAGGAAGTATTAATAATAGAACTACAAAATATATTTATATAATAGTGTAAATTTTTTGTATAATAAAAAATAATAAAATAATTTTTTATATTATATTTTATTATATAAATAATAATCATTATAATTTAAGGGAGATTAATTACATTCTTAACAATGAAAAAGTGTGAGCTATGTTCTTACCAAAAAAAAAAAGTGTGAGCTATGCAAGTTTCCGGCGAGAGCTTTCTGTGAATCGGACCAAGCGAGTGTCTGCTGGGACTGCGACGCCAAAGTCCACGGAGCCAACTTTCTGTTGGCTAGGCACTCGCGAGGCCTCCTCTGCCATTCCTGCCAATCTCTCACTCCTTGGAGAGCCTCCGGTTCGGAACTCGGCCGCACGATTTCAGTCTGCGAGCGATGCACCAGTGAGTCACATATTAGAAAACACGAAGAAGAAGAAGGAAGCGGCGACAGTGTGAGTGCTAGTGAGGATGACGTTGACACCGAAGGAGACGATCTCGAAGACGAAGACGAGCAAGATAACGGCGACGGCGACAATCAAGTTGTGCTATGGTCATCCACGCCGCCGCCGACTAGATCGCCGTCCTCTGCTTCTATGAGCGGCCAGGGTTCCGTGCGCAGGTTTGCCTGCAGTGATGGAGAGAATTTCGCATTTTTGAATGCCGCTTCACTGAAACGGGAGCCATCAAAACTCTGCAGATCATCGCTCTCGTCTTCATGTCAGTCAAATTTAATAATAACAAACAAGAACAATAATAAAGTCTCAATTGCAAATTTAATTTGATGTTACACAAATTTTAAATAGTTAATAATTAAAATTTAAATAATAAATTTATATCATTATTTTAAATTTAAATTATATATTTATTTATTTTTTCTACTTAAAATAAGGGACGCCGCTCTCCTCTTTAGGTCAGTCAAATTTACTCTTTTTTTTAAAAAAAAAATAATAATAATAACAAACAAAAAAAATAATAAAACCTAAATTGCAAATTTAATTTGATGTTATACAAATTTTAAATAATTAATAATTAAAATTTAAACAATAAATTTTTACCATTATTTTAAATTGAAATTATATATTTATTTACTTTTTTCTATTTAAAATGAGGGACATCTAAGTGTTTGATTTTCATTTGGGGTCTTGAGTTAAGTTGATGTTAATGTTATTAAAACTGAACTAAACCAATCAATTCAACAGAAATAATTGAAAACCGATCTTTGATTTAGCTCAATTTACCCCTTAAAATTGGAGAGTATAACAATCGGTTAGAAACCGGCAAATCAGTCTCGATTTATCCTAATCAGTCAAGATTCTAGCAGCGACGTGGCAATTTAGCAGGCTGTCACGTGTCACGTGAAGGAGAAAGATAATGCTGCAATAATTTCTTATCTGTCTCCGCTTCAAACTCACGTCACAGAGATTTGCCCGTCAATGTCAAACCACTACGCCAAACTCATCTTCTTGTCTTTATGTATACAATTAATTCTTTTATTACTTCAACGACAAAGCGCCGATCCATGGGTTTCTATCGTTTTTTTTTCCCCCAAAATTTTCATAGTTTATTGATAATATTATAATTTTAAAAATATAATTTTATTATTAAATATATAAAATTAATTTATTATTTTACTTTTATTTGATAACTTAATATTAAAAATTTGTAATGTACTAATATATTTTGTTTTATATTAAATTATAAATAAAATATAATTATATCTATTAAAAATCATGTTAAGATTTACAAAATATTTTTTTTGAACAAAAACATATTATTGAATCTCTATCCATATATTATATTAATCAATTTCAAAATATAATAAATTATGCTAAAATTACATTTTCCTTAATTACTTACCTATCTTTATTCTTTAATATGGTAGTTAATTTTTAAATTTTATCATATTTTAAATTATAAATTAAGTATAAAATCTCTCAAATATGATTTTATAATATGCATAAAACTTATATTTTGTATATTATTATACTTTACTCATTAATATTTTTATATAATATATATTTTTAATATATATTTAATATTAAACACTGATTTTATCGGTTCAATTCCAACTAAAGTGGTTGAACCGGATGAACCTAAAACTTCTAAACATTTCAGTTCTATTACCGGTCCGGTTCTTACAACCTTGGTTAATGCATGAGCATGTCAGTTGTTTGTGAAGAATGGACATTGAGAATTTGATATTATCGCATTATATGAACATTTGGCCCTTTTTTCTTAGCCGGCATCTTTGTCGTAGTACATGAACAAGAATTTATTTTATGTTGCTTTTTTAAAATTTAATGTATGATCTATGATATCAATTAACATTTAAACTTTTAATTGGAATAATTTTTTAATATAATATCAGAGTTTTATTCTTTGGCAGTCTGGTATTCAAATCACCCAGTAGTATTGTATTTGAATCGCACTATTATTCTCATTTAATTGTAAATTATACAAATATATTGGCTTTGTCTTTTGTTTACTTTTTTTAGTTCAATGGATTGAAGAGATATATTAGAGTTTGATATATAATATGTTATATACTTTAAACCTCTATTAACAGTTTTAATTTTTTAAATAAAATGATTTCTTGACAATTTTTGAACTGCAAAAGAGAAATATTAAGTGAGTTTTTTTATGTACAATTAAAATACAAGTAAAGTGATATATACTGTCAAATAATTAAAATTAAAAAAAAATAAGTTTATTATCGTTCTATAAAATATATGACCACTTTAACAATATTTAAAATTATACTGTAGAATAGTGGAGCCCATTAAAAAAATGCCTCCGTGGACAAAAGAAAAAAAAGAAGAAATGCCTCCATTTTAAACCACGTTCAATTTTTGGCGTTAATGTATGTAATGGCTTCTAAGTTCTAACAGCTTTAGGGCGTGGGCATGTCCTAAACTTTGATAAAGGTCGTGCACTTGATGGATAGATCGATTGATCATAAGTGGCTACACTAACGTTGGACGTCAAAGAATCTCATGGCCAATCTTGAGGGGCGTCAACGAGCAAATCTCGACTGTTTAGCAAGTATCATCAAAATCGTTTTCAATCTTGCAAAGACAATGTATGTTTAATACTAATAATAGTCTTGACGAGAATTTGAGCCCAAATCCCATATATTCTCTTACTTTTCTTTTTGTTGTTTTTTAAAATTGATAACTCATTGATTTGAAAATGGAGAGACGAGAAAAGAACTCGGATTCTCTTACATTACCGCAAAAGGAAGATAGCATCTATGTTTATATCGGGTTTGTGGTGTGGGTAATCTCCATGGTCGCGCCACTGGGCTGAGCCGTATCACAATAATAATGCTATAAGCTCTCTCTTTCGGCACAAGAAACCCGCAACCACAAGCTTTCTTTTATGGAAATTTCGCGTCGCCACGGCATTGTTTGTAATGGGCCTTCAAGCCTTTTTGATCGACATTCAACAAGCTTAAGAAAAATGACTTTCCACCTCCAAATTCGGACGGAGGAAGCTTAAACAGACGGGAAAAGACCAAAAAAGAAAAAGAAATAATAAAAAATGGCATTTGATTGGCAACTTCTTCCCTTCTCGTGGCAAAATCAATTAGTAAGTTAGGAATAGTGTTTTTAGGTTTTGACTGCTCAAATTTTTTCTTAAACGTTTATCAATAGTAATTTATTCAGTAATATTTAATTTCTAATAAATTGGATCTGATGCCAACATACATGGCTTGTGGGATTAATTTTTTATTTTTTTATTTTTTATTTTTTTATTTTTTAAGAATGAGTATGGACACTGAATTATTTTGCTTTGACTATCCTCAATTTGATTTCTGAATATTCCACTGGGGCTGGGTCTGGGGTCGTATAGGATAGAAACTGAAATTCTCCTGCTCTTGTTTGTTGTTTAATTTGTTGTTGCGCAAATTCATTCCAAAGGTGGTCAGGTTGTTGCGCAAATTTATAAAAGTGAACCATAGATACGCATAAAAGTTGAATAAGTGCAAAAATAAAAAATAATTTATGCCTAACGGTAACTTTTCCTTGTTGGTTTTGGATTCCTTCCTTTATACGCTATATGGGATTTCCCGGTCGGTGCAGCAGTCCTGGCATTCTTTCTACTGGACTGGAGCAAAAAGGTTTTTATTTTTGTTTTTTTGGTCAAAGCAAAAGGGATTTTCTTGTCAGCCAGAAAAGTGCACGTGGCTGTTGCCCTGTTCCTTGTCTCCCTCTTTTGGTTTTTTTTTTTTGTTGGAGCAAGCTGCCCTGTTCCTTCATTTTTGGTTTGGAACTGTCAATATATAATTTATTGGACTGATTAATAGACTGATTAATCTGAATTAATCCAAGCATAATTTTAAAAGACTGTAAAGGTCTCTTAATAAGTATTTAACGCGATTATATTTTAAAAATTTAAATCCAAAATTTCTAATTAAATAATATCAAATTCTTATTATCTGAACCAACGCTTGTTAACGTTGCTCTGTTCCTCGTCAGAGCCGTTTGTTTCTTTTTGTGTTAGATGGGATTTCCCTGTGAGGGTCGGGTTTTTTTTTTTTTTCCATGGGTGGGCTTTTTAGTTTAGGGCTTGATGATTATGAATACTTGGGCCTAGGGTTCTATGAGCCCAAAAGACAACATCATGCTGATTATTAAAAAAGACGTCTTACGAAACCCAAAAAAAAAAGTCAAAAAAAAATGTCTTGTATTTTTAATATAATTAATTATAATATTTTGTTAAATTTTTTAATTATATATTTAAATTTTAGTGATTCTATTTTTTTTTAATATTTTTTCTGCCTTCTTAATAACAAAGGACGTTTTTATTGATTATTTGATCTCTTTTTTTATTTCTGAAAAGCATGATGTCCTTGTGCACTTTCATATTCGTGGAATATGGAGAATGGACCACGGTACAAAAAATTTTCCATTATCTTAAAACTCTTCTATTGTTGTTCGAGAGACATTTTAATAAATAAAAATTTAAATTTCTATTATAAAAATTTCGGATTCTAACCTTTAAAAAATATATATATATAATTTATAAAAATAAGTACGACGGCTCCTATTACACAACTCATATCCAACTATTATATTCACAGCCTTTGGTGTATGAGAAGATCTTACATACCTTACATGAATACTGCAGGAAAAAAATTTGGAACGTACAACTCTAAAGGTTTCCTGTGACCATCACGTCCTCCGATTCCACCTTACCTGAAGAAGAAGCTGTTCCTGTGGTAGAAGGATATCTCCTTGCAACAAATGCTGGTTCTTTAGGACTTGGAAGACTTGCAGTTCCAGTTCCAAGCATTAAGACTACATTTGACATGGTGGGACGCTCACGAGGTTCTTCTTGTACGCACAACAGCGCAACATTCACACACCTTACAAATTCATCTGCATTGCAAGTCTCACGTATTGCCTCATCCATCAATTCAATTGCCTGTTTTTCTTTCCACAATCTCCATGCCTGGAGAGGGGGGAGGGAAGATCAGAACCTTAAGCTTAAATTGTAGCGGAGACCAACATAGGATACTGGAGAGTGTGTAAGGATACAAAGTATTTACATGGCCTAGAAGAATAAATGCTTCCTCAGACTTGTAAAATTGTGTGTTTCTTTTTCCACTGAGAATCTCAAGCAGAACTACTCCAAAACTAAAGACATCTGACTTGATGGAGAAAAGGCCATCCAATGCATATTCTGGAGACATGTAGCCGCTGTACAAAACGTAAGCAATATAATTCCAGGTGCATAACTTAGATGAAAAAAGACAAAAAATGATGAAATGAGACAACTTACTAAGTCCCAATCACTCTCTCTGTGCTTGCCTCCGTTTGCTTGCCACCAAAGATTCTTGCTAAACCAAAGTCAGAAATTTTTGGGGTCATCTCCTCATCCAAGAGGACGTTGCTCAATTTCAAATCTCTATGTATGATCCTCAACCTAGAATCATGATGAAGATATTGCAGTCCTCGAGCAATCCCCATGATAATGTCGAATCGTTGATTCCAATTCAGGAGCATACATCGCGTTCGATCTTGCGTGGTTTTGGCATAAAAGTATACAATGTCAATGCTTCTTATCAAACAGTAGCTTTATTATATAATATGGAAGAGGGAACTGAAAGACATAAAATTTAGAAACTAACCAAATACGAAGGAGTCCAAGCTTTTATTGGGCATGTATTCATAGATTAACATTTTTTCAGGTCCTTCAATACAGTAACCCAAAAGTCTTACAAGATTCTTATGTTGAAGTTTGGCAATCAAAATAACCTCGTTCTTAAATTCCTCCAAGCCTTGCCCTGAACCACTAGAAAGTCTCTTCACAGCGATTTCTTGTCCCCCTAAGAACATACCCTGAGCATCATTTAATGCAGAGGACCCATACTTATATTAGTTGGGAAATTAACTATAATCACTTTTCTTTCAACAAGAGACGCTTGCACATTTACCTTATAAACAGGGCCAAAACCCCCTTGTCCTAGCTTGTTTGCATCTGAGAAATTATCAGTAGCAGCTAATATGCATTCTAAATCAATAAATGGTACACCTATGCCTTCTCTTTCTCCTTCTTTGAATTGGCCAGAATCAATGAATTCTTTGACTCTTCTCTCACTTTCATACAATCGGAATGCTACATTTCCCCGACCGATTTCCCTATTTTCTATGTCAAGGAAAATTTTAAAAAGCATTTATTAATCAAGCTACTTTCCCATATAATTTGATAAAAAGAAAGAGGACCACATAATTAATATATTGATACCTTGTCCACGGACCGCCCTTGTTCTTCGGAAATAATACAAATAAACAACAGCACATGAGATGATTAGAAGAATTGCGAGGGCTGGAAAAAGTATCGGATAAATTGATCTTTGTTTCTTTCCAAACCCCTCATGTCCGTTTGAGAAATCAATTCCTGAAAATAGCAAAGAGAAAGACATGAGAGTTGACTAGAACATTCAGACAACTTGGCTACATTAGAGATTTTAATAGAAGTTATAATTGTGGCAGCAAACGTGCAGTGAACTAGGTGAGTTATACGAGTGATATTAAACGATAAACATACAAAATCAGTGTGCTCCCACTTGTTAGGTTGTTTATCATATCGTGTAAAATTAGTTATTAATTTCTATATTTGTATCGTAAAATCATTTATTCAGTTGTTCAAAATGCCTCAATAACCTTTGATGCATAATGATACATAGAATCCACACCTTGAGTACAATTTAGAGCTGAGCCATTCCACTTGGAGCCTCCAGGACAAAGGCACCGTTTCTTACCATCACTTGTAGCTACATTGCATACCGTGAGTGGCCAATCCTTACAATCTGAAGAGGAAGTGCACGTTGGCTCAGGCGGCAGCGGCCAACCAATTCCAATCTCAGTAAAATTTGTTGATGGATTGTTAATACACCAATTCGTCATGTAAAATGGGGAGGATAGGTTGAGCCGCGAGACCAGTGAACCATTAGATGTACAATCTGTATCTGTATGAATAGAAAATGTCCTTGATTTTTGGTCAATATTTGTTACCGTATATCTTCCATTGGATGCCTTGAAGTAAAGTTCACCAGCGTCATCGTCACATTGAAAGTTGGAATACATTGGTTCACCGCAGTTTTTTCCCGTGCTCAGTGGGTAGGGGATTATGATAGTGTCACAAGTGCCACAAGCTTTGTCTGTTGATTCTGCCAAAGCAAAAATTCTAATGTCAAAATCAACGAAGTAAGCTGTCACTCTCTCCACACGCAATTATATTTTGAATTTCATCAGTTATTACAATTTTAACTGCAAGAATTCAATTGATGGTGATCAGACTACACAGCATTCTGAGAGGACAAGCAAATGCTATTCTGATGTAATTTGACCCGTAGTCCGGTGCAAAAGTGTCCAAATGAGAGTCTTACCTCTTGGCCATATGGACAAGAATTTGATCTCTAGACCTAAAACTAATAGTTTGGCTAATTCTACTAAACATATTGATTAGTGGATTTGTGGTTGTTAACTTGTGGTGAGCATCATAAGTCAAGCCAAAACAACATTAATTGTGGATTCTAACATGGAAAGTCATCTGCAAAACAATCAAAAATTTTTGGAGACACAAAATTAAAACTGTTGCTGATATTTTTCTCCAGCAAGACTGCAAAACATTTTATTTACATTTTCATTTGTTTTTCATGTTAAATATGTGCATTATCAATGAGCAGAGAAGCATAAGGCAAAATGCCGCAATTCAGAATTCCAATAAATTATGGCTTTACTTTATTGTAAGACAAAAGAAGGAAGATTAACCTATAAAAGAAAGAGGAACGCGGACATGGAGCTCAAGCCCATCATTGTATTGCTTCTGCATGCTGCCGAGATCCTCATTCCAGATCAAGCACGTACTTTCATTTTGATAGCGCTTTACTGTCTCCATATGAGAATATGCTTGGCAGGTACACGACTTGCTAAGGCACTCATTCTTACATTCAGTTTCATTAAAACCATCGTGTTTCCCATCCCATTTTCTCAATCTCATATTTTTCAAGTTCAGGAAGTTTGTGACCTTGTTCCCATTGCTGCAGATTGACCATGTTTTTCTGCATCCCTCTGAAAAATCCCCTGAATCCCAATTACCAGGTGACGTTGGCTCAAATCCTGGTAGGCATTTACAATACGAGCGCCTCTTACCGTTGCAAGTGGCAAAATTCCCACAAGCATTCAATACACTGCATTTATCTCTTGGTTCTTTCCACAGCAAATTCCATAAAGCAGCCTCTCTAAGCCATAATAAAAGTTCCAATTCTCCTTCACAATTCAGAACTAGTCTCAAATTTGTATCGTTGATGCTTAAGGCTGTTATATTACTGTAATCAATTGTTTTCTGGGTTCCTGTACCTTGATATTCTGCTTCGCTTCCAGCAATGCGAGTTGTGCTGAAATTCGAGAGGAAGTAGAAAATTGGCAGAAGACGATCATCAGAGCTAAGTAAGTCTCCGGGAACTCCACTTTTCCAGTATGGCGTTGAAACGTTCTTGATTATGTACTCATTTCTCGTATCCTGATCCAATTGAAACGTGAAGCCCCCTGGCTTTGGGTCAGCTTGACTAGTCCAACAAGTCAAGTTCAGGGTCGAGGTCGCATCCATCTTCATACCTGGAAGAAATGTATCTGTCGGGTGGTCAAAGCTTTGCCACAGAATTTTCAGCGAACCTCCGTTTTCATCTTGTTGACTCAGGACAAGATTTCCTGAATCCCATAACTTCAAAGTCCAATTGGAAGAACTAGTTGAATCATCGACACCTTCAGGAGACCAGTAACGTTCGTTTCGAGCACCAAATATCCTGAGGTTTCCGTCTGCTATAGCAAAAAAACCACTTGAATCCATTATTGGCCTATCACGATTAGCGACCCACACAACAACTAGTGGGAATCGTCTATAATACCATATGCCCAAATATCTGTGGATACCATCTCTTCTTTCACTTGGAGTAAAGAATCCAAGTTCAAATCTTTCTCCAGCAGAGATAAGAGTATCTACCACGTTGTAGGCTCTGAGTGGAGTGTTGATGGTCAGTGTATCCCTTTCTAAGCATATCGAAGAATGACAAAAACATAAAATTATCGTCAATAGTTTGAAGAGGCAGGATAGCATGTGGGTTACAGAGCTTGTGGCAATGGCTGTTTTAAGCATTCTTATCCCTTCGACTGCCACGAAAGAGGGGGTGGGGAGGGGGAGAACGAAGAAGCCAATAATTCCTACTCTGATTGCAGGAATATTATTGACCTCCGAAGTCTTCTCTATGTGTCCTTTCTGGGGCTGAGCAAATGGCTCATTGACTGGCGAGCAATCCACATTTTGGTTCAGTAGTCCCAACCAATCATGCTTCCTGTACGGTCGTGGATTTTTCTTCGCCAGGGACCCGTGAGAAGGCCACCGGTCATGCAATGCACGAAAGGAAAAATATTCTTTTGGGCCAAGTGACGACAACTCTATTTGCTAGTACAACATCACGCAGAAAAAGCAAGAACTTACAATTACCTTCACTCCTTTGTTTGGAACTACAATGTAAAGTTTAGACGGCTCTTCTTCGTGATGCGACTGTTTTGACCCGTGGAAATAATAGTTATTTATGTTCTTTGTCGTAAACCAGCCCATAGTCGATATATCCGAGTGGTTAAGGAGACAGACTTGAAATCTGTTGGGCTTCGCCCGCGTAGGTTCGAACCCAGCTGTCGACGCTTTCAGTCTTTATTCTTGATTGTCTGGAGTCGACTTCTGTATTCTTCTTGGTCGTATAAATAGGAAAGCATGCGTACTCAGGAATATCACAACTGTTGTGACAAATTTTAGTGCGTGGTTTTCTATTCAACGATTCACAATTCCGTTATGTTCTCCGTCTCAAGACAAATGGGTTTTGGTCCTTTTGGAAGCTGAAAATCACGGGCTTACCAATCCAAACCCGCTCAACAATTCAATTATATCATGGGCTATGTAAAAATCTCGCGGCCAACCTGGCGTAGGGGAAGGACTTTCTTAGAATTCCTAAAAAATTTTTAAAAAAAAAAACAATAAACAAAAGGAAAACAAATGCAAACAAAAGGATAATGTCTCGAACGGATGATAAAACACTCTTATATTGTGTTTGGATCGATAGAAAATTGTAAAAAAATAAAATTATTTAGATTGATAAAAAATTGTAAGAAAATAATAATAATAATTTATGAGAGAAAAAGTAAAAGTTAGTTATTTGAATTAATAAAAATTTGTAAGAAAATAAAACAGTAATGATAATATTTTTTGGCTAAAAATTTTTCATTTATTTTCTTTGTTATTTATTTTTTATCAAATCAAACATAGCATAAGAGTCTTTTACCATCCATCGGGCGGCATTATCCTTTTGTTTGCGTTTATTTTCCTTTAGAATTCTTAAAAAAAATTTTTTAAAAAATTAGAAAGACTTTTATAGAGAGAATTTATCACGGATAGTCATTTCTTACTTTTTTTTTTTACAATCACTAATTAAAAATTAATACATCAACACTTCTCCATGGTAAATTTATAATATTTTTGACTTTTAATTTTTTTATAATCAATCAACACATATTACGTATAAACAACTGTCAAAAAAAAAAGTAAGCAACTGTCGGCAACAAAATCTTTCGCAGAAATGTAAATCAAAGAGAGAACTCAGTTTAATTGAATTGATTAGAATAAATATCTCCTCCGTACAAGATTAGACCAAAACTTTTAATTTCTCCCCCGCTTTTTCCCATCTCTTGTGGTTTGATAGAAAATAAATAAAAAATAAAATGTGAAAAATTCTTAGTAAAAAAATATCTTTATTATTGTATTATTTTTTTATAAATTTTTTTTTCATAATTTTTTTATTAACACAAATAACTAATTTTTATTTTTTTTATAAATTATTATTTATTTTTTTTCTTACAACTTTTTTATTATTTTTTTCTTATAATTTTTAAACAATTTTATTCTTTTACAATTTTTTCTCGTAATTTTTATTAATTTAACACAGCATTATTAACAGTAAAGTGTTAAGTGTTATCTCTTGATTCTCTTTCTAGAAACTAAACAAGTGGAAAATAGAAAAACGGGGCCCCGCGCACGTGCCATGGTGTTCCGTAAGAAGCGCGTCCCACGTAGGTGCGAAGGAACCAATTCTAGCCATGTCAGCGAATCTGCGCCTATGATAGTATTCTCGTACCACGTAAGACGACACGTTGCCGTCCTACTCAGGAAGTTGTTCTTTTGAACGCAAGTGAGCGGAAAATCAAAACTAAAAACGTTGCATAAGTCAACGCATAGGGGTATTGTTACGTGTTTGGACAAAATTGTCTGAAAAGATTTTTAAATTGTAATTATATTAATTTATTATATAATTATATTAATTATAAATATAACAAAAAAAATTTATTATTTTTTATTATATAGTAAATTTATAAAATTATAAAAAATTTTAAATCATTGTTGTATTATAAAAATTCTCCCGTCAAATTCCCTTTGGAAAGCTACTTTTTTTCCACGCATAAAATTGTACCCATTTTAGATAGGAATCAACACTAGTTGCACGTGATATTTATTTTAATGCATAATACAGTTAGTGATAAAATTACAAATATTTTTTTACAACCAAAAAGGTGTCAAGTGTCTACAGGTATATTGATGACAGTGTTTGCAGGCTAAAGTCAGTTTTTTATTGTTATTTACGTCTTTATTTAATTATTTTTATATAATATATTTATTATTTAAATATTATTAAATTTAAATGAATCTCTCGTACGATTATAATATTAATGAATTTGAAAATTAACAATACATATTCTTCATTTAATCTCCTAAATTAGGAAGCAAGCAACGAAGCGAATATTCAAACCTAGACTAATATGAGAAGTACACAGAAACATTAATGGATTTCCACCTCAAGTGATAATAAAAAAAGTACATAGAAATATATATGTAGTGACTAACGAATATATAAATGTGTATACCACAATTATAATATAACAGAAGAGGTTTGTTATCAACAATTATTTTTTATCTTCTTTTTTACAATTACTAATCAAAAATTAATATATCAATATTTTTTAATAATAAATTTGTAATATAGTTGATTTTTAACTTTTTGATATCTGATTAACACATACTATGTATAAGCGATTGTAAAAAAAAAATAAAAATGATTATAATTAACAAAATCTATAACATAATATAAAATTGAGTTTGATACACATCAAATTTATTAAATTTATAAAACTACAATCAAAATACAAAAAGATAAAGCAGAAAAATCAAGCGATTGTGTTTTTTATTTATAAAATAAAAAGATAAATGTGACACCTTACAGTTTTATAGGGAAAAAAGTCTCTAATTAGTAATTAATTATTATATTGTCTATATTAAATTTTTGACCCAAAGTGGAATAATACATGTGACCGAAAATGAGAACGCGAGTTGAATCCAATAAAGTAATTTTTGACCATTAATTATTTTTTTAACACAAAAAAAGATGTAGTTACACGTTTGTTAATTATCGTATTTTTGAATTAACTTCAAAATAATTTTGACTGAAAAATTCACTCAATCATCTCTATAAGAATAAACTCACTACTTAAATATTGATAAACATAAAACAAATATATCCACAACTGACCCTAATGTTCACAAATATTAAATCCAACGAAACAACGAAACGCTCTCAATATAATTTCTCAATTAAAGAGCCAACACGATCAAAAAGACTCGAATCCTAAGTCATAAAGAGGGAAAAACTATTGATTATTGTAATCTAAGTAATTATAAAATTTAATTTATTTTAGGGTCATTAGTTTCATCCTCGCCGTCATATTTCTACAGTCCGTACAGTTGCGCGAAAAAAGGTGCGACAACGCTACTTATTATTTTATTTTAAAAAAATATATATACAGACAACAAAAAATTATAGAAGAAGAACAGTAATTTTTATCTACTTTTTATTATAAATAATAATTATTTAATTATATAAAATAATTAATTTATTATACTGTTGAAAACTAACTAATGGATGGGACTCTTATTTAATGGCAGAAAATAAAAAAAATCACACTAAAAAGCAACAGCGAGATTCTAAGGTGGCTCGCCATCCTTTTTCTTTTTTAAGTATTTATTTATTTTATTTTATTTTTTAATAAATAAAATTAATTTATAATTTAATATTATTTAAATATTATTTTTAATTTTTTATTTAAATAAATTTTATTTATTATATAATATAAAATTAAAAATAAATTATATCCACTTAAAATAATAAGAATTAAAATAAAAAACTCTTTTCTCCGTTCCCGCCGCACGGTTTTCACCCTCCGAAAAGTGAAAACCAAGAAAATTGTCCGAAACTAGGGAGAGAGCGAAATTCCGAGAAAGTGAGAGTGGGGGAAAAGCACTGTGTCTGTCAAAGGGCAATTAAGAGAAGGAGAAATTCTGAAAAGTAGAGGAATAATATTGAAGCAAACAGTGAGATTTTAGGGAACTAAAATTAATTAAACTCTTTACGATGAAAAAGTGTGAGCTATGCAAGTTTCCGGCGAGAACTTTCTGCGAATCGGACCGAGCGAGTCTCTGCTGGGACTGCGACGCCAAAGTCCACGGAGCCAACTTTCTGGTGGCCAGGCACTCGCGAGGCCTCCTCTGCCTTACCTGCCAATCTGTCACTCCTTGGAGAGCCTCCGGTTCGGAACTCGGCCGCACGATTTCGGTCTGCGAGCGATGCACCAGCGAGTCACTTATTAGAAAACACGAAGAAGAAGACGACGACGAAGAAGAAGAAGAAGGAAGCGGCGACAGTGGGAGTGCTAATGACGATTACGTTGACGCTGAAGGAGACGTTCTTGAAGACGAAGACGATGAAGATGACGGCGACGGCGACAATCAAGTTGTGCCATGGTCATCAACGCCGCCGACGACTAGATCGCCGTCCTCGGCTTCTACGAGCAGTGAGGATTCCGTAAGCAAATCTGCCTGCAGTGATGGAGAGAATTTTGAATCTTTGAGTGCCGTTTCCCTGAAACGGAAGCGTGACAGCTCCGCAGATCCTCGCTCTCCTCTTCAGGTCCGTCCAATTTTTTTTTTCCCCAAAAAAACCCTAAATTGCAAAGTTAATTTGATGGTATATAAATTTTTCTTTGTCATTTCATTATTTTTTTTTTAAAGAAAAAGTTTTGATTTTATTGATTCTGCTCTGCGGGCGTCGAATGTACTGTCATAATTTGTCAGTGCCAATATCTCAGGAAGTTATCGACCGGCCGTCTTCGCAATGGAAGTGCGATTGCTCGGCGTTGACAACTCAGGCGGGTGGCGGTGACTTCTCGTCGAGGGCTGTGAAGTATCAAAGGATTCAGCCGGGCTTGAAGGCGGTTCAGGCCGGTTCGAGATCTGCACCGACCATCGAGTCGTCCAACAGAATGTAAATTTTTTTTACGGAAAAAAAAAATCTGAGGCCGTCGATGTTGATTGATTGGAGATCCTGGCCGCACGATCTAAGACCGTTTGTAGAGATTTGAGTTGACCTTTTCTATTAACCGAAGAGAGTCAGGGTCCTAGCCTTAGTTGATCTGTGATTAATGCATTTGCTGATTGGATTCATTCAATGAGAGAAATCTGTGAGTTTTATTTTCATTTTCATTTGGGGGTCTAAAGTCAAATTGGTGCATTAAGATTTTGTTTTATGTTGCTTTTTTAAAATTTAATATATGTATATATTTTGACATTTCTGAAAATTTTAAATTTTTAGTTGGAACACTTTTTTTGTATGATATAAAGTTTAATTATATAGTAATTTTGTCTTTAAACAGTATAGTTCTAACATTTAATTATAAATTTTGTTATATCGTGTTATCTTTATATTTAATTGTGAATTTTTAAGAATATAGTAGATTTATTTGTTTGTTTACTTTTTTTTCAGTTTAATGTGATTATGTATAAAAAATATTAAAATTTAATATATGATATATTTTTTAGACCTTCAATAATATTTTAAAATCTTGTGTGAAGAATTTGTTGACAGCGTTTTAACTGTTTTTTCCTTTTTTTTTTTAGGCCATCGTAAAAGCATCATCTAAAGCTAAAAAGAAATTGTCATGCGCGAACTAGCACCACATGGGAACTTGTGGCCATTGTTTGTAAAATTAAAGAATGGAAAAGGTAATAGCTTTGCTTAACTATCAGTCTCATTCAAATAAGTAATAATTTTATTTAATTAATTTTAAAATAATATAAATTATCCTATGATTAAATTTATAAGGCACGGTCAAATTTTGGTGTTAAGGTATGCAATGGCTTTTAGCAAGCTTTGGGCGTGGGCATGTCCTAAACTGGGCCGTCCACTGGATGGATGGATCGGTTGATCACCAGTAGCTAGACTTATGTCAGACGTCAGAGAATCTCATGGCCAATACTGAGACACGCCAATGGATCTCTGGAACCTACGGTCTGGAGCTGCAGTACTTTGCGTGCATGCACCATGGCCTCACAAAAGTCGCAATCCTGGAAAGGGAATTGTCTCATATTTTTGGCATGCCAAATTGCGCAAAATGGTTGGGTATTTGTTTTGTGTGGTCTATTATGTGCTCGTTCAGTGCACCAAACGTACAAATTTCTAATCAAATTCAGCAACCTTGTCTGGTGTGGTCAGCAGCATAACTTGTATGTACCAAAAGGTACTAGAAGGCCCACGGATTTTGAATGCGACATTAGTGGTCATTAGTGGTTAAGCAGCTTTCAAGGGTTTTTTTTTTTTTTTTTTTTTTTTCCGTTTGCTTTGTTTAGTTGGACTGATAATTGGGTTTATTCTATTTTAGGTTCGTTGGATATGTCAAATATCTCCAAATTTTGTGTTGTTTTTTCTTTCAAATATCTGAGAACTTGTGGTTATCAACACCTGCTAGATTAATTATGTAAAAGAAAGACTAGCATTTCTGTTCCATGCTCCAATAACATAAGAAAATAGAGAATTATTAAGTAAAATTTCTTACATAAGATTAAAATAATATAAATTATTAATAAAAAATAACAAATTGATAAAAATAATTGGACACCTTGTCCAGGTGCTCATATTTTTTTAATATACACTCACATAATAATCTTTTTTATTTTTTTTTGCCCGCCACTCACATAATAATCTTTAACTTTAAATAAATGTACAATTTTCGGCTGGTCGTACATCAGGTGAGGACAAGCTTTGATCAATTGAATCGCGGGCTAATTGCAATTGAGGGCGACTACGTAGCTGAACAAAAAAGAGCTACCGACGCCACACGGACAGATGGCAAGCCATGATAGCGCAGGCGTGTGGAGGGTGTATGCGTCATTTACTACACTTAAGGGTATAATGGTCATTGACGGTAGAGGGTCAGAAGGGACATTGGACATAGACAATAGGGAACCGAAATTGAAAATTTTAAAGTGAAAATCCCCAAATCTTTAGTGTTTTGTCCTTCTGCTTTGTCTCTTCGTCTCTTCGTCTTTGAAATTGCGATCGTCAACATTCCGCCTATGTGTGTTTTTTTTCTTTTGAAGCCAATTCGACATTGAGAATAGAAATTGAAATTGTAAAGTGAAAATCCCCAAATCTGCAGTGTTGTCGCCCTTCTCTTGGTCTCTGAAGCCTTTTTTTTTTGTTACTTCTCCTTTTTCTATGTAAAAATGCAATTTTTTGGAGGATTTTTCTTTTCTTTTTCATTTTGCATATGTGTTTCACAGATGCTATGAAGATCAGCAAGAATGGCCACCAGGGGTAACTTTTTAATTAATTAAATTAAATTAAGCGTCTCAAAAAAAAATTCATTTATTTATTTATTTTATTTCCCACATTGTTTTGGGGGGACGTGTCTCCGTGTTTTTCTTTTTTTATGTTCTTTGATTCCTACCTTTTGCTAATATCATAAACCTTCAATAATTTTGGGGTTTTTTTTTTTTTTTGAGGTTGTTTGTAGGTGTTAAGCGTGGAATTTCATCTCTTCAACTGGAGGTATGCTATGCTACTCTCTCTGTTTCTGACACATGGGTGGGTTTTTATAAAAGTCTACTTCTTGTCCGCTTTCTTGTTTAATAATAAGTCCAAATGGTTCAATTTTTGTAAATTTAAGGAAAAAAGATTGATGGTAGAGATTAAAAAAAAACTGTAAAAACCAGTAATGAGGCGAGTTTTCACCTTCTTTTCAATTTCCAACATTTTATTGTTTCATTCAGTTATTGTTGGCGATAGTTGGAAACATAGGAACATACGATATGCCTGTCATTGTCTATTGTTGCTGTTGCTGGGTTTATCCCATGTTTTTTTTTTTTTAATTTCATGCCAAAAGAGAACTTTTTGTTGACGAGTTTCTCGAGAGGGTCTTAATTTTGTTTCAGCGCTGGTTTTTGTGTGTGTGTGTGTGTTTAAGTTATTTACCTAGCGGCAATTACTTTTACTCAGGCTGCTACTAGAATCTTAGCTCGTCAATTTGTCTGGCTTTGATAACAAATTACGAATTTGCAGGGAGTCGTGCCCAAATTAGAAGTGTGGCCACTCATACTCTGGTCAATTCCCACCTGCAAAGTGTATTTGGAGTAAGCTGAAAACTGTTGTCCCCAGTGCCTAGCACTAATTGCTTTCTTGTCGTCATCACAGGCACTATATTGCCAGTACTTCAATTTCTACTGGGATGAAAGGGGCGACGTCGAATTGAGGATGAGCAATTGCCTACGTCGAATTGCTTACCCTTAGCTACCACTTATCAAAATATTTAACTATTTGTCTAAACGGCCACTTCAAGAACAGACAGAAAGTGTTTCGTATTAAATATTTACTTTCATCATACTTTCAGCACCACCTTATCAAAATATGTAAACATTTATGAAATTACAATATTTATTATTTTAGTGTCTTACCAATAGTCACAACATTTACTTCAGATATAAGATTGAGAAATTATATGACACATACGGAAAATTATGAGACACTTTTTACAAGCCATTAACAAAATTTTTATAATTCTTGGTAAATCTTGTCATATATTTTACATGAAATGTCATATAATTTGTCCTTTATATCATCTATTTTTTTTAATTATGTCATACATTACGTTCGCCAAATGGCCACTTCAAGCGCAGTCAAAAGGTTTATCTCATTACATATTTACTTGCATCATGCTTTCAGCTTCTACGTATCACAATATGAACGCATTTATGAACTTACAATATTTATTATTTTGGTATCTTATCAATGGTCACAACATTTACGTCAAATTACTTTTTTTCTTTCTCTAGTACCACTACATGGCTGTCTTTTCAATGACTGTTTCGTGCCTGTCACATATGACAAAAAATCAAAATATAGGACAAGATTGGATATTATATGACACATACAGTAAATTATATGACACTTTCACAAGCCATTAACAAAATTTTTATAATTCCCGGTAAATCTTGTCATATATTTTACATGAGATGTCATATAATTTGTCCGCCATATCACAATTTTTTTTATTTATGTCATACATTACGTTCGCCAAATGGTCATTTCAAGCACAGTCAAAAAGTTTATCTCATTACATATTTACTTGCATCATACTTTCAGCTTCAACGTATCACAATATGTATGCAGTTATGCGTTTACAATATTTATTATTTTGGTATCTTATCAATGGTCACAATATTTACGTCAAATTACTTCTTTTCTTTCTCTAGTACCACTACATGGCTGTATTTTAAATGACTGTTTCTTACCTGTCACATACGACAAATAGTCAAATTATATGACAAGATTGACAAATTATATGACAAATACAGAAAATTATATGACACTTTTCACAAGCCATTAACAAAATTTTTATAATTTTCGGTAAATCTTGTCATATATTTTACATGAGATGTCATATAATTTGTCTATTATATCACAATTTTTTTATTTATGTCATACATTACGTTCGCCAAATGGCTATTTTAAGCGCAGCAAAAAATTTTATCTCATTACATATTTACTTGTATCATACTTTCAGCTTCTACGTATCACAATATGTACGCAGTTATGCGTTTATAATATTTATTATTTTGGTATCTTATCAATGGTCACAACATTTACGTCAGATTACTTCTTTTCTTTCTTTAGTACCACTACATGACTGTCTTTTAAATGACTGTTTCTTACCTGTCACATACGACAAAAAGTAAAAATATATTACAAGATTGAGAAATTATATGACACATACAGAAAACTATATGACACTTTTCACAAGCCATTAACAAAATTTTTATAATTTCTGGTAAATCTTATCATATATTTTACATGAGATGTCATATAATTTGTCCATTATATCATCTATTTTTTTTTATTTATGTCATACATTACGTTCGCCAAATGACCACTTCATGTGCAGCCAAAAAGTTTATCTCATTACATATTTACTTGCATCATACTTTCAGCTTCTACGTATCACAATATAGACGCATTTATGCAATTACAATATTTATTATTTTGGTATCTTATCAATGGTCACAACATTTAGTTCAAATTAATTCTTTTTTTTTTCTCCAGTACCACTACATAGTGGCCCTTTAAATGGCTGTTTCGTGCCTGCCACATATGACAAAAACTCAAGATATAGGACATACTTGGGAAATTATATAACATATACGTAAATTATATGACACTTTTAACAAGCTATTAACAAAATTTTTTTTATAATTCCTGGTCAATCTTGTCGTATATTTGACTTTAGATGTTATATAATTTATCCGTATATTTTTTTATTTATGTCGTATATGAAATTCGCCAAATAGGCACTTCAAGTGCAGTAAAAAAGTTTATCTCATTATATATTTACTCACATCATACTTTCAACTACTACTTATCACAATATGTACGCATTTATGCAACAACAATATTTATTATTTTGGTATCTTACCAATGGTCACAACATTTACTTCAGATTATTTCTTTTCTTTCTCCAGTACCACTACATGGTTGTCCTTTAAATGACTGTTTCGTGCCTGCCACATATGACAACAAGTCAAAATATAGAACAAGATTGGGAAATTATATGACACATACAGAAAATTATATGACACTTTTTACAAGCCATTAACAAAACATTTTATACTTCCTGGTCAATCTTATCATATATTTTACGTCCATTATATCGTCTATTTTTCCAATTATGTCGTATATGACATTTGCCAAATGGGCACTTCAAGCGCAGTCAAAAGGTTTACCTCCTTCTATATTTACTTGCATTATGTTTTCAGCTACTACTTATCACACTATGTATGCATTCATACGATTACAATGTTTATTATTTTGGTATCTTATTAATTGTCACAACATTTATTTCACATTAATTATTTTCTTTCTCTAGGCCCACTATGGCTGTCCTTTAAATGGTTGTTTCGTGTCTGACACATACGACAAAAAGTGAAAATATAGGACAAGATGAGAAATAATATGACAAATAAGGAAAATTATATGATACTTGTAACAGACCATTAACAAAAAAATTTTATTATTCCTCATCAATCTTGTTGTATATTTTACTTTAGATGTCCTATAATTCCTCTATTATATCATACATTTTCATTTATGTCATATAATTTCCTTCTAGTATCTTATATTTTGCCCGTATATAACAACCACGAAACAGCCATTTAAAGAACAATAAAAAAATTTTTCCCTTTCTTTCACAGGAAAAATTAATTACATTAATCTTTTACATGCGTGACCATTATATAACGACGACTTCAACACAAACTTACATATTTATTGTCCATTAGGGGATACTCTAGTGGTTAAAATTTAAAACTTTTATTTTAAAAGTCTTGAGTTCAAATGCTAGGAAGAGAGGGGAGGGGTTTATAGAAGGGGAAAGTTACCCCCATCGTGTATTTTATAATGCAACAGGCCTCTTAATAAAAAAAAAACACTTACATATTTATTCCTTCTCAATTTTCTCTTCATTCACTTTTCTGTTCTTACTATTTGGTTTTGTTGTGAGAGATTAAATATTAACTCCTCAAGTTATGTTATGCCTCTTATAATACTACTGGATGATATACAATTGAATTATAATATAGTCTTTTCTGAATATGTGACACACAAATTTTACTATAAATATCAAATTATTTTAGTATTTTATAGATGTCTAATATGTAACTATTTTATTTAAGGGACATTTACTTGCTCAGATCTTTTAAATGAGATCAATATGAGATGATAGTTATATGTGTCAGTAGTATATTGCACTTACTAAACTCAACTATGCTATTATAGATTATTAGATGAATTTCTATAATATTGTCGTACGATCTACAATTAATTCCTCTTGTTGAGCTCCAAAAATCTAAATTTTATCAACATTTGAATTTCGCGCCCCTCAAACAAAAAGAAACGACATCTCTTTACTGCAAAAAAATAAAACTATATTTCAAGTTATTTTACTATTTTGCCACTCTTTGTTTACCATTTATACCCTTCATAATTAAATAATTCAAAACCAAAAAAGAAATCTTCTCATTGGTTACATGCGTGTGTGGCAGCCATGTTGCTCCCATTGTATCAGCTACTTAGGATTTCCCATTGCAATTATCAATTACAATGTCGAGTTTAACGGTTGTCAAGTCGAAGGAGCAAAGAACATTCTGTTGAAAACCCAATAAACAATTGCTCGACAGAAAAGAAAACGAATCGAGTGGGCTGTACTTATTGTGGCGAAAATTCATCGAGTGCATTTGAAAAAGCTTTGTGTATGTGGTTGTTGTTGTGTTTCCATTTCGGCATTTTTTTTTAATAAGCCGAAGACATGTCAAATGCATTTATATCGTGTCCAACACGACTTAAACTTTTTTTAAAATCACTTATTTCATATCATATTTTAATGCGATACATTATTTTTTATATCATATCATGTCCTATTTTAAAATTTAAATAATGAATTTGATATTGTTTATAAACCCAAATACCATGAAATTGTATTATGCTATGCCTATATTGCTTATCGTGCCTTACTTAGACTGCTTACTTTATTATACTTCAGTCACTCACCTTACCATGTTTAATCCTTAAATCGTGTTTAAACTATAATGTGCTTAAGCTGTTAATAGCCCTTAAATCGAGTTACAATTCCTTTTAAATCGTACCTATACTACTAACAACTATTTTATGACCGTTGCTAATGATTCATTTTTTTTAAATACAAGTAAAAATATTCTCTAATTTATAGCTATATTATACAAAAAATAATTCTTCTTTAATTTTTATTTCAATTTTTTATTAAAAATATAAAATAGTTTAATATAAATAAAATAATTTAAATTGTTTGAATAAACATCAATATATATTAAAATTTAAATATATATATCATATAACTATTTTCTTCAATTTTTGTAATTTATGATTTAAGTGAAAAAAAAACACTTATAAAATGGTGATATATTCTATTCTATTAAATAAAATTTATAAGTTGAGAAAACATATAGAGTTTTACTCTTAGCCTAGTGAAAAAATTTAGCACTTTTGTCCCCTTGAACTATAGTTTAAATCTTGTTAGTTAGTTTTTCCATTTAATTTTAAACTCATTTTTAAAAAAATTTGTACTTAAATCGTGCTGAACCCGTTTATAAGTCATGCTTGGGCCATGCACAAACTCGTGTTGTTGTGCCCTGGCTCATGCTGTGCACGAACTCATGTCGTGCCTAGGCCCTAATCCATCACGTGCCATGCTTAGCCCAATCCATGAGTAAATGTAAGCTTAGCCCAAACTCTAATATTGGTCATGGTTAATCGGAACCCAATACTATACAATGCAATGCAGGTCATGCTTAGCCCACTTTATGACGGGCTGGGTTAGGTTGACCCACGAGCCACTCAGCCAATTTGACATGTCTAGTAAACCGCTTGTTAGACTATGAGTTAGATAATAAAAGTTATTCTCTACACTCTCATAAATTTTATGTTATTATTTTTAAATTTAAAATTTGAGATTTTTAAAATAAAATTTTACATTTTAACTAATAAAATATGCCCAGACAAACTCTTCAAATTTTTCTCCTCAACCATGTTGTTTTAGAATGGTTACTTAAAACGATTTTAAAATAACTGCCATACATTTTTCCCTGTTTGCAAGTGAGCGTACTTCGCTCATATCAAATTATTTTGGAGCGGACGACGAATACTTGTAGGCGCAGTCGTTGCCTGTGGGCGACAATGGGGAGGACAAACGCATGCTGTTTGGCACAGGAGAGAGCTGGGAAAGAAGTGGGAGGGACTTCCGTTCGTGAATATAACCATCTTTTCTATTAGGGGAAGCGCCCTCTATAAGAAAGAGCCGACCAATTTTTCCACATGCTACTAGTGGTGATTGGTTGAATGCCGCTCATTCTTGATGGCTATTTCCAAGCCCGTGGTCGCCACAATTAAATCCATCAATGTTACACCATTCACCCACTACATCTTCTGCATTCAGAATTCTGAGGGTGCCTAAATCTTTATTCTATGGAGCCGAAAACCTTATCATCTTGATAAATGTCTCGAGTTGGATTTTGTGAAGCAACTCGGTGCGCCCATCAGTCTCAAAAACCCACTTTAACCCAAGCTGTTGAGATTTGAGAGTGACAAAGTTCGACAAGCAAAGTGAAACAAAGAAAAGGGATTTATTTTGGATAAATGTTCTCAAAGTTAACAGTTTTATTGGCCAAGCCAATTGGACGAGATGTCCAATCTACACACACAATCAAACAAGTTATCGGACGATAATACATTACAAGAGTACACATTCATCGAAGAAACATATTTCATCAACTTAAGCAAGCTTGATAGGTTCACCGCATAGTTGTTCCAATTCAGTTTCCAAAAGTCCATACAAATTTGCTTTTGTACGCCGATATATCCAAGTCCCAGAATCTCGATCCCAATCAAACCTGGACGGACCACTGAAAAGAAACCATGGAATTTCAGCAGAGCAACAAACATGCAATAAATTCATCAAATTGGCTTGTGGGCACACTCAAAAATGAGAAGGGATTCCTAGACCACACAAATGAGAGAGAGTAAGTAGGCCAGCAAAGTGTTGCGCGGAAGTACTCAGAATGGATGGGCGTGTTTGCGTAGGATCATTTAAAAAATGGGGTTCTAAAGCACAATCATACCACACTACAGGGTTTGGAGAAAGGTCAAATGTACACAGCCTTACTCTATATTATCAAAAAGTTGTTTCTGCGACTCTAACTAATCAGTTCTAATTCACAATGAAGTGATTTTATCATTAAATGTAAGACTTGACTTGGGTTTCGCTTGAATAAAAGGATAGCTAGAAATATATAGATACCTGAATCAAACAAAGTATTTGCTCCGATGCAGCAATAACTTCATTTTAGAGCAACATAAAACATGTGCCACATTGAAAAGTGTGCACAAGCCCCAATCCAACCCACATAGACCCCAAAATCAATCCTTGCTTCAAGAAAATGTAAGTTGGGAATCTCTAGGTATTGAAGAACCCGTGGAGATGAAACTTTGCACAATCAAGATTTAAAAAAATATATTCAAAATTTCTTTCATATATTTGTTATCACAAAATTACTTCCTTCTTTGCAGACTTCTGAAATTCAATTTTTAAGGCTGCATCAGCAACGGGTGTTGGGGAATTTCTTGACTAAAATGGAGGTGTCTATCAGAGGCAATATCACAAGCAGACCACCAGAACCTATGTGTGGATACAGTTCAAGCATATAAGAAGAGAACCGAGGTACTGTATCGTAGTCACCACTTCTAACCTTAGCCTAAACATTCCATTGCATTCCAGATTGCTAGCATTGGAAAACAAAAATCCTGGTGAGCGACAATAGCATGAGAAGACAGTTGATAAATACAGAAATGAAACAAGAAATATCCAAGTATTTTTCTCTTTTCGTTCTTCAAAGAGCACTAATGCAGTAAGCAAAATGAGTAATTCTGTGAAGGATTCAATATCCCAGCAAAACAACCAAGCACACTCCAACACACCTCATATCAAGCCAAGTGGTAAAACATCCCTGCATCTTCATAAACACAGAAAGTGCTATGCTCCTATTAACTTTTCAGCATCATAATTTCAAACATGTTATAGCCGCAGATTCAGCAGCCAAATCAGGGACTCCAAATTCTACATTAAGCATAGCCCAATCATGATGCTGTTGGCTGGCTACGAGTATCAGTAAGCATGGTATAATGTTAGTTAGATTGCAAAGTTGCTGATGTCAGGTAAGGGAAAGACGGCCAACAAGAATGAAAATGAATAGCATAAATTTCTTGAACTTAAGACCAACAAAAATAGAGGTCCCTAAGGCGGCAGAAGGGGCAGCCCTGAGCGGGAAGTGTAACTTTGCAGATGGAAGCATTAAGAAATTGTAGGAGCATCTCTCAGCCAAAAATGCACAGTTAATGTGCACACGGCAATATCACAAAATCGTGACCTACAAGGCAGTAAGATATTGGCAACAATACAAATTCCACCACAGACAACATTCATTATGAGTTTGGCAAAGAAGTTCCAGCTGAATAATAACGCCCATAAAAAGGAGATAACAACTAGCGCTAGTAAGGTGAAGACACAAAGAGGAGACAGCGGCTCCCTAGGAATAAAAGTTTCAGGTTCAGAACAATGAACTTTAGATTAGAACAATGCGGTAAATTGTTACACGGATTAGGAATTTATATATTAAGATAACAAATTCTAATTCCACAAAAATTAAGTGTTTTCGTATTAAAGATATCAAATCCTAATGCCAAAAGCATTAGAAGATACAAGCATTCTTCTTCAAACTTTTGTTTCCCCCTACAATGGAGCTTTTAGTGAATTAATCAAGCCATGCAATGTGCAGTGAAGACACCAATCTTCATTCGTAACTTACATTAAATTTGCAACAACAAGACGTGAATCCAACAAACTATCACTCTATTAAGAAAAGATCTTGACAAACAATCACATATTGAACCTTACAGAACCATTCCAACATACAGTTTGAACACATTGGAATGATTACTCACAAAAGAATGAAAAGTGAGGAAAAATAACCGATTGGGGACTTCATTACCTCACTGGGGAAGACAGCCACAGCTGTCTATTCGGCGTTTGTTTGTTCAACACATAGGTGCCTAAACTCCCGAGTTTCACAGTCAAAACTTCATTCTACCAAATCAAACATAACGCAAAATCTGTTAAAAAGACAATCATCTCCAAACCTTCCAAACCCTAACCAATAAAATTAATCAAGAAATCATCAAAATCTCACCCCATATTCCACGTCGAATCCATCAATCTTGATATTGTCACTATATTCCTGTCCAGAAAAAATAAATAATAATGATAAGAAGAAGAAGAAGAAGAATACAGCTAAATTGTGATTACTAGGAGGCTAATATTAGAAATTACCTCGATTTTTTCTTGAAGGTAATGGACAGTGGTATTAGCCAATTTGTGAAATTCTCCCTCCTGGAGGATGGCACTGTAACCACATCAGCCACTATTAGCTGTTAATTACGTTTCAATTTCATCGTTTTATTTGCAATATTAAGAGTACAACACAAAAAAGAAAAGAAAGAGGAGAAAAGTTGACGGTTTTGGTGACGGACTTATAATCGATGGCGGCGGGACCGTGAAATTCGGCGTTAGGGTCCGGAGAGGCGGAGCAGAAGCTTCTGGAAGAAGAGCCGCAGAGAAAAGGCGAGTAGTGAGAGTGAGAGTGGAAATTGATGGATCTAGACGCTTCTACGAGAAGGGCACGTGACTTGTGGATTGAAGAAGAAGAAGAAGAAGAAGAAAGAGGGAAGTGAGGCTTAAGCAGGGCTGTGAGCCTTCTCGGAGACAGCAGCTTCGAGGCCATTCTTTTAACCTTTCTTTTGCAGGATAGAGCCGCTAGCTTGCAGCCCCGATGTGCCCAATTTTATGTCCCTTTTATCATCTCGATTATAAAAAATCGAGATGATCACGTTTTCTTGCATTTTTCTCTCGTTTTCCTTTTTTTTTTTTCTGATTTTTTTTAGTCCATTAAAAAACTTATTGGACCGTGAACTATACAATGGAGATAACTCTCCCCTCCTGTAAATTTCATCCCTCCCTTCTCAAGATTTAAAGTCAAGACCTCTAGAATAAAAATCTCGAACTCAAACCACTAGAATGTCTACTAAAAAAGTTTTTAATTTTTTTTTATTAGTATGATTTAGCTTCAGTATTTAATACTTGATAATTGAGACTAAACCCCTTTGTCATACAAATCATAGATAAAAACTGATAGCAAGTATGATGCGACAAAAAATATGTACCAATTACATGATTCCATGATAAAGTTAGAATTCTAACAAATTACTTATACTATATGTTACTACCATATTTTTTAGAGTGTTGCCACGTAGTGATAATTTAAATCATATGTGTTTTACAAAAAACAAAAGGTGCAGCTATAATCACTTTTGTTTTATTTCAAGGAATACTGCAAAGACTATTAAAAATATTAAAAGGTTAGAGTTATAAAAACTTGAATGTAGAACCAAAAAATCTTGTGAAAGTGTTCTAATCAATTGTGTAAGAAATATAGAATTACTATGAAATTGTGATAAATAATTTATTGTTACTTGAGTTTAGTTTTTCTTTTAATACATCGGAAAAGAAAAGTTTCCCATCCTTGTGCTCATTTTTTTTTTTTTTAAAAAAAGCAATTGCTTCTAAAACTGAAAAAACTAAGATGAATTTTTCCACAAATGGACTATGAACATTGACTACAATTGAACAGAAACCATAAATCATGGTCTAAGAATTGGGAGACCAGACTACTAGGCTCGAGACAAATACGAAGAATCAATGCAGAAGAATTGCCAATTATTACAATTAGATGCACCTAATACGCTAATACATCCTTATATAAGTCTTTCTTTTTTTTTTTAAGAAAAATCGTTGCATTAAATCATACTAATTCATACACAAGTCAGACATTAAGGAGTCGAAAAAATCTGCAGAAAATAAAAATAAAGAACAACAATGATGTCTTACAACTAACGTAGTCAAAATGACTATTTATTAATTAAACATAAAGTCTGTTTTGACGAACTCTTCAAATGAGGGTACTTACCAAAATAAAGTTAAATCTATCTAAAATTAAAATTTTGACTAAGTATAAATTAATCAGATTAAATTGCATAAGATAACAAATGTCGCATTTCGACAAACCTATGACTAAAATTGACGGGTATGCCTGTCCATTATGCATATCTAATATCTCCAACTACAAACATAAAACACCTAGTATATACTTGTATTCGCTACGTATAGACATTGACAATCAACATAATGTCCTGTGGTTAAAAAAAAAACACAATGTCCTATTCTTGGAAGAGACCCACTGGCCATTGATCCAATCTTCATGAATCCTAAGTCGATAAAGAGGGTAAACAATCTCCTCCCTGGAATTTTCAAAGTAGACGCGGTATTTCCACCCGATCAATTTGTCGGTGACCTTGCCAACCCGCCAGCCGTCATTGGCAAAAGCATCAACCTCTTCCAGCAAACTGAAATCGGTTGGCAGTCGACGCCTAGGCTCAGGGCGGAGCTCTTCTGCTGTCACTATCTCCACCGAGGGCCCTGACTTGTCATCATTCAACATGTTGTTGTGCTGCACTTTGTACAAGTTATTGCCAAATCTTCCAAGCACTCTGCCTCCGTAGTATGGACCAACAGAGCCGTCTTCTTGGCTACAACAAATTTCCACACTCTCGCCTATACTAAACGCCATTACTTAATTCCCTTTATTCTGAAAAAGAAATTAAGAAAAAAAGTCGTAATTTAAGATATAATAGAGAGACGAAAATAGGGATCCTGACCCAAATCACCAAATTCAAAGAAGAAAAAGGAAAAAGTGGCAATCTTATCAAACTTTATCTTACTGTATAAGGGCCAACAGCATGGACATATTTATAATGTAACAGGGAGGGTTTCAGTTTCTGCGTCGGAATTGGAATTTCCGGGAAGTTTCATGCTAATGTTGTCTCTTGCTCGGTAATCCCCTTCCAATGTGGATTTGACTTTTATTGCTCTCATTGCCGCTAGGGTGTAGTTTCTTGAGACACAACCAGCCGGTCAGATGTTAGTCATTTGACCTTTGACCAAAAAAATAAGTTAGTTATTTGACTAATTACGTTTTGACATTTATATTATCTTTTCTTTTCTAATCTAAACCCAAGATTGAAATTAATCCAGTGTTCCCATCTTTTATTGCTTCTTTTGTCATTCTTTTATTTGTCTCTAATGTCCTTCCAAATGGTAAACACATCATATCTTCCACGGGTTGCAGTTAACTTCTCTTTAAGCTCGGTTCGCTTCCTCCCTAAGAAAAGAAATAATTGTTGTTTTTTTGTTTCAGTCTATAAATATAATAACTTACATATTAACGAAATATTTTTATTTGCTCAAACAAAATAATTAAGTGGACTTTTTTTTTTTCCGGACAACCTCATGGTACACTGGTATTTGTAATTTTGTATAAGGCTTTTTGTTTTTGGGAGACGGTAATTTATTTAAGGCTAAATCAACATGGAAAAGAATTCAGTCCCAAGATTGCCTTTGTTTGTTTTTTTTTCCGCAAATATCCTTTGACCTGAATGTGTGAAATCGAACCTTTGTGATTTTATAGGAAATATTACTCGCGAGGGAATAACATTACCTGGCATGTAACAATATTATATAATTAATGCTATCAATACACATACACGCACGTACTTGGCCCTTTTTTTTTCCCAGTTTAACGCAATATATATGTCTTTTTCGCTATGTCGTCTTTTTTACGTTTCTTTTTTGATTTATGTATTTTGATGCTCTTTAAATTATTTAGCCATAAACTGCAAGATTTTTTTTTTCTGAACCAGCCATAAACCGCAAGATTGACCATGAGATTTGATGGCCTTTAAATTACTTTGTGATGTGTGGCAAAATAGATACGGGCTCCGATTTGTGGGCATACAAGATTTTGTATATAATTTGTTTAAATTGTAACAAAATTTTAACTTTAAATAACAATATTTATAATTTCTGTAAAAAAATAAAGTTATAATTTTTTATTAAAAAAATATGAATATTATTATTTAAAATTAAAAATTTGTTATAATATAAACAAATTATATGCTAAATTTTGCGTGCCCACAAACTTTTTTCTAATTAATAAAGAGGTGATCCTTGTATAACAAATTGAGTTGTCAACTAAATAGAGAAAGAGGTAACATTCTTTCTTGGGTGTCTTGATCTTTCTTTGGGCTTCATATGGTTTGACACCGAGGATCCTGAGGCCAAAAGAAAAACAAATAACAGCTGACCAAATACAAAAGCAATCGCCTCAAAGAAATTGTCCAGCAATACAAATTTACGCCCTTCCCACAAAATCTATATATATATATTTTTAAATCTCGTAGACTGAAATTGCTTTCTTTTTCTATCGTATCCGATTGTGAACGTGATTGTTGCTACGCTGTAATGTGTCATGGCCAGGCCAGAAACAAGCGTTTGGTTTGACCGTAACAAAAACCGAGGTGGCAACATCGCCACCCTGTATCACCAGGTCGGCAGACAAATAAAAGGTTCTAATAATCATCCGAGTTAAAAAAAAAGTAGATCTCCAGACGTTTGGCCATATTATATTAAGACAAAAAAATTTTGAAAAAAGAAAAAAAACTAAGGTATAAAAATAAAGTTTATATATAACACTAATTATATTTAAAATAATACTAAATAAATTTAGAGTTAATTATTTTTAAAAAAAAATGAAAGAGAGAGAATGTCAATACATTTGGATCAAATGTATGGCTATATAATGACCCTTGTTTAGAAAAGATTCTAAAGCATTTTTTTTTTCTTTTTATTTTTGGTATAAGAAGGTCAAAAGATAAAAAAAAATAAAAATATAATCATTAGAACTTAAATATAATAATAAGAAATTTCAAAAAATTATTTCAATCAATTATCCTAGAAAGGCTGGACTCAGAACACTTATAACAGGTTGAAAATTTAAATATTAATATTTTTTTTTTACCCAAATTTATGTTGTGTGGGAACTCAATTGTGGCAACGAGCAAAACGCTTTGCACATCGACACGGTTGATTTAATGCCTTCTACATCAAGAACATAGGTTTTTATTTATTTATTTTTTACTTTTAAGTGTCTAACAGTGTGTTCACAATCCAAAATCCCATATATTTCTTAGTTAATAATAAGAAAAAAAACTAAAGAGACAACCTTTAAAATTTTACATGGCAAACAGTGACAAAATTTGTTGGAAGAGTGTTGTAAACTATAAATTTGTGATTCTCCGCGTTGTCACGTAATACCTTCCTTTGTATTTTACCAAGCGAGCCATTATATGATAATATATGAATATAAGTGGATATATAATAAACATGATATTTAATAATTTATTTATTTTATTTATAAATTTAATATATTTTTTTATAATTTAATGATATATAATTTTACATATTAACTACATTTTCACTCGTTCATTTATCTTTTTCCTTTACTCAAACAAAGAAAAAAAAAAAAATCATAGTAACACATCAACGCACGCATTCATTGCTGTCTATTTTGAACAGTAACACAGCAAAGCCTAGTCGTTGGATCCGCTCCCTGGGATCCATTCGTCGAAAACGATAGCCGTGAATGTCTCTGCCTACAAAAATCACAATTTCACAACTAAAAAACGATTGAAAATTCAGATAGTAGTTAGTCTTTTAATTACGCCTGTTATAATTTTATGTAATTATTTATTTTTATTTTATACAAATTATTTTAACATATTCATATTAACTTAGTGTGATTAATGTAACGATTTCTTTTAATAAAAAAAAAAAGCAAAAAAGAGAAACGCTAGAGGCTGCGGGCGTTTAGGGTTCTAACTGTAAAGCAACCTTAAACAGCATCACCAGGTCACGCGACCACGCCCTTCGTTCCAATACCCAAATCAGGGGATTCTTGCAATCTGGTGATAGTTTTTGCTATCTGGCTGAAGAGAGTAAGTTGACTTAATGTTTTTTTTTTTTCCTTCAAGATTTTATGCGTTTGTGTCTGAATAAAATATTTCTTCATGTTCTGGGTCGGTTCTTGCGTACAATTTTATTGTTTCTTGATTGTCTCTCTGATTTTGTTGATTAATTTTTTGTCGGACAGTTTATATAAGATTTGCTTTCCAGTTGGTTGGGATTTGGTTCAAAATCTTGCAATATTGAATTTGATTACCCTATCTGATTTTTTTTTTTTTTCACGGTTGGTTTATGTTTGTAGTAGATTTTATGTTATTTAATAGATGTTTTCTTGGTTTGGTTGGTTCCTTCATTGAAGTAATTCTTAAGAAAAGAAGCTTCTTAACTTGTTTTCGTCTCTTTCTTCCGCGAAGCAATTTCTTTGTCTACCGTGATTTTATGATGTGTTCATTCTCCCGGAGGATGATTTATTGTTATGAAATTATGATTCTTTCTTTGTTCTTATTGTCTGTTTACCTTGTTTATCAGGCTAGAATCTTGTATGCAAGGTAGCAATTTGGTTCCCCTAGTCGGCAAACAGTGTGGTTCACTCTGGCCGCTGCAACAATATCCGACTGTTCTCGCACCTCTAGGAGGGTGTGGGGTGAGAGCGAGGTGGTAATTCTGCTTTGTAGTTTTAGGAGATCAAGATCATCTCATGTTTGGAGATTGTGCCGGGTTTCAGCTGGTCTGTTACTTGATTATGGCTAAGGTTGCTTTCTGCTAGGTGCTGGGCAACTTGACAATATTTTGACGTTCTATGTGAGCAAAATTAGGTCTCTGTTTTTATTGTTCGAATGCTGTTGGGCTGAATAGGATAGTAATTAAAGCGTACCTCTTTGATTTAATACAAATGTGGCTTCTGCCTGGATGTAGCGCTCATCTACATCAGTGCAATGGTTAGATTTTTATGCTTCAATGCTGATGTCCAGCCCCACAGGCCAAGGGTAAGTGGAAAGCTTGCTGACGTTTGGATTTATTGTTAACTTCTGTGTTCTGTTTGTTTTCTGATTTATTTTCTTTTAGAAGACCATCGAACCTTCTGTTGAAGCACTGAGTAAGTCTGTACGGGATCATTCTCAAATCCAAGCACCTAATGTCACAGAAATGAAACCTTCAAGCTTGAATTCAGATTCCCAAATCACTGCCAGTGCAAATGATTTTGAAATCTCTCTGTGTGCTGAAGGAAAGTTGAAATTTGAGGAAATTAAGGGCAAATTTGGTATTGAGGGCAGAAACTATACCCATCAGATAGGGATTATGAAGAAAAGTCAGTCTTTAGGAAGTGGATTATGCCATGAGGGAAAAATTCTTCCAGAAAATTATACTGAGGACGAGGTTGAACAAGGATTTTCTGGTGACTCCCTCTATGAAAATGGGTTCCCTGGAGTGGATGATAGCAAGGATCAAGGAGTGAGCCCAACTAGTCACCACCAAAAAAATGAATCCATTTTTTCAATTGGAGATCCTCAGTTCTCTGACAAGGCAAGACCTGGAAATCTTGTCATTATCTTATCTGGTGAAGTAGATCGCACCCCTCCCATGATTGTAAAATCATACTCAATGTCGGCCATTGGCCCTTCTACAGCCTCTGGTCAATGTTCCTTCAATTGTTTACGACGTCGCTCAAGATCTTCTGAGGATTTATGTGTTCTAAATATCGCGAAGAAAGAAATTTCAGTTCATGAGGCGGTAGAGGAAGCAATGGAAGTACATGGAAGAGATGATAGCGCGTTTAAAACTGAAAAAAATAATGGTGAAATTTCTCTTGATGATGGTTCTGATTCTTACAATTATTCTGCTTTTGCAAAGGACTGGATAATACCAATTATGGATGAGATGAGCTTGGCAAAAGATGTCCAAGGTGAATCCTCCATTCAGCAAGGGGATGAAGTACCAAGCAAGAATTTTAAAATTAAGCGTGTTGAGGAGTGGGTTATTGATCTCCAGCACTGCAGCCCATTGGCAGAAACAAATGAATTGCCAGATGTTAGTTACCTGGTGAAGAGAGATTCTTCCGTGTTGAATGATTTGAATGCTGCAGAGGTTAATCGCAAGATTACTTCTAGCATGGAAGCTGCTAAAAGTTACATCTCTGCTTTGAGTCCCTTTTCAACTACTGCTCAGCTTTCAAATCATGGATTGGCAGTGATCCCATTTCTTAGCGCATTTGTTACCCTGAAGGTGCTTAATTTATCTGGGAATTCCATAGGTTCGTATCTCTAATGTTATATTGTTTTCATTTCATTCCCTCTTTTCTATGAGGTTTAACAGTACAATCTTCATCTCAGACCAAATAATGTTACTACTCCACTGCTTTGATTCTCATTCTTATGATTTGTTCAGCAAGAATTACAGCAGGTGCTCTCCCTCGAGGTCTCCATGTGTTAAATCTTTCAAAAAACAATATTTCTACCATTGAAGGCTTACGTGACCTCACGCGACTTCGTTTACTAGATTTGAGCTACAATCGCATTATGCGGATTGGTCACGGTAAGGCTTTTGCTGACTAGTTGAGGGCCCGATGGTCTTCCAATTTTTCTTTCTTGGTTAGTATCTGAATCCTCCCAATTCTTTATTTTCTAACTATTTACCTCCTCATGTTGAAGGTCTGGCTTCTTGTTCTTCCTTGAAAGAGTTATATTTGGCTGGGAATAAAATAAGCGAGATAGAGGGTCTCCATCGCCTGTTAAAACTAATCGTACTGGATCTGCGTTTCAATAAAATCTCTACGGCCAAATGTCTGGGCCAGCTTGCAGCTAACTATAAATCCTTGCAAGCTATCAGCTTGGAAGGAAATCCAGCTCAGAAAAATGTTGGAGATGAGCAGCTCAAGAAATACTTGTTAGGCCTTCTTCCCCATCTGGTTTACTTCAACCGGCAGCCAGCAAAAGGCACTGTGAAAGATGCTGCAGAACGATCAGTTAGGCTAGGCATCAGTACCCATCAGTTTGATTGTGCCCTTAGGTCAGATAGCAAAGTTGTGAGGAAGGCTAGCCATGGTTTAGCTGGCTCAAGATCATCGTCTTCGTTGGCGCATGGCCGTAAAACTCCAGCAGTGACCTCACCAAAACAATCTAGGGGTAGGCACATTCGTCTCCCACCTGCTGGAACTAAACCAACAACTGTTCGTCGCCAACAATACAATTATAATCTCGGCAGCAAAAATTTCAATCTTAAATCAGAGCTCTCGATGTCCAGAAGTCAAAGCGAGGGAACCCTGGCAGCTCTATGAAATGGTTTTTTACGCTTGTGTCTGGCTGATATGCCATTTGAAGTTTGATTGCTTGATTTTCTATCTCGCCATTACTTGTCCTTGAAGTTTGATTGCTTTGTTTACCTTCGTGTTGTTATTCATCAGTCAAAATGCTTTGTTTTGCTTTAGATGCAACGTTGTTGATGACTTCTTAATGTTTTCCAGTGATTTTACATATTCCACCCATCCCCTTCTCGATGTAGATGGTACCATTTCCGATTTGCATATAATTTTCCTTTTCGTTAGCTAGGTGGTTGCAGTAGGCACTAAGATGAGTCTGCCTTTTGTATCACACGTGAATTGTGTTTTTTTCAAATTTCCATCAAATATGCTTAAGAAAACCATTCGCCCCCCAATTTTGTATCAATTAATTTTCCTTTTTCTTGGTCAGTAGCCCAACTTGCTGGAGCCCATACTTTGGGCGCATAAGGGGAGGGAAATGTGACATGATCGAGAATTCGAATTCGCATGAAGTTGTGAAATTTATAAATGTATGAGTCTCGTACAATTCAAAATTACCTGGATTTTAGAGCTCAACGGGCCCAAAAGTTCGGTTACATGTGGATCCAACTAATTTTAGCATTATACAAAAGCATATCACCATGTAAAGCACCAAATCGAAACCCTTCGGAAAAAATTCAAATCAAATTTCCCCGCCATTGCAACCGGAAAAGGGGAAAAGAAAAGGGAGATAGAAAAATGATAGAAACAAAAACAATAAAAATGAACAAAATCTCGATTCTATCCGCTCGCTTCACTCTCTAATCCAAATTTCCCGGCAGAGAAACTCCGACGGCGGACGATGGAGAAAGGCCTGATATCGGTGGACCGGTGGACGGAGGGCAGCCAGGTGTACTTCTTGACGCACCTCCACTCCGACCATACCCAGGGCTTGACCTCCGGGTGGTCCAGGGGCCCACTCTTCTGCTCCCGCCTCTCCGCCAAGCTCTTTCCCTTCAAGTTTCCCGACTTCGACCTCTCCTTGCTTCGCGTTCTCGATACCGGAGTCTGGCACACCGTCCCTCTCTTCTCGCATTCCTCCGCTACGAAATCGTCCGTTCAAGTCCTGGCCATCGACGCTCATCATTGTCCCGGTAGAATTTCCTCTCTCTCTTTTTTTTTTTTGTCTGCTTAATTAACCTTCAAATCACTTGACACGGAGTTGCGATCTTCTGTTGCTCAGACACCGTTTGACTTGAATTCTGAAAGAAAATAAAAAAAAAATTCGGTTTATGATCATATGATATATCTTAATATATAGGTGCGGTCATGTACTTGTTTCGTGGTGATTTCGGCTGCTTGCTGTTCACCGGCGATTTCCGTTGGGAAACGGCCAGCGGAAGGGCAGATTTAGGGAGAATGACACTCTCGAATGCTCTCAAGGACGATACTGTTGACATCCTTTACTTGGATAACACTTACTGTAATCCTTCGTATGATTTTCCCTCTCGAGAGATTGCTGCTCAGCAGGTTTGGTAATTCCGTTTTGTTTCACCTATTTTAATTTTACATTGTTGTTTACTTGCACAAGATCGATAGTTTTTTTAAATAAATAAGCGGCATAGACTAACCTGATCAAGGTTTATTCCACCAAACACTAGATAGATTGAGCCTTTTCTGTTTGCAAGTAGCTTTCCGGGTTGTTTCCATGTAGCAGAAATGTTGTTAAAGGTGATAGATTCTAGATATTCGGTTTGACGTTGTGATGTAGGATCAGTATCGAGAAGAAAGTTGTTGGATAGAAAAATAGAAATTTATTCGAACTTTACTGAAACAATACAAACGAAACAATAATAAGAACAACAACAATGGAATCCACCACTAGCTTAGTGGAATCCACCACTACACTCAAACAGAATTCTCAGTCTTTTCCTCAATACAATCACCACTGAAGAACACAGAACATGAGCAATATTTGTAGAGGATAGTTTCAGAAAAAGACAAATAGTAAAATGCACGTTTAAATCAACAATATACACTGAAATGACCAAATAAGACTTGACAAAGATTTAATTGGATTCACTTTGATTTTATTTTTCTGGAATATTGCTTACTAAATCTTTTCTTGTCTGCATCAAATCTTTTCCTGTCTCCATCATATCTCTTCTGCATCACGTTGAGGATCAAAACGTTTGAAAAATGAGCAGCTGAAAGTAGGAGATTGTCTGTGCATGTTTGAATCATTAATTGTACTGTTTGGAGAGCAATATATCAAGACGATATGTCTATCTGTTCTCGCATGAAGAAGTGCAAAAGTAGAACCTCGTATGAACTCAGCATACATATAAATGTTTGCTGTTAGGTACCGATGAATTATAATTGAGATTTTATAAGAATGAGTATGGGTATGATCATTTCTTGCTGGGTTTCACTGACAACAGGTTGTTGATATTATTGCCTCCCATCCGAAACATGACATTATCATTGCGATTGACTCCTTGGGGAAAGAAGATTTGTTGCTTTATATTTCACGCGTGCTCAAAATAAAGGTACATTTGTTTTTCTTTTGAACGAACAATTTAATCTACTTGTTGTACAACTTATTTTCTTTCTACCACATATTCCTCACATTTATGTACGTTTATTGTTTCTGGTTCTTTGATTGTTGCACGTTTTGTGTATTTAGTACCTCTTGTTCTCTTTATGAAAAATTTTCTGGTTTTCTTTTGTTCAGATTTGGGTGTGGCCAGAGCGCCTAAAGACTATGCATCTTCTTGGGTTCCATGACATATTCACTACTAAGACTACCCTAACTAGAGTGCGAGCAGTTCCTCGTTACAGTTTTTGTATTGAGACTTTAGAGGGGTTAAACACAATGCGACCAACAATAGGAATCATGCCATCTGGCCTTCCATGGTTGAAACCGGTCAAAGGAGATGGTTGCCTTTCTGGTTCCCTTTTAGCTTCCCGTTACAAGAAAAGCAAATCAACTACAGATGGTACAATCAGGACTGATAAGCTGAATGGAAATTTGAGACCTGTAAGAAGGTTTCACCAATACATGTATTCGGTTCCTTACTCCGATCATTCATGCTATAAGGAGATACAGGAGTTCATTGAGCTTGTCCAGCCAACCACCGTTAGAGGGATTGTGTCTTCATCAACCTGTTATGTAGACCCTCTTTACTACTTTGGTAGCCTTTGTGGAACAAACCAACAATCACGGAGGTTGTGCTATATGCATGCAAGAAAAGAGGAAGGCAAAAAAGTTGTAGTCCAAGGCAAACCTTATTTTGGAAATGACAACTCCACTAAGGCAGAAAGAAAAAGGAAAATGGGATGGTTAGATTGCCTAGCAGTCCGCAAGAGCAGGGTGAGTGCATTGAGACGAGTAAGTCGTGGTGCCAAAATTGTTGAGAACGACTCTTCGCCTTGACGGTGCAATATCATAACACCGATTGAGCTTCAAATCTGTAAATGATGTCGCATTTAGCTCTTTTAATGGACCTATTAATTGTTCAAAGTTGGTCTCATCTGATAAAATTTTTACTTGATACAGACCGCGGATAGTTAATGCCACTGTTTTAAAAGTTACAGAGCACAGTAAATAGATATTATAAAGGCTCAAAGGAGTCAAGAACCACAAGTATGAAGAGCATGCTAGGAGGTAATATTCTTCTGCTACTGTATTATAAACAGTCCAGTTCAGATACTTGGATTGTTTTTCGGAAAATGTTTCTACACCCTCGTTCCGGATGGAGCATATTGATTCCGGACCTTGTTTTTGGCAGTTGATAGAAAAGACAATGCGGTATTAATGTTATTTGTCTTGCACATGGAGATTGTAGGAGTCTGATGAAGCATTAACCCTACAAATTTTGCATATGTGCACAAGGGACTAGATTTGGTGAAATAAGCACAGAGATTGACACTTCACCAATCGTGCGTGAGTCGGGGTCCTGTTTATCAATAAAACAAAGAGCTCTTTGGAGAGAGCCACCGCGAATGTTGACTATTTAGACAGGCAAAGAGGCTTTGCCATGGGAATTGGGTGGGAGCAGAAGTCAAAAAAAGTCTGCTTCGAACTTTTATACTGGCGAAGTGGAGCGTGGATATTTCAGTGCAGTGGAGCGCCGATTTGGAATTGTACGGGTACGTGGGTCAGAGAAGTAGAAGTGTCAAAATTTGATCCACTTGTTAAGTTAATTTGATTCTATTCGAAAAATATGATCTGAATTCAATTTGAAAAATAGCTTAACGACCTGAACTCAAAATGACTTATAAATCTTGTGTCAAACTTGAATCTAATTCAAATGACTCATTTGATTTCAATTTTTTTTTTGAGTGAATACAAAATAAAGTAAAAAAATTTAACATATTTTATATTATAAAAAGTATATATTCAATTATTTTTAATATAAATTTTAATTATAAATTTTTTTAAAATATTTTAAAAATTTTTATACTATTTTGAATTTTATTTTGAGTTTTTAGAATATTTTAAAAGAAGTTTCTTAAATTATTTTTTAATTTTATAATTTTCTTTGATTTTAAACAATTTTTAGCAAAATTTCTGAAATTTTTAATAAAAATACTACGTCATCATTTTGATAACGTGACCAACCTATAAGTTGACCGAAATTCAATCCGAATTTAAACTTTAAATTGACTCAATCTAAAATAACTCGAAAATAACTTGAACCATAAGTAACCAGATCCTAAGTTACATGAAGCCGAAACTGACTCAACCTAAAACCGATCCGATGACTCATGTTGATACCTCTAGCAAAGAGTCATTTAACCGTGAGATTCCTAATTTTCGATTTATTGGGTCATTAGTTATACAATAAAAACAGGTAAATACTTTTTTTTTTTTTTCCTGAAAATCTCCCATCTGTTTGATTGAAGGCTGCAAATTTGATTGAAGGATGCAGGGACCTCATTAGCAAGGACTGGGAATTGACTCTTAACCATGTGCATCAGGAAGCAAATAGTGTGGCTGACTCCCTATGTAAACTAGCTTTCTCTAAGCTGATTGGCCTCCATGTGTTTTATGAATTACCTTTGCAAACTAAGCCTTTGTTGTCGCAGATGTAATTGGGGTTAGTTGACCCCGAGTAATTGTGAGTGACTGATGTAAATAGGCTTTGATGCCGCCTTTTTAACCCAAAAAAAATAAAATAATTCTTCCACCCTCTCTTTTAAGAATTTTCTATTTTATTCAGCTGCTGATATTTCTAAAAATTTTAGAAAAGATTATTGTATCTTTGGTAAAAAAATAAATAAGTAAATAAATTATTATATATTATTAAATAGATGACATATTTGATTAAGTGTGTTTATATAATTAAATTCTTTCAATTTTCTTTTTTTTTTCCCTTTTCCTGTGGCTGCTGATTATAATTGACGTCATGCGAGAATAAAAATGTAAACAATTCTATTAGCATTAGTATGGGAATCATTTTGATGAGCCGAGTTGATTATTAAATTCACAAAGCCAACGAATTCTTGAGTATCATTGTCACTTGAGCTGCGGATCATGGTACATAGTAGTAAGGTTGGCCAGCGATATATTTTGACCACAAGACATACAAATGTATGGTAGAACAGAAAAAGATAATAAATTAAAATTATAATAATAAGAGTCCTGAAACCTGGATGTGGGTATCAGAGCCGGTCATTTGATTTTTTTTATTTTTTTTTTCATCTTAATTTGCTGTATATCAATTTTGAGTATATTGTATATTAATTTTAGTCTCTATATACACAATAGATATTGTACATTAAATTTAAAATTATTATATATAAACTTTAAAAATTCTCTATTTTTGTATTTATTACACACTAACTTTAATTTTTACATATATAAAGCGTTTGTCAAACAAAAAATTTAAAAGTTGCTCTCTCCCCTCGTTATCCTGTCCCTCCCCACCCAGCTTCCAATTGCTTCATAATAATGATTATATTTGTTGTATGCTTGAAACTGACTTAATGAGCTGCAACTTCAGTGTCTACGACACAACCTCAAATTTTTTAATAAAATGCATTAGGTTATAATTTATATAATAGAGTAACTCTTTTTATTCTTACAAATTTCATATATTTATTTGGTGAATTATAACATAAAATCTGGTGTGAAAGTCCATACTCCTGATTCTGGTTATGATAGAGCTAAGCCACCTCAGTTTTATGTAGCGGAAATACCGGCCGACCATAATAAACATTACAAAAAAAAAAAGGCTTATTGACTTGGTCAACCTCAAACGCGGACCTGTTTTAATGCAATTATTGGAAGGAACTGGGTCCTTGTCAGTATTTCTGACGTTTGTGTCTTTTGGCTTGTAATATGGGAAGACCAAGTCCAGTCTTCTGCTGCTTTTTCTTCTCGTAAATCTCACAATAGGTGTTTGATCGAAGGGTGCAAATTTTGATTGAAGGATGCAGGGACCTCATTAGCAAGGATTGGGAAGTGACTCTTAACCATGTGCATCAGGAAGCAAATATTGTGGCTGACACCCTAGGTAAACTAGCTTTCTGTAAACTGATTGGCCTCCATGTGTTTCCTGAATTAGCTTTACAAGCTAAGCCCTTGTTGTCGCAGGATGTAATTGGGGTTAGTTGACCCCGAGCAACTGTGATTAACTGATGTAAATAGGCTTTGATGCCGCCTTTTTAACTAAAAAAAAAAAAAAAATTTCTCACACCCTCTCTTTTAATAATTTTCTATTTTGTTCAGCTGCTGATATTTCTAAAAATTTTAGAAAAGATTACTGTATCTTTGGTTAAAAAAATAAATAAATAAATTATTAAATACTGTTAAATAGTTTAGATACTTTATTAAGTGTATCAACATAATTGAATTCTTTCAATTTTTCTTTTTTTTTCCTTTTCCTGTAGCTTCTGATCATGATTTCCGTCATGCGAGAGTAAAAATCTAAACAGTTATGTTAGCAAATGTACGCTTGTATTAGTATCAGAATCATTTTTGATGAGCCGAATTGATTATTAAATTCACAAAGCCAACGAATTCTTGAGTGTCATTGTCACTCGAGATGCGGATCATGGTACATACTAGCTAAGGTTGGCCAGCTATATAATTTGACCACAGGACACACAAATGTTTGGTAGAAGAGAAAAAGATTATAAATTAAAATAATAATAATAATAAGAGCCCTGAAACTTGGATGTGGGTATCAGAGTCCGTCATTTTTTTTTTTTTTCATCTCAACTTATTATACACTAGTTTTGAGTCTATTATATATTCATTTTAATTTTTATATACCTAATGTATATTGCACATTAAATTTAAATCTATTGTGCATGAATCTTTAAATTTTTTTATTTTTATTTTTATTACATACTAATTTTATATACATAAAGCATTTTTCAAACAAAAAATTTAAATGTTGCTCTCTCCCCTAATTATCCTGTCCCGCCCCACCCAGCTTCCAATTTCTTAATAATAATGATTATTTTTGTTGTATGCTTGAAAACTAACTTAATGAGCTGCAACTTCAGTGTCCACGACACAATCTCAATTTTTTTAATAAAATACATTATATTATAATTTATATAATAAAATAACTCTTTTTATTTTTATAAATTTTACATATTTTTTTAAAAAATTATAACATAAAATCTGGTGTAAAAATCTAGACTCCAGATTCTGGTTATGACAGAACTAAGCCACCTCAATTTTATGCAGCGGAAATACCGTCTGACCATAACAAACATTAAAACAAACAAAAGGCTTATTGACTTCGTCAACGTCAGACGCGGACCTGTTTTAATGCAATTATTGGAAGGAACTGGGTCCGTGTCAGTATTTCTGACGTTTGTGTCTTTTGGCTTGTAATGTGGGAAGACCAAGTCCAGTCTTCTGCCTCCTTCTAGAGCCAGTCCAAAAATATTTGCTTAGTAATTTTTTCCCCCCGTGTTTTCCATACGAGACATGATCAGGATGCACTTGTTTTGAAGCTAGAATCGAATTTTCTGACTTCAACAGGTATGCGACATCAGAGATGAACAGTATTGCCTGAGGCTTTCAATCACAAATTTGTTGTCGTTTTTCCCTATTTGAAAAAAAGAATACATTAGGAAAGAAATTAATAAAAAGTGACTGGAGTCTCGAGAAGAAGCTAATGACGTTTTCTAATTTGATATTGGATTTTTAACAATTTGATTTGTATGTGACTAGTATTGTAGGATATGTTAATCAGAAACTAGAAAATATGCGCTATGAGAGTTTTATCCTTTTTAATGAATCCACCTGATTCGAATTGAATTAGTCAGAATCTAATATATTTCTGGATACCAGAGCTTTCAGACTAAAAAAAGAAACTAAAAAACATAAATGTAAAACAAAATTTTGAGATCAAAATTTGAACTAGAAGTGACAACTACACTATTTTATCTTAAAATTTTATTAAAAATGAAGAGTGCTTGATAATATTCACTCAGCTAAAATATAAATATTTTTTAATAAATCATTGAATAGAGATATCTTACATAAAATTAAAAAAATTGTTCATGAGATTGTATTCAAGTCCTTTCACCTACAGATTGGCACTCGATGCAAATAGGCATACGGTTTACAGAGTTTTTTAAGGGTTAAACTAAAAAATAACCCATAAAAGAATACTGTGAGTCATCATCGATCAAATAATGAACATTTGCTCTTTGTTTTATTTTATTTTTAACATTTTTGTGGTCTACGTCATCAAACGAAGGTCACATTAATGAAGTGCCGTGGGTAGTTTTGCACATTTAATAGTCCACGTCAGATTAATAGTCACATTGATCAACCCGTCGTATGGTGACGACCAGCTTTTAAAGCCGTGAACCCCACGGAGATGTTTTTGTATTTTTAAAATTATTGCCTTATTTCTTTTGACCGGAAAATCATTGCCTTATTGATCTGACCTGCACCAAATGTTCAAAAAATAAAAAAAATAACCTGCACCTTTCTATGAACACATGTGTCTCTGTCCGCTGATTTTTTTTTAATTTTTTGGATCGATCTGTCCGCTGATTAAGGTAATAGACATATTATAAGACACATATAAATAATTAATTATAATCAATAGCTGCCTAACGTTTGACGTTATCATTTTATTACCACAAATTTGTAAGATTGATAACGTTGCTTCTTTAAAATATTATGTACTTTATGTCGTATTTTAATATCTATTTCTCTCTCCTTACTAATAATTAATATATATATATTTTAATAATAATTAATAAATTAATCACTGATTTTTTTTTTTTTTGTTAAAAAAGAAGTTATCATCTTATTACCATTATATTATTTTTTTTTCTCCTTCAAAGGACAGATATGCAAATATGCTACCTTTTTGGGGTACGGTAGATAACCCAACGAATAAAAATTAATCAATTTAGCAATATGGATTAATTTTGATATAAAATTTCTGGCGACGTCATTTCATAAATTTATTTCAAGCCGTCTTAATGGAAGTCTACAAGAGTGTGGATGGTTATCACTTCAGTAAGTCATCAGAAAAGAATTGCGACATTTTACCTCTTAGCCACAAATCCTTTTTTTTTTTTTTTTGAGATGATCTTAGCCAAATAAATAATTGAGTGGCCCAAGTGTTTAATAATGGGTACAAATACATTAATAATTATATATTGTCTAGCTAGCCAATTATATTCCGGGGTAGACTTGGCATGGTGCTACTGGCCCATCAATTAGCAAAAGCAAAACACCTTCATAAATTTCAAACTTCACCTTCACATGGTTTTACTTTTACACCGCACCCCCACAAGTCTGTTGATTATTTATTTTATTTTTCTTTTCTCCTGTTAGTGCGCAAGGGCATGGCCTGTTGAATTTACCAAAATACTCATGTAGAGTCCAGGACTCTTCTTGAATCATCTTAAAAATCTTCCGCAAAGTATTGAGGTCGAAGGTTATAATGGTCATTTCATTAAACTTTTGTTGACTTACTCTCCGTTTGGCGGCTATTATTTCCAAGTTATTTTTGTCATCTTGCTGAGATTTCACATTTCCACAACAATTACGACCCATTGTCCTCTCTCTCTCTCTCTCTTGTAAAACATAGCATTATATATCCTAACCTGATTGTGTCCTTGGGATTTAAAAATATCTATTTTGTCTGCAAAATCAATCATCTTGCAGCCATGGATGGGAAGAGCAGTCCGTGGCTCATGCTTTATGTTGTCTTCACGTGCTTGTTTCTCAGCTCTCATGTCTCACTCGGAGCTGACAGGATCGCCGCAAACCAATCTCTGTCTGGTGATCAGACCATTGTCTCTTCAGGTGGCATCTTCAAGCTTGGCTTCTTCAAACCAGGTAACTCCTCAAACTACTACATAGCCATCTCGTACAACAAGGTGTCTAAGCCGACCTCAGTTTGGGTGGCCAACCGAGAGACTCCAGTCTCTGATAGATTCTCTTCGGAATTGAGAATATCAAATGGGAATTTGGTTCTCTTGAATGAGTCCAAAATCCCAATTTGGTCAACAGGTTTGAACTCCAGCACTTCAGGTTCTGTAGAAGCTGTGCTTCGTGATGAAGGAAATCTTGTTTTGAGTGATGGGTCTAATTCGTCAGAGCCTCTCTGGCAGAGTTTTGATCACCCTGGAGATACCTGGCTTCCTGGGAGCAAAGTTGGGTATAACAAAATTACCAATAGGAATACACTTCTCACTTCCTGGAAAAACAACGAGGATCCTGCACCGGGTCTTTTCTCTCTTGAGCTAGATCCCAATGGTACCAGTCAATATTATATTCTTTGGAACATGTCTAAAGTGTTTTGGACTAGTGGTACTTGGAATGGGCGTATCTTCAGCTTAGTTCCTGAAATGAGATTGAATTATATCTATAATTTTAGTTACGTTGACAATGCTAATGAGAGGTACTTCACCTATTCTCTCTACAATAACTCAATCATATCCCGATTTGTGATGGATGTTGGAGGGCAGGTTCAGCAGGAGTCATGGTTGGAGCCGTCGAACCAATGGAACTTGTTTTGGTCTCAACCAAGAGTTCAATGTGAGGTTTATGCTTACTGTGGTGCGTTTGGGAGCTGCAATGTGAACTCTCAGCCTTTTTGCCAGTGTTTGAGAGGTTTTGTGCCCAAATCTGCGGATGAGTGGGGTTCAGAAGTTTATTCCGGAGGCTGTGTCAGGCAAAGCAGCCTGCAGTGTGGGAATTCTAGTCTTGGCAACGGTAAACGCGACAAATTTTTTCAGAGTGTCAACAAGAAATCAGGCCAAAGCCCGGTCACAGTGGCAGCTGGGAGTGCACAGGATTGTGAGTCAACCTGTTTGAGCAACTGCTCTTGTACTGCTTATACTTACGACAACAATCAGTGTTCAATTTGGTATGGGGATCTGTTGGATCTGCAAGATGATACAACTAGTGGAAGGACTTTCTACATCAGGCTTGCTGCTTCCGAGTTTTCAAGTTCGAAGACTAGTAAGGGAGTCGTTATTGGTGCTGTTGTGGGTGCAGTGGCGGTAGTATTGCTCCTTGGTCTTGTAATTTTTGTCTTCTTGAGGAGGAGAAGGACGACAATCAAACCAGGGAAAGTTGTGGAGGGCTCACTGGTGGCTTTTGGCTACAGAGATTTACAGAATGCGACCAAGAATTTCTCAGAGAAATTGGGGGGAGGAGGTTTCGGTTCTGTTTTCAAAGGGTTGTTGCCAGATTCAAGTGTGATAGCTGTGAAGAAGCTTGAAAGCATTAGTCAAGGAGAGAAGCAATTCCGCACAGAGGTAAGCACGATTGGTACGATCCAGCATGTCAATCTTGTTCGTCTTCGTGGATTCTGCTCCGAGGGTACGAGAAAATTGTTGGTGTATGACTACATGCCAAATGGTTCTCTTGATTCCCATCTCTTTCATGAAGAAGTCACAGAAGCCTTGGACTGGAAGACTAGGTACAACATTGCTTTGGGAACAGCTAGAGGGTTGGCTTATCTTCACGAGAAGTGCAGGGACTGCATCATCCACTGTGACATAAAGCCTGAGAACATTCTTTTGGATGCTGAATTGTGCCCAAAGGTAGCAGATTTTGGGCTGGCAAAGCTTGTCGGGCGGGATTTTAGCAGGGTGTTAACAACCATGAGAGGGACAAGAGGCTATCTCGCTCCAGAGTGGATTTCAGGAGTTGCTATCACAGCCAAAGCCGACGTTTACAGCTACGGAATGATGCTTTTCGAAATTGTATCAGGAAGAAGAAACTCTGAGCATTCTGAAGATGGAAAAGTGAAGTTCTTTCCTACTTGGGCTACAAGCCTAATAGCTGCAGGGGGCAATATCCTTAGCCTGTTGGACCCCAAATTGGAGGGGAATGCTGATTTGGAAGAGCTAACAAGAATGTCTAAAGTTGCTTCCTGGTGCATCCAAGATGATGAGACGCAGAGGCCGTCCATGGGTCAGGTAGTTCAGATCCTTGAGGGAGTTTTAAATGTGAACTTGCCGCCAGTCCCGAGATCGCTCCAAGTGTTTGTTGACATCCCGGAGCACATAGTTTTCTTCACTGAGTCATCCTCTAGCCAAAGTTCTCAGCATCAGAGCAACGTATCTACGGCTTCCACTCACTCCAAAAGCGCATCATCCTCGAATTCCAAGTCTTGAAGCTAGAAAAATGAGACCATCACATCTCAAGAACTCAATGTTCAAATAAATGTAAGCATGTTTTCAATATGGTAGTGCAAGAGCCTGAGTAATTGTTGTAATCGATTGCATGTCTTTTAATATGATAGTGCAAGAGCTTGAGTAATTGTTGTAATATATTTTTGCCAATTTTCCTTTCTGATTACATGGATGTATATTCGGTCAAAAAACCGTTATGGCATACGCTACTAAGAGAAATGCCCATGTCTTTGTTCTGTTTCTTACATTGTGCTGAGAACTTTGCACAGATAGTTTGATTGGCAATATGGGACTTCGTTGCCAATCAACTTCAGTGTTAAAACAGAGAACTTTTCAAGCCATACATGTTGAAAATTTGGGACCCAGGAAAATTTGCCTGATTCTAAGCTACTTTGGCACCTGCAACTAAGGCTTGTTGACATTTGATCTAAGAAAGAAGCGATAGCTTTTCACATTTTCCCAACCACATCACTAAGAAACAACAATTTCATGGGTTAGTTATATGACCAATTTGGGTGAGAGAAAAGAAAAGAAAACCTTAAACCTAGCCTGACTTCTAATATTGGTCCATTAATTTTCGGTCTTCACACGACAATGGATATTCAATTTTCTAGATATCGGACCAAGTCAAAAGGCTATTGAGAGTCTTCATGATCCCGTCCATATCAATCAAAATATAATATACCGCCGTTTCGGTAACCAAAGCCGGCAAGACTCAACATAAAATTCAAGTGCCAGAGTTGTAGGGTGCTCTAACTTCAGTATTTATAGTCCTTAAAATAATAGAATTGTAAGTCCAAAAAAGTCTAAATTTCAATGGTAAAAAGATTTGTAAAATTTCTGAATAGTTTTGACTCTATATCTTTGGACCCAAATTTCGACCCTTTCCATGCAGAATCTAAAGTTGGTCAAAACAGCAAACTTGTAACTCTATCTTTTAACTTTGATTTGACTTAAAAATCATCTATTTCCGACTTGTGTAGAGGAAGTTATGACTGAAAAATTGAGCAGTACACAAAATTATGAAATTTTGCCCGAATTGAACATAAATTAGTTTTCCAACCAAATTTTGGTCTGATTTTTTGGTGCTCAGCTTGTTTCTACTTCTTCAAACCTGACAAGTTCTTTTTTTGACGCTTCAAATACTTTGATTATGTCCAATTATCTTATAAAACATACAACAAGCAATCGAAGTAAATCCTGTCAAAATTCATAATATTTATATAGTTAAATTACAAGATATATATAAAAAAATATGTATAAAACTTATGTAAATATTCAACCTATTATAGGGAGTTGTGATTTGTAACTCAATTACGTATGTGTGAGGACAAAAAATGTATACATTATTGAATAGATTATGTGGGCATTTTAATAGCAAATGGAAAAACCCTTTGACATTTAATGGTTCTGCATCTTTACAGGGATGAACCTGACTAGTGACTAATATGTGCACTAACATGGAGATCAACAACAATTTACTGTAAAAAACTGACTCTTCTGCAAAATTGTTCTTTCTAGATTATACAAAGACCAACAAACAAAAATGGGACAGTACGATGAATTATATAGCCTTATATTTTATGAGTGGTCAAATAAAGGCCTAATTTGAAAATGAATTGCAACGTCTTTGGGACTTGAACTCATAATCTATATTCTTATTTCGTATCAAGCCATTGTCTTTAATGAAACAAAATCCAGAAAGAAGCGTTGCATTATACCCCTGTGTATTTATTCTTTCTCTCCGAATGTAATCCGGAAATTCTTTCTGAGAAGATTCAACAAGTTCTACGATTCCATAGACATCTAATAAAAAATGTTGTGCATGCAGCGACAGAGCCACATAGGAGGCAGTTGACTCCACTGAAAGAAAAAAAAAATTTGTATGGCAGTTGCCTCTACTGAAAGAAGAAAAAAATTTTGTATGATTTGCTTAAAATTTATGCAATTGACTCCATTGAAATTACTGCTTTGTCCTCGTTAAAATTTGTACTTTATATTTTTGTTTGCACTTTCTTATTCTTTTTCATTCTTTTTTGTTCTCTCTTATCTGCCCCGACTGGAAAAAATTCGTGACTCCACCACTGTTTGTATGCCAATAGAATTTTGAGAAAAGCTATTATATTTGTCAAATTGTTTTGTAGCAGAGAGTGCTATTTATGCTTTTATTATGATTGGCAACATTTATTTGTAACAGTCGTTTTTCTTTTTTAAATTTTAAATAAGAATGCCGTTGGGTTGAACGTACCATTTGCCCGGGAAGGGGGAATAAATCAAAGCTAAATTGGAATCCTTGTCCTGCCGGGATTAGGACTAATTATTTATTCATTTTTGATAACTTAAAAACATTAAAAAGGCCACAATTCATAAATAATAGAGGGGCAACAACAAAACCCTTGGAATAAAGTCCAAGACTGCTGGTTTGTGTCTCGTTTGTTGTTTCTGTTTTGTGGAGAAGCAAGTCAAGCACTTTTGCCTGGTTTCAACACTATTTGGAAACTGAATCGAATGCTTTCAGGCTATTAGGCTTCTTCTAAAAATGAAACTGACATTAATTTTGGGGTCAATTTTGACAAGGATTAAATCATTCCCAAAAGTGGAATTGACATGGAATGCACACTTAGGAACGGGCATTTAAAAGACGACACTCACTTGTACCTCTTTTCAACTTGTTACCAAACCCCCGCCAACCCGGGATCAGGGCTGCTGGGGTTCAAGACAAAGTGCTTATAGTGGATGCTGGTTAATAGTGTATCAATATTACTTTTGGACTCTGAGTTTAACATCTCAGTTTATAACACTTGTAATGAGTACAATTTTTTAATATTTGATGCGGCTTTAAAAAAGTTTAAGGAAATAAATTTGCACTTTAATCAATAGTTTAAATTTTTGATGTGATGGTAAGCGCTTGATTTTAACTATTGGTATCAAAGCGAAGTTATGAATTCGAGTGCCAAATGTAACATTGAAGGGGAGAATATTTGTTAATATTATATTAATGTTACATTTAGACTCTAAACTTAACACTTTAATACTTGATGCAACTTTAAAAAAATTTAAGAAAATAAAGTTATATTTCAACTAACCGCTTAAATTTTTGGTGTAATAATAATCTATATCTCAACTAACGGCTTAGGTTTTTGGTGTAATGGCAAACTATTAATCCTAACAGTGGAACTCATGTAGGTGAAAACGATTGGATTTTCTGGTCTCTTTTCATCGTAAAAATCCTGACCTAGGAATCGAGAGAGCTAACAGAGACAATTTGGTGCGATGGCATAGGATGATAGGATGGATTGCTTATTCGGTTTGGACTCAGAGACAACTTGGGCCCATCAACCCCATGCTCAAATTTTTTTCTCCAGTCTGTTTAAAATAATAATAATAATTAAAAACTAAGCCACTAAAAAGTATTCACATAAAAAACAAAAAGAAAAAAAAAAACCAAATGGTAGTCAGTATTCAACATTCATGCAGTGCAGAGTCAATATTGATTGTATGTTAGCTTTTGAAGGGGTGCATTTGCGTTTCATCTTCAAAAAGTAGGAAGATAGTTGTTTGGTAAACTTTTTAGTATTGCTTTTTGATTCTGCTTATTTCCTTATTTGACTTCCTAACAGCAGCTGATTGAAAAGCAGTTCCGATCTACTTTTTGCTACTTTTTGGATTACTTTTCACTTTTTAATATTAATAATAATTTATATGGACTAAATTACCCTTAAATAATATTTATATAATTTTACTATTATTTTTTTTACTTCACATATGAATTAGATATGTTAATTTATTTTATTAGTATTTATATAATTTCAATAATTTTTTTTCAAATATTCTTAAATAATATTTTTTTTACTTTAATTTTCTTTAATGTGGACATTTATAAAAAAAATCTCAAATATAATAATTTTTATAATTTAATAAAAATTAATATTTTTTTTAAAAAGTTAAAAATTAAGTAAAATAATTCTCAATATTATTTATAAAATATTATTCTAAAATATAAAATTATAAAATATAAAAATAAAAATATTTAATATAATATATCTACACAAATTATATGTCTAAATTAGACATTTCATTATTCAACAGTAACAGCAAGTATAAAATTAACCAAACACTTCATTAATTTTATCAGCAATCAGCAACAGCAAGTAAAAATCAGCAATCAGCAATTAACAGCAGTAATCAATAACAGTAATATTCAACAGTTAACGCAAACAGGCCCACGTATCCCGTTGATCGGCATAATGGTCCATACTCCAACTGTGCAATTGTGCGTACGGAAAGACTAACTGAGGGGCCTGCTTAAAATGTTCCTATTTCAGGAAAGCCATCAAGATGATCCTGTCTTGAGTCTCCTGACTACCAAATATTGGATAGTACCGTAAAAGCCCTCAATTATGACAGGAGATCTGAATCCTATACCAAAAGGGTGTAAGACAAGATTGAGAGATCAAATTCAAATCTCTAAAGTCTCATTTGAAGGGACCAGGATCTGTTTAGTATTCAGGGTTTTAAGGGTGACTTTGACCCTCTTCCATAAATAATATTGATGAAGTTGATTAGAACACAAGGGGTCCAGGGACAGCCACAATGCAACCATTTTGTTTATTGAACGAGAAGTGTCCTTGGAAAATGGAATTGCAATCTTTAGGGTCTTCTTAGTTTAGATTTACGTCTCTTTCCCTACTTTCAACATTAAAGTAGTGATTTATTAAATGAAGATTTTTTTTAATTCTTCACGAATTAATTTTTTTTAATGATATATCAAAGGGTTTTTGATAATCTTGTTTTTGTTTTTTTAAACTAAATCTTAAATAGATTTAATGTTATTCTAAATTTTAAAATCTTGATCACTTTTCTTAAAATTTCGTTACAAAATTTCATAATGGTTATCATTATTTTTACATTAGAGCACATCCCTCATTTGCTTTATTTTTGTCCTCTTTTATGGTTCTTAAATTTTAATTTTTGTCCCATTTTTCGAGATTTTCGTAATCGACTTCCAATTTATCTCATCTCTCTGCGAAAAATGCGAAAGAATTATTTTTTGTCCTATTAAAGCGCTCTTCAATTTGTCCAGAAGGAAAACTGCTTCCAGCACAAATGCTTTTCTCTTTAATCATTGTCATCTTGTATCCACCAACGTGATCCTCATCACTGACAATTTATTGAAGGGCATACATACATATTTTAGATATTTTAATTTTAAACAATATCTTGATTGAAATTACGGTTATTATTTTTAAAATAAAATTGATAATTTTTAAAATATAAAATAAAAAATATTTTAAAAATATTAGTTATAATTTTAATCGAAATACTCGGTGAAACAAAACACTCATGACACTAATATTGCTGCGTTATTGAATGTCTTTCTAAAGTTACTTGCTCGACGGCGTATGTCTCCCATTAATTTGTTTATCTAATGTTTTTGGACTCTCAACATTTTTTTTTCTCGTAATCCCTTAGGAAAAATTCGAAGATTAAAGTTAAGACTTTTATTTGGTTCAAATCTTAAAAAGTGATTGAGTAAATTTTTTTTTTATTTCAATTGAAAGAATAATTACATTCAAATAATTGCTCTTAGAAAACTAACGCCTCTCCTATTAGAAAGAAGAAGTGGATGGAGCCCTTCTTGTGGCTGCTGCAACTGGTGTAACCTGATGGAGCCCCTCATGAACTTAAATTTCATGCAAAAAATTTATTTTTAACTTTAAGTAAAAGGATTAAATTTGTTAAAAATTATCAAAATGTATTGCAAATTATATTAAATCTGCCAACAACCATCTATCTCCTGGTCTCCTCCTTTCACAAAATGCTAATTCCATTTCCATTTCTTCCTCTAATAATATTACGCTTCCCCAAAGACAAAAGAAAAAAACAAAATTTTTTTTTGGAGACATCACATTATTAGTATTTAAACTTCTATTCTAAAAATTGTGAATTTTAATCTTAAAAAGGAATTTGTGATTTATGAAAAGAAATAACTGTATGAACCCACCATAATGGAATTGGCTACCTAATTGAAAATATATTTAAAAAAAAAAAGAAAAAAGAAAAAATAGATTAAAAGATGAAGGTGGTTCCCCAGAGTGCAAAAGGGAAAATAGATTGCATCAAAACACGAAACAGAGCATTTTCACGTCAAATATTTAATGTCCCTCTCTCCCCATCTGTTGACGGTTCCTTTCAAGTAGCCCTTCAATGGTGACCCTCTTCTTGTTCTCTTTCGACTTTCCTTCCTCCGTCGATCTTGAAACATACTCCGGCAGGCAAATATTGTCCTTTGTGTGCCGTCCGGGCAGAAAGTACAGCCACAAAGATGTGAAAATTATTGCATAAAATTTACCCCAAATGACTGTAACCGCAAGACTAATAAGGACCACGTGAATGCCTGTTTTGTCCGAATTCTTTGGCTTCGCTTCTCTTTTCATAGTCTTGATCTTTTGGTTCTTGGGCTTCACTCCACGTTCTTGATTTGGCTCCAATAACCAACCTAACCCAGTTGACGATGATGCAGATAGACCCGAAATTGTTATAAAATCTTGGGTCTTTAGGACATTATCAACGGAGAAGTCTTTAGTTTTGTCCAATGATTTTTTCCTCCGCATTGAGAAACTACGCTTTGAAGCTTTTGGGTCTTGGCATAGACCTTCTCTGTCAGAGACTCGCTTGGACTGAAATCAGGAAAAGGGAACAATGAAAATCCATAAAACCTAAAAAGTTAAAGAGTACAAAATCTTGAAACAAAGGATTATGTTAAATTATGAAGCAGGATTTTGATGGAATTTGTTTATCAAAAGGTTCTCAAGGGCAAACTCCCCTAATGATCACCTGAGAAATGTTTCTCTTTGTAAGGTGAAGTATGAGCCCTGAACTCGTTGAGTAATCAGAGAAAGAAGAATGGGTCACTGAACGCCTCAAGCTCTCTATTCTATCCATGGAAGCACACGATAAAGCTCGATTTTTGGACAGACCAATGTCTCCTCCTTTCGATTCAAGCACAAACTGGTCCACATCGACTACGGGCCTAAAACAAAGCAGAAATTTGTTTCTTGAAGCGTTCTTCATTGTCAGTTTCTCTTGTAATTGATAAAATTCTGGAGATGCCTAGCTGATTGTTTGTAGGATGGTACGGTTTAAAGGTTGTGAGATGGCCTGCTTTGGTCCGAATGCGGAATAAGAGAGAAAAGAAACGAGGATGCTGCTGTGTCTTTGTTTGTCCCTGTAAAGGTTTGGAACTGAAAAGGCCTTCAGGACTCTGGATGAGGGTCTATTTTACCAGCGGTGGCATTACAGGTTTGTTTGGTTTTTAGTTACCCAGTTCATATCTGTCTTGGACAATATTGGCAAATATATGTTTGTTTTAGGATGGAGATCTAAATTTGAAGTGTTTTTTGAGAGGCATATTATTCTTTTTCTTGGTTTATAAAATAAGAAAATATGGATGACACACAGTTTTATAAAAAAAAAATATTTTAGTTATAGTACATAGTAGGCCGTGTCTTTATATTAAATTCGTAAAAAAATAAATTCTATGATATCCAATAAATACAACAAATATTATTCTTACCGACAAGTTTTTGTGGTCACTGCCCATATTTTGGTAGGATTTATTTGTTTGTTTGTTTGTTTTTTCCCTAATCAATGGACTTGTTTTGCCCTTTTTCCATACGAAGAAGGGACTGGTGGGTGTTTTCATGATGTGGCGAGGATGACAATTGAGACTTGAGAGTGGGGTAATACGTGCATTAGATTTGGTTTTACAGCATGTTCACCTGCAGCATGCCTATCGTGAAGCTAATTAGATGGCTGACTTTCTCGTTACATCTGGTTTTGATCAACCTGAAGCATCTCTTGTTCTACTTAGTCCGCCAGTAAATGCTTTACAGTTTGTTTAAGTTAATATTTGTGGGGTTTTCACGTTCCGTACTATCACAGTTTTGGTTGCGATCCAAACCCTCCAATGAATCAAAAAGAAAAAAAAGGATTTACAGTTGGTTTTCAGTAATAATTTTCTTTTAGGGAAAGGATTCGCATCAGGAGGTAGTGTCCAGACAATTAACCAGGTGCAAACAAAATCCAATCGTGTGGAATTTTTTTGGAAAAATAAATTTTAAAACTAAAATCTAAAATTAAATCGGTGTTACTTTAAAATTTAAAGTATATATTATATTTAAATAAAAAAAAATTATTTTCTTTAAAAAAAAATTCCTAAAAATTTCAACACAATTGCATTTTTAATGCAACCTGGTTGCTTTTTGTGTCCCGACGCAAGTATCCGAATTAGGGATGTATGGACCCTTTAAGATATTGGTGGGCTGGGCTGGCTGGGCTTTCCAGAAATTAGACATGTCAGGAGTTTAGCACGAGAATTATACGAAGCCCTGGATCAATACCTCTTGAGGAGATTGGGCCTACGACTAAAATTGGTTAAAAGGGTTGTGTTGGCGTATCTACATGTAGAAATAGGCCTTGGTTTATGGATTCACACGACTGCGTCCAATTTTTACCGGGGTAGGCAGCTAGGGTCATCTCAATGTGGCAAATGGCCCATTAAATAATTAAAAAAAAAATGAAGACACACTCTTTGATATACTTATTATAGAAAATTAAAAATTATTCAATTATTAATAAAAATGGCACGTACTCTAATAAACACTGTAAAATATTAATTTTTTGAGTTTTTAGTATCTTGTATTAATTGTGTGTAATGAATATACCAAAATATATAATTTATTTTAATAAATAAATAGTGGTGAGTAGACAATCATTCTGAGTTAAAATATATGTTTATCTAATTTTTTCTATTCAAGATAATAAAGAAATAATCCCAGGTACGGTATCGAGTGAGTCAGTAGAAAATAATTGTGACATTTTACCTCTTAGCCACATAAATAATTCAGTGGCCCAAGTGTTTAACAATGGGTAAAAATACATTAATAATTATATATTTTCTAGCTAACCAATTTTGGCCCATCAATTAGCAAAACCAAAAGAAAAAAAGTTAGTATCAGGTGATTGGTGTATCGAATTTTATATTGGTTAAAATTAAAATTATTATTTTTGAAATAAAAATTGATATTTTTAAAATATTTTTTATTTTTACTTCTCAAAAATATTTGTATTTATTTTAAAAATAATATGCACAATTTATTTTAGAACAAAAACTAAGACATTTTACTAACTGTGCTCAAAGCAAAATACCTTCAGAAATTTCAAACTTAGTCTTCACATGAATCACATGGTTTTACTTTTATACCGGACCAGCACAAATCTGTTGATTATTTATTTATTTATTTTTTTTTTTCTTGTGTCAATGCGCATAAGGATGGCCTGTTGAATTTACCAAAATACTCATCTAGAGTCATAAGACTTTTTTTTTGCATCTTGAAAATCTTCTGAAAAGTATTGAGGTCGAAGGTTATAATGGTCATTTCATCAAAATTTTTGTGCACTTTCTATCCGACTAGCAGCTATTCCAAGTTATTTTTGCCATTTTGCTGACATTTCACGATAGCACAGCAATTAGGACCCATTCTTCTCTCTTTCTCCCGTGTAAAACATAGCACTCTATATCCTCGGCTGATTGTCTCCTTGGGATTTAAAGATATCTATTTTGTTTGCAAAATTAATCATCTTGCAGTCATGGATGGGAAGAGCAGTCCGTGGCTCATGCTTTATGTTGTCATCACGTGCTTGTTTCTCAGCTCTCATGTCTCACTCGGAGCTGACAGGATCACCGCAAACCAATCTCTGTCTGGTGATCAGACCATTGTCTCTTCAGATGGCAACTTCAAGCTTGGCTTCTTCAAACCAGGCAACTCCTCAAACTACTACATAGGCATATGGTACAACACGGTCTCTCAGCTGACCTCAGTTTGGGTGGCAAATCGAGAGACTCCAGTCTTTGATAGATTTTCTTCAGAATTGAGAATATCAAATGGGAATTTGGTTCTCTTCAATGAGTCCAAAATCCAAATTTGGTCAACAGGCTTGAACTCCAGCACTTCAGGTTCTGTAGAAGCTGTGCTTCGTGATGAAGGAAATCTTGTTTTGAGTGATGGGTCTAATCCGTCAGAGCCTCTCTGGCGGAGTTTTGATCACCCTGGAAATACCTGGCTTCCTGGAAGCAAAGTTGGGTATAACAAAATTACCGGTAGGAATACACTTCTCACTTCCTGGAAAAACGAAGAGGATCCTGCACCGGGTCTTTTCTCTCTTGAGCTAGATCCCAATGGCACCAGTCAATATTTTATTCTTTGGAACATGTCTAAAGTGTTTTGGACTAGTGGTACTTGGAATGGGCGTATCTTCAGCTTAGTTCCTGAAATGAGATTGAATTATATCTATAATTTTAGTTATGATGACAATGATGTTGAGAGGTACTTCACCTATTCTCTTTACAATAACTCGATCATATCCCGATTTGTGATGCATGTTGGAGGGCAGATTCAGCAGCAGTCATGGTTGGAGCCGTCCGGATGGCAGTTGTTTTGGTCTCAACCGAGAGTGCATTGTAACGTTTATGCTTACTGTGGCGCGTTTGGGAGCTGCAATGTGAACTCTCAGCCTTTCTGCCAGTGTTTGAGAGGTTTTGTGCCCAAATCTGCGGATGAGTGGGGTTCAGAAGTTTATTCCGGAGGCTGTGTCAGGCAAACCAGCCTGCAGTGTGAGAATTCTAGTCTTGGCAACGCTAAACTCGACAAATTTTTTCAGGGTGTCAACAAGATATCAGGCCAAAGCCCGGTCACGGTGGCAGCTGGGAGTGCACAGGATTGTGAGTCAACCTGTTTGAGCAACTGCTCTTGTACTGCTTATGCTTACGACAACAATCAGTGTTCAATTTGGTATGGGGATCTGTTGGATCTGCAAGATGATACAACTAGTGGAAGGACTTTCTACATAAGGCTTGCTGCTTCCGAGTTTTCAAGTTCAAAGACTAGTAAGGGAGTCATTATTGGTGCTGTTGTGGGTGCAGTGGTGGTCGTATTGCTCCTTGGTCTTGTAATTTTTGTCATCTTGAGGAGGAGAAGGACGACAATCAAACCAGGGAAAGTTGTGGAGGGCTCACTTGTGGCTTTTGGGCACAGAGATTTACAGAATGCGACCAAGAATTTCTCAGAGAAATTGGGGGGAGGAGGTTTCGGTTCTGTTTTCAAAGGGCTGTTGCCAGATTCAAGTGTGATAGCTGTGAAGAAGCTTGAAAGCATTAGTCAAGGAGAGAAGCAATTCCGCACAGAGGTAAGCACGATTGGTACGATCCAGCATGTCAATCTTGTTCGTCTTCGTGGATTCTGCTCCGAGGGTACGAGAAAATTGTTGGTGTATGACTACATGCCAAATGGTTCTCTTGATTCCCATCTCTTCCATGAAGAAGTCACAGAAGCCTTGGACTGGAAGACTAGGTACAACATTGCTTTGGGAACAGCTAGAGGGTTGGCTTATCTTCACGAGAAGTGCAGGGACTGCATCATCCACTGTGACATAAAGCCTGAGAACATTCTTTTGGATGCTGAATTGTGCCCAAAGGTAGCAGATTTTGGGCTGGCAAAGCTTGTTGGGCGGGATTTTAGCAGGGTGTTAACAACCATGAGAGGGACAAGAGGCTATCTCGCTCCAGAGTGGATTTCAGGAGTTGCTATCACAGCCAAAGCTGACGTTTACAGCTACGGAATGATGCTTTTCGAAATTATATCAGGAAGAAGAAACTCTGAGCATTCTGAAGATGGAAAAGTGAAGTTCTTCCCTACTTGGGCCACAAGCCTAATAGTTGCAGGTGGCAATGTCCTGAGCCTGTTGGACCCTAGATTGGAGGGGAATGCTGATTTGGAAGAGCTAACAAGAATGTCTAAAGTTGCTTCCTGGTGCATCCAAGATGACGAGACCCAGAGGCCGTCCATGGGTCAGGTTGTTCAGATTCTCGAGGGAGTTTTACATGTGAACTTGCCGCCGATGCCCAGATCACTACAACTGTTTGTTGATACTCCGGAACACTTAGTTTTCTTCACAGAGTCATCCTCTAGCCAAAGTTCACAGCATCAGAGCAACATATCTACGGCTTCCACCCACTCCAGAAGTGCACCATCCGGGAGTTCCAAGTCTTGAAGCTAGAAAAATGAGACAAGCACATCTCAAGAACTCAATGTTCAAATAAATGTAAGCATGTTTTCAATATGATAGTGCAAGAACCTTAGTAATTGTTGTAATCGATTGCATGTCTTTCAATTTGATAGTGCAACAGCATGAGTAATTGTTTTAATATATTTTAGCCAATTTTCCTTTCTGATTACATGGATGTATATTCGGTCAAAAACCTGTTATGGAATACGCTACTAAGAGAAATGCCCATGTCTTTGTTCTGTTTCTTACATTGTGCTGAGAACTTTGCACAGATAGTTTGATTGGCAATATGGGACGTGGATGTTAATCAACTTTAGTATTAAAACGAGAACTTTTCAAAGCATACATGTTGAAAATTTGCGACCGACGAAATTTTCCTGATTCTAAGCTACTTTGGCACCTACTACTAGTTGACAGTTAATCCAAGAAAGAAGCCATAGCTTTTCACATTTTCCCAACCACATTACTAAGAAACAACAATTTCATGAGTTGGTTATATGACCAAGTTGGGTGAGAGAAAAAAAAAACTTAAACCTAGCCTGACTTCAAATTTTGGTCCATTAATTTTCGGTCTTCACACGACAATGGAAATTCAATTTTCTAGATTTCATCAGACCAAGTCAAAAGGTTATTGAGAGTCTTCATGATCCCGTCGATCCCAATCAGTATATAATATACCACCGTTTCGGTAACGAAAGCCGCCGAGACTCAACATAAAATTCAAGTGAGAGAGTTGTAGGGAGTTGTCATTTGTGACTCAATTACGTATGTGTGAGGAAAAAAAATACGGAAATGTTTTGTATATAGAAAATTATATACATAAAGTACATAAATTTAATAAAATAATAATACTTTTGTATCATTATAGTAAAAAAAAGAAATTTTTTTTTTTTGTAAAAAATTCCATATATATTTACACTTTATATTTTAGAGTAACACTCATTTATATCTAAATTTTAGTTTTTTTGTAAAAAATAAACAAAAAAAAACCAAAAAAATATTATTTTAATGATTCCACCTCAGCGGGCACATATATATATATCTCAGTGTAGGATTATCTGTTTGCGTAGTTAGGTCCAAAAATATATACTATCAAATAGACTGTGTAAGTATTTTAATTGTAAATGGAAAAGCTCTTTGACATTTTTATGGTTCTCCATCCGTTTAGCGATAAGCCTGAGTAGTAACTAATATGTGTGCTAACATGGAAATCAACAACAATTCGCTGTAAAAAAACTAACTCGTCTGCAAAATTGTTGTTTCTAGGTTCTACAAAGACTAACAAACAAAGATAGAACAGTACGGTGAATTATATAGGCTCATATTTTTCTCCTACGTTGCAAAATGAGTAGTCAAATAAAGGCCTAAATCGAAGATGAATTGCAGCGTCTTCGGGACTTGAACTCATAATCTACATGCTTATTTCGTATCAAGACATTGTCTTTAATGAAACAAAATCCAGAAAGAAGTGTTGTATTATACCCCAGTGTATTTATTCTTTCTCTCCGAATGTAATCCGGAAATTCTTTCTGAGAAGATTCAGCAAATTCTACGGTTCCATAAACGTCTAATAAAAAAGGTTTTGCACACAGGGCAGAGCCACATAGGAGGCAGTTGCCCCTACCGAAAGAAAAAAATTTATATGATTTACTTAAAATTTATACAATTGACTCCACTAAAATTATCGTTTTGCTCTCATTGGAATTTGTGCTTTATACTTTTGTTCTCACTTTTTTATTCTTTTTTGTTCTCTCTTATCTGCCCCAACTGGAAAAAATTCATGACTCCACCACTGTTTGTATGCCAATAAAATTTTGAGAAAAGCTATTATCTTTGTCAAATTGTTATGTAGCAGAGAGTGCTATATATGCTTTTATTATGATTGGCAAAAATGTTTTGACGACATTTATTTGTAACAGTCGCTTTTCTTTTTTAAATTTTAAATAAGAATGCCTTTGGGTTCAACGTACCATTTGACCGTGAAGCGAGAATAAATCAAATCTAAATTGGAATCCTAGTCCTGCTGGGATTAGGACTAATTATTGATTAACTTTTGGATTTTGATAGCTTAGAAAAATTAAAAAGGCCGCAATTCATAAATAATAGAAGGGCAACAAAAGAAATTCTTTCCCAACTTCTTGCCGTAATTAGCCAAAAATTGCCTTTAGGTATTAAAATTCAATAAACTAACAAAGTTATCTCTAGACAAGTGAGCATTATACCGTGCATTATGAGATGAAATGTATTAATTCCTGCAGTTTGTTAATCGAACTCCAAAACGTGAATGTTTGCAGGCCAGTGATCTCTCTCGAGTGATCAAATGATCGTTTCAACACCGTTTAGAAACTGAATCGAATGCTATTATGCTATTAGGCTTCTCCTAAAAATGAAACTGACATTAATTTTGAGGTCAATTTTTACAAGGCTTAAATCATTCACAAAAGGGGAATTGACATGGAATGTACACTTGGGAACGGACATTTACAAGACAGCTCTCACTTGTACCTCTTTTCAACTTGTAAACCAAATCCCCGCTAACCCGGGATAAAGGCTGCTGGGGTTCAAGACAAAGCGCTTATAGTGGAACCCATGTACGTGAAAACGATTTGAATTTTCTGGTCTCTTTTCATCAAGAAACTCCTCAGCTCGGAATCGAGATAGCTGACTCAGAGACAATTTGGTGCGATGGCAGAGGATGATAGGATGGATTGCTTACTGGGTTGGGACTCAGAGACAACTTGGACCCATCAACCCCATGCTCAAATTTTTTCGTAGGAGGCCAGCCCACCTAATTTTCTCAAGTCTGTTCAAAAGAAAATAACAATAATAATAATAATAAACTAAGCCACTAGCAAGTATTCACATTAAAAAAAAAAAAAAAAGGCAAATGGTAGTCTGTATTCAACATGTATGCAGTGCAGAGTCAATACTGATTATAAGACAAATCCTGTTGATCGGCATAATGGTCCATACTCCAACCGTGCAATTGTGCGTACGGAAAGACTGAGTCACTGAGAGGCCTGCTTAAAATGTTCCTATTTCGTTTCAGGACACGGGTATACGGTCAGAGAAAATTAGTCAGAAGAAGTGTCAATAATGCAACGGTCTTACTGATTTTTGCAATAAGATTAATAAAATATGTAATAAAAATTATCGCGTTATTTTTTGTTGCAGAAAAATTCAACGTTGTTGCAGAAGTATTCTTTATTATTACATTATTGACACTTTTTCTATCCTTCTCTCTCTGACTGCCGATCTTTTTCATTCCAGGAAAGCCATCAAGATGATCCTGTCTCGAGTCTCCTGACAACCAAATATTGAATAGAACCATAAAAAAGCCCTCAATTATGACATGAGATCTGAATCCTATGCCAAAGGGTGTAAGACAAGATTGAGAGATCAAATTCAAATCTCAAGTCTCATGTGGAGTGATCAGGATCTGTTTAGTATTCAGGGTTTTAAGCGTGACTTTGACTCGCATCCATAAATAATATTTGATGTAATTGATTAGAGCACGAGGTCCAGGGACTGCCACAATGCAACCAATTTGTTTATTGAACAAGAAGTGTCCGTGCAAAATGGAATTTGCAATCTTTCAGGTCTTTTTAGTTCAAAATCATGTGTCTTTTCCTACTTTTAATATTATAGTAGTGATATATAATATGAAGATTTTTTTCTTAATTTTTCACGAATTGATTTTTTTAATGATGTGTTAAGGAATTTTGATAATTTTTTTTAAACTGAATTTTAGATAGATCTAATGTTACTCTAAATTTTAAAACTTTAATCGTTCTTTGTGAAATTTCGTTAAAAAATTTTCGTGATATTTATCATTATTTTTACATTAAAGCACGTCACTCATTTGCTATATTTTTAGTCCTTTTTATAGTGCTTAAATTTTAATTTTTGTCCCATTTTTTGCCATTTTTGTAATCGACTTCCAATCTATCTCATCTCTCTGCGAAAAATGCTGAAGAATTATTTTTTGTCTTATTTCTTACAGAACTGAAAAAGTGCAAACGTGTTTTTGCCACAAGTGCTTCAATTTGTCTAAAAGGAAAACTGCTTCCACCACAAAGGCTTTTCTCTTTAATCGTTGTCATCTTATACCCACCAACGTCTTTCCTAAATTGAATTGACATTATGTTAACAAAGAGAGTACGTCGTATTTTTAATTTCTTCAACTGTGTTTTAAAAAAAAACAAAATCTTTCTCGTCACTGAAAATTTATTGAAAATCTTTTTAAAGATACTGGCTTAACGGCGTATGTCTCCCTTTAATTTCTTTATTTAATGTTTTTGAACTGTCAACATTTTCTCTCTCATACGATGATTGGCGAAGAGACAGTAACATAGTCCTGTTCATCCTTAATCCCTTTTAATCCTTGATTCACCTCGAGAGTAAACTTCTAAGATTTAAAAGGTACATCATCATTTTTATAATTCAGATTCGAATTGGACTTTAAATTTGAAAATTATAAGCTTCTAATTACTAAATTTTTTGGTAGGAACTTGGAGTCATCGTTTGAAGAGGTGGATAAGGGTGCCTTAATCAAGAATAATACAGAGTCAAAACAGATTTCTATAGAAATGTGGAGTATAGTGGCTGCCAAACTTGAGCCCAACTGACCCTGTTTGATTCCCCCTCGTGGACTTGCATTTCATGCAAAAATTTATTTATAACTTTAAGCAAAAGGATTAAATTTGTTAAAACTCACATGTATTGTCAAATATATTAAATTTTCCATAAACCTTCTGCTGATCTCCTCCTTTCACAAAATGTTAATATCATTTCCATTTTTTTTCCTTTTAAATAAACTTTTATTCTAAAGATTGAGTTTTAGTCTTCATAAAGAATGTGTGATTTATAATTATAAGAAGAGAAGAGTTGTCCGTATCCGTAATGTGTAAGTCATAATCGAATTGGCCACGTAATTGAGAAAAAAGAAAAGAGAAAAAACAGATTAATGAGAAAGTTGGTCCCCCAGAGGGGAAACTAGATTGCATCAAACCGGAAACAGAGCATTTTCAAGTCAGATATTTAATGTCCCTCTCTCCCTATCTGTTGACGGTTCTTTTCAAGTAGCCCTTCAATTATGACCCTCTTCTTGCTCTCTTTCCACTGTTCTTCCTCCGTTGATCTTGAAACATACTCCGGCCGGCGAATATCGTCCTTTGTGTGCCGTCAGGGCAGAAAATACAGCAACAGCGATGTGAAAATTATTGCATAAAATTTACCCCAAATGACTGTGACTGCGAGACTAATAAGGACCACGTGTACGCATGTTTTGTCCGATTTCTTTGGCTTTGTTTCTCTTTTCATATTCTTGATCTTTTGGTTCTTGGGCTTCACTCCACGTTCTTGATTTGGCTCTAATAACCAACTTGACCCAGATGACGACGATGAAGATAGACCCAAAATTGTTCTAAAATTTTGGGTCTTTAGGACATTATTAACGGAGAAATCATTCGTTATGTCCAATGATTTTATCCTCCGCATTGAGAAACTACGCTTCGAAGCTTTTGGGTCTTGGCATAGACCTTCTGTGTCAGGAACTCGCTTGGACTGAAATCAGGAGCAAGGACACAATGAAAATCCAAAAGCCCTAAAAAATTTGCTCTTCTGTTATGTGACATATTTGTAGTGTAAACTTTTGAAACAATGGATGATATTTAAAAGGAAAAAAAAAAATAAAGTACAAATCCCGAAATTTTTTTTTTTAGAATCTTTGCCTAATATTGAGCGTTCGATTTTTTGAAACCAAATAATTTTTGCAATTACATTTTTTTTTTTACAAAAAAATTACTGTTGTTTTGAGCAAATATTCGAAAAAAAAAAAAAAATCCGGATTGTACCCGAACCCAAAAGGGTCTCAAAGGCACTAAATTATCAAAAGGGTCTAAAAGGAAGCAGGGTTTTGAAAATATGAAGCAGGATTTTGAAGGAACTAAATTATCAAAAGGGTCTCAAAGGCAAACTCCCTGGATGATCACCTGTGAAATGTCTCTCTTTGTGGAGTGAAGGATCAGTCCTGAACTTGTCGAGTAATCAGAGATCGAAGAAAGGTTCACTGAACGCCTCAAGCTCTCGATTCTATCCATGGAAGCACACGCTAAAGCCCCATTTTTGGACAGACCAATGTCTCCTCCTTTCGATTCAAGCACAATCTGGTCCACATCGGCTACGGGCCTAAAACAAAGCAGAAATTTGTTTCTTGAAGCGTTCTTCATTGTCAGTTTCTCTTGTAATTAAAATAAATTTTGGAGATGCCTTGGAGGATTGGTACGGTTTTAAAGGTTGTGAGATAGCTTGCTCTGGGTGAGGATCTATTTTTCGAGCGGTGGCATTACATGTTTGTTTGGGTTTCTTATCTGTCTTGGACAAGATTGGCAAATATATATTTGTTTTAGACATGAGATTTTAGTTTCAATTAATGAAGTGTTTTCGAAAGACATATTGTTCTTTTTTTTTCATAAAATAATAAAACATAGATGTCTCAGTTTTGTTAAAAAAAATTATTTTAATTGTAGTGTATAGTAGATTGTGCATATACATTAAATTTATAAGAAAACAAATTTTACGGTCACTAACAAATGCAACAAATGTTATTCTTACGGACAAATTTTGTAGTCGCTGCCTATATTTTGGTAGGATAAATTTGTTTGTCGTTTTTTTTTTTTTAATTAATGGCCTTGTTATGCTCTTTTTTCATACGGAGGGGGACTGGTGGGCGTTTTTTTTGAGCTTGCGAGGATGACAATTAAGACTTGAGAATGGGGTAAGGGTAATACGTTCATTAAATTTGGATTTACGGTATGTTTACTTTCAGCATGTCTATAGAATGGTTGATTTTCTCCTCACATCAACTTTTGTTTTTTTCTTCTGCTTCTTTGCTAACCCTCGAACACTTGACTTGATCAAGTGCAAACATCTAGCCACCTGAACAACTAGATGGGTGGCTTTGTTTTTTTCTCCTCACATCTACTTTTGACCAGGCTAAAACATCTCATGTTCTAGCTAGCCCAACAATTGAGTGTTTTTTTTTTTTTTTTGGTTTAAATGGAGGCCGAAGTCGATGGATTGAAGAGAGTCTTACTGGATAACTGTACGGGGCCATGAGACCCCTATTACATCTTGCTGCACCTGCGACATCACTCCAACTGGAGGACTATGGAAGACGTGCAAACCCCTTGAAAGGGAGAAAGTATAGTTAGCCATCTAATATTTCATGTCTCATATTATAGCTGTTTAGGCTCAGATCCAATATTTCATTGAATTAAAAAAGAAAAAGGATTCACAGTTGGTTTTCAGTCCAGTTAGGAATGATTTTCAGGGAAAAAAACACAATAGGCCTCCGAATTGGGGATGTATGGACTATTGAAGAAATTGCTGGGCTGGGCTGGGCTTGGATGGGCTTTCCAGATATTAGACATGTCAGGAGCACGTGAATTATACGAAGCCCTAGATCAAAACCTCTTGAAATGATTCTCATTAAAAGAAGAGAGTTGGGCCTACGACTAAAATTGGTTAATCTACATATAGATATAGGCCTTGGTTTATGGATTCACACGACTGCGTCCAATTTTTAGCAGGGTAGGCAGCTAGGGTCATCTTAATGTGGCAAATGGCCCTTTAAATAATGGAAAAAAATTTGTGAACACTTTTTGATATATTTATTATAGAAAATTTTAAAAATTAATTAATTATTAATAAAAATGGCTTGTACTCTAATAAATACTATAGAATATTAATTTTTTGGTTTTTCATTTTTTTTTATTAATTGTGCATGGTGTACTTACTGAAATATATGTCTACCCAATCGTCCTATTGAAGATATTAAAGAAATAAGACAAGCATGATTGGTACGGTATCAAGTACATCTTTGATTAATTGACAAGGTTTATTCAATAAGAAAAACAGACAAGCACGGTTGCGTTTCTATTTTGTATATTCTTTTTCTACTGACAAGTTGATCATTGCCACATTGTATGACATTTGAAAGCTCTTTAGAAAGACTTTTCATTTTATTTTCTGTGGTTAAATATATGAAACGAAAGGTATCCAAAGAAAAATCTAACATTTTGTTACAAGAAAAAAAAAAATTAGAAAAGGCCACCTATTGTCTCTCGAAATTCTTGTATATATTCATTAGAGACATTTTGTTTTGCAAAATCATCAGCGATTACATTAGTTTCTCATCTAAAATGTTTGAACGCCCAGCCGGCCAGCCCATTTGGGATTAAAGGGAAAGGGAAATTATGATAACGGAAGTCTATAAACCTTGATAGAGAGATTTAAAATCTTTCCCAATCATTTCAAACCCTTCTCAGTATTAATTTTAGTTAAAGTTTAATTACATAACAATACGGTAAAAAATATATAGAAAATCTACTGTCTATTTAACGACCCTTATTTTATTTTATTTTTTTGAATTTAATAATTTTTTACGAGATCATGCCTAATCCATTTGAGCTCAGACCAAGCTTTTCTATTCTAGTTTTATTGAAACCAAGAAAATCTTATATGTTTTGGTAAATTCATATAAGAGAAAAGTTTTAGAGGTTAATGATTTGTTACTTGGTTAAGTGTGTTGAAAATAGTAAATTTTAAATTTTCAGTAATAATATTTATATTTTTAATAATAAAATTTTATTTTTTTATTTTTTATTATTTAAAACATGTATCTTATTATTAAAAAATATAAAATTATTACAATCAAAACAATTCATAATTTATCCACGCGCGCTCTCTGCCACATCTTTTTCTTGGACTTTACCCCATTTGCCTCCGATGGCATTCATAGGCCGTAACACGTGATCACGACACTTCGTTGACTGGCACACCGCGTCACTCGGAATCGGAGGCCCTCGCTAGTTCACACTGCACACGTCACGTGGTGCGAAATTTGTATAATTAATGAAGGGAGAAATTTTAAATTTTAGCCTTAAATTAATATTAGATTTACATGGTAAATTTCGATTGAAATAAAATTAATAGTCCAACTGAGTAAAATTTTTTAACAGTCTTATGAGACTTCTTTGTAAAGAATAAAAAATTTAGTACAAAATTTAGGAAATTGCAAACTCTGATTACTTTGGACAACCGAAAAAATATGGTGATTGTCTTTTAGTCTTTTAGAGGACTAATTAGCCTAGAGCCGTGGTGTCTTCAATTTCTTGTTCTTGGTTTTCCTTTACTTATTCTCTCATTTGTTTCTTTCTAATATCATTTAAGGATTTAGTGGAGGGTGGGGTACATATGATGTATTCAACAACCAAGTTAGTGCCATCCGATAGAGAGAAACTAATGTATGGAGCAGTTGATTCTAGCTGAGACAGAGATCCAAATAGCGCAATAAATATTATCGTAGCATTACTTAAATTAATTGAGTAATTTTTGTCACTGTGGATGACTGAAAGTTTTGTTGGGTTTGATGTCTTGATAATGGTGTTCATTTGTTAGACAGGTTAAGTAATTGACAGCGAGGTGTAATTGAAATAGAAATCCATTGATTGCCCCATTAGACTATAATATGACAGCATCAACTATAGTAATTAGGTTTCAAAAAATTGTTATTATAACTAATAATAATAGCTCAATTGACACTAGAACAGAACTTTTTATTTTTATCGAGATCGGGTTGGTGCTCAATGTACTGGGTACAAGATCGAAAATCATACTCTTCGAAGCCATAACGCCCAAAATTTCCATGCTGATTTGACGCGATTTTTCAAAAGTCTTTCTTAATTTTAAGAAAAAAAAAAAAAAGAGTGGGAGAGCCCACTAACACTTTATGACTAGCATATGCATTTTCTTGAACCTTTAATTTCTCACGTAAGCTTCACCGGCCAAGCGGGGGTAGTCTTTGCTCTTATTAAAATATAACGGTCGACTTTTGCCTATTTTAAATGTACCCATTTTCACAGTTGAAAGTTACTATTTAGTGATAATTTAATATATTTTTTTATTAATTCAAATTCAAGTTTTTGTATTAACGACTCATTGCCTTTAATTAAAAATTTCAAGCGAAGTGCAGTATTGTAAATTTAAAATTAATTAACTCTGCGATTAAATATAAAAAAAATCCGTTTGAATCCAGTAACATTTGAGTGAGGTCTTTTCCTATGAATAAAATTAAATGGAGTAAGTGAAATAGAGATTTATCCTGACTCCGACTAATGGATCTGATGATCAATGTATTCATAATAAACTTTTTTATCAAAAAAAAAAAAGAATTGTACCCTTTTTCTACATGTTAAAAAATATTACCAGTCACAGAATGTTTTCGAAGACTTTTTGATCGCCAAAGGTACTTTTTTCCACTAAAACCATTTTGAATGCTTCTATCCTGGCTAAAGTACGAATGATATAACCAAGATTGAAATTTGTGGATTAAAGTGTAAGACAAACAGACATTTTGTGATTTTTTTTTTTTATTTAGTTGATCCATGAAATTTCTTACGGTAAGAGCCGAAGTTCATTTAGATAAATATTGTTCGTCACAAGCTGGCAGCCTGGCAGAAGGCTCTAAAGATTGGATTAATTGCCTTTCCTTCAGTTCTGTTCCATATGAAAGTTTATATCCAGACACTCAAGATTGGATTGGGGGCGAATTATTTTAGCGAACAAAAGACTTAGATTGCCACACGCATGCCATGACGGACGATGATAAGGCAGTCCGAATCATTCTGTAGCAATAGCGGCCTAGATGGCTCCCGATTCATGACCCGCATGTCAACCTTTGTCCTTATTGATTTAAGCAATCAATAGAGGAGACGTTTTTTTTTTTTTTTTTTTTTTTTCTTTTTGATCACCCAAGTAAACTGGTTGTGATGAGAAAAAAACATTTAAGTGAGATCCGACTGAAAAAAGAAAAAGAAAATTGATTAGATAAGACATAAAATTGTTATCAATTACACTAAAAAAATAAACGTTAAGTAGATATAACAAACATTACAACATATATATTATTGATGCATTGAGCTAGCATCTCTTCCCGACCAAAAACATATGTAAAAAGAACAGGAAAGTGTTGCGAATCAAAAAATGTACCAACTACTAGACATAGTTTGATGTTTACTAAACTATTTACTAGGAAGTGAATTCTTTACAAAATACGTACCCTCCAAATTAGTAAGAAATAGAATACTCGTCTTATATTTATACATCTTTTGAGATTTTTTTTTTCCAATTTTAAGGTAATTAAGTTGTTGTTGCTAATGACACAATCTTAGGCACATGTCTACAAACATGGTGTTGTCATGTTAATGACACAATCTAATGACACAATCTTAGAAAATCTTGTCATGTTATTTTCTTTTGTGGTTAAATATATAGAATAAAAGACATCCAAAGAAGCAATCAACCTTTTGTTACAATAATCTATGACCCTTAACATAGAAGTTTATAATCTTCGTGATAATTTCAAGCTTTTCTTTCTAGGTTTAAAAATGTGTACGTTAGTATTTCTAATCAATTTATTCTATTCTAGAGATATTAAGTTGTAATTTTAGAAAAATTGAATATAAAATTTTTTAAAAAAATTATTTTATTATATAACTCTTAATCAAACAAATTTTTTAATTAAAAACTAAAAAAGAAATTTATCTGTTTTTGTTAAATTGGCAATTTATACATGGACACAGCGACTCTCTCCCGGTCCGCCTATCTTTTCCTTGGACTTTTTTCCTTCTCCAAATAGAACGCCATTGGTCGTCCTGACTCCTGACTTGTGATCAAGATTCTTCATTGACCACTGCACCGCGTCGCTCTAAAAATCCACCGTAGGCCCTTACGCGTCCACGCTTCACACGTGGTGACGAGGTGTGAAACGGTTTATTTGTTTAGAATGAAAGAAAGTTATGACCAAAAAAAAAAAAAAAAGAATGAAAGAAAGAGACGGATTTTCTGATAGATAAAAGACGAGTGTAGGCTTACGAGGTTTTTTTTTTTCATTTAACAAAATATTGTAAGCATGCAGTCATAATAATATATACAATTGAGATAAATTATGTATATAATTTTTAAAAATATTATTTATATCTTATATTTAACTGTATGCACATCATAAATTTAAAAAAATAATTTTTTTTAAAATAACAAAAAATAGCGTGGGACTCGTAGCCATCCAATACCTATTTGTATCTTGCGATACTGTAGCAAGTCCTATTTATTTGTGTTATTAATTTGAAATGTAGAAAAGTTTTGATAAAGTTCGCCGAAACTCGGACAAAACTTTTGCTCCCCACTATGCGCTGGATGACGTATTTGGCCAGCTTTGGTATGGCATACTAATAAAAAGCAAGTCCTTCAAGTCAATTCAAACTGAGGCACCCACGTTAGAATAAGAGCACTGTTACATAGCCATATAATTTTTATCATATAATTCAGTTATACTATAATTATGGTCATATTTTTTGTAATAATATACTTATTTTTTACAACAAAAAAATAAAGTGTAAATTTTTGTTGTAAAAAATATAATTATGGTTACAAAAAAAATATAAACAGTTGTAATATGACCAAATTGTATGTTAATTTTGTATGCCCATAAACCTTTTCTCTTAGAAGAAGAACAATCATGGGAAATTATTTCCTGCTCTTTATGTGTCCTGAAGCCAGTTAATAACTTGAAATCACACATTTTTTAGTACTTTATTTTCTTTTTTTGGATATATATCTTTGTAAAAGCTGCATGGATTTGGCCAAATACCGGGTCTGTGCATGAGAATTTTTTAATAATTTGTTTTCGGCGAATAATAATGAGATAAACTCCTGGCCCAAAGCTCTAACCTAATGATCAAAATTTGCATCTTAGAGCCAAAAGGCCTCATGCTTCAGTTCTTTTTAATTATTAAAAAAAGTGGGTCAATTGTTGTTAATTTAGTAATTACTTGCCAATTGTTCCTTTCATCTTCGTCTTTTTCTTCTTCTTCTTTTTTTTAAAATTATCTGGAGAGCAGCCCAAACAATAATTCGATCAGGTGATTATATTATCATTATGCATGGGTCTTCCTCGAAGTTCACTGTCTTGATGCTCGGCTCCTAGTCAAGAAATGGAGGCTTGTCAATTTGATTATTCACTAAATGAAAGATAGTCTTCTTTTATTCTATAAATTTCCTCATATATTTGCAAGGTACCTTATGAATTCGGAATCTCTTTTTATGATATTAGAATCCCAAGCATGTAATTAAAATTTTAAGTTTTTAATTTTACTGGAAGTCTTCTTCGCTAATTATTTATAGGAAAAAACTTGGCAGCTTTATTTAGATAGTTATAAAGTGATATGTGTTATCAAATGATTAAATACATGAAAAAATAAAAAAAAAACTGTCAGTTATATGAGACTACAAAACTATTTGTTTCTATCTTAGTAAAACTACCTAGTATTACTTTGTTTATAATTATCTGTTCTTAAAAAAACACTAAAATAGTTAAAAGTTTAGACATACATGGTAAAAGTATGGGGGTATTGCAATTATTTGGATAAGAAATAAATGAAAATGTGACATGGTAGACAAAAAAATTGTCTATAGCGCGAGAAAGCGCCTCTTGCTCCACTTAAAGGTCACTTCTGTTCTTTGCAGCAACAAAAAACATAGAGACTTTCCTGGAATTTTTTTTCGTTGAAAATAGAAAACAGAAAGTTGTGTTCAAATCACGTAATTTTTATTTTGAAAAAGTTGAATCCCCTTTTTCCATATTTTCAAAATTGTGCTAGATTTGAAAAACCTCTGAAAATCTTCCAGGTTTCTTTCACTTAACTTCTCTTGGAAGGAGAAATGGATTGGACTTCTTGTTGTTATGACTCATGAGGAATATGTGGAGTCTTGATAGCACCTAATTTTTCAGAATAAAAAATATTTTAAAAAAAGAAGATTGATAAACAAGTTAAATTTATGAAACTCAGCATATTCTCTACTTTTTCAAATTAGGAAATATATTTCTATCTCAAAATGAACATATTTTTTTGTTTATTCTCCAAATTTTCTACAGGAAAGGAAATAAATAAAAATGAACTGAAAATCGAAAACAAAAAACAAAAAAGCACAGATTTGGAGAGCGTGTAGAATAACTAATGAATTGCAACTGTACTATATCGCAATTGGTGCATTGGTCTTTGCAGCTTTAATTCTTTTTGCTGGATGGTTCCATTATTACAAAGTTGCTCCAAAATTTGCTTGGTTCTAAGATGTAAAATATATATTGAATCACCATTTAACGGGGCTACTGGCACTTGGGTCGCTTTCTTAGGCGGGACACGGTCTAGACTTTTTTTCAAATTCCATACCTTAATCTTCAATAATTAAAAAGGAAGACTCGTAACCAAAAGGTTTCATGGTTGGCCGCAGAATCACATTGAGAGTAAATAGAACCAATAAATTTATTTATCCAGCTCCCTTTGAGAGGGGATCGTAAGGTCCAAACCTCAAATTTCACCCAAGCAAATGAACTCCATGGACGTGGTTCAATATAATCGACAATATCTGTCTGAAACAGATGAATTGTTAATGATATAGACCCCTTATCCATACACATAGGTACAAACATTTTGCTTGACACACACCCAAGGATCATTCCTGACCATGCCTTGCTTAAATTTGTTTCTGCTGTGGCCCGGGCTGTGAGGACATACAGTGGGAACAAATCAGACCAACACGCCGCCTATTAATGCGTCTTCACTTTCTAAGAAAATTTTATTCGTCTGTAACGTAATGATAACATGTCAAATGTATCAACCTCAAAATCTTAGATTGATGTGCGCTAAAACCTGCAGTAGAACTAAATTTAAGTGTTCTCCCGATATAAGTCGTATTGTAACAATTTAAATTATTAATATCATTAAAAAAAATTTTAATATTTTATAACAAGATTATTAGAACAAAACCCCACTCTCTAATTTTTTTAAGACAAAAAAATTTATTCCCGATCCGTCAACTGTAGATCCACACAGAATGGATGGCGCGGTGCAACACGTGCCTGCGGTCCCTCCTTCGAGGAAATTGTAGAGCATTTTTGTCCACGCGTCCTACGTACTTAATTGGGAGGAAGTTGTGATCCCTCTTCCTTCATTAGTCTTTGTCTAAACTTTGTCCTAAGAATAGAAATTTCTTTTTTTTTTAGACACATAAAATAATTAATAGCTAATGATTTAATTATTAGAGGAACTAAGAAAATATGAGTTTAAGACATTGCACGGAAGATAAATACTTCTACTCATAAAGTGCATAATCTCTACAAATATAGAGAATATTTTGTGATAAAAAGATTAACCGTGCCATTAGAACAAAAGTTTCAGCACCACTTTGACAAAGCGGAAGTAATAAGATTAGACTTCCAGGATAGGCCCTCTTCCTACATAAGATGATTCATTTAAAATTTGTTAATATTAAAATTAAATATAAAAGAATTTATTTAAATATAACAATTCTTTTATAAAAGTGATGGAAAAAGGATAACAATTAATAATTTTGATCATCAAATCATAAATAGAATCATTTACGTATTGACGATATTTCTTTTGCGAGTAAAAAAACAGGTGGGTCCTCTCCTCTCTGTGAAGTCACACTGACTGTTTACTTTATCAATATCCAGGCGTGAAACACGTTTTGGTCTTGAGGATGTGCTGTGCTATAAAACTATAAATAGTGTGTAAGTTTGAAGTAGTGATTAATGCCAAGAAATTTGGATCCTGCCTGGGAAGCCATAAGAGAGAGAGAGAGAGACAAGAAGTGAAAAAATGGTGAGGACTCCTTCCTGTGATAAAAATGGGATAAGGAAAGGAACCTGGACTCCAGAGGAGGACAGGAAGCTAGTGGCCTATATCACTAGATTCGGCTGTTGGAATTGGCGCCAATTGCCCAAATATGCAGGTAAGAGAGAGCGGTTTCTAATTCTAGATCTAGGTACCCAAAAGTAGTTTGTAAATTTTACTGCTAGTAGTGCGTTTTGAATGGGTAAAAATAACAGTTTACTTTGGCTCATTTTTTAGGACTATCAAGATGTGGGAAAAGTTGCAGATTGCGATGGATGAATTATTTGAGACCAAACATCAAGAGAGGCAATTACACTAAAGAAGAAGAAGAAACCATTATTAGATTACACGAGGAACTTGGTAACAGGTATTAAATTTACTGACTAATCGATGATTGATTCCAACTTCCCAAGAAGAAACAAACCCAGATATGTAATTACTATAATAATGGTTCTCCAATATATAATGCAGATGGTCTACAATTGCTGCCAAGTTACCAGGGAGAACTGACAACGAGATAAAGAACCACTGGCACACCGGCCTCAAGAAACGGGTCAAGCAAAACTCAGTCACAAAGGGAGCAGTAAAACCAAATGATCTAACTCAAAATCACGAGTTGAGTAGTATCAAAGAAGACGAGACAACAACAGGCCTTAGTCCTGATCAGAGCGTTGGAACTCCTCAATCCAATACTGAAAGCTCCAACTCCAGCTTGTCCCCTCAGCCATCTTCTGCCGCCAGTGATTTCTCTTCCTTGACCACAGATTCCAATAGCACAGGCTTAGCCAGCCCAGACTTAATATCGGATGATGGGTTTGCTTTCATGGATGCGTTTGAGGCACTCGGTGGAGGTTTCTGGACAGAACCATTCGTGGCCGATAATTACTACAACCAATTTCTAGATGGAGAGAATGATATGTCATTATGGTTTGTATGAGCAACAATAGCCAATACGAGATCTGTATTAGATTCTACCTAGTTGAGTATATAGCTGAAATAATTGTATGTATGTCTCCATCGGCGGTCGATGAAACTGTCTATGTTGCTTGTTCTTGCCTGTGATTACTACATTTACGGGGGCCCCATATATGGGACGGTGCTAAACATTAGACCATTCAACAGCCACATAATGGAGAGCGACACTGTCTATGTTGGCTGGCCTGTTTGATGATATTCGGACGCTCTGTGATGGATCCTGCAATATAGTTATACAACATGTATCGCACGAGGAAAATCGGTGTGCGAATTTTTTTGGCAAAACAAGAGACTTTTAGTGGCACTGATGGAGCTCTTTTAGAGGTTCCGCCTTTGGAAATTGGTCTTGTGCTGGATGGCAATCGTCGGGGGCATGGTCTTTATTAGGAGTTAGTTTTCTCTTCTAGTTTCTTGCATCTGATGTATCAAAAAAATAAAAAACGGCTACATAATGGAGAGTGTTTGTTCACTTTCATGAAAGTTAAGCATTTTCTTTACTGGTTGCATTGGTTCAATTATAATCTGTAGGTTTTCCTGCGCCTGAATCCCTTTTTTTCTTGCTAGAAGTGTGGGCACCTCAAGGGAGGGGGCATAATGTGTGGTGATCAGGTGGACTATGCCAACAAGTCAGAGTTTTTTAATGCCGAAAAGTTAGAGATACAGAAAAATTGTATTGAAAGTATATATATTAAATAAAATAATAATATTTTTTTTACTATATTAATATAAAAAAAATTTATATAAAATTTCATATAATGTTTACAATTTATATTTTAAAGTAACACTTATATAAATTTAAATTTAAATTTTTTTTAAAAAAAGATCAAAACAAAAGAATAAAATTAATACAGGTACCGAACTTTTAATACAGGTACCGAACAAAAGTTCGAAACAAAAGTTCGGTACTTGTATTCAAGCCCTTTCTAATAACGCAATTGGTTGGTGTGTCCTTCAATGTTGAGGATGTCACAGACAAAGCAAATTTCGGCAATTTAAATTTTATTATCTTTTTTTAATAAAATTTATTCATTATTTAATATTATATAATTTATTTTTTATTTTTATTTTAAGTGAATTTCACTAATTATATAGTGTAAAATTATGAGTAAGTTATATTTACAAAAAAATGAATTAAATTAAAAATTCTTATATTTTAATCCTCATTTGTTAAAGTTTTGTTCAACAACTCTTAAGATACTAACTTATCTTATGAGTATTAGTGGAATTGAGCGTAACTTTATCACTAAAATTCAGGCGAGCAAGCTTGCTCTTAACAATGTACATCACTATTTATACTAAAAAGAATCCTCAAAATGGGTCGCCTAGGGAAGAGCACAGACGCAGAAGTTCGAACTTAGAACTCACAGCGTATATACATGCTGACTTACCACTAATCTACTATTTCAAATGATAAAAATTTAGATCATTTCTCAATTTGTGCATGTCATTCATACACAGGAGTCATGCTAATCTTTTCTATATCGTTCCAATTTTATTGGATGTTCCCGAATGAACAATTCTTATATTTTTTTAAAGGCTGTAGGTATAATAATTTTACCTTTTATCTTAATAATATGCGCATAATGTCTTTTTTCAAATAAATGGAAAAAAATAGATAAATTTTATGGAACCCACCACGTGTCTCTTCTTCTGTCTTCCACATCGATCTTCCCTTTTTTTTTTTTTTTTCTCCTTGTTGTTAAATGCGGTTCAGCCGAAAGTAATTTAGGCCTTGCAAAACTAGCCCGGGTTTCACGATAAAGGCCTGATTCTCGACTTCGAGGGTTTCAAATCAATTTTGTATGCGCCATTTTCTTATCCTAATTTAGGTTTTTTTTTTTTTTTCTTTCTTCCCTCCACGAAAGGAAAAAACATCTAAGTAGGAAAACAAACTGGAATAACTCTCCTACAATTGTCGCTAGACCCAGAAGCTTTTCCACATAAGTTGGGAAAAAGCAAACTTGTCTTATCCCACGGCGAGGAGGGGTAGGAAAGAGAATTGTGTTTACCAATTACCATTGTGCCACAACTACATTTTTTTTTAATGTACAAAAAAAGTTGCTCTAGGCTTATGGCATTGATTAATTTATTTATCGTTTACTAAAATTGCGTTGTAAGTGAGAAATGAAAAAAAAAATCCCTGTTTAAACTTTGAGATTAAAAACCCAGTTGAACTGTACATACTAATTGCTTGTTCACAACATTTGCGTTACTGTTGGGGAAATTGATCATCATTTGCTTCAATATGTGTAGGCATGTGATAAAATTCTCTCACTAATTCAGCCAATTTCTTTTTTATTCTATTTTATTTTATTATTTTCTGTTTCGATAAAGGGAGGAAGGAGATCCACATAAAACAATAATTAAGCAAGATTTCAGATCCACACACTGTAAAAACCTCAATCCCCGTGCCTTTTGTTAAACATTACGATGGGAGCCGTTTGTCCTCGGGTCTTTGAAGTTTGAACGATCGCAACTCGCCGCAAAAGAAATAGTAAAGGAAAATTAATCAATCACCACAGACTAATCCAATAAAGGGAAAAGGAGAGAGAGAGAGAGAGAGAGACAGGGAGAGACAAAAAAAAGAGAGAGAGAGACCTTTAGTAATAAGTTATACACTGTAAGTAATCAGTTATACTCGATAAGTTTCTCTTTTGGCCTTACAATTCATAAATAAATGAAAAGATTGTTTCTTTGGTTTGAAGGACTCTGCTTTCGCCACATTAGATTGCCATGGTGATGCCTCAGTTTTATTGGGGCAAAATTTTGGCATGTTATTTGCGTTCTAACTATAAAGAGTCCTAAAAAATCTGCCACTGAATTCCATCACGTTGTTCAAAAAACAAAAAAAAAAGAATTCCATCACGTGTCTACTGCCATTGTTCCCCGTCCCAGCATGGGTGTCTGGTGAATGGAAGCTTCCTTTAACGGTTGTCCCCAAGCGGGATACACGATTGATTGATAAAACAATTGGGAATCGGGATTATGAAATCAAGTAATTCGCACGAGGTTCATGCTTTATAATTATATGGAGTCCAATGTTTTATGATGGCTACATTATAAGTAACAATAGCATTATGAATATAGTCCGTGACCATTAAAGTTAATATTTAAGATAAAATTTAGAATTTGAATCTCAAATTTTATTGATAATAAAATCTATTTTTCACTCCAATTAATAAAAAACAGATCATAAAGGACCAAGTTTTTTTTTTTTTGGTTGTTCATTTAGTTGTTTTTTCCGGCGATATTCTCAATTACCCTTAAATGAAAGTATCCCTGCATTTTGATAAAGGTCGGTTACTTGGTTCAATACATGGCCCTTAATGAAAATTAAGTAATGTCCTGACACTTCGATTGATTAATATGGTAGAAAGTAATATCATTTTTTTTTAAAAAAAAAAATCTATTGTTAGTATGTCGGTCATCGGATCTACAGATTAAAACCAGAGTATCCTCATTTGAAAGGTTCATTTTACCCGATTCATATGAAAAGATCAATCACTTGAGTACTGTTAGATTTGAGTGTGACTCTTTAAAACAGATTACAGCAATTGTAAAGTCTAAAATTAACAACGCACAATTAACGGTTAAATTGGACAATTCAGGAGTCAAAACTTTTAAGTACTACCACTAAAACTCAAATCTGAACTACAAGTGAGGTAAACACGATAAATTACTATCAGGCTACTATCTCGAATTGTGACAATAATATCAGTTTATACGGCTCAGTTTCTCGCTATAATATGATTTAGCTTCAATTAATTTAGTAATAATCATTTGTGAAGGTTGGAAGAAATTCACTGTCTAAACATAGTACACACACGTTGAACGGATACCATTGCTATTTGACTCTGCTGGGTCCCACAACGGGATCCGCGTTTATCGTCCGTGTTGACCGTCTGATTTTGTGCAGAAATCGTTAGGGAAACCTGCGGGGCAGGTGTTAATTATTCGCAACTTTGTTTTTTTTAAGGTTAATTTGTTAGTTTTCTTGATGCAAGTTCCGAGAATGACATTTTGTTTTGAAAAATACTACATAGTAATAAAATAATATAAATTATTAAATATTACATAATTATTTTATTATTATTTAAAATTAAATTATGTATTAAAGTTTATTAATTTGTTGGAAAATATTTTGAAAGATTTTTTAAAAATAGAATTAGAATGAGATTAAAGTAATACGAATTATTAGATTATTGAATTAAAAAAATAAAAAAATAATTAAATTAATTGCGTGACAATTTTAATATTGCCTGAAAAATAGTTATGTAGTAGAATTTTTATCTTTAAATACAGAGGAAAGGCAAGCACGCAAAGAAAATTATTTAAACATACGTAAGCTTAAAAAGAAACACGAAGAAGATGCAAGCTTTTAAAATTAATAAACAACAGAAGAAGAAGAAGAATTCAGTGGGCTTTGGCGCTTTGCGGTGGCTGAGTGCAGCAAAATGATGTCACTATTTTTGTCGGTTAGCACGTCACAACTGACGTATTTACCTGCCCGATGCTTATCGAGGACGTATAATAAAGTAAACAATACCTTTGTTTTTTCCACATTCGCGATGACCTTGACTTTGAAGTTACATTTATTGGTGGAACGATTTCACATGGCTCTTTTTGGTGATTCCTTGTTCATCTCCGCCAGGATCATCATTCAACCATTCAACAGACATTTTCGTCAATCATTGTGAAAAGCATCTTTTGACCGAAGAAAAAACATCTTACAGGAGTTGCTTGACCCCGTCATTTTTTAATACTGAAAATTGGAATACGTGGTTAATGCAAAGGCCACCGTCCATGAACCGCAGCTTTCAGTGTAATAGAATATTGATTGTAGAATCGTTTGATGAACATTATTACGTAGTTAAGTAATATATGATATTTAAAAAATATATAATTAATTTAACGGTTTATTTGTTTTTTTTTTAAATTTAATATATTTTTCACGATTTAATAATTCAAAATTCTATATATTAATTTTATATCTATTATTATATGTCTATTATTACATGTCTACATAACTTTTTTTTTTTTTTTTTATACGGAACTTGACCTTGTTGCTGGACTAAGCTTAACTGATGAAAGTGCGGTAACGTTAGAGCCCAACGTTTGGAAGGTACGGGGAGGAACTGTATGGGGTATGATCATCCACCAATTGCCAGTACCTTGCGTTGCGTTTGTGTAACGTTACGTAATTGGGCCGGGGCTCTACATGGGCCATGCAGCAAATCGCAAGCGGGAACCTCTCGAGGCTTTTGCAAACCATACATTCGGATCTGGGCTTGGAAGCCCGTCTTAGTCACGATTAACACATCTGACATTGGGTAGGAATATCACAGGGCCGGACGCTTCTCAAGGTCTTTGCGCTATATTCTTGGATCTAGGCTTGGAAGCCAATATTAGTCCCAATGGACACCTCTTCAGCAGCCGCGGGCCAGGTTGCACATTGGGTCCGAATCCGATCAATCATTGCTGAAAATTCTGTTTTTGGTGCAAAGACGCATTCATCAAGTCAAGTGAATGTGTGCCCGGGGTTCAGTGGCCCAGGGTGTCCGCCAAATTCTGATTATGCCCTCTGTTTTTTTTTTCTTTTTTTAAAACAAAAAGTTTTGAAGTAAGAAGGTATCCATCCTTTAGTCAGAAAATACCTATAAAATATTAGGAGTTTATAGTAAGATTTATGTGTCATCATTTATAAAGAATTTCAACAGTAGTCAATGAGATTCATGGAGTGTATTACTTATAATAAAAAAAATATGTACGACATTTAATTCATTTCTTTTTTTTTTCTTGAAAAAAAATGGAAATAAGAGTAATGTCTCGCATACATGCTAAAAGGATTGTGCCATTTCACTGTATATAGTGAGTAAGTGTTGCATTACATTGAATAATTGTAAAAACATATTCCTAGAATCTAGTGAGAGTGATCAATTCATTCTCATAACTATTTATACAAGAACGGATTACATTTAATCCCGCTAAATACAATTACTTCAATTCTTTACAGGCATTTCAGAAATCATCAATTTTCATGTAAGATCCCAGTTCCAAAGCTAGCAAACCTACTTCTTATCAAAATAAAGGAAAATTTTAACGTAAAGATTATCATTCATAACTTTAAATTCTTTGTCCCTGTTGTAATATTAAGCTATTGATTTCCTAGCTCTTAAGCTGAGTTCCATAACTTTCCTGTTCTGCTCATCAATGTGCCTTTATGGAATGACCAACAAATATCCGAAACAAGGAGACAGTGCGCCACCAAACGCAAAGAGGCAAAAATGTACCAAAACAATTGAGCTGTAGAGCTCTGCTGTTGTTTGCTCCAGTAAGGCTTCACTGACCACCAAAGCACAGACAGTGCGCCACCTCTCATTTATTAGTTTTGGAGGCTTATGATTGTGTTCTATAAGCTTTAAAAATTTCAGAAAAAAGAAATAAAAGTAAAAAAACTCTCTTATCTCTCATTCCCTCTCTCGGGTTGCATGTGACTTTGTGTAGGGACTCATCCACAAAAATTTAATTGCACAATACAGAGTTGGCAGAGCCCATATGGATTGAGAGCAACTGAAATGATCAAATAAACTTCCTCAGCATCAAAGACCATTTCTATGTCATGTATATATGTGTGTGTGTGTGTGTGTGTGTGTGTGTGTATCAACTTGTATTACTCATTATTTCATGTAAGCTTTTGCGCTGGCCATGAGGATTGGGAAGAGTAGAGATGATATAAATTCTTTGGCCTGGCCCCACTAAAATGTGCCCCATATTTATGTTCCTCACCGCGTTTTCTAATATATATCAATTTTATTTTCACTTGCGAAGTTGTGACAAAATAATATCGTCCTGCCTGTACCTCAACTTCCATAAACAATGAAACATCTTTGTCTAATTAAATTCAATTTGAGGTCGTCGTAAAGATTGTAGGCCAGAATCATTGAGATTCTTGTGTCGTTTCTTAATGCTTGCTCGAGTCTTTGAATATAGGCAAGAGACATGAGTAGGACTGTGAAAGACAATGCGTACCTCAATGGTCCTGGCCATTTCGATTTAAATCCCTTCAAAGATTTAAAATACAATAATTGCCGACATTTTGTTGCTCAACAAAAATCAATAACATTGTAATACAGTAATTAGTACATTGTACATTGCTCACACATTAAATAGAATTTTGGATCAATTTACCAGATAAAACGGAAAAAATAATAATCAAAAAAGAAGAAAAAGAAAGAAAATGAGTTCGTACTCGTCGGCAACAAGTAGAAGAACCCCAATACTTCTTTATCACAGGGGAAAAAAAAAAGAAAAAATATGATGGTTTTTACTTAGATAATTTCAAAATAATTAATAAATAATATGAACTATTAAATAATTGAATGTATGAAAAAATAAAAAATTGATAAATTATTAGAATTGTTAGATAAGATTATATAATTATTTATTTTTACTTATGTGAAACCACTTAATTTTACTAAAAAAAAAAAAAAAAGGAGAGAGATAAAAGATAAAAAGTTATAGGCAAAGCAAAGAGGATGAAAACAATAGAAAAGGAGGATAGAAATTTTTTTTTTTTTTGGTCAAAGGGGACAGAAATTTATCGAGGTTGATGGGGCTGGTTACCAGTACATTGGACCTTTGGAGTTCCAGGTGTTGACCATGGCAGTTAACAACAGTTCCGTGCCATGGATCCCATTCCCAGCAGTCCAACTCCAAGTACTCCCCCCTAATGTCCTACCCTACATACGGCGCTGCAGTAGTCGTCGGCTACCCAAGTCAAACTGTTTAGGTTTTCCGTGTACAAATCTGACAGGATATTTTGCAGTTTGCACGCATCATCACAAGAAGATTGGAAGATAGTATTTTTTTTAACCACTCGCAAGCATTTGGCAGTCCATAATATAAGATAAAGATTATAAGAATTATGTCTGGAAGAATTCGTCTTGCCTTAATGTTCTGTTTCCCTAGTATGATTTACTTTGGCAAGAAAATGTTGCAAAATAAACTAAATAGATCAATATATGATTTTCCAAACAGATGATGGGCTCACTATTAATTGAAATTTTTTCATCTTTGTAATTATAGATTAGAGATGTTCACTACAAAAAAAAAAAAAAAAAAAAACAAGCATCGATTAAAGATGGAGAAGCCATGTTCATACTGCTCTCTGTGCAATAATCTATACGTACAACATGATAAATCCCATCTCTTTACACGAAAGAATGACTGCATTTTGTGTGTTTTTTGTTCAATGGTTCTGACCGACATTCCACTTGAGATTTTTAGTAATAAAAATAATTTCAACACCTATAAATTATAATTTTTTTAATCCTTTAAGAGATTCATTGGTCTTGAAATACAAAAACAGGAGTAGTTTTTTTCATTTCTAAGATTAAATCTAAGATTTGGAGGATAAATGTTTATATTCTAACCCTTAGACACCCCTGTGGGACTGTAATTCATCTTTTTTTTTTTTATCATAATAATTCTATCTTTTATTTTTTATTCTTGGTATAAAATTCAATCTGTTATTGAATTTTAAGATTTAACCCTTCAACAGGGTTTTGGGCGGGAAAACAGAAGCCCCAAAATTAACTGTACTCACGGGTCAAAATACACAATAGGAAATAAATTCATAACACAATCCATCCAGGAGTCCCCGCTGCTTTTTGTACAGTAACTATCATCTGCAGCCTGCATGAGCAGAGATCTCAACAGTGGCACTAAATAATATCGATAGGGAAATCTTGCTTGTCGGGGACCAGAACTTTTGTCTCATCGCAAAGAATCATCGCATGATTAAACAAAGACTAAACCCAATGGCTGTCTGGTAATATGCAAGGCACAAGAAACACCTTTTTGCAGCACCCCACAAGAAATACCTGCTCGGTAACCAGTTTAAGCCCAACACAGGCACAGCTAAACCCTGAGACGGACGCAAAGAGTGGTAAAAAGTGAAAAGCGAATGACAGTAACTTTAATACCTGCGTACCCTCCCTCCAATTTAAAGTGTTTAATTTAATTATTCTATTTTCCTTGGAACAAATCAATAAAATCCCTTTTTTCAAATCACCACAGAAATTATTTTTGTGTTACAGGCACAACCCACGTTACGTTAAAACCAACAAAAACATAAATCAACCCTACAATTCGAATTCATGTTTTATCAGTTGGTCGGTCATCTAGTGAAATACATGGAGACAAGAATTTTATTGCCTATTACACTTTTTCTTTTTGCGTCTTCTTTTCGGAGATCGGTTGGGGGAGCAAATTAATTTTCTTGACCCCTACTTGCATTGATATTGTTTACCTTTCTCTCTATTATCTGCCCCATCACTTTTTTTTTTTTTTAATTTTCTGTTTTCTCTCTCTCTCTCTCTCTCTCTCTTGCTCTTCTCATTCTTGCATTGGTTCCATTTTCTTCTTGTTATTGGAGCAGCCAAGGTCATCCTCTATTGGACCATAGATAGGCTATCGAGTCAGACCCCTTGTAATCAGCACCGTTGGATTTGAGAAAGCTGGACCCTTTGATTTTTACAATAGCCGTTCATTCTTCTCCTCTTGACATTTTTCTCTGCCCTCAGACTGTTGCTAGAAGACGTAATGATCCCGCTAGTTTCTTCACTTTCTGAGCTTGAAAATTGCCGGTCAAGCACATTGACCGGCATATCCAAACTCGCCATTGTGTCAAACGCTGTCTCGTATCCTTCCATTGCTATATCTTGCATTGCATCGTAGCATTCTAACATATGTTCCTACATTAAATCACAAACATTCTCCTATATCAATCTTAGTATACCCAATTGCAATTAAGGAATGTATCTAATTCTAAATCAATTTTTTTAATTGAACAACAGAATGATTTCATTGACCCACCATCCAATGCACGGGGTTAGAAGTTAATCAAAATTTACCTTATTTACATATGCACAATTGGATATGGCATTTCTAAAGCTTGAAAATTGCAACGGAAGGAGTTCGTGAGAGGCACAGAGAAGTGTTGAGGCAGCAATTATTGATGGTTTGAACTCCAAAAGCTTGATATCTGCACACCAAAAATACAAATCCATTGAGAGAGATCAAAAGGGGGAAAAAAAAAGGGCTTACTTTACAATTGTAATTGCAGTTCTCGTTATTTTGCACTTACCCTTTTGAGCTTTGAGCATGATATCCGTTGCTCTGGCTCTAAGAGCCTGCTGCAGTTGGGGTTGTTTCAGAACAAACATGGAAATGAAGAAGGAAATGAAAGAGAAGGGAGTGATTGAGCGCATTCTCCATTTTAGAGCACCAAGTATAAGCACCTCCATTCTCTGTATTGCTTGTTTGTCAAATGTGAATCTGCTGCCACGCTGTTCGAAATGGACTACCATCAATAACTATAGGGGTTTGCTTCAAAGGCTATGTTTGTGCCTAATTTCCAACAAGAACTACCAACATAAAGTTTTGTTTTCTTTGCAGGCATGGATAGCTATAATCTTTTTACCTGAATATCAGAAACAGAAAATTCTGTTTCCTTCATCTTTGCAGCTAGAGATACACAAGAGATTGCAACAAGACTGATAAGCCATGGCTTTGGATGCTGTAACACCAGGGTTTAGTTAGATTTCCAAAATTAATTAGAGCCAGATCAACAATCAAGAATATCATTCCATTAACATTACAAAATACATTTCCCTTCAGCTTCTGAAATATGAAACAAAGCTCTTTTTAAAAAAAAAAAATTCAGAAAGATATATTATTGAAAAAAAAATTCCATATTTACACAGTTTTTGTTTCTTCTGAAACAGAACAGAAAGCGAACTTGGTGCAGAATTTTTTACCATAATCTCTTGGTTGTACAGGAATCGATCCAAGTAGTTAACAGCAAGATACTGAATGAATGGATCAGAGTTGCAAGAAACCTGAAATTACGTTTAGTGACATGCTCATTAGAATACGAGTAACTGTGGAAGCTAATGCAAGCAGGGATAGATAATTGTTGTCTTATCTGCACCTGCAAGATTGAAGAGATGGCTTCTTGCCGAAAAGAGACATCGAAATCTATTGCCTTGACATTGTTGGCGTAGTTCTGTGAAGGCATGTGATCAGATTCAGCTAAGAAAAGAGAAGAGACAACGTCAAGGTGAAGAAGCTCTTGGGAATTCGTTAGTGGGTTTTCAAGATCAAACTCCATTGATGACTCGGTTGCAGCTCACAGTAGCTTTGAGAATAGAGCACAGACAGATGTATAAAAGAAGAAGAGTATAGAAAAAAGAGAAGGTGGGAAGGGATGACAATAAAGAGAAGAAAACCTTGCCTATAAAGACACAGAAATAGAGAAAGCTGTGTGTTTATATATATATATATATATGACTTGAAATCTTGAAGTACACACACTCACTCTCTTTATGGTGGTTTGCAGATTGAAATTTGGATGAAATTGTGAGAGTTGTTGAGAAATAAAATTTTGTAAATTTCCTTTTTGTTAATATATGCATAGTACTAATTTCATCCCAAACAGGAAGCTTTAGACACTTGGAGACTTTCAGCTTTGTTGCTAAAAAATGTTTTAGTACCTAACATTTCAAGTTGAAACATACAAATCTATTAGGTTATTATGACAATTTTCTAGTCTAATTTTCGACATAATATAGGTATGCAAAAGAATTTTATCTTATTCTGTTTGCAACTTTTTCTCTTGTGGATCAATTCCCATGAGTGGATTTCATAAAACAAGTGGGAGATGAGGCGCTATGGACCGTTTTGAAAGGAATTTCTTGTAACAAAAAAACAAAATAAACAATAACTTTTTTCCCTTGATGTACACAAGTACAAAACAAACTAATTACAAGAGCATGTGATGATCTATTGTCTTCCAAGGAAATGGAGTTGGACTTCATCTTTTTTTGAAAAATAGAGTTGGACAAAAAAAAAAAAAAAGAAAAAGAAACACGAAGTGGAAATATCATCTGTGTCTTCCTAGGTGGATAATAAACCAATACTGTGTAACATTTTAGTTTCGTGGTCTCGTCATCCTTTGACAAATTGTTGACTTTGGGGTGGTTTTGCTAGGAATTAAGTCGACGGCATCTGTTTATTTGACCAAGTCAGAGTGATTAGCAATCATATGCAAAGTTCCCATCAAATTGACGTACTAAGAATTCAGTAAGAAGACATGAATTCACAATCCAACCCTGATTTTTTATTATTATTATTTTTTTTTTCCCACAAACTGATCTATTCGTGTATCGCTATGTTTTTTTGAGCAGTATGTACCACCGTGTTGATAGATAGTAATCTCATTCTAGAACTAAATGAATAGGGTTTAAAAAGAGCAAGGACGAGTACTCACAATATGTACCCAGATATTTTTAAGGATGCCTAAATGAGAAAAAAAAAATTATATACCTAAATGACATAAAAATTAACTTTAAGGGAACACTTAAAAGGTTAAAAATAGGTTTAAATTTTAAGGTCCAATTAAAATCCACAGAAATTGAATGGAGAACTTTTATGTAAAATGAAAATACACCACGTACTCTATAGAGCCCAAGTTCTTGTTTTTTTATTTGGGTACATGGGAAATAAAAAATTCAATTAGTAAATCAATTGAAAAAATTAAACACAAAGAGAAGTAAATCTGGAGGGAAAAAATAGGAATCGCAACTAAGGAGGACTCCATGAATGCCTTTTCATAACTAATCGATGCAGCACGATACATAGGTTTATGTTCCACGGCGGAAAATGAAACAACAACAGGACACGGCCTTAATTAATTGACAGGCAACATGACAAAATTTCTCGTCGCTAATTTAACTGTACCTACCGGAATTCCATACGTATTTCATGCATATATGCTCAATATAGGCCATACAAACGAAAATATGGACCCAAAATTCTAATGTCCCGTTCATGCTATTCGACGATAAACGGACAATGACAAATTTGAAATATTGCCAATTCTGACACACCAAATCATGTAACTACCCCAGAGTGAAAGTATTCATACCTAGTTTTCAAATTAAAAAACAACTATTTTGAAGGGTCTATACTTTTAGGATTTCACAATGAACAGTTTTTTTTTTTTTCTTTTTGGGCAGTGGCTGGTTGACAGCTTGGTATTTTGACCTTTTACGTGGAATGAGAGTGAAATGGTCCAATCCTTCCATTTAAGTGGAAAAGACTCTAAGTAGGACAAAGTAGTGGTAGGTACATATGCACATGATATGGTTGCAGCAGAAAGATCTCGGACAGGAATTTTTTGATTAGCTTATTTTTATGTATTAAGATGCAAGTCAATGAAGAAAATGACATATGTTGAAATAATCAAGGCAATTTCAATACTTTGTCTTAAGTTTTATGCCATCAATTTATCGAAATTGTGGATGTGAGTCCAACTTCAATGCTGTTTGTCAATCAACCATGGCCACAGGGAGAAAAGCAAGGGCAAAAGCTGTTGAAAATGAAAATTAACAATTCACGGTAGTCATGCTTAACGGCTGAAACTAATTAATAATTAGTGGCTCAAATGGAACAATCGAGAGTTCAATAACCAATGGTGTTTTCTAATTCAATCATGTTAAGAGGCTAAGCAAAGGACACTCTAGAACTTCCCGCATGTATAAAAGGCAAGCCTCATTTTATTTGTTTTGTATTTTAATATCTTAAAGAGTTTAATTACACAGTTCTTCCTTAAATATTATAAAAATAAATATATTCAATAGTATGTAATAATTTAATATAAATTTTTTTCCCTTTTTATTACAAAGCAGCACTATTGCGAACTGAATGTGCTGGGTGACTCAGAGCTAAAGGAAATGGGAACAGTAGCCAAAGTCTCACTTCGAAAATCTAAACAATAATATGTATGGTCATTTTTAAGCCGGGAAAGGCCCCAGCATAACTCTCAAGTGCACCTACTTTTGAAACTCTACAACCAATCCATTTAATTCTTTGACCATTATCCCTTAGTGCTTGAAACCCACATGGAGGCACTGCTCTTTTCTTTTTTTATCTACTTTATTCGGAGGATATCATCATGCATGGATGATACTGGTTATTAAATCCTTTCTTTAACTGTTAATTCATGGGAAGAATAATAAAATGCACGTTTATTAACCTCATCTTGACGGAAGATTAGCAACATGATTAGCACCATGATCATGGTCATTCGTACAACTCTAAATGATCAAGAGGGTGGTTGAGATTTAAATATCGACGATAGGCTCTGAGCCTTGACCTACTTGAGAGGGCAAAACTTGTGGGAAATTCTCAAAAAAGTCTTATCTTAATTATACGTTTATTCCCCATTTCCATATGCGCTGATAATTAGTCTGCAAGACGCAATAATTGGGTAACAAATTAATTATCAACTGATTTCTTTTCATGTTCCTTGGGGGAATCAATTCGTCCCGTGTTTTAGTTGATTTGCAATACAGGCAATGCGGCTGTGGACTGTTGCTGTTATTACATTCTACAGAAACTTACATTCAATATAAGCACTGCAATAACATGCACATTATTTGTTTCTTTCCCCCGAATGAATTATTGTATGTGTACTATTTGAACTACATCTACTGTTTCATTAACTTTATGAACAAACTTTTAATTAGAACGTTTTTTAATCTTCAACTCATAGGATCCTATTTAGGATTCCAAGTTCTAAATGCAGCCACCTCTCTAGAAATTCGAAAGACAATTATAAACTAGCTGTCAAAAAGTACGTGTAAGTAAATAAAACAAAATTCATAATTAAATTAAGCAGTAAATAAATAGTTCTTAGGGACTGGGGACAAAAAAATTTACGGATATGTAATAGAAGTGGCCAAATCGCTTTTAAGTTTTTTCATCACTTCGAAATGCCTTTGAAGAACGTTCCATTGTTTTTTGGGTTGCTCCAAGATTGCTCCATCTAGTTCCCTTTATTTATTCATCTTTACCATGTTTCCTTTTTTTTTTTTTTTTTTCTCCTTAACTTTTCTGGTTTAGGTGTCTTCCTCTGTTGAGTCTGTTCTGTCTGTATTGGTAAAAGAGAAAGACTAAAGACCCTGAACATAGGTCCTTTTTTTTTACACTCAATGGAAGGCTTTTATCCAATGGAATCCACTCTTTCGCTTTTCACTACTCTTTCTCACCACTGAATTCATATGTGTGGTGCAAAAACAACATTTGACTTTTGTGTGTGAACGTATATAATTTTCTAGTAGACATGTTAACTAATTAAGTCTCCCTACTTAGGCGTAATAAAAAAAATTTAATCTGGAGTTCACTCATTTTTTTTTATGGTAAGTATAATTTATTCAAAATTTTTACGCCAAACATAAGTAGGGTCTACTTGAAATAAAAATAATTAATAAGATAAATTTATATAGTATAAGATCACGAATGAATTATATTAAAAAAATAAGTAAAAATAACAAACACCAACAAAATTTATGCTAAAATTAGAAAATCACATAAATTCTATAATTTTTGCAGTTACAAACATCACAGTTTTGGGTTATGTACACATATGTTTTATCGGCTTCAAGTTAAAAGGTAAATATTTTGAGGAGGCCACTGGAACAGTACTTCGGTTGAATGAATGGCACGCTATGGGACCGGTCCTGTAAACGGAAGAAAAATTACAGGGTGAGAAAAAGAGAGCTACGCTTGCAATCACATGATCAGACCATATTTCACGCCATGCCCCCATGCAGATAACATCATCATTGTGTGTTTGCTTAGTTTTCATGGCGGACTCCTTAGTTGGGTAGTTTTCATGGCCGACTTCTTAGTTGGGCCTTTTTGTACATGCTTACAAAATCACATTTCTACAAGTAGTTTATTTTTATTTTTATTTTTTTTACTTTACCTATTTTTTAAAATTATAACTCGAAATTTTGTAAATAGAATGCTAAGTTTTTAACCAACCAGTCTAGTGACTGTTAAGACGCAGTTTACCTTCTTTGAATGCATTGTCATTGACTCCCTGCCATTCAGTGTAAAAAAAGAAGGCATAATCACTGCTGTGTAGTGCTGCGTTTGCAAAAGTCTGGGTCTTTGCTTGTGTGTGACATGTCCCTTTGCCAACGTCTTAATCACCTAAATTGGATCGAATTCTCGAATTTGATTGACCCATTCCAAATGTCTAGCAAGACATCAGATGGGCTCGATTGCGGATAGAAATCACGTACTTCTCAGAGCTTAATTGACGGCTAAAATTTCTGTCGGAGCATTCTGTTTTGTTATTTTCGATTGCGGAACATGCTCTAGTTACTGGCCCATTTCATGGATTGACCCACTGAAGAACAGTAAGCGGACTAACAGGGTTTGAGCAAGTTCTCAACAGCAATTTCTGGATTGGGCATTCCGCCTATCTCCAATACTGGTCCAGGGAATGTAAATGGACTGGGAAAGCAAATAATAAACACACACTTTGTAAGACACACGTACTAAATATAGTGTTGACAGAATTAGATTAGATTAGTCAGTTCAATTAAAAAAATTGAGAATTGGGTCTGGAATGGATCCGGTTAATTTTGAAAAACCGTTGGATTAAAGAATCGGTCAAGAATTGGATGAATCGGTCGGTTGAATCGAAAATCAGAGAACTGGTCCCTGTTTTTCTGACCGAAACGATTTGGTTCAAAGAGAAAAAAACACCAAAAAAATGAAAAAAAAAATATTGATAAATACTAGCATACGTTAGTGAAAATTAATTAACATTTTACCTTATTAAATATCGGGATAAGTATTTTTTTAGTTCTAAACCTTTAGGTTTTTTTACGTTTGAGTCCTAAACCTTTTTTACATTTCATTTGAGTCCTAAACCTTTTGATTTTCTACCAAATTAGTCCCTCTGTTTAATAAAAGTGATCAATCTATTAAAAAATAATTTTAACTTTACAAAAAATTATTTAAAAAAGATTAAATATTTGAATTGAATGTCTTTTCTATAAAAAAATATGCATATTGCCTATTTAATTCGTATATTTGTTGATTAAAAAAATATTTAATATGCATATTTTGTTAATGAAAAAAATATTTAACTCATGTATTTAAACTTTTTTAAATGATTTTTATTAAATTAAACTCACCTATTAATAGATTGACTACTTTTCGTAACTTAAAGGACTGATATAGTAAAAAATTAAAAGATTTAGGACTCAAATGAAATGTTAAAAAGGTTTAGGACTCAAACATAAAAAAACCTAAAGGTTTAGGACTCTAAAAATACTTATCCCATTAAATATCTATATGTCTACTTTCTCTCAAAAGTCATTAATATATTTCAATTTTTTAAAAATAATTAATAGATTATCATTTTCAAAAATAATTAATATGTTTCTATTTTACCAAAAATATTCACTACTTTACAAATTTATAAATGATATATTTTTAAAAATAAATTAAATGAGTTATAAATGTTCAACGGTAATTTTTTGAAATATATGTTAAAGTATATTATAAAAATACAAATTTATAATTTGTAAGAAAGGATTAATAAGTTTTCATTTTAAAATAAATTATAAATCATATATATTATAGGTTACAAATATTATATATATATATATATATATATATATAATACATATATCTTATATAATATTACATTTTAAATATTAATATATTAGATAAATGTATATAATTATTTAAATTTTATATATTTAATATTAAATATCAGTTTTACGGGTTTAACTATAACTAATTCGGTTGAACCAATTGAATTTGAACTTTTGAATTTTTCGGTTCTTAAAATCTTGACCAGACTACAAGTGGGTCGCAGGTCCAATTTACTCGCACCAAAGGCCACTCCATGTTTTTTTAAACTTAGACTACATAACAAATCAATAAAATATATGTAAGAATTATATAGTCTATTCAATAATTTATTTTATTTATTTATTAATACTTAAATTTAATAATTTTTTAAAAATGCACTTATCGCGATGCTTCCATTGCATTGCCATCAAAATCTTTTTTTTTTTGTTTGACAGTGTATGAAACTTTTTTGTTGGTGGAAATAATGGTTCGGGAGCTTTCTTTAATAACATTATTCATTTTAAATTTGCATTCTTGTCCTCCAGAGTCTTGATCTTTTCCTTCTAACCTGACTTTATTATCTGTTGCAAGGACTATATACTATTCACTTATTCAAATCTTATAACTAAATTTTACCTTGAACTTTTTTTGACATGAATAAAATATTATATTGATAATTATCAAAGAGCGTACATCAGAATATCGCATAGGCATTTGGAATACCTGCATAATGCAAGAGTACATTTCAGCTTAATGACCTACAATTCATCTGATCACTTGAACCTTTCAAGGACTGTGTTTGAAACCCAAAAAGAAATAATCCTCTGATGAGGATACAAACCGACCATTGACTAAACTTAATTAACGACGAGGAGTTACCTAGATCTAATCTAGTCGGATAAGACTGCTCAAAGCAGTATATACCGCACCTAAGCGGACCTGTGATGGAAATTGATGAGCAATATCAAACACCAAATTCCTGCAAAATAAAACTATATCTTACATAGATGCAGTAACACAACACCCAAAACAAGCAAACACAGCAAATATCTTCCCAACAAGCTCTTGGGGAGTCAAAAAAATTGCTAAACAGTAGCAACG